>OU744345.1:1617399-2817399 GCA_916610135.2 Macropis europaea | reverse complement strand
ACCTACGATCCTAATGTCCTGATGTTTCATTGATCCAGCTGACTGAAGCCACACCTTCGACAGTGTACTTCAGCTTCAGCTGAAGAATCGAAGAACCGTTGAAGCAGTTGAAACGGACGCTCCAATTAATATTCAGTACCTTGATCATTAAAAATAACTGCAGTTGTTAATTTTTTTACGTTCGATAGAGTCATGTATAAAAACGATATTACTTATGGTATAGCCTAATATGTAATTAGCTAGACATCAACAAACTGCTTTCTGCTTTCAGCGACTACAGTTCCCTCGTTACAGAAAACTTCACCAACATCCGTGGTACCTCCTACGCAGCTCTGAGGATTTGTTTCCTCAGGTGCTTTTTCTTTGTTGTCAACATTCTTCTTAACCCTTCCATTACGGTTCCAAATCGCTCATCGAATGCTGCAGACACCTATAGGCGTTCGACAAACCTGCTCATCGCATGCTATCGGCTGTCATAAGCACTCCACATTTGTTCTACAATTTTTAGGACAGTCTTCTTTCCTGAATAAATTAATTTTTACTTTTTAGTAAATCGAACAGTCTTCTACGTGCACAGTGCGTACTTTTACGTCAGAGTCACCGTGGCGAAAAGGTTAATGTCCCAACGCTTCTCCCTCAAGTGTCCTGCCTTGTCACAATCGTAGCACTCGACGTACTTCTTACTTCTTGCCTTTGAATTTACAATTACGCCTACGAAGGTGTACTGTCCTAACGTTTCACTGATCCAACCGACCGAATCCACACATTGGACCGTTCATTTCATCTCCCGCGTCGGAAGGTCTGTGTTTTTCATTACTCCATCAGCCGGACGTCGAAAATCTTCAACAGGGAACGAGAGTTTCCAGCATGGAGAACGGAGAACCGAGGAAGGGCTCGAACAGAGCCGGAGAACCGGAGCCCAGCAGCTACCAGTCAACGAGTTCGTCGTGCAACCTCTCATTTCCCTCCTACTGCAATAATCAACGGCATTTAAGCGTGAGTTTCGAGCGTTTAAGCATTTAGCTGCTTCCGTCATATCGCGACGTGTACGGGAATTTTTTCCTGCCGGCGGACGACGACTCCCTGGAACCGAGCCCTTCGTCGCAGCCTGTTCCCCGAACGTTCGACGTCCTTGAACCGCCTCGGTACCGTCCTACGACGCCGACCGACAAAACGTCGATCTCGATTGGATGGGGATGTTTGAAAGCGGAAGTCAGCGAAATTTTGAAGAGGAAATCTCTTCAAAATTTGGTGACATTTCAGATTATTCCATAAATAATGCCATTTTTAAATACAGGCTGTCTGAAAAGTCACTGATCATTGATATTTCTATCACATGGGGTGAATTTTAAAAAACTAACCGAATGACATGATTATTGGTTTACTTTTATACCAAACGTACACAGGGTGTGCTGCAATTATCTTCTCCAGCTGCTTTGGCACGAGAAATGTTTCATACGTAATTGAAATGGTTTCAAAGAGTGAATAAAATAGTCGAGAAATTTTCTCATAGATGTGTTTTTGTTTTCTTCCAGGCCATACATGTCTGTATACATGAGTGTACATATGTTTTTTCTATCATAAGTCGTAGCATGTTTGAACGTGTATTTAGACGTGCGTAACAGTATGATCCTAAAGTGACCTAGATCTTACAAATTTTAAATCAAATGTGAAACTTCGTTTTATGGAGAATCGAGGTTTCAATGAGACTAAAAGTCCATTCGTATCTTATGAAGATACTCAATATTCATTTTAATGTCGTTGTTCAACTATTTCAACAATTCTCTGATTCCATCTTCAACAAATATCTACGGTTTTAAGAGAATTCATTTCACGTCGATTTTAACCCATTAGTGCCTCTGAATTTTTCGTCAGCTACAAAACTGTCGAGCTACCAAAACAGGTAGTAGTTGGTAAGTACAACTGACTTTGACTGTAACAAACATAATCATGACATTTTGTTAGCAAAAGGTGTTTGCCATGGCAATCTAAATTTTCATTGAAAAATTCTGAACAAAGTACATCCCTCACATTGCATGCTACATGCACAGTACAATTTTAGCAAAACAAACTCGGATAGTATATTTATATTTATTGAACATAATAATGCGTCTTATAAGATAGGGAGCGACATTACTTATGAGATAACTTGATACATGTGCGACAGGAAGAGACATGAACGCCCACGTAAGCCGGGAGAGAAAGATGGTGGTCGTAGGTGATATCGACTGTTTGCTTTCTCTAAAATTTCTAAATCCACAGGTACTTCCCTGGCAAATTTAATGTAAATATTAAAAATTTTAATATTTTTTGTTTCAGACGACAATCGCAATTTTGGTGACCTGTATCGGTACAGAGCTCTGCCTTTCCAGCTCCTACGCCGCCATTTTTTTCTTACATTATAATATTCGAAGTTGTAGGCAACACTTCATTTAGTCGAAGCCAAAATTCTTGACGGTTCTAGGCTTTCACAATATCTGTAAAAATTCTGGGGTACGTATCACAGCCTCTACTATATCGTACAATCGTTCGTTACGTCAATCGTTCAAAACTGTTTTCAATAAAAATAAAAATTCGGAAGAGAGTCTGGGAAACTGGGAATTTCGCGTATGCCGCCAACGATCCAGATTGTCTACGGAGGATGAATAAATACCTATAAAAATATCTTTCGCATCTTTCATACATTTCGAGGAAACTGCTCTTAGAGTGACTTATCATTTCGAGGCCACCAGGGTGGCGTTACTCCTCGAACAACTTAGACATAGCTCTCTGCTAAAAACCAAAAAAGAGCAGAGAGTTGAAGGAGTCGGAGAAGTCGTTTCTTTCGCGAAGGGTCAGAAGAAAAACAGGAGGCTAGTTCCTTTTGACTCCGTCGAGGAGACAAAGTTGAAAAGACAAAGGAGGGAAGAGGAAAGGGGGGAGGTGGGGGTGCGTCAGGTATACGAAGGTCGTTAGCTCGAAGAAAAATTAGCCGTTTGTCGGAGAGTTTCGAAAGATGGGTCAATCAGATACGAAAACACTTGTCGAGGAGGGCCATTGTCCGGGGGTAACAGGTCTATGGAGGATCGTGGACACAGGTATACTTTTGTCCTAATGACCGTTCGAGGAATTCAAAGGTTCACGGGTCCTCGAACGTTCGTCGGGGTGGCCCTGATCGTTCGCCAGCCCTCCCGCCATCTTTCGTCCCCCTTTTTTCGAAGGCCGCGCGCGAGACCAATATTACGAGTTTTCGATATTTCCGGAGCAGCCATTTCATTTTATCTTTCGCCTGTCTTTACGAAAACAGACGCATCTCCGTGCTGTGTAATGCCAGGTCGTTCCATAGGCAATGTCGTACCCTATCTTGTAAAACTTACTTGAAGTAAGTATGAATATGTTATTCGATTTTATCTGGTAAAGATTTGTCGGTGGGTGTGATGGAATGTCAGAAACGTGTACTGCTTTGAATTTTTTAATGTACTCAAGTACTTGTATGTAGCTAAGTATTCGAACGCTCGAGTATTCGAATATATGTATATGCGATTATTCGAATTTTATAGTCTTTGTGTCTACCCAAGTATTTAAATATTGCCAAGTATTCGGACACACTCAAGTATTCGAATTCTCAAGTATTAATTTGTACCCAAGCATGCGAGCATACCCAACCATTCGAATATATCCAAGTATTCGAATACTCAAATGTTTGTACGTACTCAAATATTAATATATACCCACGTATTTGATTATACCCGAGTATTCGAACACTAAAGTATTCGAATATATTAAATTATTCGATCACAAAAGTATTCGTACAGACCCAATTATGTAAGTAGTATCAAAATGTTCGAAATTTCGAATACAGAAAAATTCGACAAGTAGTAACAGTCCTATAATTAGCCTAATATTTCTGGTGGTCGAATACTTATGAGACTAACTGTGTGTCTAAATCTGTTTTTCAGGAAAATACAAGTATCTGATAAATAATCAGCATGCCGAAATAAGTTCAATGCGCGTCTTCTGAATAGTTCGGATAATCGACGTTTCACTGTAATAATAATACACTAAAAGGATCATTTTCACGGTTTCGATTACTGTTAATCCTATTGCTTCTTTCATTCCGGTAGGGGCAATAAAACGGTAAATTATGCCAGTCCTTTGTTTCTTGAAAACAGATAGAACAATTTTGTTGCCTAGAGTATGGGATTGGATCGGTCAGGGGCGTGGTCATAATCTCTGCGGTATACTCTATTTCTGTGTATGCATTCGATCCTTTCACCGGCCGTTCAGACTTCTCCGATACGTCAAGGTAAAACTGCAGAAACACCTGTCCGATCAGATCAATTCGACGCCGACGTTGCGATTTACAGGAAACTTTCAACACGATTTTCATACGCCTCGCGCAAACCAAACTCGGCCATTACCCAATGGAGTGATCTAAAAATTGCTTATTTAAATAATAAGCTATCTTACTTGTTTGTACGTTATCTTGAAACCTGCGCTAGTTTGTTATAACGAGCGAAAGATTTTTCCTTGAATTATTTCGTTATTTGATCATCGATCGAATAACTTTTTACCTTATTTTCTATTTGAATAAATGTCGTCTGAAATAATTTAGCGGGTAATTTCTGTGTTTATTCTGACTGCGTGAAACGTGAAAGCAAATAAAACCAGCTTACATTACACGTATTAACCGATACCCGATTACGTTAATTAAACATCAGAGATAATGTCGATCAGAACTCTGATACCAACATCGATTTCCTGATCATCGATTCACTGAATGTATAGGATGATTCGTAAAAAAAAGTTACAAGAATTTAGAGACACACAGTACCCGTAAAGAGGAAGAAAAAATGTCTAATGAACATAGGTCCTGAAATATATCTACATCCCATGCGGTGGACGCCTAGGGGCGTTCAGACAGTATACTTATTGAGTAAGATTAACGTCCTTCCGTACGAGACGTACGGTTATCATATAAACTGAAAACTTTTTTCAAAAATTAGAATCAATTTGTGGACCTACGTTGACTGAACATTTTTCATTCGTTCGAATGAGTATTTTATGCCCCTAAATTCTTAGACGTTTCTTCCTAAATGAACCTTATGAACTGAAATTTCATGGCCATCGTTGGCGCACGTTATAATTAGTGTCAAACGAGATAATTATACATTAACCGATGATAGTATAAAACAGTTTATGATTACAGACCCCTTAATCATGAAAATGCCACTGGCCGGAATGGTTAGTTTGCCGTGGGTCATCGATGATCCACGGGAGGTACCATCGTGTTTCAGTCGTGTTAAAAAAGAAAATGTAAAAAGGCATGGTAGTAAATATACCAGAAATCATACTGTAGCTGCAACAACAATCTGTAACGATTATTTTAGCGCACCTTATTTATGTGTACCGCGTTTTAATACAATTCATTATATTCATGAATTTTTACTTAATAGAAATGTGTATTCGCTTTGTTGGTTGGGAATATTGAATATCTCTAGTTCTGTGACAGCTGGTAGCACTGGCTATCAAGGGTTGGTAGTGCGGCCCAAGAAAAGGGGCTTTTTTGTGTTGCACATTGAATCTGGTCGAGTACAAAGCGTGGTCTCGTATATTGTAAAAGCGATTATTATTTTATATTTCTCATTTCACAATAAATATATGTATATTCTCTTACACTATTTTTGATTATTAAAAAGGATGCCAACATTGTTATGTAGCGCATTTTATGCGTCGTACTTTCTTGTTAATAAAATTTATACATTCTTGCAAACATTACGTGGCGTACATACATACATTATAAACGTTTATAGTATGTTCCGTTGCGTGGGTCACCAGTGGCCCACGTAGCATGATCGTAAAGTTACGAAAAAAACCCTGACCAGGGAACATGTTAACCAAAAACTTAAATTTTTTATTATAAATTCCTTTCAAAACGCGTCTTGACTCCTAAGATGTCTTTTGAAACAATACGGTTTCCATGACAGCGATAAAAATTGTTATTATTGTATTCAACCAGGCAGAAAATACATAAATTAAGGCCTTGTATTCTTCAACACAATTAAAACCTTCGTATTGGAAAATTATTATTAATTTATGCAGGCTAATCTTATCACATCGATTGATACGCAACACATCAATAATCAAAATAATCAAACGTAACATCGAACACGGTCTAAAACGCATCGAATCTTAAAGTACAAAGTGTAATCAAACGTCTGCGCAGTAATCCAACCAACAAACTTTAAAACGAACAGGGACAAACAATTGCGACGTAAAAAATACCAGTTCTCGTCCAAGTACGTTTTTAGTATTAAACGACGTAAATGATAGAAGTGTAGATTAATCCTTCAGAGATAGGAAATATAGTAAACTGAAAACTATAAGTTACAAAATACAGGATGAGACATTTAAGGCAGGCCATCCGTCTCTCATCTAGTTTTAACGATAAAACGAAACGCTTCCGATAGATGTTATTTGATTTCAAGGAGGAAATAATCTAATGTCAGCAGTCTTTTTCATAACTTCATTTTTTTAAACGGAATGACGTTTTTTTACCTATCTTTTAATAGAGTGTATCAAGACGCGTGCAATGACCTATGGTTGAAGTTCATTCAAGGTCGCTGAAAGTCACTTACAATGAAAACTAATTTAGTTCATCGAACACTTCGGTAATTTACCAATTTATTAGCTGTTTTGCAAGTGTTCGAAATAATGACCTTGAGCATAGATACATGCTGCAAAAATAGTTCGATGCTGGTTACATGGAAAGAGAAGAAGAAAAAAAGAAGAAACAAACCTCAGCTGATAAAAAAAAGAGATCCAATATACCGAAACATACTCTTAGCGCCATCTACACGAAGCCGACCTAACCTCAACGATTCCAAATACCACGGCGTATATGTACAGGAAATGGAGACGAACATCCGAGAATATCGCGATTGAATCAGTGCCAATCGGTACTGTCCGGTACTGATCGGTACGGGTTTTTCCGCAAACAAGTAAAGTTTCCCTTTCTTCTATAAAATTTTCGTCCGTACAACGTCATTACGGTTCACCATTCCAAGTCGAACGGGGAACCACCGAGCATCTTCTACCGCATCAGTGAAAATCTCCACTTCGGTTCGTGAATATCCATTTTGGAAGGAAACATCACGTTAGTATTTTCATTCGTACCGCCTACCAACGTGTTTTAGTTTTCACCGAGTGTTCTGTACACGTATTTAGCGCACATATATTCGGCGGACACAACGTATAGTGAAGTTTTCAAGCAAAACACTCGGCTGGAGCCTAAGGTCTTGTTTACATTGGTAAAGTAAGTAAGGCTAGTAGCATAAATCCATTTACTATACTCATGTAAACGATTGGACAAGTGGTTGGTGGGGTACTAAAGCTAGTAGTTGGTATAGTATAGTGGGAAAGCACTGTGGTATAATAACTCTACCTCTGGTCTTCTCTCACCACTATATTTTTATTTTATATACTATGCGCTCTGCCACCTACTTGTCTTGTGTGAACAGGTTTGGTTCAATAGAGTATATATAGTTGTCGGATAAAACATCTTAACTTTTTGTTTACTAAAAAGTTACTCCAATAGTCCCTCAAAGTTTTTGGAAGTCTCCCTCAAAGTTTTTGGAAGTCGTCCTCAAACACATTCTTTATTCTTGTTTATTCTGTGTAACAAGTTTTCTTAAAAGGATAACAGATGCCCCATGGCTGTCTCTTCTATTAAGTCATTTTCTTATTCATATCCTTTTCTTTCCATTATGTTCTTCTCTTGAAACTTCACTTGCTTCACATAACAAAATACTTGGGAAAATTATTAAACATTTTTTGACAGCGGAGCATTGAGTATTGATTGATATTCATTGTACCGTGTTTACTTCTGTATCATCCTGTGTACTATTCTATTTTCAATTTGCGTGTAAGCTGTCTTAAGTCAAAAATGGGATAATAGAATATACAGGCAAGTTACTTGTGTTAGTACACAAAGTGCTTCAAAAAAATGTTAACACATTCATATATAGAAAATTTATACATGTATACCAACCTTGACAAGAAATTTGGACAGAGATGGTTTGGAAGAGGAGGGCCTGTAACATGGCCAGCAAGTTCTCCAGATCTTAAGCCGTGTGATTTTTGGCTGCAAAGTATGATAAAAGAAGCCACATAATGTGTAAGATTTCAGACAGAAAATTGCACATGAGGGGTACGGGGAAAAAAGGAGCATTGTCTCTTTTAGATAATTTTACAGGAGATACATTTTTCTATTGAACAAGTTTTATTGTGTTCTTTCGATTCCTTGACAGTAACTAACGTAGTTAACGAAGTGATGCTATTATGTGGTGATTGTTTTGTTCCCGCAGAGCAATATTATATAAATATTTGAAATCATGTACAAGAATGTAAATAATTTTTATCTATCAGTTCATATAAAAAAAACATCCACTTTTTTCACTGATCCTCTGTGTTTTCATGCTATGGAGCCCTGTATACTTTGAGAGGGTCAGTGATTCTCTAATAGATGGCACTGTAATCTCATTTTAAAAAAAAGCTGACAGCACCTTTTTCCCCTGTACCCTTCAAATGTGATTGCAATAATACCCAAAGAAATATATCTCACAGCTATAGAGACCACTCTCTGAAGATTCCAAGAGTGTGATGATAATGATGATGAGCAAGCGGACACTCTTTGAAGACAAACTACATTTGTTACTATGATATCTTGGGTTATCATTTCAGTTTCTCTAGAGTTTACTTCCATACAAGTGATAACATTTTTTTGAAACATGCTGTACTATCCCCTTTACTCTACTAGACTTTAGGCCTAGTTTACATTGGCAGAGTAATAAGGCTACTAACATAAATCTGTTTACTATATTATATTTACTATATACTTGCCCAATTGTTTACGTGAGCATAGTAATTTACTATCCCCTTTACTCTATTATGTAGACTAGGCCTTAGGTGTAGTACACATTCAGAGAGTAATTCACACTACTCATAGTGTAGTAATTCACTCTACTCATTGTATAGTAATTTACTCTACTCATAGTATAGTAATTTACTATACTCATACTATCCCCTTTACTCCACCAGTTTAGGCTAGGCCTCAGGCCTAGTTCGCATTGAAAGAGTAAGTAAGGCTTTTGGCATAAATCCATTTGCTATAGTATATTCACTATACACTTGCTCAATCGTTTACATGCGTATAGTAATTCACTACACTATGTGCCCGATTATCCAGACGTCGGAACATGCGTTTGTCCGACAAGCCGTGCGATATACGGCATCACTGTGTCAACGAGTCCACATATAGCGCAGAGTGTTTAGGGTAATTCAAGGAACGATCACGCGTGATTACATGTGCGATCTACTTACTGGTATCCCTCATCGGTTCGTGCGGAGGCCCCGTGGAAGTTCATACATCTCAGCTTTCACCACGAAACGAGTATAATCTCCGAGCATAACGGTAATGTCGAGTAGAACGTGTGTACGAGTTTTTTTTCCTCGTGACCTCATTCACTCGTGAGAATCGGCCCAACTTCCTGTGTCAACCCATCGTTTTTCATTTTACGTTGATTTTGAACCTGTGTGCGGTGTCCTTTTTGGCCTAGGGAGAGAAGGAGGATCGCAGGAGAAGGTGACGTACATATCAACTTTGTCGTGCTGCCGATTTCGCGATCGGTCAGCTGTTTAGGATCGGCGACAGGTACTTCCCTGTATGCTAAGAACGTGTGACCGCATCAGTGAATTCTCTCCGTAAATGTCACGACGCTTAAGCAGCTGTTGCTTTGTTGTTTGCCCTCTGCCCCTTGTGTATATACACGCGGTAAATCGGAAGATACCCGTTGCATCTTTGTCGAAAATTTGGTAGCAATTTGTGAACCAGATTGAACGATTTTGGAGAATATTCATCGTGAGGATGAAACGTTATTAAAATGTTTCAATTAGGCCTTTGGTCATGCATTTGGTGAATTGCCAACATCTGAATTGTAGGTATAAGCCATTGAAGCTGGTGAAAGTCATCAGAAGAAAAAGAAAGTCTTAGTAAGCATACAGTCAGGAATTGTTTCGGATGTATTTAGTTTTTTATGACATAAGCTAATGTTTATTTTATATGTAGTATAGTATAGTTTTTGTAGCAAACGAACACAGTAATAGCTATTTGTATAATATATTTGAATATATGTTTTCGCATATTTACTTTCTAAATTGTATATAGGTATTAACATATTATATATTTTGGCAAACTTAATATTGCCTAAATTGCTTAGAAACCAATGTAAGAAAAATTTAGTGTTATGATAAAATACAATTCAAATGTTACAATTAAATACTTAGTTACTCATTTTACAAACACATTGATTTATAATTTCAAAGAGGAAGAAAACCTTAGTAAGCTCATATTCAGAAATTAATTGTTTCTGAAATACTCAGGTTTAGTTTGCAAGCCGACTTCTATACAAATGTTTATATTCTGTATGTAAAATAATACAGTTGTATATAAAAAAATTGCTCAAAATAATAGCTATTCATTCTAATTCATGCTTTCACACACTTCCTTACAGAGTTTCACACAGACTCTAATATCTCTTATTTTTTTACCAACACTGTGTTGTTTAAGTTATTAAACATTCATAGTAGCACTTGAATGTACTAAATGTTTTAATTAATCCCATAAAAAAAGGTCCAATGGATTGAAATGTAGTTTGTAAAATCTCAATTTATGATAGTATCTAGCAGCAGTAAATTTATGTTAACAACAAATGAGTCAACCACCTGTAACATTATGTAATTTTTAAGAGTATTTGTTTGTATAGTAGAAAATTCAATGTTTCAAACACGGTTTATTTTTGAGCTTACGTTTACTAAGACTTTTTTGTATCTTTTAATGAGTTCAAACAGCGTATACAGCTCATCCTTTTAACACTGCACCTTGTATAATCTGTTGATTTACAATATCCTTCCTGTTATATTTATCTCTGCAATGAATTAACCCATGGTCTGATGATATCCAATTACATTCATTTTACTGATTATGGTCCATGTTCTATCATAGCTATTTTAAAGAAATTAGATACATTTTTATGCTGTGTTCTGTAATTTCTTTATGTTGCTGTAGTCACATATTTATGTTATTACTGAATTTTTATTTCAGAAAATGCAGTACATTCTACTGTTTGCGCTGTTATCAATAACAGTGCATTTCTCAGTTGCACCTCCTGTCAACCAAAAAACTAAGAATGCAGATGAGGAAAACAAAGCGGATGGAATGGAGGACATGGTACATTTCTTGTTAAAATATGAATCTTTGATTCTACTAACAAAAGTCATAGTATATGTATTTTTTACATAGGAAGAAATTATGGAGTATCGAAGGTACCTGATGGAAGTAGTCCAAGCACTGGAAAGCGATCCAGAGTTTCGTGCAAAGTTAGAAAAAGCTGATGAAGCGGATATACGCGTAAGTTGAAACCATGATATGCTGAAGTTGAAAATAAAGAGTGTAGGATGAACACATACTTGTAAAATGTTTTCTTTCTTTTACTAGACAGGGAAAATAGCAGAACAATTAGAATTTGTGAATCACAATGTTAGATCAAGATTAGACGAGCTGAAGAGGGAAGAATTGGAGAGGTTAAGACATTTAGCAACAAAAGAAAATGAAATAAGGAATGGCTTAGATGTAGATCATTTAAAGATAGCGGAGCATGTTGATCATTCTAATACGCATACATTTGAGATACAAGATTTAAAGAAACTAATTGCTACGGTAATACGAGATTCACATTCTATAAAACCACAATTAGCCATTGTACATTTGTATTAAGTCGTATATAAATTACTGTTCGATATAGACAACACAACATTTGGCAGCAGCAGACCAGAGGCGACGAGAGGAATTCAAGCACCACGAAATGCAAAAAAAATTTGAGGAACACGAAAAACTAAAAAGTAATGGTATAAATTAAACAAATTTGCTTTAATTTAAAAGCAAATCACTTTAAAATGCTAATAACTTCCTGGTCCTTTGTAATAACAAACCCGATTTATATACGTTGTCTTGTATCTTACAGGCATGAACAACGAAGAGAAAAAGAAGTATGAACAAGAATTGGAAGCGATGAAAGAGAAACAGAAAAAACATGAACCTGTATGTTGGCTAAAAATAATGATTTTCGTTGTACCTTTCTTATTGGATTATCATTAATATTCATCATTCATTTGCAGGTGCATCATCCAGGTAGCAAACAACAATTGGAGGAAGTTTGGGAGAAGCAAGATCACATGGACAGTGAAGACTTTAATCCCAGAACATTTTTCTTCATGCACGGTACTTCAGTGTTTCCATTAATACCCGATAAATAATGTTTATGCAAGATCATGCGTTTGAACACTATGAATATATTTGTTTATAATGCACGAGAACATGTTTTTAAAATGTTTGAAAAGCAAAGCTAATTTGTGATGATTTTTCTAACAATAACTAATACTTTAGATGTTGATAACAACGGAGTATGGGATCAGGACGAAGTTAAAGCGTTATTTTTGAAAGAATTGGACAAACTATATGCTCGCGGAGCGCCGCATGAAGATTTACTAAAACGAACCGAAGAAATGGAAAGAATGAGAGAACACGTATTTAATGAAGCTGATCTCAATAAAGATGGAATGATTAGGTACATAAACGTCGCTTTCATATATCGTCGTTATACTTCGTATCGTGGTTTACCATCACATTATTGTTTTAGCTATGAAGAATTCTTGGAAGAAACGAAAAAACCGGACTTCCAACAAGACGACGGTTGGCAGACCTTAGACGAGCAACAAATTTATACTCAAGAAGAATTCGATGATTTTGAAAGGCTCAAGCAAATGGAGATGCAACAAATGATCTCCAAGGGAATGGTAAATATACGAATATGAAAAAGTTGTAGTTTTAATGAGTACAACCGTTTTTTTTGCATTGACTGTGCATATTATTTTGTGAGTAGTGAGTTGTAGTTGTTTTGAACATCTTTCATGCTTTAAATCCACCCTTAGATAGTGGCATGTTGTAAACTAATAATCAGTTTGTAAATTGGAAAAATTATGTGAAACATATTGATAAACAGCTTAAACCGTTAAGCTATGCCACTTATCACTCGAGAAGCTCGTGGAAAGAATTAGCATAATTGTTGATTGTTGAAACGTGTGACAGTCTATCGTTCTTGTAGCTTAACTTGCTTACAGATAAGAACACAGTTACGTGGTTAGTCACTTACTGAGTTTCAAGTCATTAAAATGTGTTGATCTTAATGTTTTTGTAATCGATAATAATTAGCTTGTGCACTTTTTGTTGCTGTTATTAGCTACCACCGCACCCAGGTAATGTACCTGCACAACACGAGTCGGTAAGTACTTCTCATGTATCTCACTATGCTTGCTAAAAAAAGATTCATAATAGTCAAACGAAATCTTAGAAACTCGTAGATTGTTTAGCATGTTCAGTTTATACATGTAATGGACAAATTAACATGAAAATTTTCATAATGTTTGCAGTTCCCGCCGCAATATGCGAACATGCCAATGGCACCAGGTGCGGTTCCTTCCCAGGAATACGGAAATTCAAGAAATCCTAATCAAAATCTTCAACATCCGCAACAATTCCAAGATCAAACTCATCCGCAGTACCACCAACAACAAGCTGTTCCTCAGCAGCAATACCCCAACCAAGTGCCAGTGCAATCTATGCATGGACAAGTTCCTCAACAACAGCAGTACCATCCACAGATACAGCAACATCAACAGTTCGAAGGCCACATGCCTCAAAATCAACAGTACCAGCAAATGCCAGCTCAACAGTTACATCCAGCACAAATTCTGGCACAGCAACATCCAGGGCAATTTTCAGCTCAGCAACAACAGGGACAAGTTCCAGTTCAACAGCAACAACAACAGGGACAAGTTCCGCTTCAACAAGCTCATGGACAAGTTCCAATTCAGCAAGCTCATGGACAAGTTCCGGTTCAGCAGAGTCAGCCAGGGGTACTACCCAATTTCCAACAGCAACAGAACACAGGAAACCAAGTACCTCAAGACGTGCAAAATAATGCTGTGCCACAACAAAATAATCCAAGTCAATCCAATAACCCGAGTCAGTTGAATTCTCAACCTGCCCAACCCGCAGCGCAGCCGGAAGTTAACAGAAATCAAATACAAACTGGCGAGAAAGCATAATTACGATGGCTCTTCGTCTTCGATAAACCCAAATTGACACCACCGACAGAAAGTTTGCGCAAATGTGTCTTCGTTTTTTCATTTTTACAAATACTCCATCGCTTCGAGATTTTTTCCATGTTTACGTTTTTGCTAGCTGTTGCTTGCGACCTGTCTTCGTACACAAAGTTTTAAAGTTGCGTATATAGTGCGAAACAGATAATTTATTTGTCACGAAATGTAAATAAAAACTGTTTCAAGAAACAGCTGAGTTTATTGGTATCCCTGACACCTTTTCTTTCAATAAATTATTAGTCGACAGTCAGTCAGAGGTGGGCATTATCGAATCGTATGTTATTTAATCGATTTTTCAAAAAATTCAATATTATATGACTTTCACAGATATCCTCGAATAATATTCTTTACTGTTATGCATCGACTCCGATTGTGATCCACTAATTCTATTACATGGCATATTACTTATTATTGAAGTAAAAAGTACCCATCTCTGCAGTTAGGTAACGATCATCCTTTCTGTTAATGACAAGATCTGAACAAATTGTATTTGAAACGAAAATAAGACGTAATAAACTGGAATATCAATTTAATGGTATAATTAAGCAAATAAAGGCTCGCGTGATCCGCAACATGTTTCATGGAAAACAATAGGTTGCATCATCGCGTGCAAGGACAGGCGGAGGATAAGGATGATTCAGTGTGAAAGAAAAAAAAGGAGGCTCGTGTTTAATTTCTCATATTTATTATTGCATACTGTTTATGTTAGTATATTACTTAGGTATACGTGCCAAATAGCAACTTAAATGTATGATTGCGTGATTCATCTGTTTGTTTCACCCGTCAAGCACGGATAGGTAGGTAGGTAGGTAATGTAACGCTTACTCCACTATATATAGGGTGTATTTATAATTATAGCATATGTCGGTAGAACGATTCATCTTACATGCTAATCGGTAATAAATAAAAGAGGAATTTGTAATGGGGGGTGACAGGTTGTTGTTGTTCTTGTTGTTGTTTGTTATTTTTTTGTGTGTGTCTGCGGTTTGCATCCGTGATCGAATAGAAAAGTAAATATATCCTTTGTTCGAGTTGCTCGGCGTTTGTATGTTCGCGAGGTGTTCCGGAAACAAACGTCGCTTCGCGATTCGATTCGTCACGGGTACATACACATCATGCTAATTAATTATTATGTTTTTTTTTTCTTCTTTCGAGCGTCTCCGTGTGGAAAGAGACACAAGCGCGCGACCGTTGATTCGCGCGGTGGTGTGTCTGCGGTGTTACAATGAAAATTCGACTATCTACGTATCGTCAAAGAAACAAAAGAAACAAAATAAAGGAAGAAAAAGAAAAATACTTCGTTTGAACGTTAACATAGAAACGATAATAATAATTCTATAAGCTATCGCCATCAGCGACGAAGAAACGCGCCGGCTCGACCTTGAACGGGCGCCGTTCCTTTCGCTCGCTATATCTCTCCCCCGTTCTCATAGGCCGCGACGATTTCGAATGAAACGGAAACGGAAACGAGGAGAAATGGTTCCGGAGACGTCGAATCGCATGATCGACGCAGAAACGCGATAGAAGTGATCGCGCGTGCACACGTTGGCACGTGAAATTTCGAGGTAACAATCTGTGGTCGGAAAAGTCGCCGCGATTCAGCATCGATCGCGAGATTCTCCTTGTCCTCCATTGTTTTTTCTTCTTATCGATTTAAGAACGATCGGCGAGACGTTGGTCGCGCGGCTTCCGGAAACGGAGATTCTCGATCCGGAAACGCATTGAAAAATAATTGATAACAGTGACGTGCGCAGAGCGGCCGGTTTGTCGACCAACGCCTCCCCACTCCTCTCTCTCTCTCCTTTGGCGCGCGAATTCAAAAAACGAAACAGAGGCTCGCTCGATCTCTCTTAATACTACGTGAAAAGCATCTTCATGACCGGACAAATAAATATATTACAGGTTACGGATAATAAAGATGAACGTTTGCCGTATAATAATGCTGCATTCTCTCTATTTACAGTGAACGCGCGGTTGTGCTTGTCTTCTGTCGCGTGGCGTATTGTTTTTATTGTGTGTTCGCCTTTACAGATCGAGCCACCATCACTAGAAACACGTTGGACAACTGCTTCAGTTTTTATATTGCACAAAAATGTCTCAGGAAAGTTATCTTCTGTTCAATGGGACGCATTGAATAATTGAATCTTTTTGTAAGTCTAACATGTTCACTGCGGTACGGAGCATATAGATCCCGTATCGTACCTTCGTCTTGTGCGGTTTGTTTTTCATGTTTCCGTTATTTGTCCACTATTTTCAAGTTGTCCAGTACCGCCAAATACGAAAGTCCAGTACAGGGTATATTTGTCCCGTACCGCTAAATAGGAAAGTCCTCAAAAAAAGGTGCCGTAGTGAACGTGTTAACACTTGTTCAGATTTCAAGGACATTCTGATTATTTTCTTTAGTATTAAAACCGAAGCAGTTGTTTGAGGTGTTAAGTTATAGTGACTCATCCTGTATATTTGTTTGCAATATGTGTTTCTCTCCGCTCTTCCTTACACTCATTCTCTCTGCTTCCTTTCTTCATTGACTTTCTTTTCTATATTTCATTTGGTTTACATTCTGTATTCACTCCTCTCTCTCTGCTTTGTTCACTTTGCATCCCCTGTGTGTGAGTGTGCGTCTGTGTACATGTTCGTGTACGTACGTACCTATGCTAAAGCTCAAAAGTTTGAATTGCCATTTTTAATTGTAACCTGACGTTCAATGAATAGGTCATTTTCCTTCGTTAATAATAATCGTTGGTAAGTTTGTTGATAAATTTTTCTTTGCGGTGACAGGGATATTGGTTTTGATTTTGCACTTGTTTGCAATCCTGGAGAAAAAAGTGCGCCAAATTTGAAGTTGGCTTCTATGGAGATTATTCCCAATTTTAGAAACAGGTCAATGGTAGGCAGATTTCGACATTTTCATTTTTTGTATGTGTGCTAATTAATGTGTAACTGTGTAATAATATATTAAAATTATTTAATACCTTGAACAAATGTTTGAAGATAAAATAATTTTTATAGAGATATGTAGTTCGAGATCACAGTTCACTACACTTCAAGGTTATCGAATTGTACAATTTTGTATCAACGAAAATAAGGAGGTATTAAATCAGAAATAGCATGACCTTCAAATGACCACTAAGTGATTTTGAGTACGAAACTTTGTATTTTCCAAATCATCATTAATAATAAAGTAATTTGTTTAAATTTTACCATTGACTGTATATATTGTATAGGATGAATCAAAATGCGTGTCACAGCCGAGAAGCTGACGATTCTAACCTCAAAATAAGTTAAATATTATGCGTTCTTATTCAACATTAATACGATGACTGTTACAATATATTTTAATACTTTTTTCCCCTAAATAAATTGTTAAGAAATTGCTGGAGTATAAAAATTTATCTAGAATTTTAGACTTACATGACATTTCAGAGTTAGTCAGTTAACCCCTTGCCTTACGATTTTTTCAACGACTATTTGCGCTGAAGTTTATTATTCAAGCGCTCTAAAAAGAGATGCAGAATATTATAGATAATTTTTTGAGAGTCAAGGCTGCTGCAATACAACATTTTTAACAATTCATATTCAAATGAAACACATATTTATAACGTACAGACCGTAATCTGCAACACGATTAAATTTTGAAACGAAGTTTCACAAGACATAAATGCATCGCATAATTTCAACTCATTTTGATTACACAATTAACCTCTTCTCGGCCGTTTTTGCCCCAGCCTGTATATCACTCTTACTATAATCATTCCAAGACTTCAGATATCATAATTATTGCCCAAGTTCCCTTCACGCTAAGAGCATATTTCAAACTTTCGAGCCGAAGCGTATCCGTATGATTACGTGTGACGCGTACGCGTGTGTGAAGATGCGCGTGTATGAGTGTGGGACACCGACCCACGTGTACGTGTGTACGATTAAATAATCGGGTTTTGAAAAGTGTGCGGTTCTATTGCTCGACTAATAATAGTTCCTGTAAATTAGGATGCCAGCTAGCTTATCGTGGAACGGTTTTCCCCCGTCACCGGACCGGAAGTGATCCCTCCGGACACTTCCTTCGTCCGCCACCGATGACGCGTCTCCTGTTAAAACGCCGTGTTACAACATCCTGTAAACTATAATAGTCGCGAAATCGCGGATACGGGATCGCTACGCTTCGTTATCTATCCTTATAGCTTGCATGGGATTTCTTTGTAATGTCGTTCCGTTTTCGTTCTTTCTTTTACGTATGTATGCGTGTGTACGTGTGTGTGTATGCAGAGGTGTGGGTTTATGTATGTGTCGGATCGACCGTTATCATAATACGACGTTACAGCTCGAAGCTAAGGCGAAAACAAAGGAAAGATTCGGCGCGTGCGTGATACGTTTCAGAATCCTGTCTCGATTTCAGAACGAACGTCGCAGGTTTTCTAGTTCTATTCCTGTTATTCTTCCCGGTCACGTGACACGTTCGTTTCCGTTCGATCCACCGGATAGCCAGGTATATCCTCGATCAGGAAGATGGATCGAAAGGAAGTGAACAAAAATGGAGAAGTCGACGAACGAACGAGACATTTGAGCCGAGAAGTTTAAGCACGGGTTCACACTCCGTGCACCCTTCGGTTCTTTGTCGCTCATTGAAAACGAAGCTATACACCTTCGCTATAGCGTCACGCTCGTCCTGTTGTCTCGATAAAAATTCTAACAGCTACTTTGTCTTCAGACTGCTACGTCTCCTTGACTCGTCTCTTTCTCTTTCTCTCTTTCTCACTCTCTATCTCTCTCTTTCTCTCTTCCTGTCTGTCTGTCTGGCTCGCTAAAACTTAATACTCCCCGTGAACTTTTTGTTTCGTCCTCATACGACGTTTGAACGGAAAACTGCGTCTGCATCCACCCCTCTCCGTTTTTTTTCTTCTTTTTTTTTGTCGAAAAGTAAAACGCATCCAGCAGCAACCTTATCAATAGCGTCAATATATCAATTTATATGTATATATATATTTTTTTCTTATTTCTTGTCTCATAATATATTTTTTTACTTTTACTTTGTGTTCCTATATCAATAATAGCGTATTAGATGCTTTTTTTTGTTCACTTACACCTTACGTACGTAATATATAAGTATCTTTGTGTTTTTCACGTTTTCTCCCCTCTCGTTTTTTTTTCATCTCATCTCGTACCTTCATTCCGTTCACAGACATATCAAAATGCGCGTAAAACGAAAGTTTCTCGAAATACTCCGTTTTTTCCCTCCTATCTATTCCTTTCGCTCCCTCACTTGCTCGCTCTCTATCTCTCTCTAACCAATCTCTGCGTTTGCACGCTTTCTCTCTCGCTCTCTCGCTCCCTTTCGCGCGCTCTATCGTACTAGCGAAATCGAAAATGAAACGTTCACGAGAATATGCCATTCAGGGTATTACCGGTGCCTGGTTGATCCAAAACAGAAATTTTGTCGGGTTCTTTGCTTAGTTTAGTTATTTATGTAGAGTCCTGTACATTCGCTCTCGGCACGCACACAACCAAAGGATTTTCGTGGACACGTCGCGCAATGGCGGGATATTGAAACATCTTCCACCCTCATCCGTTTCGTACCGTTCGAAGGGAAAGGCAAAAATTTTTTTTTTCGGAATATTCGAGTTCCTCGCGAAACTCAACCAAGTTTCAGGAATTTAGTTTGTATTGGGCTATTCTGTGTTCAAATTGTAACTACTGATTACTATAGTGCGGAGATCGGCCGTTCAAGGTCAATGAACGATTTTTCAGCAATATCATTTGATTATTTGAATTTAATTTTACTGTCATTCCGTTTATAACCACTGTTTAAATAACTTGTAACATTAACTTATACATTAATTTACAATCTGTTTAGTAGAATTGACAACGGAAGAAGTGACCTTGAAAGGACAATACTTTGCCAGACATTTTAACGTTTTGCAGACAGAACTAGATAAAAACGAATCAAAAAAGTAAGAAGAATGTTCATTTTTTATTTTCGATTCTCTTGTACGTATCAGATTTCTTAACGCGGTCATAATATACAGGATAAGATTAAATATTGCACATTCGTAGATCTGTGTGAGTGTCATTACAGTATCATATCCCTTCCCTTTCCCTAAGATACTAGATAT
This sequence comes from Macropis europaea, assembly GCA_916610135.2. NCBI lineage: Eukaryota > Metazoa > Arthropoda > Insecta > Hymenoptera > Melittidae > Macropis > Macropis europaea. The sequence goes on along the minus strand of OU744345.1, from coordinate 2,797,036 downwards.
ATCTGCCTAGGAATTTGCGAATTCAGTCAGATTCTTGTGCAACGCCACAAACGCATACCAGAATAAACCTCTTTTACGATTTTAAAAGTGTTGTGCTCGATTCCACGACTCGGAATCCAACAACGTGTTCTTCTATGTCGACGTAATTTGAGCCATAGAATTTTTTTCGGCTGTATCACAAATTTCGGCTCACCCTGTATAAAGAAATCTTAGAAAAATGACTTCTAATATTGAAAAAATATCTTTCAAATTTGGATCCATTTTTAATAGCACTTTTTCATAGTGTAATGTAGAAAAATTACGAAGGATTGTTAACGTGTTCAGTACAATCGAAATATAACAAATTGTAATAGTCGTGCTCTTTCAAACTTTCTATTGCTCTCACAGATACTTGTAAATGCGTCTTCAAGTTAAGATACCGATCAATCAAAAGATTCTTACAATTAGTGCACTGTGCACGTACCGAACAAATTGTAAAAAATTTCATACTATATTTTCAATTTTTTATACAAATTTTTCTTTACTGTACGCGGCGTGTCCACAATTCTCCACTCGTTTTTTTTCTTTTTCACTGTATCTTTCTCTCTCTCTCTCTTTCCTTTCATCACAAAAACGATTCATTCGGTGACGCGAAATTTTCGAATGACTTTTCATCATCACGTACAAGTGGTCACGGTCTACGGGACACGTTAAATTTTTTTTCTTTGGAAGGCACTTACTACTTTTTTTTTATACAATATTAATTTTAATCTCTTCCACATTCTCGCCTGTTCGCATGCCCCATCCTCTTTTTTTTTCTCTCGCACACTCTCACCCTAGTTGATATTACTTTCTCGCAATTTCGATTACGCGGCTCCTTTTTTTTCAAATTCTCCGACTCTCTAACTCGTTTGAACACATTAAGCCTAAATCGTAATAAAATTCATTTTTTTTTCCATTAAAATCACGATCCACCTTCTTTCACGGCGACGAAAAAAAAAACACAAAAACAATCGATACACGCAGAAAAATCGTTCGTATCAAGAATAATAACGCGAGATTTCGAAATTTCGTTAATTCGCTTTCTAATCGTCGATAAAGGTTCGCTTTCTAATCGATTTATTCTCTCGTGATTTCCTTTTTTTTTCATCCCGTTAAAGCTTCTTTTTTTAGTGGGGGAGTGGCGCGAGAACAATCGTTTCCTTGGAAAAAATTTGCCTAGATAACAGACGCGACGGACAGCCTTATCATTACGCTCCGTTCTCCGAGCAAAAGCGAAAAGCGATGGTCTTTCCCTTTTACAGAAGGCCACTTCGAATTTTTTTTTATTTTGCTTTTTTCTTTGGATTTACCTTTTTTTTTAATACTTACAAAGAGTCACTCGAACCAGTGTGCCAACTTTAAAAAATTTCCTTTGTTCTTTTTTCCCTTTGTTTTTTTAGAAAGTTCCGTTCTAACACCTCCACACGCACACCCTCTCTCTGTGCTCTGTCGTTCGTCATTCGCACCGTCATTCTTTCACATTCTTTCTGCCAGGCTTTCTGCCCCTCTATCTCTCTGCGCCTCTAGAATGACTAAATCCGAATCGAACTCGTTCCTGGACCGAGTATGAAATCTCTGAACGGTTCGTGGAAGGAATGAATGAAAAGTAGACGCGAATCTTCCGCAGAAAATTTGATTCTATGACAGATTCTTTGGAGAACACGATAGGGTCGGTTGAATTTTGTTCACAGAACAAAGAAAGACAGAAATTTGTTGTGTCTTTTTCTTCTCTGTTTAGATTTTGCTTAACTTCTTCGGTAACGTTCATAAGTATTGGAAAGACTATTTCCATAAATGAATATTCTACTTTTGTAGACAAGAAATATTTATTTATTTGGTATGTGGAATCTTTAAAAATGTGTGTCATAAATTGCATGCATTCAGGGGTGAGTTTATTGAACTTGGAAAAAATAGTTTCATAGTGGATATGAATTTACAACAATGAAATAAAGAAAAAGAAATTTGGTAAAAAATAATGAAGTGAACGAACTATAAAACAATTTCTATAACAATAATAACAGTTTCAATGATCATAAGTTTGTAATGACGAGTTTTAGTGATTATAAAAGCTCTATTTAGTACTATAATGTAATGCTGTCTCATAAACAACTGTCTAGAAGATCAAAATTACTCACAGTTATAATTTTTCACGAATAATTGACATGTGTCTAAATTCATAATAACAGGAATTAATACATGTGCTATAATTCATAATTTTGAAATGGAGTTTTGAGAAATTCTATTTTACTTAGCACTGCAACGGTAGAGAAATATTAAACAGCATGTTCATTCAGAAATAATATTTAGAAATTATCATTCTTGAAAAACTTTCATTTGTGTTGCAGGTAGACGTACCTCCACTAATTTGATTGCATATTAATATTACAGTTACATATTCTACAATTGGGATTGTTAAAGGAAATATTTGTACGTAATTTATTTCTAAAGACGCATTCAAAATTATGCAGTCTCCTGACCAATTACTGGATCTCAAATTATATACAATAACTATAAAATGAAATAGACAGAAAGGTTCAAATAGAGTAATAATTAGGAAAACACACTCGGGCGTACTTATAAGAATCTTGGAATGAAATTATGACAGAAAGAATTGAAAAACTGGTAGGTTAGCATGATTAGTTCAAGAAATAGTATCAGTACAGAGTATTTAATATTTTTCAGAAATTCCAGATAAGCTTTTAATAAACAAGTTGAAAAATAAATTATCTGATCCCCATAAGAAGAAAGAAAATATTAATTTAATTTATTAATTAACGCTATTTAGTGATATTTATGTGCTGTTGCTTCAAACATACTAAGTGTCCAGATTCTTATAGGAAGAAGTCTGTACAAGATTTAAAAAACAGTACTCAGGGCTAACACTCAGGTGGACAGCACTCAAGAAATTAAATAAAAAATGTCTAGTAAACATAGGCGAACAGATCAATATTAACTGAGCTGCAAATAATAGGGTAATCTTTTATTTGAAAGATTCCACGTGGTAGCAACCCCCTAAAAGGAAGCCAGTCATGGTGGAACCAAACGCACCGCAAATCGCGATTCGCAATTTCGAAAATTTCCATAAAAAAGCGGCACGATTCAACGTCTACCGATCACTCATCATTTTTTCGATTGTCGAGGATCGAGGGTCACTTCGCTCGTCGCATACAATTTTGAAAAATAGCAATCTCTCCGGAAAAGCTCTCATTCTCCCTCTGAAACTCCTCCGTCTGAAACAGTCGCACACAAGCAGTCGCACACAAGCGTCTCGCACACAGCTAGTCGACATTTGCTCCGGTTCCAAATGCAATGAATTTCGCGGTCGTGTCGCCGTTAATTTTTCCTCGATTTCCCCTAATCTCTAAACCTTATAATTTTTATACTTGGCATACCCCAAATATGGCAGGAAGGCAATCATTACACTTAACGAAGTACAGCAATCGGTTTTGTTCTCCCTTTACGCGTGTTCGCCCGAGCCGAACAACCCTCCTCGTCGTTTTATCTCCCGCCCCGTACAAGATTCAGTCGCCCTAGACAGTCGTTAGCGAATTTTGTACATCTCCTATCGGCTCGTCGATCCGGTTCCCGGTTTCCGGTTCCTCGAACCGTCGATTTTTCTATCAGACTAAAAATCCCAACGATGATTCACGATGAGAAATCGGCTCGAGAACGTCCCGCGGAGGAACCCGGAACCGCGGACGAGCCGCATCGATGTCTCTCGATCGAAAAGACGATCGGCCGTTTTCCACTGGCGGTTCGATCGATCGACGTGCTCTGGCCCGCGGCCAATTTACTATACATTTGGCATTAAACGTACTGTGTATCGTATATATGCGTAGATATAGAAATCTCGAGTGTAAGCGTGCGTCCGTGCGCCACGCGGTGTTCCCGGCTCGTTGCTGACCCCGAGGATCCACCGGGTGACCACGCGACGTCCCTCAAAAAATCTGCCCTCGTAGAGTTGATCGATGCTCGATATATCTTTGCCCTAGGATCGATCTATCCCGACGGCTGCACACTCCGCGCCTCGTCTCTCTGCTTCCTTTTGATTGTAAGCCTCGACCTCGATCGAGATCACGTGTTGTATACTGTGATGGCGTCGCGACGACGCGACTAGCGCCAGGACGACCGGTCAGGCGAATCGATCGAGGATGAAAACGACCGTTCGGTTGCACCACCGATCGATCGGTCACTCGAACGATCCGGGTCGCCCTTGGAGATTCGGATTAGAGGCCTCTAGCCTGTCTAGGATCGAGTCCTGAACCGACAGACGATCAGCTCTCTCTCTCCTCCTCGACCGGACTTCGCTTACTATTCGCAGCGTGAGTCGGTCAGAGGCTCCAGCTTCACCGGGATCTTGTCCTTGTCCTTCAGACCGTGAGGACTCTTCACCAGGTCCGCGATGTCCTCCTGGAAGAGATTCTCTGGCCTGGGACTGACGAAGCTCCGCGCAGGTTTGTAGGTCATTCCGCTGACGCCTATTCCAACCTCTACGCTGCTTGGTATGTGTCCCGGATCCATCAGAGGACCCAACGGGCTCGCCAGAGGACTCTCCATGGGACTCTCCGGTGGTCCGCCTGATCCTGGACTCGCCAGACCGAGATTCAATGGGGAGTTTCCGTTGTTACCGCCTCCTCCGCCGCTTCCGTTGTTGCTGCCCAGGACTGGCGCGTTGTTGTTGCTGTTGTGGTGATGCTGGCTGGCTTGCATCGCTGCTTGAAGGTTCGATGATAGGCTCGTGGACAGGTTCGTGGAGAGATTCGTGGACAGGTTTGTCGCCATCATGTCGTGCTGCTGGGAATGGGCTGCTGCTACCATGCTGCACATCTGGTGTCGGAGACCTGGTACAATCGAGTATTCTTGGTGAGTTGACTTGCATTGGAAATTTATTCGAAGAATTAAGTTGTTCATGAGTTACTTTTTAGGGATTCAGGGAATGGAAGTTACTGAATGAAAAGGACTATGATTTATCCTTCGATGCTTTAATAGGAATGGACCGAATGTTATTGAAAACTATTGAAAATTGGTGGAGGATATACTCAAAATGGTTTCATACTCCAAATCAGATTTATATCAAACTTGACAAGTATCCTAACACTTATGGTGTGCATCATTCAGCAGAACACGAAGAGAATTTTCTTCCCACGTACCCACTTCAGTCGTCGTTGAAGAGTTAAAAAAAATATTACGGTTCATTACCTTGAGCGACAGCAGCAACAGCGGCCGCAGCGGCAGCTCCGGGACTAACAGCTCCTTCCGGACCGTTGCAGGCTGCATAATTCGCCAAGCTGGGGTACATGGTGCTCGGTTCTTCCTTCACCATGTGTGGAGAGTGTCCGTCGCGAAAAACGACGGCCCTGATCACTCCGCGAATGTGCTCGTCCGGCCAAACTCCCAGCAGGATCCTCTGAGGCCTGCCTCTGCCCTTGGGGCGTAGATCTGAACAGGCAGAAATTCAAGGCAATCGTATTTGGCGATTCGAGGATCGACTTCCATGCAGTACTCCCGACGATCGACCGTTTCTCGATGTCAAAGGAATAAAATTAAATTGAAAAAGAGAAAGAAAATTGGAAAAATCGTAGTCGAGTTGCGACGCAACGGCGGGGCTTTTACGAGCATCGTTGATGTTCGAGGACGAGCACGCCCTCGCCTGTTCCATGTTTGTTAACTCTATTTACGATTTGTTACACCACCAGACGATTCTACCCGCTCGATCTCGCCGACAGAAGCATCGCGACTCGACTGAGAAACAAGCTGAAGAGGAGAGAATCTGCAGAGAGAGTGCAACTTAAACAAAAATTTTATAGGTCTGTGCATTGACAGAAGAAGGGCCAACGTCCACTTTGCAATTCTTTGGGAAAAGGTGTTCACTGGCCGCTTTTATTGCAATACGCGTAACACATTGGCTTCTTGAGGATGTATCTAACTTTGCTTGTAATAGTGGAAGGTCATTGGCCCTTTTTTTATTAAGGCACAGAGCTAATACGCAGGGTGTTTACGAAACAGGTGGCCAAAGTTTAGGAGCGTGTTCCACTCATCTTAAGGATGAAAAAAGATCCTATACTAAACTACTATAGTAAACTCGACAGAGCTTGTTGTAATATCTACATTCAACAAGTTTTTTAAAACGCAAAACTGAACAACATTTTCCGTATAATTAATCCGCATGAATTTTCTAGATGATCTTGCAAAATAGTTCTTTTTATAAATACTGAATGCAACTATCATCTCACAGCAAGTATTTTGTTATACACAATTTTTGCAATTTTCCAACACCTTTTTTGGGGAAATATTCACTCTTCGCGAGCAGGCATAGGAACCACCGAAATACGCTCGTAAAGTTTGTTCACGTATTTCAGAAACACCCTGTACATATAACTGTATACACGTATAGTGACAATTAAAACAAATCACCTAAACATCTCTCATATTTACAAAGTATTGGAAATAGAAAATAATATCTGAAAGAAAAGTTGTACCGCTGAAAGGGGCAGCCTCTGCTAGGGTTGTTTGAAAGGTCATTTCAAGGTCATCGGTGTTTTTTTAAACGGCATTATACATTCTGATTTGAAAGCTTCATAGTCCGTGTCAAGGCGAGTTTAACTGGTTATCTAAATTTTGTATCACTAGGTGTTTTGCATTTTCAAATAAAGTTATCATTTTCATGCGACACGTACCTACACTACCAAAAGTTTGGAATCACTTGCTGATGTCTACCAAAATCGAATGTCCTGATAAATTTTCTACCGACGCATCGTTAATACACCAAATGTTAACAGGAATATATTTTATTTTAACAGCGTTTATTTTAAAGACGTTCAATCTGTTAAAAAAATCCTGTTTCTCTTAATTTACACACTGATTCCAAAGTTTTGACCGGTAGTGTAATTATGATATGAGTTGTTTTGTTACTAATTGTAGTTCGGATAACCGAGGTCCTACTGTAATTGTTTTCTGGCAATTTTCCTTTTGCCGTGACTGTATTAATATCTTCGATATTTACTCATTGTGTTTTGAGAGTAACATTATTGTTGCAATATCTATTTTTCATTCCTGGCAACAACTGTGTCCAGGATTCGACTTTTTACATCGACAATAATTCAGCAACAATGCTTATGTACGTTTTGTCTGCGTTCATTCTAGGAAACTGAAACTCCACAATTTCGTTGATGTAAAAATAGAAGACTATGGAAACAATATGGCAAAACAATAAACTCTAAGAAAAAAAATAGTGGTTGGACTTTTGGCCTGATTACAAGGGTTTCAAAGTTACATACTCTATTCGTACTAATTTTACAATGTTTTACATAATATTCTCTCTTTATCGCGTTGAACGCCGCGTCGGTCATCGGTGACCGACACTTCAAATTTAATTTAATTAAATAACTATTGATTGTTGCATAATTCTGAACAAACTTCATACCGAAACAATAATGTAGGAACAGAAGAACACGGCTGAGTACTCAAATCTGTCTTCTCTTTACGATTTATATTAAAAATAGTAAATTATATCGTGTCTGATTAGGTATGATCGTTTTCACTGCGGCGTTCACACGCTATTTCAGTTTCTTTGTCCATCATGAAGAGCTATCACAAAAAAATGATGTAAAACAACATATAAATAACATATTGATTAAAAAACAACATATTCGAGAGATATGGCGATCATTACCTGTTTCATATGCGGAAAATTTGGTGGAAAGCATGACAAAGACGTAGCGAAGCTATAATTGCCAATGGAGGAGAGCGGATTCGTTATTAAGCAAAAGCGTAATAGTATTTCAGATAAAGTTTCAAACTGCGTAAAAATTTTGTACATTAGATTGTTTTTTTTTTTTATAAATATGACGCACATGCTCTTGTGTTATAAATTGTAAGTACAGGGAAGGTTTCCTATGTTTGGACTAGAAAAATACTAAACGACGCGATAAAAGATTCAAGGAAGTATTTTAACACTTTCGCAGCCGGTACCAATAATTATAATCTGGAGCTGGCTGCGGCGACATTCTGCAATTAAAATAAAATCAAAAACTATACAGTGTCTTTTAATACATCCATGATTATACAGAGAAATTGTTAAGTTGACGCACTGGAGAAATATTAAAACTCGAAGCGCTATTAAAATTCATTAATTCCATTTATGATAAGAAAAATGATAGAAAATAGAAATCTTATAGCCAGGATCGAATAGTTAAAATGGCATTTTGCTGCTAGGCAATATGTGAACCATAAGTTTGCATGTGTCATGAGTTTAGAAAGTTGGTATGTCTGTGGGGTTCGTTAGGGTTTCTTCCTGGTTAAAGAAGTGTGGTGTGTAAAATGGCGTTTTGCTATTGTTAGGCGATATGTGAACCATAAGTTTGCATGTGTCATGAGTTTAGAAGAAGGTTGGTACGATTGTAGGGGTGTTTAGGAGTTTTGCTGGTCGAAGAAGTGAGCACGGAAAAAATGTAAGAACAAAAGAAGGAAATGATCGTGAGAATACTGTTAAAAGTAAAAACAAAGAATGTATATCAGACTAAGTTAATAGCGTTCATATATTTTTATTAAATATACACAAAAAGTGAAACAAAAACAGTTGTCACCATGAGGTCACATCTCACAGCCCAATCCTTTATCTCCGAATAATAAATCAATAGCTATGTCTCATGAGAAGACGTATTATTACGTCAACGGCTGCGAAAGTGTTAAGAGATACACCAAAGATATATGAAATGACCTGATAAGATACAGAGATATTCAGGTGTCTTGTTTTAAACGCCACACCCTGTAGAATGGCTAGCCTCTGAAGCTTTACACGTAGCATAAAGTTTCAGAACTTTTCTTTCGAACGGCGATGGCACAATGTTGTATGATTTTCGGTTGTTGACTGAAGCTGATGCAATGGTTCACAATGAAGTCGAAAAGCTGATCGAGAAACGGTTTGGTCGCGAGGTTTTATTGAAAATTGCAACTAACACTCACCGGCCCCGCCGTCGGCGCTAGGACCCAGCATGTTGTGCACTCGATTAGCATAAAGGACGAACGTCGGGTACGGGATGTCGTATTTCCTGTAACAGAGTAGCAGAAAACCTGTCAGAAATCTCAGACCGCATCCTCGTTTATCGATTTCATAAAAAATTTACTACAGAGTCTCAACGTTTGGTGATATAAAAAAATCCCTCGTATAGGGTGTTCCGAAAGGATGCTGTAAAAGTCTGCAGGCTCGTAGCACTGATTACCAGACTGCGGATGTTTATGCAATTTAATATATCAAAATCGATGAATGACGGCCAGTTAATAACTTAACAAACTCAAAATTACATATTTTAAACATTTCAAGAAGCAAATACGGTCTCGTTGAAGTTCCATTTATTTAACTGCATTAGCACAGGGAATATGGAAGTCTAAAACTGTGTATTTGCATAAACATCCGCGGTCTACTGATTAGCGTAACACTCTGACTGCCACGCTGTATTAACTGAAAATGATGAACTTTCGAAAATTTTACAGAAATTAATATAACCTGAAACTGTACATCCCTGTAAGCAACGACATTAGTAACTTTCATAATATTTTACTGGTTCCATTAGACCTTGTTAGATATATTTATTAATACTCCATATGTTCAAATAAATAATCATTAAATCTGTGTCACCCATATATGGGTGACGTGGCAGTCAAAGCGTCAAGGGAGTATTCTCCTTTCTCGACCTGTTTTGCGGGTATACCTTGGCAATTTTTTGGAAAAAACTGAGCTAAGTATCTTTATGAAACCTTCTTAAAAATTTTAGTTGGAATTCATTTACCCTTTCGCTTAGAATTACAAAGCAAATGATTTCCAAAAGCGAAACAAGTGACGATGCATAACAAAGCGCCTCCATACACGCAACAGTACATTTTGTTTCGAAATGTATTGTTGCTATATTTCCTTTGATCTGACTGCACTTCAATGGGAACAGACGACTCGTATCAACATTTTGTTTTTGTTCCTGGTGACAATAAGGAACGCATTGGGATTTTTAGAGAAACAAGTAAAATGTTTCTCTTTGTTTCTTTGGTGGATATGCACCTTTCTCTATTAACCCTGGATAACTAGCTTTCCGTACAAATGACGATCGGAACATTTGAATCTCATGATACCGGATGATCCGTTTACTAAATAAACTAATTATGCTTATTTGCTTATTCATTCATTAATAAATTCAATAGCAAATATAATTTTTTAATTTCATTTATCCTGTTTCCTTATAAGATAAAATATTTTTATTGTTAACTCTCTATAGCCCGGTGTGACTTTGAAGTCACATACCAATATATCGATATCCTGTTCATCTAACTCAATCTTTTTGCCCCAATTTGGCGTATACATCTTCTTTTATAACGTCTCCTTGGTAACTAAAAAGATTCTTCGCAGCGATTATCAACTCTAATCTGAGATATAAAAAAAAAATTCATAAATTCATTGTTAATTTGTATTTAGAGGTTGATATTTGTTGGTTTCGCGTTATATAAATTTGATTAAAGCCACGAAAGAAATTTGGGCTACAGAGGGTTAAATAACAAAAATTCAAGTATATTCGTGTGTTTAATTGACGTCCTCTCTTTCACGAATGCTCGGGCATAACGTTACTCACGTAACAGCTTCGTTACCCAGGGTTAAGCTGTAAACGTTTCTACGAGAATCACTTGAGTAGGTCGATCGTTGTTTCGTCGTTTCGGCCGACGTACAGTCCGCACGGCGTAACGAAACGAATCGTTTTCGACCGAATCTCGCCGGGAAAGTTTCAGCCGACAATTTCGCTCGTTCGCGTCGACCCTAACCGTGTCGCCGTCAAATTAATAGTTGCGTTATTGTATTCCCGGCGAAACGAGCGACGAGTAGAGTTCCCTGTCGAAAAATACCGCCTCGAAAACAGCCAGAACGCAAACTTTGTCCGCCATGTTGGACTTTCGCGCGAGCAAACATTGTAAATTAGCGATGCGAACCTGGCCCTAGCAGACTGGTGTCTATAGTTGTCGTACAAGGAAACTAGACATTTTTCGGAACTAATTTGAATGGATATTTACGTCACTCGTACCGGAGGCTTCACCGTACACGCACACGTAATAATGTTATCGTCGATGGTAAACATGGATGAAGAAACAGACAATTTTCAACTTATTGCACGACATTTCGGTTTATTATTAGATAATAGTAGTTTTGCTTGTTGTTAACACGTCCCATGCCACAGTGAGAAATTCCATAACTAGTCAGACGCGTGAAAATAAGTTTCTATAAATACATAACGTTAAAAACACAGACATTCAATTGTCTTATGATGTACCATTCATTTGGTACCATTATTGTGGCGTTCGTTTCAATTGGAATACAAAGAATATTACCATTTATTTAGAGTAATCGAATTTGGGGCGTGGGGCGCACACGACCCACGCGGCATGGAACGTGTTAATAGAGTGACAAGCTCTTTTTTAGCCTGAACGTGAAGATTTTGCATCTCTTCAGAACTCCAATACTTGTATCGATAGCCATAGTATTGTTCAGACGATTAATTTCTGAAGAGTCACAGCCATTCGGAAAATCCGGAACTCGTAATTGTTTCACTAGAAACCAGATATTTAAAATAATTGATGACTCGTTGAAGTTAGAGAAAAATGGTTGAAAGAGGTCTGTTCTATTTGGAGGGCTTCATATGATAAGAAAATTTAATTATTTATGGGGATCATATTTGGGAAGATCCCAGAATGACCATGAAATTTTTTTAATTGCCCTATGCATTGCTGGGTAGGTAGTACTAGACAAATTGAATGAAAAGTGTCTAATAAACATTAGACGAAGAAATAATATTACTCGAATTATAAAGAATTTTCTAATTAATTTTTTCAACACTGAATTATTTACAGCTCGGTTAATATTGATATCGAGCAATGTTTCTCAGATATTTTCTATTCAGTTTATCGAGTACTATCTATGTACTCCGTAATTCATAGTGCACAGTGCAGTCTAACAATTTCAAGGTCGCCTTGAAATCTTCCAAAATTTTTACCCATATCAAAAATTAAATTTTTGTGTCGTATGAAGGCTTCCAAACACAACGCATTTCATTCAACAATTTCTTTTTTAACATCAACGAGTCAAAGTTGTTTCAAATGGCTGTTTCTGATGACTCACCCTGTAAAATGAAAAATTTGTCCGGCCGGAAATTTTCACTCACCGCTGTACATTGTTGTAATAGACCGTGGTAAATTCACGAAATGAAATCGTATAACATGATCGTCGAAATGATCGGTAAACACGGCAGACGAAAAATCATTTTGCTAATGAAGGGATTCTAATAATAGAGATTCCGCTGTATTTTCGACGAGTTTCGTTACAACGGTCCGATGAACTTTCATAATTGAATCTATCCCGTCGCGCCGCAAATATCTCCGGTGATAATGAAATTCTTCTCCGCGGCGTTCTTTAAACGTTGGAAAGTCGTCTGACGCAGACGATTCGACGTCGCGACGCTTTTCCAACCTGACCCGACTCAGAAAGTCCGCTTGCAGTCTACTCGAACCGACCAATTACCAAAATCGTCGCGATCTCCCCAGATGTTCTCTGAGAAACCACAAAATTCGGCTGTTGAGTATCGTGTCCTTCGAGATAAGTCTGAAGACGTCGCGGTTGGTTAGAATGAACGTTGCGTGAGAAGTTTTCGAAAGGGTTACGGACGTTGTGTGCGGTGTTCAACGTACATTTTAACCTTATCGTTATAAACGGTCACTATAGTGGCCTTCCGTGGACCTATCGCTGTATACGAATGGCCATTATAGTGGCTTTTAGCAGACTTATCTCTGTGTATGAATGGTCGCTATAGCAGCCTTCCAGAGTCTCATCTTTGGATACAAATGGCCAGTATAGTAGCCTATTGGGGATCTATCTCTGTGTAAGGATTGTCGCTATAGTGTCTTTCCTCAAATTTGGCTCTGTATACGAATGACCACTGTAGTGGCCTTTCACAGACCTACCTCTATATACGAATGGCCACTATGATGGCCTTTCGCAGATCTATCCTTGTATACGAATGATACTCTAGTGGTCTTTGGCAGATCTGTCTCTCTATACGAATGGCCACTGGAGTAGCTGACAGTCGAAGCCACCGCTACACAGTCGATATGAATCGTTTTTTAAAATCGACTACACACAATGTTCCGATTAAGTGTTAATTTTAGTAATATTAATCACTATCTTCGCGTACATGCGCAACCAATATGTTTTATTTTATTTACTTGACTTGCTTCTAGTTTACGCAGTATATCCCCAGATTTCTGAACAATTGCACACTAAAATTAAAAAATGGGGTATTTTAATCTATAATGGAAATGCTTTACTTTCGACATACTAAATAGAATCTCCTAAACGACACGAGATTATAAAATGTTAAAAAATACTTGTGCTTAAACATTAAATTTTACTCCAACGGTATCAATAAAAGAATTTCCTTCGTAACATTAACTCTCCATAATAATTTGCCAAATCCTTGACGATTATGTCGCTTGCTTGACACAAGGACAGCACTGTCATTCTGGTCTATTATTTCACTGTATAGCAAAATCTCTATACAGGGTATCCCAAAGGGGTTGAATGATCCGAAAACTGTAGACTCTGTATGTCAATGTAAATCGAGAAGTCTTTTACAATTGTCGCGACATCGCTTTCGAGATAGAAGCGATAGAAAATTCGGTATACCCGTTAGCTGTTTACTTAATGCGTAGAAACGCGTACAAACAGCAAATATTCAATTTTCAATTGCTCGTACCTTGAAAACGAAGCCGCGGATTGCAACATGGTAAAGGATTTTTCGATCTGTCCTGCCTTGGAGCATCTATAGTTTTCAGATTGTGCAACCTTTTTGGGACGTCCTGTATAATCCCGGGTGAACATCGTTTGGAAAACTTAGAAACAACTCAGAAATACTACCTTGCAGCCTGGCTCAAGGACAGTCCTTCCTTCAGCACGCTGAAGATCGCCTCCGCCATGGTTTCTGGCCGCCAGGACTTCAGGGGACCGCGCTCCCGGAAACGGAGGTTGTGCACCAGGCTCTGATTGGTGTTCCAGCACTTCTGCCACATCGACTGAAGCTGATACTGGTAGCTGTCTGCTAGTTCCCCCCGTGGGAAAGAGAAAACAGAAAAAACACAACGTTAGCATCCGTCAAGCTAGCTTGAACGTTTCGATGGCGTCCAACCTTCCCATTAGATAACATTCAAGCATCTCTGGCAAGGTTGCTACGCCATCGCGCGAACGAGAATCATTAAGCAGGAATTAATTACAAGTATAATCAACACGTCGACTAGAGACTGATCGATTTTTATGGAAATATATAAATCAACAGCGATTTATCGTTATTATTTGAGTCGAATTCACAGTAAGGTTGATAGAGCTCTGTTCGATAGAGCTCTGTTCCGATATTCATTCGATAAAATCGTTTGATCGCAATGGAGCATTGGCAAACCAGTCAACGTGTCAGAAATCAGCAAAGAATCTTCGAAAATCGACTGATTCGCTACAATTTCAGTTGAAAATCATCGCTATCAGCCTGTACGAATAACCAGACGTCGATAAGGCGATATCGGGTGAATCACGGTGCATAGGTTAGGTTCCTTCGACGGCTGCTCGGACGAATCGTACCTGCGAACAGAGTCATTGAAAGGCCATGGGATCATGATGGAATAAAGACTGCACGCAGTGTGTACGTTAACGTATCGATTGTATTATCGTTGCCATACAATCGTTACAGAATAAAAGATTCAGGGAGGGAGAGAGAGAGAAAGAGAGAAAAGAGAGAAAAGAGAGAGACAGGGAGTTTCCAATGGAACAAGCTCGATCGTTAATGGAAAATATTTTGCTTAACGTGAAATACTAATCGCAGGCTGGCGACCGTTTGCCTCGGCGGACGGCTGGCCTCAATTCGCAACGATTATTTAATAGTTAACTTATTGGCTTTAATTGAGCATCCTCCAATTTGACGATTAATACAATTAATTGGAAAGACGCGCGCACAGGCGCGCGCGCGCGCTATTCGTCTATCGTCGATCACTTCGTCTCCGTTTTCGAGGGATCGATCGTTGCTCGATCCATGGATCACAGGTTCTGAGGATCTGTTTAGGCTGATGTTCCTTCGAGATGGAAACGAAATGATCAAGATCGACGGTTCTCGGGAGACTTAGCGCGGTTACACTATAGTACAGACACCGAAAGTAGGCGCTTCAAGGTCACTTCGTGTTCGCTCAGGTGCAGTAAGATACGGTGCACGCGAAGTCCCATTCTGACGGTGTTATTGGTTGAAAAATTCGAATGAATAAGGAAAATAATGGACGCTGTATTGTTGGAGAAGGTCAGACTTGGGCGAACTTGATTTCGGATGATAATTTTCAAATAGTCTGAATAAATGACGGTAATCGATATTTTATAATTAATTCATGTTAATTGATTTTGAGGCATTCAGTTAAGCGACTCAAGGAATTTAAAGTGGAGTATTTAACAAAATAATAAGTTAAGAAATTTTTTACTTAAAAAAATAATCCTTACTTGAAGATAAAAAATTTGTTATGATTGCTGGTTGTTCTTTGTTATTATTCATTGGGTATTAAGAAAAGTTTTCAAGCAAACTTGTTCTTTTATGATAGTAGTAATATATTTTATCTTGTATATAATGTATTGATTTTAGTTTGTATAAGAAAATTCTAATTGTACACTAAAGCAGCATACTCAGTCGTATAAACATGCAATTTTTTTAATGACCTTGAGCAGAGAATATTTTGTACCTCGACAGTAGTATCATTCTTGCTACCGTAGAGACATTTTCGGTGTTCAAGGACACTTCTTCACCAACTAACGCTCTAAACAAAATTCTTTTCTCTTGCTGTTTGTCAGAATGTTATAAAAATAAGAGATCGTACTATCTGTCTAATGACCTTGTGCAGCAAACATTTTCTATCTCGACTATAGCATCATTGTTACTACTGTTGAGACCCTGAGTGTTCAAAGTCGCTTCCTCACCAATTAATATATAAAATAAATAACATAGAAATGTAAAGCGACTCGTTGTTCCCAAATTATTTTCCAAATACAAATGACAAACTATTTCACAGAGTTCGTCACTCAGAATATTATTTTCCCGTTTCTGTTTCATGGTCGTCCAAGTTTGGCCTCTTCCCCTAATAACACCTGAAATTCGGGTAGCGGAGGGTTAGGCTGGGATCGAAACAATTGGATTACATCGAACATCGATGATCGTTGAACAGAAAGCCCTACGTGGGACAGCGTTGCTTCCGTAAATTACAGTTAATTGTTAATTTATTTCACAGACACCCTGTACATGACGAAACGAGGAAACTGAACCGAACGTCTGGTCGGTCCGACTGTTCGGCAGATTCTCGTTTCCGGGAGTATCATTCAGATCACAAGAGTATCCTGATCGTCGTATTATTACAAAAATGGTCCCTTCAAGGTTGAACGCAATGACGATCGACGATTATTGCGATCGTTGAGTATCGTGTTCTCAGAAACGCTGAACATTCTATTTACTGACAACCGGACTGCGGACGTTTATGCGAATATTCATCTGCAAGCTCTGAACTTTGAAATATATGCATTTTAATCATAATCGCTAATCAAACAACTTGTTCTCGTAAGATTCAGGCTGGAGTACTCTAAGGACGGATTCAGAGGCGTGGAAGAACGCGTGTTTGAAAACTTCAAAGTCACCTTGAGATCTTACCAAAATTTAATCCGTATAAAAAAATAAATGCTTTCATTGTTCAAAGTCCTCCAAATAGAATATACTTCAATCAGCAATTTTTCTCCTAGTATAAACGGGTTACATGGCAGTTTATGCTGACTCACTCTCTAAATATACATTTGAAAGACATCCATACCTTTAACCCTTTGCATCATTACGAGTCACACTCGTGGTGCAGATTATGGTCTACATGTTATAAATATGAGTTTCGCTCAAATATGAATTCTTACAAATTTTGTGCTACAGCACTCTTGATCTTCAGAGGATTATTTAGAGCAAATTCTACATTTTCATAAATGCTTTTTCTGTATTTTGCCCTTAGAGCAGTTGAATAATAATCTTGAGTGCAGATAGCTATAGAAAGAGTCGTAGGACAAGGAGTTAATCAGTGACTTTGAAGTCTGAAACAAATGCAGTTTGACCAGAATCGTTAATCAAATAACTGATTCTTGTATCAGTTAATTCGGAGTACCGTCAGACCTAGTTTACATTGGTACAGTAAGTGGTAGAGTAAATGAGGCTAGTAGCATAAGTCCGTTTGCTACACCCATGTAAACGATTGGGCAAGTGGTTGATAGAGTACTGAACCTGGTACTTGGTATAGTACAGTGGGATAACACTGTATTTATTAAACAGCACTAGTATTGTTTACTATACAAAACGCTCCACCGCCTACCAGTTTTGTGTGAACAGATTTGGTAGAGTAGAGTATAGTTGTCGGAAGAAATCTCTTAAATTTTTGATTACTCGAAAAGTTGCTCCGGCAATCTTTTAGAGTTTTTAGGAATTAGCCTCAAATATACTTTATAATCTTGTTTATCTTCTGTAGCAAGTTCTCTTAAAAGGACAGGTTTCGTTTAGTAAATATAGTTGTCAGAGAAAGCCTCTTAACTTTTAAAGTAATTAACTCCAACAGTCTCTCAAAGTTTTCAGGAGTCCTCCTCAAACACGCTCTATATTCTTCTTTATCCTCTGTAGCAAGTTCCTTCGACACTTTGAGTACCATGTCAACTATACATGGGTGACACTCACAATTAGATTCAATTCATATTTATTTGTTCATGTAGAATATTAATAAATGTATTTAGTAATGTCTAATATAACTAACAGAACATTGATGAAAGTCACCAATTATATTGGTTAATAATAGTATATTTTGAGCTTATATTTATTTTCTGTAACAATTAAGAAACTTTGTGACGTTTAGCTAATAGAGCATGGCACTCGAAGTGTTAAGGTCCATTCATATCTTTGGACACGACATTTTCGATAGTATTCACACTGTACAGTCCGTGTCTGACGCTGTCTGCAGGAAACATGTCCGAAGATATGAATGGACCTTCAAAAGGATAGCAGATTCCCCGCGGCGGTCTCTTCAAACCAAGCCGTTTTCTTATCCATATCCTTTCCTTCCTATTATGATCTTCTTTTAAACCTTCACTCACTTCGCTTGCAATTAGCATAATACTTGCGAAAGTCTTTAAACATTTCCTTAGAGCAGAACGTCGATTAATGTGCAGTCCACTCAGCCCACTTCTGTACTATCCTGTCTACTATTCTATTTTCAGTGTCCGTGTAAGGTCTCTTAAATACGCAAGCTACTTGCGCTGGCATACTATCCTCCTTACTCTATCAATGTGAACTAACGTTGGCACAGTATAGTGGGATAGCACTGTGGTATAGTTACTCTACCGTCAGTCTTCTCCTGCCGCTGCATTTTTCAGTTTACTACGCACTCCACCGCCTACAAGTCTTGAGTGAACAGGTTTGGTTCACAAGGAAAGCTACCGAAGTGGTCGTCCCGGATTTTAACGAGCTTTTGCATGTTGATAGATCATGTTATTACGAATCTCGCCCTATATGGTTTTGGGCGTAGATAGTCGGTAGTTTAAAAAATATTTAATTGAAAAAGAAACTCTGCGGAGCAATCTAGCGTCTAGCCGACTGCTCTAAGTTCTTCTACTTGAACGCAGCTATAAGCAGCAAACGGTAGACAAACATTATCGAAACTTTAACATTATATATCTTTTATACGATTGACCATCTACGCCCAAAATCATACCCAGAGAGATTCGTGTCAACATGATCTACCAACACGCAAAAGTTTATTAGAATCGGAGGCGACCACTTCGGTACCTTTCCTTGTATGTAGAGTATAGTTGTCGCGCAAAACATTAGGCGTGATCAGTAAATTGCAAGATGAAGTGGTTTACTTCTGTACTATCCTGTGTACTATTCAATTTTCATCGTCAGTGCCAATGGTAGAGTATGTTGGCAAGTTACTTGCGCTGGTTTACTGTCTCCTTTACTCCACCAATGTAAACTAGGCCCTGGTGCAGTATAGTGTGATATCACTGTGGTATCGCCTGCTAATTTTTACTGAACAGGTTTCCTTGGATGGAGTATAGTTGTAGGGCAAAACATTACTTGTGATCAGTGAATTATAAAATGAAGTATTCATCCCTGCGTACTATTCTATTTGCAATTTCTCTGTAAGTTCTCTTCAGTTAAAAATGAGTATAGCAGAGTATATAGGCAAGACACTTGCGCTGTGTATACTGCGTATACTATCTTCTTTACCCTACCAACGTAAACTAGGCGTAAGGACGGATTCAGAGGCGTAGAAGAGCGCTTAAACGTGTGCGTGAAATCATACTCCGCCACTCTAATTGCAGACTTCCTTGCGTTCTAGCTATTCTTCCTGCACACCGTGTGGTTTGGTGTCATTCAACCGTTCGTTGCGCAACAACCTCGAAATACTCCACGAGCCTGTGAAACAAGGTCGCTAACAAATTTTCGACACCGTCGGATAACGCGATGAACCGTGCCACGAAGCTCACGAGCGAAAGAAACTTCCACGCCCGTTCTCTGCTGAGCAAACATCGGCCCGTCGTCGAAATTTCTCCTCGATTTTCAAACGCGCCGCTATTCTTTAGTTTTTCAACGCGTTCTTCACTGCGAGGTCACCGCTGGTCCCCATTTCCCGTTCTATTCGATCGAATTCTTTAATTACCAGTTCTTAAAAAGTTATAAGGGACATCGAGACTTTGACGGACACGTATGTTTTGAGAAAACTGGTTATCATTGACTGACTATTTTTTGCAAGATGTTGAAAATAACAGACACTTTACGTTATTCTTTTCATGCAGAGCATTTTACTTTTTTCTTTTATTAATACTTGAGTATCTATTTTTGATTAAGTATAGGTATATTCGTTTGTTTGTTTTATGTAATTGCTGTATAAATGTGTGAATCACTTATAAGCCAAGGTTAACACTTCATATGTACATCAGAACACAGTGGCCGTCAAAGTGTTAATATTAACAGAATGTACAATAATGATTGCACGACCTTGAGATAACTGAAGGTCCAACAATTGACATTGGCAGTTTACACCAGCAAGGATGTCCCGTGATAAGTGCAATTTGAAACAGCGGTAACGCTATTGATTTTTTCTAATAATAGTGAAGGATATGTTCTTAATTTATGCTTGAGCTAGAATCTAATAATATTAAAAATACAATTGCAGATTGTTTTTTGAAGATTATTTCAAGGACAACTTGTTCCTTTTTAATGGAATGATATACCTCTTTCATAACAGCTAGTTAGATAGAAAATAGACAAATTCAATAATCGCTTACTGCGAGACCTTCAGATAACTTACATTACAAAAGAAAAACATTGATGCATGCAAATGTGTATTTGCATAAAGATACGCAGTCCAGTAATTATATAACAAGTGCACGATTGAATAATTAATCGAGTTTTCTCAGAATTATTTATATCAGTAACAGTTAATTTGCAACAGTCAACATGTTAATTTTAATTTTAATTCATTCTTGTCCCGTTGATGGGCACGTGTTTCAGTTACTAAATAATATTTAAATAATTGACTAAATACAAGCTAAATGGGATAAACGAATCGGTTTTTAAAGTAACATATTTTTCTGCAATTTTTCGCATCAACCCTTCGCACTTAAGTGGCGCCTTAATAATTACGTTTCGAATTGTATATTTTATATTAATGGCTCTGAATTCTGTTCAGTTGTATAAATTCTGAAACATTAGCATTTAGAATAAAATAAACCCTCTCATTCGAGTCAATCATGCTTGCGTTTCTAAGTTATATATATCACATACGTATAAAAGATTTCGCGTGTAAAGGGTTAATCGTGTCATTTTTGCAATCGTCCTGAAAATTGTTAGAAACGGAATGTTTAATTTACTGCAAGACGATAAATTCGTCCTCAGAATATTCCTCGCAGTTGAACAAGTCTGATCAGTCGGAGGTTCGACCGAATTCTCGCAGACGGAAGTTACAATATACAACTAATTTTGACGAACACCTTTCGGGTGAAAAATAATCGTCTACTCTTGGGAAAAACACGGTGCAGATCGCTCGTAAAATCACAAAGAACCGCGAAAGTTGCGTCCACCCGACAGAACTCCAGACGGATCGCAAAACAATAACAATAAAAAATCCTTTAACGATTATTCAACGGAGCGTCTAACAATTTTTATCTTTCAACAGCGATATGGTCGCGGTCGGTCGATCTACCCTGCCGTAACACCGAGAGTCGAGTCAGTGGCTAAAAACAAGGTTCGAATTCACGCTAAATTACGCTTGAGTGGAAGACATCGAGCAGAAGGCACTTTCTTATTGCTGGAATAATCGTTAGCCACGATAACGCAATACGTTGTCGCTGCTGTCGCTAAAAACGAGACTATTATAATCGAGGCACTAAATACCGGCGGCTCAAGGTCGTCCCCCCACCGCCAGACACTCTGAACTGAACTCTGTTCCCGTGCTATTCGCCAGAGTGTTCGATAAAATAAGAAATCATGCCATTTCTATAATAACCTTGAGCAGAGAGCATTTCGCGTCACGACCATAGCATCATTATTGCTATTGTGGAGACACTTTAAGCATTCAAGGTCATTCCTCCACCAATCAACACTTTAAATAGAATTTTTATTTCAAGTTCTGCCACTATGTGATAGACTGCGGATGTTTATAAAAATATATAATAGCTTATTTTTTAATATTCTTGTTTTGGCACAGATAAGGAACGGGACTTTAAGAACAATCACCCTTCAACCATAGAAAAATATAATGTAAATAACTTTGCTCCTACAAGACGGAGAAAGATCCGTCCACGCCCGATCGTTTCGACTGTACCGAAGTAAAAAAGAAGGAATGACCTTGAGCAGCCCGATATCGTCCCTGCAACAGAGCATTCAGCATGATCACTCTTGGTCCCTTGAGAAGCGTACGCGTAAATCGTTTAACATCCAGAATATCATTCGTTTCACAGGAATGCTTATGGAATGTGACGAACAATCGATCAGAGTCAACGATCCGATCTCCGTGCTCTCACGGATTACGTCCGAGTCCCGAAAACACCGCGAATCCTCGGAAAGAACGGCGCGGGACGTTTCAAGTCCCCTTGTCAGGTCAGCTTCGAAAATCGGACGAAATCACAGTTGAAGGAACGAGCATGACTGTGCTACTGATCGTTCTCGTTTTCGTCGTTGAAGTAAAGAGAGACTATCGAGTGCTTCTTGCAGAAGGCCCACCACCACCTGAAGCCCGACAGGCCGTTGAACATGAACTCCGGGTCGCGTTTTCGCCTCAGCTTCTCCACGAAGTTCAGTATCGCGTTCAGGGACTTCTTCGTGCGCCTGTTGTAGGGGCTGACGCTGATGTCGCAGCAGAACTCGAGGACGGCGGTTTCTTCGCTCGAGTTCAGTCCGGCCTCCTCGAGAACCATCATCCTCTTCGTCTTCCCGAGGATGTTGTCGTAGAGGGTGCCCTTCGGTATCCCGTACTTGGTGGACGCCTGGGTGAATCGCATCTTCTGAGTGACCACGGCCTCGATCGCTTCCTGAAGATCGTGCCGCGTCCACGTGGGCGCCTTCAGCTTCAGCAGGCTCGTATAGTCAGCTAGAAAATAGTCACGGATTGTCGACTTTGTCTCTCGAAAGTCCTCGTTCACCTAACCGGGTTCGGTTCTTCGAGGTACGAGCCCTTGGTCCGCGGACCAAACCTGGATGAACCCTTAAACTGCCCCCCCCATTTTTCGTTTTTACGTTCTGATACACCGAGCGTATGGAAATGGCTTTTCGTTCAAGCCTTTCGTGACTCTCTTTCTGCTCTCGTTGCGCACCTCGTTCGTTGGTCTATTTTTATCGAACTCGTTCCTTTAGCGTTCTTTTTGACTCTTGCTTTTGGTTCTCGTGGAGCGGTACTCCTGGCGAATCGAGAGAATCGAGAAAGAGGGTTGAGAAGAAACTGTGGTAGAGCGGTCAGACACTCGGACAATGTTGTTTTTCTATGTATAATGGAATTTTGGCGAGGTTAAATGATTTTCGTTGGTTAAAATAGTTTTGAAAGTTTAGAATGTTATCGTAGATTGCCTACAGGATAGACTCATAAGAATTATCTAATTTTATCTTCAATATCTTTGAAACTATAGGGGTTAGAGGCATATTGGTAGAAGAAGAGATGCACTGCAGGGAGGCCATCATACAAGGTGATAACAATTTTTTTATACTTTTTTTTAACGTTTCATTTGAAAGAATAGACGTGACTTCATATCTCTGAAACGATAGCAACGATAGAAAAATTATTATCATCAATTCATATTCTCATAGTCTGATTCCCATAAAGGTTAGATTGAGTTGGACTTTGATACTACAGCTCGTACAAAGGTTTATTTGAATTGTGTTAGGTTGGGTAGTTGGATTGAAAAATTCTCTGATACTCCGGCTGTTACAAGAGCTGGCTTGACTTAGGTTAGCTCAGGCAACGTATAAGGATTCGATTAACTTGGAATCCTATCTTATAATTACCTTACAATAACCCAATACCCTACGTTTTGATACAAGCTCCACAATGAAAAACTACAGTCTGAACAACTATTGAAACCTTGAATTTCAACCAGTTGAACCGAGTAATAGCAAACTAGCAACTACTTTATAGATGTCCAAAGTAAACACTTCAAGGTCACATTTCGTCCCACTCGATCACACTGCGATCTACCGCACGCGGTTTTCCACTTTCAAGGTCTTATAATTTTCCAAATAGGCATAAACATGAAATATAACAGACGTCGCGAGTTAGGACGAGAAGCAAAGAGAACTCGAGAAGATGAAGAGGGAGAAGTGACCTTGAGGTGGCAGATCTCTGCGTCCCTAGAATAGCAGCGGTAGAATTAGCAAAGCACCTATCGTCTGTACAGAGCGTAAGGAACTCGAAAGAGGATATTTTAGTACGCGCGAGATGCTGAAGAAGCATCGAGTGGGTGTACAGAGGCGAGTAGGTTCGCGAAACGAATCGTGAGCGTATTATCGACGCCATTAACGGCCAGCCACTCGCTTATCTACCTAAATTGCTTTCTATATTAAAGCTACGCGCATTCCTGCGCTTTATTATTGCCCGGATAACGACGCGACCCTTCCTCCACACCCTACGCCTCTCCTCTCCACTTCTTCTTCGTGTTCTCCTTCACCTTCATTTTCTTTCATCGCCCCTGCTGCACCGCGGCGCGATTAAACGCTCTTTCACAAATTCCTAATCCTTTTGGCTACCACGCGCCACTATAGTGGCCTCCCACTGGGCGATCGTTCAGGCCGACAGGCCACTACGGTGGCTCGTTCGCCTCACGGATTTTGTTCAGAGACTGTAGATAGTTCGTGCTGGTCAAAATTCTCTTTCAATTTTTTGACATCGTCTAAAGGATATTTGTGATATGGACGAGCGTTGCTGTATCATGTTTAATAAATACTTTACATTATTTTTTATTGCATTCTGCGATATGTAGCGGTAGTCAGATTGTTGAGTGAGTAAAGTATTTTTTTAATTAGAGCAAACGTAGAAAACTGAACGGTCAAATCATTAAATCAATTATTTCTTCAGAAATTCTAATTCCTATCCTCTTGCATCAGTTGCTTTCAACCTTGCGTTTCAACCCTTTGCACTCGAGACAATTTTTTTTACAGGTCTCTACATGGCTGACAATTTTTCTTAGATAGTTAATATCATAATACTCGAAATAATATTATTTTAACAGTATCGTTGAAAGGATGTCACCATTTCGTTCTAACTCTTACAACGAATGAAAATAACATGGCGTCGCAGAGTGTAAAGGGTTAATTTTTCAATTTATACAGATTCTCATCTCGCGAACTATACTGTCTTATTCATAACCGCTCCACCTTTTTCTTTCACTTCAAACTGTTGTAAGTGAAAGAAACTCGAATCACCTTGTTAAGTAACGTTTCTTTTCTCCCTCTTCTCGATTCTTCGTCGAAATCGTTTGCTATACTATTCAGGACCCTGACGGATGAACAGCAAGGACACCTAAGTTCGGTGCAGAGAAACGCGACGCTAACAGAACACTGTAAGTTTGCGATTTGAGAAAAGATTTCGATCCACACGATGCGTAGCTCACTGATAAGCTTCTCGTGTTATCGTGCCCTGAAATGTGCTGTCGAGATCCGATTAGGTAGACTTGAAAAGCGTCGAACAACTTACCTGCTATACTTGAGGTGGAGGCTCCGAGCCAAGCGTGGGACGATTCCAACAACTTGGCCTGAAACAAAGAAGAAAATCATGTTAGACATTGTTTCTCTTTTAATCTTATTGGTTAAAAGGTATTTATATCGAGAGATCGGTGTCTGACGGACGAGTTTCATATGCCTAATGATCAGGAGACGCGGAGTCCATAAGTTCACGTTGCTCCAAACAGGAGGGTACACTCTTTAATCTTAAAAATTGTCCTTTTCATTCGGTCTTTGACAGATCGAGGGATATTAGGGAGAATTCATACATCAACAACAAGACATGCCTTTGTACAGCAAAGGAGCCTCTGTACTGCTTAGTTTCAGCAGTTTCTCCCTTAACACATTAAGGAGGTATTATCCTTTCTCGGCCTTGTGTGAGTTTATACTTTAGAAATTTTTTTTTTAAAAACTAAACAATATGTCTCTATAAAACTTTGTAGATTTATTCAGGTACGTGTATACCACTTCCATGAATTTTCGTAGATCTTCATCGCCTAAACTATAGTAATTATTCACCGGAGAACCGGTGTACCGTTTTCATTTCGGCACTCCGGACCAGCTTCTGTTCGAACCTGTCTCACCTCCCCATTTGGAGCTGGCTGTTCGTCACGGATGCGACACCAGGAACGACGAAGTGTACACGTGCAACGGGCGATCATCCTGCAGGCTGCACCCTTGAGAAGCAGCTGAAGAGCGTCGAGGAGGACGGAAAAAGTCGGAAGAATGCGAGGAGCAATTTTGTCGTTAATGCGACGCGTCGCGTGCGCCGGGACGTGCATTCTTCAAGGTGCAGCCCTCGACAGACACACGAGACAATGAAAAATGCACGCACCGTGAGGATGCGCGATGAACTTATGCGTCCGTGTGTGAGTGTCTGGGACGATGCACGGGCCCCGAGTCGTTTCTGCGGTTTAGTCGACACGCGTGCACACACGATTCTTTCGCCCGCCGAATCATTCGGTGTCGTAACAGGATAAAATGTCCGCAGCCGCTGACTTATTTACCCCGTATTAACGTAGCCACCGGAGACTTCGATTTCCATTACGTTACGAGACTTACGTCATCCATTTTTTAAATTGGATCGATCGGACGAGCCCTCGAAATGCAACCACCGTATTTTTATGCCGTTCCGGATTCCTCGCGCTTGAGCTTCTTGCATAGGGTTGCGTAGGAGGATCCATGATTCTTTTTCTTTGGTACCGTGAAGGAAATTATGCTCAGTATGTTGAGCAAGATTTATATAAGAGGTGCTTCAGTTATTATTGCAAATCCGTATGATACCGTGGGGGTGCAGAAAACAGTATTCAGGACTTGTTAAATTTAATTGAGAGGGTCAGGTTGGGTGAGGGTTTCTGGGGGAGCTTATCTGGAGGAATTAGCGATTATTATTGCTATTTATTGGTATTAATGAGACGATGTTAAGAATATAGCATATGATTTATCAATAGGATGTATTCCAGCTGTTATTATCGAATCTAATACTATATAGTGACTGACGTTCAATATGTAGCACAGTCTTTATAACACGTGTCACAATTACAATTATTTAAAATAATACTATGCAGGGTGTTAAAAAATTAAAAACTCACCAAATTGAATAAAAAGTATTAGGTTTGATTAGGTTTGATTAGGTTAGAGTTTATAACTCATGTCTAATAAATAGCACAAAATTTACAAGACGTGTTTTAAGTATTACTATTGCATATAATACCGTGTATAGCGTGTTAAAAGGACCGCTTAGAAGTGACCAAACTGAACAAAAAGTGTTAATCGTAAGTGTCATTAGGTTAGGCTAAACAACTGATATCCAATAAGTAGTACAATATTTGTAAGACAGCCCATTGACCATATACACTAATAATAATTATAGCCCATGGGCAAAGTGAACCACATTTTGCTATTAGGAAACAAAACCGAACCTACCATTTTTTACTTAGATTTATGAGTCCAGAGTTTCCGTAAGACCATGTACAGTACTTTATACGATACTGATAATTGAAATAAGTCTTATAAATATTGTGCTAACCTAATCTAAGACTTTCTGTTTACTTTGATCAGTTCTGAATGTTGTTTTTTTAACACCCTATGCAGTATTACCCCGAGTCGACAAACGAACGCTGCAGTTAGAATTCTCCTACCGAAACAGCTTGATCACGCGCAGTAAAACCTGATATTACGATACAGTAGAAAGTACAATTAAAGATTTCTATATTCAGACGTTCATTAACGTTCTGAATAGATTAGGCGTCATCTCGATGGAACGTAGAACGCTCACGGACGTTATCTTCTCACTGAACGTACCGAACCGTCTCGCGGCCGCACCTTCGATTAATATTACGAGTATTATTATTCACTCGAATGCCTCGTCTCTTAGAACGCAGACGACGAATTTGAGCTCCTAATAGCATTCCGCCTGTATCTTTTGTCCAGCAATTTGTTTTTCCGGGCGCTATTCATCGTCTTAAGAACTCGTTACGTAAGGCCTCTCAATGGAGCCTTGCGTCGCGTTATTATTATTATTATTTCACTAGCGCTTTGTTCGTCGCATCGTCGTCCCCTATTCTTGCGCAGTGCGTTAATATGATTTTCAAAGGGCTACGTTTATAATATCGAATGACAAATTATTGCAACTTTCGAAATACGAAACAATATTTAAATTTAAAATGACGAAACAATATTCGAATATAAATAAGGGTAAATGTGCACACGCGTGTGCAATTCTGAAGTGGTCAAACCATGAAACATCAATCAAATTTACAGTGTGTAACAGAAAAGGGAGTCCAAACTTCGAGAGCATATAATATTTGCAAAGGGGAACAGAAAATGTCTAATCAGTATAGATACTAAAACTAACTTTATACGGAGCGTCGCTAAACCAACTTATTAAGTACAGTACTTGCATGCCTATAGGCGTTCTCCGCATGGACGACACATGGAGAACTTTTAAATGCCTATAATATTTAAAGGATTAATATTCGGACCCATGTTACGGCTGGGTTACACTCACTAAATGGGCCATTCACGAACCCATCTTGCTTATCAACAATTTTATTTTGAATATCACTAAAAATAGCCATCTCATCCGTAATAATATTTTCAAAAACGTTCAGTACGACATTTTGTACTAAAAATTGGTGATTCTTGATATCAGTCTTCATCCACTCACTCTCGTCAGTCTGATATCCGGTGCACGCGGTATCATCGTAAACACGTGAGATAGGAGAGCGAGAAATTGCACGAAAATGCGGGAGGATCCTCGAGAAAGGAATAAAGTCGAAATTTCACGGAGAGGCGGAGGTGGGCGCAGTTCGAAAAGTTAGTTCGAAGCTTGGCGCGAACTCGCGGCGATCTCGAAAGGGGAGGGGGCGGGAAAAAAAGCGGTTTTCGAGTTCCCTGATAGAGGATCGAGGCGGGCGTCGAACGGGGAACCCTTAAAAATTCATTTGAAAAGTCTGGGAAACGATTGCGGGCGACGGGTATATGAGAAGTCTCGGATAGGCCTTGTATTGCGGAAATCGCGAGCGTCAGACCGCGGACGAAAACTTTTCAAATGAGCCAACTTTGCGTGTGTCTTGCGCAACCCCTTTACAGAAACCCGGAAAACCTGGCATATTAGTAAAGTTGTCGACAGAGACGCGCGAGCAGCCTTCGTTACGACCCTTACCGCCGCCATCTTTCAACCTCCACGCACTTTTTTCCTCCAATTTAACCCTTTACGGACGGTCTTCAGCCTCTAGAGCTCTCTCTAGACTGCCCTAATACGTTCGCGGAACAATAGGGATCCAAGGTGGACACCGGGAGCCTGATCGCCGGGAAGCTTCCAAGTCTTTCAACGAACTTGCCAGCTTGCTGCGCACGAAATCTCCGGTTCCTCCGAATCGACGCTACGACACTCGAGGGAAAGGATCAAAATGGGACACCCTGTGCATGTTTCGTTAAATATTTTGCTCTTCTAAAACATACATGCTACTCCACTGAACTATTCAGTACAACGCGGGTATTGCTGCAGAAAATTTCAGCACACGGTGCACGTTTTTCCCGAAATTTTCAGGCCTCAAACGGTTGAACTACCCTCTTATATTAGTGCATTTCGCACCGTACCTGCCACCTACGGAAGTTATGCTAAATATAATTAGTTGTAACGAGCAATCGTATTTAGTAGCGCCATTTTTATACCGAACTGGGGACTGAAGATATTCGCAGAAATATTACAACGGTATCTAATAAAATTATTCTAAAAGACGTACTTTTAAGTGACCAGGGGAATGTGTTAGGAAAGAAACGAAGTTTCTATTTCGGTGGCTACTCTAACTGCTGTTCAGTAACCACTTACTATCATCATTATTTAATTTGATATCAATATCGATCAAAACTATTCTTGTCTATCTCTCACAGTCTACATATAAGCTACAATCGAAAGTACAGATTCACCCCGTACACATTGAGGGGCTGATTTCAGAAAAATCGGTGATTTCCGGTTGACGAGGCTCCCTCGTTACCAGCACACCACCCAGAACGCTAAATGAGTGGCGAAAGAAACGAAAATTCCCGACTGGAGGCAGATCCGGGTTCCCGGTTCACCTCGTGCACCCCTCCTTCCCCACGGTTACCCTTTTCTCCAGGTTCCAGGGTGCTTCTGCGACGTCGTCGCCGCCGCCGCCGCCGCCTCCCTCTTCCGACGTTAATTTAGACGAATTTCATTAGAACAAACGAACTTTGCTAATCCGCGCTAATCTGATTAGAAATTTGCCGTGCATTCTGCCGCGTGAAACTCCAGCCGGTCGGCGGCGTCAGTGTCGTCGTCGTCGACGACGCCGGCGACGGCGTCGGTGGGGCGTCCGTCGAAGGAGAGAACGAGCCTTCGTCCTTGTCCTCGTCCTCAAATCCCCCCTGCACACATCCTCTTCCCCTCCCTCGCGGCCTTCCGACGCCTACTCGTTTCGCCCACGCCTATATCCTTGCCCGGCAAATATTTGCAGGAATTAGCAACGATAGACGACGACTCTGCCTCGTAAATTCCCTGTGTCGGAAGGCGGGTTCAACGGGATTTTCCGGAGAACCGGCTCGATTCGAAGAGCCCTTCTTAATTGGGCCGTTCCTGACTTTTGTTTATCCGCGTTTTCCAGCCTGCCTCCGCCGGTTTATACGAACCGTCGCATCCGTACCAGACATCGTCCTGGGGGCTGCTGGAATGTCAAGTATAATCAACAAGATTGACTGGCACAGTGAAAACTGCCATACCTAGACAGACACGGCGTGACTCACGAAATTGATCAAATATTTCCATAATTACTTTCTTCTATCATGTATAACTGACTGACTACCAATTTTGGAGTGTTTGAGATATAATTTGTTACATTCAACAGTGTTAACACGTTCACCGCTACAGTGAAAACAGCCGTACCCAATCAGACACGATATAATTTACTATTTCATTATATGAATCATAAAGAAAGAAGAGATTTGAGTACTCAATCGTGTTCTTCTGTTCCTACATTACTGTTTCAGTATGAAGTTTGCTCAGAATTTTGTGACACTCAATAATTATTTAATTGAATTAAATTTCAGGTGTCAGGCAAGGTAAATTTCCATGATGCCACGGTGTTCAAAGTGTTAAATAAAAGGAAGTTTTCGTGAGTCACTATATTCGACACCTCACTGAGCAGCAAATCATTTAAGTGTATGATCCTTTAACTTGCCTGAGCAATGTAGCACAGTGTAGAACAGTTTTCTGTTAAAGGAGAACAGACAGTCCCCATGTACAAAGATCTGATCAGGGAATTAAATTTATTATATTTATTGAACGCTATATATTTGTACTTTATCTTGGATAAATTCCATCAGTGGTGGCTCTGAATTATTTACCGATTATCATTCGAATGCAACAATAAATAGAAAGTTCAAGTCAGTAGATTAAAAACCAAAGTTGAAAGTACAAAAGCGTAGAGACTTTGACAGGTTCACCACAATGAGCCATTAGGACCAAATTGCTCAATCATTTATGTGATTCTGTTGTTTATTGAAGTATATTGTAAGGTATGCATCAATAAACAATGTTAAATCAATAAATCAATTTCTTCAATGGTTTGCGGAAAAGACAAGGGTACAATAATTGAAAAGGTGAGTTGAAGAACAGTACAAGTCCAAAATTAGCCATTTTCAAACAATCTCAAAACTAAATGTGACATGTATAGAAGTATATGTTGGGCCTGAAAATAGTGCAAGGAAAGTACCCTACACTCGTGTTTCAGCAGTCCCCTCAGTCTAATGAGTGTAAAAGCAGTATCTGCCATGGATTTGTACTGTTTCAACAATCTATTTAACAATCACTTTTCAGGGAATAATTTCTACTTCAGTTATATTTAAAGCAAGTTAATAAATATTTTATTTACTACTGTGTTATTTTTTTAATTTCATGACTAATATGTGGTTTAAGTTGAAAAACAGTACAAGTCCAATGGTTTTATTTTAAGTATTGAAAATTAATGAACAAAGTTTAACCATAGTTAGACACATACGAACGTTCATCCGCGTTAGCATAAACGTGTTTAAATTGGAACAGCACTATAAAATCAATGGCGTTGATGATACACGAAAAATGACACTATTTTTTCAAATATCCTAAATGTGCTTTTTGGACTTGTACCGTTCTTCGACTCATCGATTCAATTAGGTGCGCGACGCGTTTGGTTACGTAGTCGCCTAAGTCTGGTACCGATCCTGTATCCAGCAGCCGCCATGTCGCGAAACGTGACAGGAAATTCGTTTGGTCGCGTCCCTTTCTGTGGGACACGTGTGAAAAATAACGGGTGCTTCGAGCGGCTGAGAACTCGACGTTTCCTCGGGAAAAGTTGGGAAATTCTCGGTGATTCGCGGGCTCCCCGGACTACAGGAGAAAAGATCTGAAAAGTTTCCGGGCTACGCTTGTAAGCGGGAAACAGCTCGTTTGTAACGTTCAGGCTTTCCAACGATGTCGAGAATCGTTTTTCAGATACGAAGCAATATTTCAGATGTGGGATTTCGGTTATTTTTGGAAATTTAACCTCTTGTCTCAAGTTTTTTTTTCAGTAGCTGCCTTCATTGAAGTTCATTGTTCGACTGTTCTAAAGCCGGAATGCAGGAAGAATGTACAGGTTGTATGACTGTTCTACTAACTAATAATCGCTTAACATGTGTTGATATAATGATTTGAAGATTCATGCAATCCTCTATCATTTCATTATGCTTCTAATGCTGTAAGAAAAATTGATTTCTATTTGTCTATTCGGCAAAAATTAAACAATTATTAGTTCGAAGGTGCACAGGTCCGCTACAGCCTCAATAATTCACTTAAGGGTTAAGAACAGTAAATTATGATCTGTCTGACTAGACGTGGCTGTCTTCGGTGAACCAGTGATGAGCCACCCGCGACCTGCGGAGCTGTTTATGCGACCCACTTCAGTCAGCTAAAATGAAAAATCGTCTGCATTTTCCATCTCTATATTCGCTTCCTTTATTTAAATATACGTATGCATTTGCATTCTTTATCATCTTACCTATTCAGTCAATATATTGCGAAACTTTAAAGCAATAAATCGGCTTATTTTGCTGCAGTCCGTATGGATTATCAGGTTTCCAATTTTGTCCCGCTAAAAAAAGAGGTTCCTCATCACTGTGTTAATTCTCTTATCCTCTCTTCGAAAAATGGTTTCACGAAGTCCATAATAAAATGAAATTATTATGAAAAATCGAACGAACGAAGGGATGCAGCGATTCGATGGGTGCACCATGAACGAGAGCACGTGACCGAACGGCGTGTTTAACGGGAGTGTATGAGAAGAGGGGGCGGTTAATA
Organism: Macropis europaea; assembly: GCA_916610135.2. Lineage (NCBI taxonomy): Eukaryota > Metazoa > Arthropoda > Insecta > Hymenoptera > Melittidae > Macropis > Macropis europaea. Next base: position 2,763,850 of record OU744345.1, on the reverse strand, counting down.
GGGGAAAAAGAAAAAGAGGGGATGCGGAGCAGGCGCGTTAATTGTCGCAGAAACGCGCAAAAACGCGAAACTGCGCGCACGCACGTGCTGGAAACACACGCGAATCACCCCTTCCCCCGTTCCACACGCACGCGCCGATATATTTTATTCACCGGTATCGCGTTTCGAAACTATTCCACCGATAGTCCTCCGCTCGGCGCGCTTAAGTTTCCCTCTCAGTCAACGATCGCGCGCAAACCGATGCGAAACGTTCCTGTTTTATTCATCCGGTACGCACACACGGTCCCACCGAAAACGCTCTCGCCGAAATCGAACGAGAATCGTTCGCACGCGGAGAATAATCCTGGATATGGTAGAGAGAGTTCAAGAACTATTTTTCAGGGTCTTCTATGCCATCGGGGAAGATTCAGCCGGTTGAATAGTAGTTTTTTGGATGAAAACCATCACCCAAGTAGTCTAACTTTTGTATAATTATTAACCCTTTGCCTGTCCAATCAAATTAAAAACATTGTCCAAAAAATGGCTATTGTTTGTTTCATACATTAGTCGTTTTTCATATACCGCGTCTGATCAGGGCTGGCTGTCGCCACTGTGGAATTCAACGTGTTAACACGTTGGCTGACACAGTGGAAACAGCCGTTCCTGATCAGACGCGGTATAAATTGATGTTTTCACTGTAAATCACACAGAAAGAAAATGTTTAAGTATATAATCGTATACATGCCTTTCTATGTTAATTTTGCAATGGAAAATTCCCTGAGAATATTGTCAAAATCAATAATTATTTAATTAACACGTTGATTATCCAATATGAGTTAAATCGTAGGCGGTAGTCAACGTATTAACACGTTCAGTCGCAGTATTTTCAATATAAATCATGCAGGAAACAATTTTTCATATGTCGATATCGTATAATCTGCGTTTTATATTACAATTGCAATGTTAACCCAGCGTCTGTCAGGCGAGCTTCCACATACCTCAAAGAAATTAAATTGATTGTCATGTGCTATATTACAGACACCTTTGCATTTACTTTCAAATCAAATACATTTTTCACATATAATATATGTACTTCCCTAAACAGTTAAATCTTGTTTGTGTTCAAAGAATACACAAAATATACTATGTGCTCTTATGTTATTATTTAAATAATTAAAAAAGATGGGGTATGTTACACGCCACCTGACACTTCTCGGTACAAAACTTTACGTGACAGACGCCGGCTTAATGCACCTCAGATTTTTTAGAAAAAATCAATGATTATTAATTTAATTTGAACAAACTAGCCCATATCAACCAAATCTGTAATTCGTAAAGAATTTATATCAATTAACACGTTGAGTGCCACAGTGAAAACAGCCGTGTCTGATCAGACGCGATATAATTTACTATTTTTTATATGAATCGTAAAGAAAAAAAGTATGTGAGTACTCGATCGTGTTATTCTCTTCCTCCGTTATTGTTTCCGTACGAAGTGTGCTTAGAATTTCTGGGCAATCAGTAGTTATGTAATTAAATTACATTTGAGGTGTTGGTGAATGTGTTAATATCACTTCTACGAAATTGTTTACTACGAGCTTGCTGGTAAGTACACAATTTTTCTAGTAACCATAAACATGTACATTTACCGAAATTCTTGCTTTCACTATACGCACACTGTTTATGTTCTTTCAGCGAAAAACTGTTCGAACAGCCTTCCATATAATCGTCGTTCGAGTAATCGACGTTCTACTACTGCAACAACAGTCGAATTTCCTTTCGTTGCGGCAACTGCACGGAACAGAAGACGCGGAGGACAGAGCAAACCCTCGAATGGGACGGTCAGGGTGGGAATTGTTTACAATTTACAGGGGTAATCGAGTCGACCATGTGGATACGTAAAACAGAGTCCCGTTGACGCATTGACTCGTCATTATCACTTAACGAATCGTTCGATTCGATTGGAACGACGCTTTTTAAGCGAGTGGCTTTATTTGTGTATCAGCCCCGGTGGATGTCGTCGTTCGACGAGCAAACTTTCTCTCTCTCTCTCTCCCTACCTCTCTCTCTCTCTTTCTATCTCTCTCTCTCTCGTTACCCCACACTCTGGCCACCGTTTTCACGAGTCTCTTGCGCTCTTTGCCGGTCACCGCTTTTTCGTCGTTCCGTTTTATTTCGATCGGGGCTCTACAGGTAGTCACGTACCGTGCACGACCGTCCAGATAAATCCTCCCTCTCGAACGGTCGAAATATGCTAGCTTCCAGCGAGAAAACCGGCCCAATTTAACGCGACCTTTCCCTAAAACGTTTACCACGCTGTCCGCTGATTTCGACTTGCCCTACTACACCATCCTGCCAACGTATTGTTTTCTTTTTTATTGTAAAAGTGATACACTGATCGATCGCATATTTTGCTAGGTGCGTCAGGTGTCTAGGTGGTCCCTCGGTGAAAGAAAATCTCGATGTACTTTTATCGACTTCGGTTTACTTTTCTGTTGTATCTCGTTAATTTAAATATTGATCAGGCAAGCAGATTCGTGTTCTCGAGGTCGCATCTTCTTTTAGAAGTACGATCTTTAACTTATTCAATGCAAGTTAATTTCGTTAAAGTTTGCCCTGGGGCCAACTCGATACTTCTGCAATTTTTATTCCGTGGATGTGTATTTTGAGAGTACAGTGAAATTTAAGGTACTTTTAATCGCGGTTACTGATTTTTGTAAATGCTGTTCAAGTGTTCGAATTTATTAATTAATTTTCGTTCTAATATACTGAAGTTTGTTAAATCTTCATTTTTGAGATGCTTGCTCATTGTTCGAATGAAATGAAGGAAGAGATATAATGCAACGGTGGATGTGATCTTGAGCGGCCTAATTTTAGTACCGCAGTGAAAACAGACACACCTAGTCAGACCTGCTATAATCTGTTCCTATATAGTACAAATATTTAAGTATTCAATTATATATTTGTGTTTCTGTACTATGTTTGATATGTTCAATTTGCTTAGAATCTTATAAAAAATTTGTAATCATTTGATTAAATTAAATTTAAAGCTCTGATCCTCAGTGACTGTCATGACGACTACTTAATGATTGTCATTGACATATTGGTAAGAAAACATATCACTGACGACAAATAAATATTCAGGTACTAACAAAGTAGAAATTATACAATATTCAATACAAAGAGGATTCCTTGCTGAAGGATTCTTGCAAAAATGCTCATTAGTATTTGCTAAATCTTTGCGGCCAGCAGCGTGTTAAGATGGTTCGTTTCCGCTCGTCCGAACGAGCAGTCTCTCGTAAAACATCCGAGGGAAAAGAACGACGGTGTATTTGCATTCGAATGGTCGTTTTCTTTCTTCCCGATTCGCTTCTTCCGGTCTGCTCGCCTCCGCGAGAGCCAAAGATAACGACAGCCCGAATACAGCCGGTATAAATACGTTTTCCGTGTATATTATTTCAACGAGGTTGAGTGGCCTCTCGATCGAAGCTTAGGCGATTCAACGTTTCTAATTCATTCCTCCAGCGAAGGGGTCGATGTCTCGCGAACGGTCTCAATGGAACCTGTGGGGGCCTAAAACGATTCGACGCAAGAGAATATTCGACTGTACGCGGTTTAAGACACAGACCAGGACTGTCTGCTATGTCTGCGCATAGATAATAACACCAACGAACAGAAGAAACCAACCGTTGTTGCTCACCCATCATCATCCGGCACACAGTAAACATTTTCTGTTGGGAGTGTGCCGCATTTAAATGGTTAAGGCAACAAGTCATCTAATTTCGAGAAAAGAGTGTAAGGTAAAGTCAAACTGAATTGGTTCACTTATCCGCAGGTTGCAAGTGTTAGGTTGACGGGAAAATACTATAATGTACTAGCCTTTCAGGTTGGAAAATTAAAAAATGACTATTCTCGGAGGTATAAACTATTCTTCTTTCGATTAAAGCAAGCAACTCTTTCGCTTCTGGCGCCCGAAGAATATTAATTTTGCAATCCATGTCTGTCAGAACTCTTTTCCCCCATTTCGCAGGTACTGTCTGCTCTTAAAGCCCTGAATCAACTTTTTTAACACCCTGTATATGTTCCACATCGTAACGAACAGGAACAGACCCGGGAGACCCTCCATCCAGACCTGGTCGAGGATTCAACCAGCGCCGACGCTCTTGAAAACGCGTGTTTGTTCGACAAGGTGTGCAATTTACGGCTTCGCTATACCCTGTGCACCGAGTACATCCTGTTTCAACACGACTGTCTAACCAGGGGAGCGACCTTGAACCGTCTACTTTCGGTGTCCGACCTACAGTTCAGACTCGAGTTATCGCAACGTATCAATACTGCACCAGTTGCGTTCAAACACTCGTTCATTCAACGTTCAACGACCTTTTAAGACGCCCAGTGCCCCGTGGGTCGTATGCGGCCCACGCACCAAATTCGATTATTCTAAATTAACGGTAATATTCTTTACATTCCAATTAAAACGAACGCCACGATAATAGTACCGAATGAATGGTATATCATAAGACGATTCAATGTTTGTGTTTCTAACGTTATGTATTTAGAGAAACTTATTTTCACGCGTCTGACTAGTTATGGAATTTTTCACTGTGGCATGGAACCTGTTAATACATGGGACAACGCATAGCCGTCGATGCATAAACAAAAAGAGGGGCGAGAAGATACTTGGACGCGCGGTTGCACGAGATCGATCCGAGACGGACTGTCCATCGATCGAAACTAAATGGACATTCTATCTCTGAGCACATACTTTTGGCAGGGTGTCCAAGAATCCCTTTGACTCGATGCATCCACGGAAGGGTGGTTGACCACGGAACGACAGCAACGTCTCTGAAGCTGTAGGACACGATCCAGCGGCGATATCGCAGGCGGAGGGTGATCTATCGTTCCGATAGATCGTTCTCAGGCTTTAATATATAAGGAATGGATTATCCGTTGAATAATGTGGCGGGCCATAGTAAGCCGCAAGCAACGTCCATGCCAGTGTCCGTCGGTGTGCGCGCGTGTGCAACGCGTACACGCGTGCAGCCACGCGTGTCTCTTCGGCTGATCGGGGTGTGTTAGGAATAGGGATAGAAACGTGTACGGGGGAGCACGGTAGAATGGCAAAGAGAGAGGAGAGAGGAGAGAGGAGAGAGGGGAGATGGGAGGGGGGAGAGAGGTGGAGGGTCGAGCTGGCCAGAGAGCGGAGTTAGCGCGATGTTAGCTCGCACGTATGTAGATAGAGTACTGAACTATGTATTAGAGTCGTGTACCTTCCGCATAGATGTACCAGGGTTTGTATAGTACAAGATTTGCCATTGGCGGAGCCGCCCTGAAATCCTGCACAACGGGTGCCCGGGAAATCCGTGTACGTCTAAACTGTACTTTACGACCCGCGGAAGCTCCCGTCCACCTCGCACGGTATCGGGGATTAAACGATCTCTCCGCGTGGACCGTCGTAAATTTCACAAATTTTTCCTTCGCACCGTCCGAGAAAAATTCTGTCGATGGATTGGAAAGACGGGGATATGAATTAGCAGCGAGTTTCGACACGGCGATGTGTGAAATGGAGCAAATCGACCGTCCTGAATGTCTGGGTACGATCATTAGGCGTGTCAATTAATTCGGTGTCTTAATTTTTACTTTTTCTTAAATTGTATTTTAAATTTAAATATTTTTGCGTCATGTCACGGTTTTTAAGAAGCGTTGTTGACGTTTATGGAACAGAAATCAGTTGAGTTTACGATGGCTGCTGGTAAGACACACTCGGATACTGCATTTTCTTCCATGTTGCACAGATTAGAAAAGAACAAATTTACAATCTGGGCTGAGAAGTTTTACCACACCCGGCGTATTCACCGGACTTGGCCCCAACAGATTTTCATTTGTCTCGGTCTGTCCAGCACCATTTCTGTGACAAGCACTTCAGAAGTGTTGAAGTTGTCAGAAAATGCGTCGATAAATTGATCCGGTCGAAACAGCCGTATATTTTCTGCGATGGAACTAGTCAAAAGTGGATCAAAGTTGTAGAAAACAATGAATACTTTTGTATTAATTCTTGGCCGGTATACTTTTGCCTTCAAAATTCTTCTAGGGGGCCTAAGAATTGTTTTTCCTCGACCTATCCATCGTTGAGGTGCATGCTCATTTATCCATTGTTATTTCGTATTTTTATTATAACTCTGCAACAGTGCATTTGTAAGCCTATATTTATATAACATTGTTTCTTATTTTTAGTCATAGAACATGCTGACACCTTTTGGCTGAAAAAACCTGGAACACTCTGCATATCATTATTAACAAGTTAACTGCCGTGGTGGTCACCAGTGACGGGCGCCTCTAATTTTGATAAATTAAACTAATTAAACTAATAATTCATATACAATTTTGAACAGTATTATTATGATAACAGTAATACTAGGTAACTACTGTGCGATCAAGTTATAGAATATGTTTTTCCTTCGCGACTTATACTTAAAACAGTGGATTAAAGCGTGTCCGACTAGGTATGGCAGTTTCCACTGTGGCGTTCAACGTGTTAAGGAGCATTCGCGTATATATGTTTGCAGACGCCCGTCCATTGATTTATCTCGTAGAAAATTCAATACGTTTCCAACAGGACGACTCATTCGCATCTTCGAAGGTCCGGAAGAAGAGCGGAGCGACGGGGTAGCGCAGAGAAAGGTGGACGAGCGGAGCAGAAACGTGGGCCACTCGTGAGGCAAGTGTGTGTACGATAAAAATACGCGGGTAAGAAGCGCAAACAGAGGGAACAAAGGGACGAGGAGGAAACAAAACGAGTCGATGTAAAGAGTAAAAAGGGCTGGTCCGGTAACGCGGCGACGAGCCTCGCGACGATCATGCTCCGAAAGATGCTCAAAAAGCAGAACATTCTTTTTAAAGCGGAAACAGAGGGGACCCGGCGGCCGGGAGAAAAGGAACCTCGCCGGCTAAGAAAGGAGAGAGGGAGAGAGGGAGAGACGGAGGGATTGTGCCGGCTGAACGATAATTAAGATAAATAAGAGAGAGAATCGAAGACACAATGGACGGTTACGCCGGTAACGCAAAGAAAACAAAGGCGAGAAGGAAAAAATAATACGGCCGATTCCGTGCAAGGAGAAAGCTCGAGGAACGGGTAGAAGCAGGGAGAGAGAAGAGAGAAGAGAGGGAGAGAGAGAGAGAGAGAGAGAGAGACTGGCGGCGCGAACGACCGTAAACTTTAAATTTACGAAGTGATATACACGCCAAACATCCGGTAGATATTTAAACCCCGGTTTCACTAAACTCAACAATAACGTTTGCTGCTATTTCGGGGCTAGTCGTGATTCCGCTGACCTCTGTCATAACCGTTTAATGCGATTCGAATCGCTAGCGATACTCGCCAGCGAGAACCCTTCCATTTTCTCTGATCGCGGCGCCATTTTATCCTGCGTTTCGTTCAACGAAATTTTCAACTCCGGCGGCGAGGACCTACGAACATGTTTGTATACACCCATTTCTACGGGCCATTTCTTAACGAAAAAATTCCTTTTTTATTGTCTGAACATGAAACAAAATACCTTGAACGTTTCGAAAATATCCGCTTAATACTTTCTTAAAAAGAAAATTCTTAAGATCACCTTATTTTTAACGTCTCAAACCGGGCTCCCCCCTTCAGTGTTGATCGCACCTCGGAATTTTAGATTTCTTTTTTGTACGTTCATTATGGAGATGGATGAATTCTCGGGCAAAAATCAATAATAATAGTAGTAGATCGTTGTTGCAGCAATTTTGTACAGATTAAGAATTACGAGACATTAATGAATAAAAATGATTAAGGTGCGAAGCGTGAGGTACAGCAGGGTGCTGTTGCAAATATTACTTAAAATATTGAAAATGTGGAATAATGTAGAATAATACTGTTTGTATATTGTACAGTCTTTGCCAACTGACAAAAAGAATAATTTTCAAACATACTATCACGATTTTGTTGAGCCTTATCAATTATAAATCTTCTAAGCAAGTATATTCGATTAACTGATTAAAGTGTATATTAGATAAACGTAGCTGTAGCTAATTGTCAGTAGTCGAGTACAATGTTCTACTGTTTGCTGGAAGTTCTCGGCCCCGAATACTCTACCAACCAACCGTGGAATACTGTAGTTGACATTTGGTAAGTTGACGATCACTAGTACGAAAAATTTGACACTTTCAAGGTATTTATTCAAACACGTTTAGTCCAAACAAATACATATTCGCTATGCTAAATATTTATCAATATTCCATGTTTATTATATTTTAGATGTTGCTAAAAAAGCGTAGAGTGTGCTATCAAATGAACTTAAGGTGACCTTGAGACAGTTTAATGAAACATAGAAATTGACAAAGACATTGTAAGGGATGAGCGATCGTTTTTTAATGGATTTCAGGGCAACCTCTTTTACCTGGAAGCCGACTGATTGTTTATTAGTCAGCAAGCGGGTCACAGACGGAAAGTGTTTTTTTATTTACGGCGATGCGATCGCAGGGACGTCTGTTTTATAAATTATCCGTCTCCCCGAGTGTCCACGGGGATGCAGCTCCCTTAGTTCCGAGGGATCGTCCGGTTTTAACCCTTCGCGGGTTGAATTATGTATCGCCCCGGGAAAAATAATGCCTCGATTGATAAACGCGTCGATCTAGACTGTCGCTTATGAAAACTTCGGCTTTCGCGCACTGTAATAGCGACGGATAAATTCAAATGGTACGATCGGTTTTCAAATAGATCGAAACAGCTTCATTCGGTGAAACGTAATGCAATTTTTCGGTTTCTTCCTATTTAATCTTTCAGCTGCTACGCGCCACTACAGTAACTTCTCGTTGAACGATTTTTTGGAACAAAGGTGATTTTACTGCTAAACAATAGTGTGGAACGAAACGCGAGTACAGTGGTTTTCCGCTAAAGGATCGTTAGGAACGAAACGCCATTATAGTGGCTTCCTGCGAAGCGATAGTTTAACACTTCGACTGCCATGCCACCCATATGTGGGTGACACTTAAATTCGGTTGTTATTTACCTGACTGCCAATAGAATTAGTAAAATATCTAAAAAAAGTCTAACAGAACCAGTAAAAAGCTATAAAGAATTACTAAAATCACTGATCAGAAAAGACGTGATTTAAGATTACTCTCATGTTGTATCAAAGTCTAGAAAGGTGTGTCGTTTCCAGCTTACATAGTGTGGCAGTCAACGTGTTAAAGCGAAACCCCGTTATAGTGGCTTCCTGCTAAGGAATAGTTTGAAACAAAACGCCATTATAGTGGCTTCCTGCTAAGCGTTCGCTTGCAACGAAGTGCCACTATAGTGGTCTTCCATTAAGCGATCATTTGGAAGGGAACACCACTGCGGTGACCCTCTGGTAAGCTTGGTAGTAAGCTCTCTGTTTCCTTGGAACTAAACACCACTATAGTGGATTTCCACTAAGCGATCGTTTGAAACCAAACACCACTATAATGCTTTCCTGCTAAGCGATCATTTGAAACAAAACGCTACTATAGTGGTTTTCTGCGAAGCATTCACTTGCAACTAACTGCTACTATACTGGCTGTCCACTGTGAGTTTCAATGGAACGGAACGCCATTATAGTGGCTTTTTACTCAGGTATCATTTGGAACGACATACCACTGTAATGATTTATCTCTTTTCCAAACTACATTCAAGACTGTAGGCCTCTAGACCTTATAATATAGCATATATAGCATAAACTAGGAAGGGGCCTAGCGTTTATGGCTCAGGATTGTTTTGGCAAGAAGAGTCTTCACGAAACGGGAGTCTTCTTGAGTCCAGCATAAATACTAATTTCTTATGCCGAAGTTTGACAAAGAAAAGCGAGCAAGGGAACAAAGAGATGAAATAACTTGGCGCAGCTGACAAGAATGATATTAAACTCTTCCTGTAAATGTGCAAATATGTATTTAATTGTATATAGTTACGATGTACCTTAGAATTTAAGTAGGAAACAATTTTTTATCTTGTTAAATAGTCTTTAAAATGTACATATAGATTAGCCAATTACTGCGTAATGCGTTAGTCAGGCTTTCTGTTCTTCTTAATTGTAAGAATTATTTCCTGACACCTCGAAATTGTCCAGACGGTGCAATTACTGTGATGACGACAACAGGGCAATTAATTATGTAAAACATAGTACAAAACCTAAATTAAGTATATAACTTACAGATGCCTGGCTAGCAGACCATTAAGTTTAATGTATACCCTTTATTATCTATTGCTTTGTTTATTTGCGCAATAAATTACCTGTTTTTGTAAAGAAAAATTGCAATACACAATTTCCAAAAAAAAACAAATGCTAATTTCTTGAATTTAAGTTTGGCGCTGACCCTATATGTTATATTTCACGTTTCTCTTATATTGAAACGAAAATTGTGCTATCTTATTCCCCCTTTTGAAACGATTTCAATTCCGTCTGAAACCTTTCTTCTATCGTCATAGTTGGAGAAAATAATTACATGGCCTGTTTCACGTTTAATTCGACGAACTATGAGAACTGATCGACGGAGGGCGATAATTTCGAAAAAAAAGAGAAGACGAGAAGAGTCATTACGGGGAACGCAGTAAGAACGCGCGGTAGTTCCGGTTCACGTGGGGTTCCGGTTCGCGTATTCGCGGCCAATTAACGTGCCCGATTCTAATTCGAGCCGATTAAAAGCACGACGTCCCGGCAATATCGTTCGAGCGATTTAATTTAATGCGGGGTGCCGAGTCGATTGAATCCAAATCGATTCCGGTGCGACTCGATTGGATTAATCCGGCCGATTAATTCGGCAAAAACTAATTCGTTCGCCGAGTTCGTACGAATTATTCTAACCTCGTTCTACAGCCGAGTTCCGGCTGCTGTCGTCGGTGTCACGATCCCTCTCGTCGCCTCTTCGTTCCTCATTCCTCATTGACGACCCCACACCCACCCCCTCTTCCGATCACCCCTTATCGTTTTATCGCGATTACCGTTTTCATCGGGCCGCTTGACAATCTTGAAAACCACTCGTTTGTATTATTAATGGAGATATTTGCTGAATAACCGCGGAAACAAATTATGGGAATATTTGAAACCATGATGGTAATTTTCTATCTCTTTTTATCCTTGAGGGGTTCATATATTCTGATTAATAGGGCCACTGAATTAAGTAATTGAATAATTTTCGTAAAATTCAGAGTGATATTAATCTTGAATAACAGTAACGTTATTTCAGTGTACATAATAACATTCCAGAGAAATTAAGAATATATGTTTTAAATGGAACCTGGAATTTTATTTCGTAATGAATATCTGTAATTTCATTAAACACATCAAGCTTGATTCATTTTTATAGAATTATTGAAACTGTTGAATCGAGAGATGGATACTGTAGATAAACCTGAATTGGTGCCATCATTTTCTCACACAGATTTCGTTTAATTTTTTATTTATAAATGAACTTCATTTTGCAATATATATTTGCGATTTTGGTTAACATACCAAAGTTCAGCTAACTTTTATAGAAGCTTTGAAATTATTGAATTAAGAAATAGATATTGGTGTTATCGTTTTTCCAAAATGATTTCGATTAGTTTTTCGGTAACACATTCACTGCCACGGTGAAAATTACCTTACATAATCAGACACATTTTAAAATTCTTTTTCCATTACAGATACCTCAGAGTAAATGTATCGAATTATACAAGCGTGTACCTATCATTTTCTACCAGCATTCTGGCACTGATATCAGTTGGAATTTCATGAAAATTAATAAGTATTTCACTCGGCAATTTTAAATGCGCCGGCTAACATAACACCGCGTGGCAGTCAACGTGTTAATAAATGAATTTTATTTCGCAAGGAATATTTGCGATTCTATTTAACATATCAAGCTCAATTATTTTTTAATACGAGCACTGAATTTGCTAAATTAAGAAATAAAAACTGTACAGAAACATGAAGCGGTGCCATCATTTCGCCACATTCATTCCGTTTATCTTTTCGTTAATAAATCAGCTTCGTTTCACAATAAAAATCAGCGATTTTATTTAACATATTAAACTCGACTAAATTTTATACAAGCATTGAAATTGTTGAATGAAGGTGATTGCGTGTAAAAACGAAGACGTGCCATCATTTTATCGCACTAATTTCGGTTAGCTCTTCATTAACAAATCAATTCCATTTCAAAATGAATATTCTTGATTCTATTTAACATATTAAGCTCGACCAATTTTTATGCAACCATTAAACATACTGAATGAAGAAACGGAAACCATACCAGAACATGGCGGTGTGCCACAATTTTCTCGCCGACCGTGAACATTCAGCTGCAAAATAAACGAAATAATTCGCAGTTTCGCGACACCGTGCGAGCCTTCCAGAGAGACGTCGCCGACGAGATTTTCGAGGGAACCCGGAAAAGAGTTGTCTCGGGTATCAGCGCGGTATCGCGTCGCGTTTAGATTCGCAAAAGCGTCGATTCATTATTAATCCGGACGAGACGGATGCATCTGTTGTAGGTTCGACGAGGCGGGGTTCAGCGGGCGGGAGGGGTGGAAAAGGGTGGAGGGTGGACTTCTAAATTCATCAGTGGACGAGGACGTTGCCCTCCGGCGGGCACCGGGTACATATATATTTTTTAGCGGGCCGCGATTAAAGAGTCGAGAACAAAAGTCACCGCGGAGGCAACGTAATTCCATCCTTATGAATCTTCCATGCTTCCCTTGCCGCGTGCTTCCACTCACGACCGTCATATTCCAACCCCGATCGATCCCGAATTCGAGAGCCGGAGTAGCCCGTGATTGGGCGCCATTTTTTTCCAAATTCTTCGGAGGTTCTGACCACTGGCAGTGGCCGTCAAATAACCTGTAGCATTTGTCAGTTATGTATATGCTGTCGGAGCTGTAGGTCGATTAACCCTTAACTATTATAGAACGTCTGTGAGACCGCTCTAAATTTTCATTCATCCCTATTTCCCTTCCTGCATGACTTGTCATCTTCTCACGCCATGTACCTTTCATTTAGAGTTTAATGTTCAATCAGGCTTGTGTCTCTTTATTATTAATGTACAGAGCAAGAACAGTTGGATTTGATCTTCATTCGACACTTGTATGTACGTAATAACGCAATAAACATTAGCGGGCTGTGAGACCTCCTATAGTAGTTGCGTAAGTTTCAACGCCTATAGTAGTTAAGGGTTAAGTGTGTTAAGGAGGACTGTGAGTTTTCTTTTGAACAATTTTATTTCCTTTTTTTGCACTCCAAGCATTTTGTTATATGATCGACCAGCAACTCCAGCATACTTCTGTAGCGTACATTTTTGAAAACCATAAGTTTTGATTTGAAAAGAAAAAATCATGAATGTTTATAAATTTATTTACTTTGATATTTATAGAATTCTAAAGTACCTTTAGAAGCAATTTCCAAAGTGCATTCTTGACATGCTGGACTGTGATGCAAATTACGAATATCCCCATAACGGAGTCAATGGAGTTACGGAATATATTGTAAGTGTCCCCGTAGCGGAGCCAACGGAGTGCAAAGGGTTAATAATAAAAAAAATAATATGTACATATATTACCAGATTTAATAATAAATTCAATTGTAGGGTAAGTGTCCCTAATATCGCATACCCGTCATATTTTGAAAAAAAAAGCGTTGGCAGAAATCGGCAACGGATTGAAGTTGTAGCGAAACATGTATCAAGAGACATATTTTATTGACAGCGTTACAAATAATGTCCCTTTTGTTTGAGACTTTTGATATAAAAATGTCTCTTACCCATTACTTGAGAACGATTTGAAATTTGGTAGGCGATATTAGGTGCACTTACCCTACATATAATAAGTGCGTGCGTGGCCTCTGTGCCCCTGTCTATGTCCCCGTTTGGCTCTGGATCTAGGTCTTTGTCTCTGATTGGGTCTGCGTCTCTGTTTGAAACCGGGTGTGTGCCTGTGTCTCTGTTTAGATTCGGGAGTGTGTCCGCGTCTTCGTCTCTGTCTGTGCCTCTGTCTTTCTCTCTGTCCGTGCCTCCGTCTTTGTTTCCGTCTTTGTCCGTGTTTGCGCCTCCGCTTGTTCCCGACGAGGAGTCCCTTTTTCAAGGTGTCGAACGGCTGCGCCGTGCGTACGGTGCTTTCGAAGTGAATCAGTGAATCGGCGAAAGCGCAATAGGATCGATGGGTTGTCGCGTGCTCCTTTTCTCGAAGGGACGCGTCGGGACGTCGAATCGAGTGCCCTTCGAGAACGATCGGAAGGTCGATGGAGCGGGATAAGCGAATCGCGGTTGAATAGCGTGGCAGTGATGCGGCACCGATTAGTATCACCGTCGGAACGACAACGCGAAAATCCTCTCCCTTTTCCGCTCCCCGGAGGGCTGCTCCGCGGTTAATCGCGTTATTTCCGATGACTTCGCGCGATCTACGGGAAAAAAAGCGACGAGAGACGAGCGGCGATGCCCTTTCCGCCCTTTTATTCCGCCGCGTTCTCACCGCGACACGCGCCAGCCACGCGATTCTTCTTTCTTCTTAGTTTTTAAATGGTCGTCGACACATGCTTTGAGATAATTAATAAGTCACTCGAAGGTCAGCTGACGATTCGTCCACCTTTTGCTTACGGTCTGTCGTAGATTCAACCATTAGTTAATAGTGGGGTATCGAGAAAATATTCGCAGTTTTAAGTTTAGTTGTAAGAGATGTCGAAGAGCGCTGTCTGAAAATATAGGAAAGCTGTCGAAAGAGAAAAAGTGGTGGCCTGTAAAGTGTCGATCGGAGAAATGGCGGATGTTCAACAGTCTCAAAACAATTTCATCCGTATCACAAGCTCTGCATAACAATTTTCTAGATCTTCAATGACTATTTTGCTCATTTAGATTGCAACATTAAAATGGCCAACGTGATATCTGAATAACCTCGTGTAATCTAAACAATTTCAATACATCGATTGCCAGTGAAATGAAATATAATTGATCAGCTGATACGAGAGGGCAGCTGTTCATCAGGCTTGAACAACCAATCTTCTACCACAGTCCTAACAAGCAAATCTAAAACAAAACTGTTCACGAGTTCATGACACGCGGACAGCTACTCAATTGGAGAAACGAACGACACTCAACTTTCTCAAAACAATTTCAACCGCATCGCACGCTCCGCATGACAATTTGCTAAATCCTCCATGATTATTTCACCCGTTCGGATCTGAACAGACTTTTTTTTTCCCAAGGAATCGCCGCTGTCCCGATCGTACAATTCCGCCTCCACCCTGTGCTCCGTCGATTCTCTGCTCGCCGGTGAATCGGCCGCGCGAGGACGTAACAATGGTTCATACGGCGGTTGG
This sequence comes from Macropis europaea, assembly GCA_916610135.2. Taxonomy (NCBI): domain Eukaryota; kingdom Metazoa; phylum Arthropoda; class Insecta; order Hymenoptera; family Melittidae; genus Macropis; species Macropis europaea. The sequence continues at coordinate 2,748,548 of OU744345.1, read as the reverse complement.
ACGTAGCGGATTCGCAGGACGAAACGGTTTCGATCGACTTAGCGGTCGGAGGATAGGCTCGAGCATTATTCGTACGTGCCTGTGCCTCGGTTACGCGGGCTATCGATTCCTTGGTCGCTCGCCGGGGGTAGAAACGGGGGTTTCCCCTCGAAACACAAACACAGGGCCTCGCATGCATGCGCGATGCAACCCCATGGTATGCATTCGATACGCAACCTAGGTAGCTGGCAAGAGGAAAGAGGTCCCTGCATCGCGCGATCGATGTTTGATTGCACTTTATATCATGTTCCTCTCTTACCCTATCCTCCCGCTGCTTTTCTCCCTTACCCGCTGCTTGCTCTCTTCGCTTCCTACAACCCCCTCCCGTCGATCCCCTTTTCGATCTTCACGATTTATGATACGGCGGACTCGTGCACGACACGCCCTGCGTTCAGCCAGCCTTCACGATCCGAAGATTTTTCGCCTTCTCGAGGATTCTAATATCTTGTGACCCGCAGACCTACTTCCGCTTTCTGGATAACACGGCATCGACTGGTGCGGTCATTCGGTCGGGAACATGCAGTTTTAGCTGGGTTTTGAACCACCGTCTGCCAATACGGAAGCATTGAAAACGGACGTTCAACTTTGCGCTGACCTAGACCAACGCAGCTTAACTTCGTTGAGGGAAGTTCATTGATGTGCGAGACAATTTACACCTCCGTTGATGGGGTTTTCGAAGAAAATTCGAAAGTAGTAAATTATTCATTGGATAGACGGAAGCAACGATATTCGATATACTTAACGACCGTGGCTGTATCATAATTTCAACGATGTGTTCTTCTCCTGCTTTCATATCTGACTCAGCATCGACTGCTATAATCATTTAGTCAGGGATCAGGGCTAAGATGGGTGACCGTCTTCGAAACTTCCGTATCGCTATGTAAGTGGACGCATGATGGTTCAGAACTCTGCCAAAACTGTAGGTCCCCGGCTAAATGACACAATATGAAGAAGAATACAAGAAGAAGGCACATCAGCTGATATTGATTTGGAGAAATGAAGGATGTGTTTCACCGTCGATAGAACAATTTTATAAGCTTTGTGAATCCTCGAGGACTGCTCGGACCACTTGGGTCACGGCAGCTCTGTCAACGGTGTTTCCACGCAGAAAGATCCTCACAGTTTTACGCAGGTTCCGAAACAACATGTGCAGCAGCACAAAATGAAGACACTGCAAATGATCACCCATCCTACCGGGACCTTGGCTTTACTTCACCTGTCGAACAAAAGCCGTTGACCTACCGTGGCGTGCAAAAGACTCCATACAGATATTACATTTTCTTGGCCTACATCGAAGGACCAAAATTCAGCTCAACTGTCAGCAATCTGATATCAACCCTTTGCACTGCTAAGGTCAGCTGTACTGCCCAGGCACTTGGAGGGGTTCTGCTCCTTCGGCCAGTGTTACTGCCCACATTTTATCATTTATAGATAAAAGTGTTTCTATGCGTTCATTCATCAATATCATCGGGTGTTTATACTTTTCTATGTTTATTCTGCTATCATCTTAATTCGTAGTATATCAACTTCAAAATTTGAAGTTTGATGAGAAGTCGTACAATCTAACAAATTGCCAAGATCTCTTCGTGGTCATTTTGCGTAAGTCAGAAATCTAAGAAAAAGCTCCTTGGAGTTGACTACCAACGTATAGCCTGACTGGTTGGAGTGCAAACGGTTAAAACACATCACGATTAAAATATAAACGTGTCATCTGCTATCCTTTCTTTCACCATCGACGTCTAAGCGCATAGTCGATTCAAAATGAACAAGCCTGCTCGAGACATCGCAGCTGAGAAAAAGAAGTTCCTGATAGCCTGAAAAGCGGACGCATCGAAGGTCTCGCTTTCGTCTGGTCCGCGCCGCGTCGAGTAATTAATTTGCCGGCATTAGAGGCGCGAGTATCGGCTGCGAAACCGCTTCCTCCATCTTTTTTTTCGCAGCTTCACCGAGCGAGACGGCTGATGGATGATCCGCCATATATTTCGCGGGGCCGCAAGAAAGGTAAGACAGCCGCGGCATCTATCACGCGCGGGTCTATATCGGCGTAAAAACCGAGGCAGCCGAAGGGAGAAAAGAAAGGGGGAGGGCTATTAATATGGCGTTGATGCGTTCCACCCACACACGATACGCGATATTAGCGGGAAGGAATGTTTATAACTTTGATAACGCACCCAATAATCTATTTCCACGGGTAATACATTAGCGCCGGCCGGATTTTACCTCGGGACACGGGACGCTAATGGCAAAGTTCGCTCGACGATAGGGACTCGAAATAATAGTTTCGACACGCTTATGGCCGCGCCGATAATCCGTCAGGATGAGCTTCGACGCGATCGCCGGGTCGCCAACGCGAAATTTTCACGCGTCTCTGACTTTTTCACCGTCCGCTGGGAACGCTGTGACTAGGCGATAATTCGATGGGAATTTATGGATAACAAAAATACAATTTTCGTGTACTCAAATTGATGTAAATTCAATCCGTGTCACCTGCCACATTCCGATCCGCTGCATACACGTGACAGATTGTTTTCTTTCTGCAAATTCAAGCACAGTAGGGCCTCCTGTATCCGAACTACTAGGAAGACAAATGTGGCCGGATAACAGAATTTTCGGATAATGGAACAATCATTTTTTTTTCAGACCATTTGGATAATAGATCGGATATTAGGATGTTCGGATACGGGAGGCTGTACCGTAGTTCATCCGGACTACTGATTTTTGCTTCATATTTGAAGGTAAGAATCTCTAAAACGTAGACATGTTGCAGAAGCAACAATAATCATCCTTTAATAAATTATCGGTAAATTTAAGAAGACAAATCGGAAGTTGTGTAGAGGCAAGCGAATTGAGTACATTGAGGAATTCTTTCGCCCATGTTATTATTTTTCCTTTTTCTCAATTTAACACCGGAGGGACGAAGAGTCTTCGATATCCAATGTTCGGACTCAATGATACAGATTGAGGAACTCTTGGCCCCAGCATCCCCAATTTTTCCTATCTGGGTCATCGTGGCCTGGTTAGACAAGGAGTTAGAAGCTCAGGGTTCTCCTAACTCATTCGAGATCGACGTATTATTACCACTGTCCCCAGAAACTGCCATCATTTTTGAAGTTATAAGAAAGAATGAGAGAAATGAGAAAGTGTAAGAGCGAGACGAACATGTTCCAGGCAATTTTTAACACAACATTAGGATGATCGAGGACAGGAACTCTCAATATGATAGACGTGCCATAATCCCTGGATTTCCAAAGGGGCTACGCAGCAAACCGTACACACGCCGAGTATAAAATTCCTGAAGGACCTAACAATGGAGCTGTTCTGAGAGAGAACACCCCACACCATCATCGCACACCTGATCCTAGAAAATCACACTGAGGCAGCCTTCGATTCTGCTAATCAGCTGGCTAACGTCGATTAATCAATCAGCTTACAGTAGTCTAAAACGAAATGCGGAACAGTCTTCCAAAGACTAGAATTTCAGAAGACCGCCTATTCGAGTCAAATACAGTCACCTCCCCTACGAACTAGAAGGGTATTGCTCACAAACACTTACAACCCCACAGTGCGAGCAATCATTCTACAGGAGAGGAGACGCTCGAAGATAGATCGCGGGGCAAGAGGTCAATGCCCTGAAAATGCACGATTCCATTGAAACACCAGCAAAGAGGGCTGTCGTTTTCAGATCACACGGTTCAGAGGCAGCAGGAACGGTCGCGTTCGGTGGCCGAAGGGGTCCATTTTCGTGGATTCGATCGAGCAGTTCGATTCGTCGGCGGGGACACAGGCGAGGCGGCACACACAGACGCACGCACACGGAGCGGAAACGAGCGGAAAAGCGGGATTTTGCATGAAGCGGAGTATAGTCGGAAGGTTGCTCAACGTGGCGGCGTCGTGGTTTAATAAGGAGCTATCTATAGCGGAGCATTATGTTACCTCGATACATCCGTGAGATGAGACGTTGCAATATTAATGCGTCTCATGAAATATTCGTCGCCGTCTTGCCATTCATCTCGCTCGCGCTCCGTACATTATATAGAGGGTGCGGGGGTGGCGGCTGTCAGTCGAACGGCCCCGGGAGGGGCGGGAGGAGGAGAGAGAGGGGGGGGGGGGCAGAGCAGGGAGGGAGGAGAGGGCGAATACGAGGGGAGGGGCGCGCGATCTCGCGGCGCGACTGGACGACGCCGACGATTTCGCTCGGTAACCTACATTTTACGCTTGAAACCGATGCTGGCAGGCTTGCACGGACTGGACAGGTTCGTCAGAGTTCAAAGAATCGGAGATTCGTAGAATGCAAGTCTCCGAAGCCTTGCTATTCAAAAGTTCAGATGTTTAGATTGATAATGTATATTGTATGGTTTGAACTAGTTGGTGAGCAGAGGTGAGATTCGTTTATTGCGAGCGAACCGGACAGATGGTTTGTAATGACCGAATGATTGGATTGGTTTTGTTAATGTCTGTCTCTAGATGCTATTCTCGTCTTTATGGTATAATTTATTGTATAAAGGGCAGCGCTAAGCGATAAAGGGCGCTGTTATATCTAATCCAAATTTGGTGAGTGTGTTTTTAGAGAATTAATGGATTAATTAATGAATGGAGGACTGAGTGAAGTGGACAGTCAGTTCGCAATAAATGAGTCAATGGAAACATTCTCCAACATCTGAGAGTCTATAATTATTATTATCGCTTTTATTGCACAATTAATTGCATAAAGGACGAAACTAAGCAATAAACAGTGATACCAAACCTAACTTAAATTCTGTGACAGTGGCTACAGGGAAGAAACAGAATGTTAAAATATCGCGAGATTCAGATCGATGAGTTGCATTCTAAAAAAATCTTCGTCCCTCGAAAACGCAATTTGCTAACGAAAATGTTCAAACTTGCATATGCTTCACCTTGTACATTCCATAGTACCGTTTAACTTTTTACTATATTTCTGAAACATTAAGATTTCTGTACAAAAGTATATGTTAGACTTACAAATTAAGAGTATAAATTATACTAGGGTTATTATTAAATAGAATACACCACTATTCCTCTATGAAAGCGTTGAAAAAGCGTGCTGAGAGGACATGGTCGCTGATCCACGCTCCCCAGCGCACTGCCCTTCAAAACTGCCCGAAAATCGCCGACTGATCTTTCCATATTCCTGCGCATGCGTTCTCCGTTCAACGAATCTCCACTCCACTCTGCAACTTTGACCCTTCTGTGCTACGAAATCGATTATTTTTTCTATTAGGCGATCCTCGATCTCACCTTATCGTTAGGCCTAATTTACATCGGTAGAGTAACTGAGAGTGTAAGTAAGACTAGCACACTAAATCAGTTTACTATACTCACGTAAACGATTGGAGAAGCGGCTGGCAGAGTACTAAAACTAGTAGTTGGTATAGCACTACAGTAGAGCAAGGCCTAGTTTACATTGGTATAGCAACTGGGGGAAGTAAGTAAGGCTAGTAGCCTAAGTCCCTTTACCATACTCATCTAAACGATTGGAGAAGCGACTGATAGAGTACTAGAGCTAGTAGTTGGTATAGTATTGTGGGATAGCACTGTAGTATAGTAACTGCAGCCTTCTCCCACCATCTACTAGACTTATTCAACAGTTTTGGTTCAGTAGAGTACAGTTGTCGAGCAAAACATATTACGTGTGACGTTCGCTTTTATACTATTCCGTGTACCATTACATTTTCAATTTATAGGCAAGTATATAGGCAAGTTACTTGCGCTAGTGCTCTATCCTCGGCTCTACCAATGTAAACTAGAGTTGGAACAGTGACTCACGGATGTTACGAGCAACTGCTCTACTTCCACTCGAAAAATAATTTTATTTTGAAGAAAAGTAGGTTGTTTACTTCTATAACGTTGTTGACAGAGAAATAAAGGAAACTTCTGAGATGGGGTTGAATCTTTCGCAATAAGCGATACCAGTTATATCATCGTGAAATTATAGTGTATTCTACAGGCAAGTTGCTTGCGCTGTTGAACTATCTCTTCACCCTACCAATATAAACTAGGCTTTGGGATTCTGATGAAGTACACATTTTTGGGCGAAAGCTGGGGGAACCCCTTCGGCGCTGAGACCTTCGAGAAAATGTACGCCACGTGCTGGAATTTTCTGCCATGGAGCACGCGTTGGGCTAAATATTTCATCACTGTAATATGTGTGACGTGAATTGCCAAGCTGTTTCAGTGTTGCGCGATCGTAAAATATTTAACGAAGCATGCACGGTTTAATAGAACATGCTGATGATATAATTTGTAGGAATAATAGTAATTTGTAATGTGCAATCAACAGTCGCGCTAGGACCAATTCGGTGGCCAGCAGCACACGGTGGACAATGTTTCCAAACCTGTCTGTGAGTTCGTAGCGCTGAAAGAGTTGAAATATAAGCATCCACGAATATAAACTAATTTTAGAATATCAGGAAGCAATGCCTTGGTATTATTATAAAAAATAAATTTATATTGTCAAATTTCGAAGTCGTCCGATCAGCTTCGTTTCTTTTTGTAGATCACTCGGTGATCTTCAGCAACCTCTGTTATAGCTTGCTGAAATCGCCTCAACACCGACTATCACATTGCGATAAAAAAATTTAGAAATGGCATTGAAATCTCCTCTACGCCTCCACCTAAATAGAAACTGGTAGGGGCATATTACGTCTCCCTTGATACCATACAATTTTTGTAAGCAACATTTCTTCATATTATTCATATTAGCGGAGGCGTGTCAGATGGACAAAGTCAGTGGCCAACCCTGTACAGGTTCATCGTTCGCACAGACTTAAAAATCCTCTAAAAGTTAAAGGTACTCTGCTGCAAAGTGTTAAAAAATTCATACACAGCTACGTCTCATATTTGTAACATATGGACCATGTTCTATCTCACGCGCGAGTCTCGTTATTACAATTCAAGGGGTTAAATTTCTAAAAAAAATGACTCTACAGAAACTACAAACAGCCCTAAACCAGAAAGTTCGATGAAAGTTAGGTTAGTTTCTAGCGAGACTCGCGGAGAACAGCCGTGCAATTCAGAAAGAGGCAACGGAGGGAGAAAGGGAGGGTGGACGGGCAAGGCGGAGGGAAAATAGCGGTGGTAAGGGTTGTCGGGGGGATGTCGGAGGGTTGGGAGGCAGGGAGGGCGAATGCTAATATTAAAAGTAATATTTCTCGGGCCGTCCGCTCTCTCCGCGGTTCTATTTATTTTTAATATAAATTAAACAATTTATTTTCCGGCGGCAGGGGGCGCCGCGCGGTACAGGGGGCGGAAAGCTCCGGGGGTGAGGCAGGCGGCGGCCACTGAAATAGAGAAATAATGCCGGGGCTGCAATATCGAATGAAATATCGTCCGCGATCTCGACTAGAAGGAAAATACAGGCGTGTTCTTTCCCGTACGTTCTGCGTAATTTCCGTCGCTCCCAGGGAAATGCTATTTACTTCTGCCGCGGAGTCGAAGGAACGCCGTTCCACTCTGAATGATACGAAAATAGATTGAATGATAACGGTCACGTAAATCCAGGGCACGTTTCTACCGCTGATATCAGCATTAACGCTGGAATCACCGTGGATCAACCTGTACCTGCTTCCACCGAAAGGGGTCAAAATGACTTATCTTTGAAAAAAACATAGTACAGTGGGTCCTCGATTATCCGGACTCTAACTCAGAACAGAATGACTCACACTGTAACTAGATTTTGCATAAAAATGTTTATTTTATTTTTATATTGTTGTCAGTGATAATTTTACCTCGTCACCGACACAGGATGAGCTATTTTTTGATGACCCGAGTTTGGATAAGCGAGTTTCTACCATATTCAAGAAATATATGTATTTTTTAGACTGATTCAGCTGAAATTTTAATTCAGATTATTATTCTTAAAAAAGAAATCACGCGTAACATCTTTCTTACTAATTGTAAGAAAAGAAAAATATAAAGAAAGTGTTATGTCGCTATTACTCAACAGTTAATCTTCGGAATTTCATAGTACATGTACATCTTCCTCTACGTAAAGGATGAAGTTTCTCATGTTCATCTTCAATGTCTGTAGTCTCATTTCCTTTTACTCTGTTTCACGCATACAGGGTGGGCTACGTAAAACAGCCCACATAATTATCTTCTCCAACTATAAAGGTATGAGAAAATTTTCATACGTAATCCAAATGGTTTCAAAGGCTGAATAAAGCAGAAGACAAATTCTTTATATAAATGTCATTTTGTTCTGTTTTTTCAAGTTCACTTATTTTTTTTTACATGAATGCATATACATATTTTTATCTACCGAATATTGTAGCTGACATGAATGTGCATTTAGACATGCATGATAGTGTGACTTTAACATGATCTTGGACTCCAAAATTTTACATCAAATGTAAAAGTTTCGTTTTAAAGTCACACTATTATGCATGTTTAAATGAATATTCATTTCTACAAAGAGTAGAAAAAAACATGTACAGTCATAAAAAAGCTCACCATGAAAAAGAAAATAGAAAAAAGTGGCATTTATAAAAAAATTTTGTTCTACCTTATTCACTCTTTGAAAGTATTTAAATTGTGTGGGAAAATTTTCTCGTGCCGTCACAGCTGGAGAAGATAATTAGGTGGCCTGTTTTACGTGGCCCACCCCGCATATTCATTTTCACAGTCTAATATTCGTTTAAGTTATTTAACTCTGTCAATAACTTAGCAATTTGCGAAAATCTTTCACTTCTTGATAAACAGTTCTACGAATCAAATTATTTGTAGACGCATCTTTGCATTTTAATCTGCCCGTTCAAAAACGACCTTAGATGCAATTGTTTGCCCACATTACACCTTGCACATGTCGTATTTTCTAAAATTTCTATGTATCATACCTGGGTACACCGCGACGAATTTACATCCAGAACTGGATGAATCCTACAAGCTTATAAGAAACTTCTAAAATAAAGTTTTAAACAATTGGTACCCAAATGGGACTCGCGTTCATAACACGTGGATCACAATCTGTATCGTAAGTGTGACTCATTATTGCAAGGTAAGGGGTTAAAAGCGACTACGTCTATCTGCCCCTTGAGTACAGTTAGCAAGAAAACGATTGGTCCGCGGTATGTCAAGACGTCAAAGAAATGAACCGAATGAACAGTCCATTTCCTGGCGCGCGTTCGGGCGACGGTCATCGATGGCGGTGACTCGATTATCGCTGGTCACCTCAGAGAAATTCGAGTTCACAGCGAAAGGAAGTCAAGGGACCGCTCGGGTCGGTCACTTTGAGTATCGTTAACCGACAGAGGGAGCGAGAGGCGGGTCGTAGGAACGAAAGTACGCGCGTGCATGGTAGCCGACAGGCTGTACAGGCTGCCCGTACGCGTCGCTTATGAATCAGGCGAGCTATACATAGAAGTCTGTGCTCTACCCCTCGCTATATTCGATCATAAAGTGCATTGGCTTCCCCGTTGCCAGCCTGCCAGCCTTTTCGCTGGACAACTCGCTTTGTAAATCGTCGACGTGACTCGGCCGCCTCGACACCGGTTCACCGCGTACCCATTGTTTCCCAAACTTTCTCCGGCTTTTTACATCGGCGCTTCTTTCCTTCGTAACCTTGACGGCTTGCCTGCCGAATTCAACCGTTTTGGTTCTAAACGCCGCTGCAGCGGATTCAATGTAAGAAGAAGAGGTCGCGACCCGACCTTCGGTTGTTCGAATGTGTCTAGGCTCGTATTGTGGGGGCTGCTCAGTAGAAAGAGACTGTGGAATATCAGCCACAAGTGGCCAGCCATTTTTTTTTCTAAAAATATATTGTATATACTGTAAAATAGGACGGTTGATCAACCATTTAGTTTTTTACTTATCACGCTGATCAGAAGTCGAAGAAGTTCTTGAAATTTGCGTTTCAGAAAGGAAAAAAATGGGCCGGAGCTGACGGGAGGACCGCGGAAAGTTCGAGCTCTCGGATTTTAAGTAGAAACCATTTTCCGTTTAAGTTTCTGTATAATGTAGTAATTACATTATACCGATTACTCATTCAAACGTTGATGTAACTTGCACCGCTGCTCGAAAGATTTTAACGTTTCAAGACTTTCGAGACATCCAAGATTCATCGGGACGGCTGCGCCCGTTCAAGAATTTTTCAAACTTTCAAGAACCCCTAATTTCGAAGGGGAGTCCCCCGTGAGCTCGTCACGTCGATGAAAGTTCAACTACTTCGCTCTCGTCCTTTTTTCCCACTGGTTTCCGCGTTTCTGCGTGTCTTCGACGAGCTATCTATAGCGGAGACGAGCAGCCTTGGTCGTTCAAGGTCACCGAACAGTTTCTCTGCCAGGTTATTCCGTTGCATCGATTAACACTGGAACTCCCGAAGCAGTCCACGTGACAGATTTGAAATTTTGTTTAAAAGTTATTTAGTATTGAATGAAGTTAAAAAGAAATAAAAATGAACGTTACTTCTTTGCATTGGCAGATTAAATTATGTTGTATCTTAACACGTTGAGCATCGCAGTGGAAAATCCCGTGACTAATCAGACACGCGAAAATACCGTTTTATTAACATGTATCCTTGAATATATAATTATTTATTTTTTTATCTTCAGGCTTCATGTAGTATCTGCTCGTAGGTCATTAGCGACGAACTCAGATAGATTATCTCACATTCAACTCAAGTAATTAGATTTTATAATACAGGTTAGTCAGTTTCAGCAAATGCAGGGTACTTTTTATGTCATCCTGTGACGTCAGGGCTGTGTCTGGTTTTAGTTTATACTTTCGTCTTTGAGACTGGAATTTTCTGCATTCGTACAGTATTTATTTGAGAATAGATTAAGTGCCCCTAATATTGCCTAGCACGTAATATCACCTATTCGTAATATTTTGAAAGAAAAAGCGTTGACAGAAATTGGCAACGGACTGAAGTATTAACCAAACATGTATAAAGAGACATATTTTATTGACAGCGTTACAAATAATGTCTCTTTTGTTTGAGACTAATTTGATATAAAAATGTCTCTTACTCATTACTTGAGAACGATTTGAAATTTGGTGGCGATATTAGGTGCACCTGTCCTATACTTCTTATTTTGTACTGCCATTGTAACATAGATGTAACTCAACATTTCGCTGGAGTAATCAGTTACTTGACGTAATTAAAATTGGTACGTGGGTCACTGGTGGTGCACATGGCGCCCAAGGCGCCCGAGGAGCCGCCTGTTCGTCACCTCTGCCGTACGACATAAATATCGACTTTTATCTACAAAATAACATTTGGGTTATTGCATTCCATGCATTCGGTTCGAAATTACGATCACTTGAATTCATCGATATCCAATTTTTCGCTCTGTGCACCTTCCACTTCAACTGCATTTTTCATAACTCTCCCATCGTATTTCCGGTACGTAATTGTACTGTCACAGTTCCTAGGGACTTACAGAATGATGCCTTACCATTAGACTGCGGATGTGTATGCAATTTAACAGATCTAAATGTTTGAAAAAGTCAAATTTAATACCATCAGAAAATAGAAAGTGTATTTATTAAATGTTTACAGAACGAAATACAGTTTTTTCAGAGTTTCATTTCTACAGCTGCACGAACATAAACAATATTGAACTCTAAAAATGTATAATTGCATAAACACCCGCCGTCTGCTTATCATTATTTTAGGTGCCGGAGCAATCCAGAATTTGACCATTCTTTACCATCCCCTTCGTACAGGGTGTCCCGTTCGCGCTGCTGAAATCGGCGGGGCTCTTTCTCGAGCGACCCCGCTCGGCCTTTCGGCACGCGAGAGGAATAATTCGACGACGGGTGGCTCGCCCTTAACGCCCGTGGCGTGTCGCGTTTCTATTTTTTTTTCCACGCCGGCTCGCTGATAAGGGGTCGACAAGCGTGTCGCGGTACAAGCCGTAAAAACTCGCCGGGCGAAATACGACGGGAACAAGACCGCCCCGCGATTACCGTAACACGTTTCCCCGCGATCACCGGCCGATAACCTTATCTACCGCAATTACTTTACACGGGGATGTTGATCATCCTTTAATGAGCCTCTTCCTTGATTTTATGATTCCCAGAATGAATTGCCATGCGATTCTCGGCGGACGTATCCGATGCGGCGGCCGACGCTCGAGAAATCTCCTCCGAGTGCACAGAAGTCGCAATCGATTGCTAAATGGTTATTAGAGGCTCTTTTGCGTTGCTAAGTTTTATTTGGTGTAACGCGGTGCCGTTTAAACAAGAGACTGCCCGCTGTTTCGAAATGAACAGGCTCGAGCGCAATCCCTAGACTGCGGATCCGCATGCAATTTAGTAGGTCATGAGCGATGCAAATTTCCTTTCATATTTTAACCATTTCTGTTGCGCTTAAATAATTATGCAGACTCCTGAACAGGCGGTAGTCTATTGATGCAATGCCTGGATTACATGCTGGATGAATCATTCTTTTCCAAGAAAATTCCTCTAATTTCAAGACTGCTCGACAGGGTACGACATTCCGTGTATCATCAGAAAATGGACGAGTGATTTGTACAGTTCCGGAGTCTTCGGTTCATCGAGAATCTTCCTGGAGCAGAACGGCAGGGAGGAAGGGTCAGTCTCGATCGCTGGCCGCTCTAATTGTCCCGAAAAGTCGGACGTTGAAAATCTGGCGGGTGGCGAAAGAGGCGGGAATCGGTGGCGCAAGCGTGGAAAGCTCGCGATCGCGCACCACCGAGCTTAATCCGCGTAATTACGATGCGAGAACACGACCCGAGGGGTCGAATCAATTTATCGGCTTAATTCGACTACCGAATCGTTTTCCACGCGAGATTATACTCGGCCATTCTTCTGCAACCTGTGCTCTGCCTTTTCCTACGCCTGTTACTCTCCGATTCCCTCTCCTCGATCTTTCAACCCTCTCCTTCTCTCTCACCCTCTCTCTCTCTCTCTCTCTCCCTCTCTCCCTCTCTCCCTCTCGCTCTCTCTCTCTCTCTCTTTCTCTCCCTGTGTCTCATGGACGGTCTACTCTCGTGCTAATGGTGTTGTGGCTATTACCGTGACGTGCTCCGCCTTTAATAGGTGTCGAGGCTCGTTTCTGAGCCACGATAATGTCCGCGGGCACCTTCGCCCGTGCGCGCTAATTACTCCAGGATCGATCCGTTCCGGGATCGATCGAACATCACCTCGGACACCGGGGATATACGTCCTCCCCGTGGACCGCACCGTCGACAAGAGAAACTTCGTCGAATTCTTCCGGTTTGTTAAAAAGTGGCATAGACAGAAAATCTCGATGCGTTCGCTGCTCTCGCGATTAATTAATTCCCGGGTACAGGATGATGGCCTAACCCATTTTTTCCCACTGTACTCACTCGAGTACACTCACATTTTCGCCTGCTAGCTCTGTCTGTTGGTCGGCAGAAAATTTTCTTGTACGCAGTCATTACGTTCAATGCTTGTCGAATGTTCCCACAAGAGATCACATCAGAATCTGCACTGGTATTATAGTAGTACTTTATTTTACATGTGCAGCTTTTCAATAATAAATGCTTCTAAAGCAACAGGGCCAGTTTCATGGGCAAAAACGGGCTTAGTGACTGCCAGCTGTATAGATTACATCATTTTCTTTCGTATTCACAAACCGCTGATTAAAGTGATCTGTCTTACTTACACCAGACATAGATACGGTGATCTGTATCGATATTATCGACGTGTTCTCCTTTATAGTTTAAGTCTACGCGCATACGCAATTCTTATATTCTGTTCCGTTGTGTCGTCTTATTGTAAAGCACGGACGCGAATATTGCACGTTGATAGATCATGTATGCTTTGGACGTAGATCGTCAGTAGTTTAAAAAATAAAATCTGTGACGATGTTTTGGGGAGCTCTCCTTGTTAAGTGAACACCGGACAGTATGGCTATCGAGGGTCATAGATTTCATTATTTGCAAGAGGTATCGGAGAGAGTTTAAGGATGGCAGGCTACGTGGCGTCATACTAATGGTTTTTCAAGAAAAGGGACATTATTCCTGAAGGATTGAAGCCACGGAGTGAAAAACGCGAGGGTGCCTTCTGGTAAGAGGACCGTGTCGGACTGCTCAGCACTCACTCCAAAAATTAGTGTCTTTTGATAGCCTGAATGTTTCGAATGCACTCTTCAATGCAGTCTTTAAACAGTTGTTAGAACTTCTGAATAAATAAAAATTGCTTGGGAAAAGGTCGGGTGAGTACGGTGGATGGGATATTATAACTGATGCAGTTTTTTGCAACGTCATTCGTGCAACGCGAGGTGCCTAACGTTGTCTTGCTGAGGGATTCAGCAATACCGGATGCATCTTTTTTAATTTCTCATGCATTGTTCGCAACTCAGTACAGCAGCTTTCAGTTCTTACTGTTCTTCCAGTTCTTGAAAAGCTATAAAGAATAATTTCTTTTTGTGTTCACAATACGGTAAGCATAAGTTTTCTCGAACGGAGAGCTCGTTTCGGAGCCGATCGTGGAGCCGCACTCGCATTCAGTAATGAGGAAGATCTTCGTTTCTTGTCGTATGATATTTTCTTTTTCTTTTTTTCCTTCCAAGAAAAACAGATGCTGTAGATAATCTATTCTGCCTAACTCATACGATACACAACGGTCAAGTTTTTTATCTTTACCGATTTCCCACAAACCTCGTACGGCTATTGTACGCCAGACATCGAATCTCTATGGTTCTCGAGTTCTCTGGTGGTTCGCTGAACATCAGATTCCATGAATCGTCGTAAAATTTCATGATTCAACAAATAATCTAATCATCCGCGCGTCCCATTTTTAATGTTTCGCGCACCAGAACGAAATTTTTCGAAGCTATTGTAGGGATTTTACGTGATCAGAGATACGTTGCTTTTTAGAACAGTAATGCTTAATGATAAATGTAAATTCGCTCTTTATATTCTACCCGCTCTCTGAGTAGATCTTTCTCTCGCAACGTCTCACGTAAAACTCTCGCTCTGCCATCCACTCGACACCCGAAATTGACTCTTGACACACACGCATTCACACCGATAACACGCATGCACTCTTCAGGGCTTAGGAATAGTTCGATGAACTCGCCGCACGCATCAGTCCGCATTTGCTTATGACTAACAAGACCTGCACAATTTTTGAATGTCCTTTCAGACACGGTTCCTTCTGCCAATCGATCATTACAGACCTTGCCGTTTCCGCTGCACCAACTCCACCTTTGTACTCATAGAACATGATTGCCCCGACCTTCCGCGGGTACATATTTCCAAAAATCCACCACAGAAATACTTCAGTCGCTTTTAGCACGTTCCCTGCGGTAAGGGGCATATAGGCCCCGTATCGTAGCTTCGTCTTGTGCGGCTTATTTTTCATATTTCCGTTATTTGTCCATTATTTCCAAGTTGTCCCGTACCGCCAAATAGGGAAGTCCAGTAGGGGGTATATTTGTCCCGTACCGCTGAATAGGAATGTCCAGTACGGGGTATATTTGTACCGTAGTGCTGAATAGGAAAGTCCTCAAAAAAAGGTGGCGCGGTGAACGTGTTAAACATTCCTAGTTTGTTTTAAAGACTGAAGGTAGCTGGTCCCTTGATTCCAATACATGGTTTGAACAATTCTATTCTATACCCACCATAAATCGAAGACATACGGTATTACCTACCGACGATTTCATGCGCGCCGATCCAATACAAAGCAACCTGTAAATTATTCCACCGCGCAGGACCCGACACACCGAACGCATGAGAACAGAAAGATCGAGAAGCCGGTGAAGCGTTCGCCGGGTACCGGAAGACGGGCAATCCGTTCGACACGCCCCCGGATCATTCCTTAGATCGAAAAACCCCGTCTCGTCGTCCCGGGACACATGTAACCGTTTTTCGCGCGTATTGTTTTCGACTTCCGGCGTGCAGAAGCGTATTCCGTTCACGGTGCGTTCCTATCTGGCCGTGCGATCGCGGTATCCCGTTCCCATCTCTCGGGGTCTTCTCGGCTCCACCGAAGAAATATTATTTAACCGCTTCCTGCCATATAAACAGTCCGTCCGCGATGATAATTAAAGTCTCTCCTCGTCCGGTATCTCCGCCGACGATCTATCTGCTCCGCCGTGGCAGATGCTCGTTTGAATATCCACCGATCCACGGAACGCTCTCGATCGCGCGCGGTCCGCTCCGGTCCGCTCCGGTTCGGTTCGGTTTGGTTCGGTTCGAGGGACGAAACGATCGATGCTCGAACCTCGTTCGCGGAGGGTCCGAGGGCTGCTCGTTCTGCCTGTTCTGAAGAGGGGCGGGCGGGAGGGTGCAGGAATGGATCGGTGAATTTCTCGAATAATTAAGTTAGACCTCGGTGAGCTAGGGGTGGTCGCTTACCTACCAACACACGGTCTCATACATTATGTAGAAGTGGTGGTACATGGTACGCTGGAACGACGAGAGAGAGAGAGGGAGAGAGACAGAGAGACAGAGACAGAGAGAGAGAGAGAGAGGGAGAGAGAGAGGGTGGAGAGAGGAGAGGAGAGGAGAGGAGAGAGTTCCATCGACGCGTGGAAACGGAGAGTCGGTTTCGTGTTCCTCTACGTACTTACGCGTAAACGTACGGGATACGTTCGCGCACACACCAGGACACCAAGCCGCCGCAGTAGCCTTCGTACGTCCACCCTCTGCGACTCTCTCCTCTTCCTACCCTGTGGAAACCGCCGACCCAACCCCCGACCAGGTCGCGACGCGTCGGTGAGGCGCGCCCTACACTCGCCGCTATTGGATATATACTTAATGAAGCGTAAATAATTGAGTAATGTGCTCCGGGCCGTTCGATCGACGTTCCTATTGGTCGGTATTAATCTATTCCGGCGCATTAGCGGCCGGTATCTCCGCGAACCGGCCTAGGACCGCGCCTAAATACCATCCTGGACCTCTAGCCACCGGCTACGTTTCGATCCCCCGTCGAACACGTTAACCTGTTCACGTTAAACGTCGCCCGAACCAAACGACCCACCCCTGCGATCACCCGGCGAACCATCCCCCTCGATTCTACGCCGTTCCGACTTCTATGCTTCGTTTGTTCAGCTTTTTTTTTCTCCCTACTTGCTTCGCGTGCTCGTTCGTGTGTTTCTGTTGGGAAGGTTTGAAGTTCGGTTGTTCGGCGTTTGATGAGCTGCGAGGTCGTTGAGCGAGAGCTTGTCTGGCGGGTGCGAAGCGGATGAGTTAGGCTTCAGATGTGGGGAGTATAGAGATTTTGTTCGAGCTTCTTTTTCTCCTTTGTTTCGCTTGTTCGTACGTTTTTTGGGGGAGGTTTCAAGCTCGGTTGTTTAATGTTTGACGAGCTGCGAGGCTGTCGAGCGAGAGGTTGTCTATTGGGTGTGATATGTTAGGTTGAGAATATATTACTTAGGTGATGACGTTGTTCAGGTGAAATTGAAAGAAAGTCTTTGCAGAAGAAGGTGGCACAGCACAGTGAACGATGGCGGAGCACATTCATCGACTTGGACTCATCATGAAGCTCCCTAGGTGGGTACCGCGCGATCTAACAGATCAAAACTTGCCGGATCGGATTAGAACTTCGTCGTCGCTGCTCTCTCGGCGTCCTACACGGCTTTTCTTCGACAGATTTGTAACTGGTGGCGAGAAATGGATAGCATATAATAATATCGATAGGAAACGAGCTTACTATCAACCCGGGTGATCAGCCCCCTTTGTCTTCGAACCACTCCTTCATCAGCAGAAGAGAATGATCCGTATTTGGCGAGATATCAAAGGACAAATACATTATGAGCTCCTGCAACCCGATGGTCTGATCGACTGAACAGACTCGATGAAAAAATGAAAGAGCAAAGTTCTGCACTGGCGAATAGGAAGGGAGTAGTATCCCACCGTGACAACGCTCGACCCCATGCATCGTTAACGATTCAGCAGAAGTTGAGTGAACTAGGATGGGAAGTAATAAGTCATCCCACATACAGTTCTGACCTTCCACCGTCCGACTACCACCTGTTCAGATCCTTACAAAACTTTTTGTCAGGAAACATATTCAACGGTGAACAAGTTCTGGACGCATGGAAAAAATATATAAACAGTGACAACGAGACATTTTATGAGGGGGGATAAACAAATTGCCAGACAGATGGAGAAAGGTCGTCGGTAATAGTGGACATTACATTCAGGATTGAATAATAGAACTATTATTTAAGAAAATTGACTCGTTTTGCTTTGAAAAGGACAAAACTTTTCGATCAACCTACTAGATGAGTTAGTGTTTAATTAAATTGAGACGCGGAGAGTCCCACAACCCCACCTTAGACTTGAATATTTTATACAATTTATATACTTTTTAATTACTGGTGTATTATTTAAAAAACCTGCATTGCTTAAATGATATTGTTATTCAACAACTTAACCCTTTAACTGCAACAGACTTCCAATGAAAACCAATCACCATGCGCGGGATAACAATAGCTAGGACAACGACGGTTCATTTCTTTCATTCATTTGTTTTATTATACTTTATTCTTTTGCCTTCGTGAATGCTCTACATTTATTTATTTTCATCTTCTCAGTTATTCATTTACTATTGGTTCTTACGATCTAACTCAGCTCTGGATTTTCTTATGTTATTTCTTTATAAAAACGGGACAAAGTTTTGCCCGAACCGAACAGTTCGGATAATCGAGGTCGCACGGTGCTAGAACCGAAGAAGTACGTGAAAGTCGTGTTCGAAAGTTCAGATATCAGTCGAACAGGCACGTTGGCTGGTAGTTCAGTTGCGGAGCGGAGTGTTCATAGTCGAGAGTTATTTAATGAAAAACTCGTAGAGAGGTAAAGAGCAGAGTTAAGAGGGAAAACGGGGAATTGTTGAGCGGAAGAGGGGGGTGGTGAACACACAGTCACGCTGAAGGGTCACAATTGACCTGAGAATTTCGAGTGTATAGAATTTCATTGGAATTGGAATTGTAACGTAATTAGAATTCCTTCGCGTTCCCAACTCTGTCCATTCCGTTTCTACGCGCCATTCGGACGATATAATTCACTGCAGACAAATCGAATTCAACGAGAACTTCAAAGCGGGGACTTAGTTTAGGTATTATTTCGGTATCGGTATATTTTCGGTTAGATCGCACAGAAACTGTTACATCGCAAACGTACTTAATACCGAAGGCGAAATAATATCGAAGTCTAAAGAGTACCGGTGTTCTTTTGGTATTGGTACTTTTTTCTTGGATCATATTCAAATTGTTGTAATATAGAAATAATACCCAATTCGAAAGGGTACAGGTATTATTTCAATATCAGTACATTTTCGATTAGGTCGTACGGAAACTGTTATAATAGAAAAATAATATCGAAATCTAAAGAGTACCGGTATTACTTCGGTATTGGTATTTTTTTGGATTGGATCATATTATTCTGCAATTATGCAGAAATAATACAAAAAACTGGATAGTATACAAATCGAAAGGATACCGGTATTACTTTGGTATTAGTATCTTCTCGATTAGATAACATCGAAATTGTTATAATATAAAAATCATACCGAAATCGAAACAATATCGAAGCTAAAATAATACTGAAACTGAAAGAGTATCATCATTATTTCAGTACTGGTATTATTTCGATTAGATCGTACCGAAACCGAAATATTATTTTGAATTAATCATTAACTTCCTGAATCTAATTTAATTTGATTTAATTGTCACAGATACATCCTGCATATCATTACATTTTACAGAGTTCTCTGTCACTTTAAACATATAAACAAATGTTAGTTTAGATTAAATATCCTTACATTAATTGCAGAAGGATCGACGACACCGTGTGCACGAGCTGATCCCTCCAACAATTTTTTTTAATATTTTGCACAACTCGAAACAATAGCATTCGCAACGTACGATCATAAAATATTTCTTATTTATTTTATTATGTAAATTCAGCCGCTGCATTACTGACACGCGTCTACGAAACGGTGCATTTATTTACAGTAACGGTCGAGTATTTAATCAAGTAATTAAATCTGAATGGAAATTAAATAATTAAATCTCCCGGTAAGGATATAAATCAGATTTGGAAATTGATAGAATACCCGTAGGGTTCGCTGCTATAGTTATATCAATTTACGCTCGCGCGGGAGCGCGATTTATATTATTTGTACAATGGAATGAATAATCGGCCCAGAATTACGCACTTTATTTTTCCCGTTTCTACGAGAACTCTTTTGTAAACAGCCGTCGATTGTACGCCGCCGCGACAAAAGAATTACAAATTTACTCTACACACAAAAATTATATACCTGCATACATCCGTAAACACGAGTCCGCGTTCCACGCATTCAACGCGATAATTGTAAATAACAATTACGTATAAATACAAACAGCTGACACGTATATTATTGAAAATCCAGGAAAATGGCTAGTCGCCATGAATTGTACTAGTAATACAATTGGAAAAATTGCAATTCAATGGGCTTCTTACCTTTCAATAAAAATGAAAGACTCTTGTTTGATTTATCGTTGAAAATTAAGAGCAGCTTTAAAAGCCCCTTCGAAAATCTGAAGCAGACGTGAAAATATTGAAATTATTCGTTCGAGGGATATACGGTGATGTTTGACCATTTTTAACGCGAAAGACAGGATTTGTACGAAGTTGGATTACTTGTAAAATGAACATTCATATTCTGCCATTTGTAAAATAATTTTAATCTGTACATCCTATTGTTATGAATTAAATATAGCTCGGAAGATTCTTTTATGGTGAAGGTGTACATTGTTCTAAATATGTAGTTAAAGGACCATACAGTTAATCGGCACAGACACATCATTAGAATTTAATAATGTACATTATACATGCATACAATACTGTAATAAAATATAATTTTCCGAATTTAGTGAAAAATTGTTGAAGAATTAGAGACGTTTTCTATTCTAATATTACAATTTTCCTGAACTGTTACATGGGACATATGTAACGTAAATTCTGTATTCTCATATAAGTTACATTGCTGATTAAATCCTTTTTAGTTCCATAATAAGCAGGTCCTATTATTATCAATTAAATGTAACAAAAAAAAGTTCTTTTATCGTAGTTATTTACATCGTTTAAAGCAATTAAGGATCATGTAATTAAATGACAGAGATAAATCATTAGAATTCAATAATACTCAGTAGTATATTTTGTAATACTCAATACCTCAATGCTATTATAAAACATAACTTTGTTAATTTAGTGAAAAGAACCATGCTCAACGCGATCAACATTTTAT
The DNA here is from genome assembly GCA_916610135.2 of Macropis europaea. Lineage (NCBI taxonomy): Eukaryota > Metazoa > Arthropoda > Insecta > Hymenoptera > Melittidae > Macropis > Macropis europaea. The sequence continues at coordinate 2,727,323 of OU744345.1, read as the reverse complement.
TCCAATACTCCAATTTTTTTAAAGCACGAAACGGATTTAACCCTTAACAGCTATCATAAACAAAAGTGACGTTAACCTTAAAGGCTATCAGGGGTGAAATTTCACTCCTAAAATCCCTAAAAAAATGAACACTAAAATCTTCTCAAAAACATATAAAACCATCTCCAAATACTCTTCATCAAAGGGGATTAATAAAAACCCCTCTAAAGACGATCGAACTCCGTTTAACCCTGAAACTCTCCAACGTTTCTGAAAACCTCTGTAGTCTCTCCGAAATTCATAAGCAGCGATGAAAACATCGAGGAAAACCGGGTGTCGTTGGAACGAAACACGGTGGAAAGTTCGATCGGCGAAAGGAAAAAGGGTGAAAAAACAAAACGAAAGAGAGACAGAGAGAGTGAGAGAGTGTGAGAGAGAGTGAGAGAGAGAGAGGGAGGGAGAGAGGGAAGAGTTTATCGGGTGACGCGATTGTCGGCGGTTCGCCGGGAATCGAAAATGGTGTAGAGATAGGTGGGATGAAGAAGCGTGGCGAGGGGTCGCAGGGGGTGAGTTCCATATATATTCACGGGGAAAACACCTGTGGCTCCGCTCGTTAGATTCGCGCGACTTTTCCAAAGATAGTAAGAGCTATCCTCCATCCCACCCTCCCGTGTTTCCCTCGTCGTTCAACCCCACCGACCTGCTCCAACAAGCTACCTGTTCGACCCGTCGCGCCGTCTCCTATCTCGACAGCCTCGTAAATTCCTTCGACCCTCGAAAATAGTTCGCTCGATTTCTATTATGGACCCACCATACACCAGAATAGAGATCCTTCCACGTTCGTCTCTATTTCGGGTCGAATTCTTGCACCCGCTTTTCTCGCCCGATCCTGGACGATCGCTGAATGTCTCCCGATGGAATATTCAGATGAATTTTCGATTGCAGGTTCATTCAATTATCGTGTTTGTTTGTTAGGGTAGTTAACCGATAACAACGCGAGTCTGCCTGCTATCAACGTGGCTGATCTCTATTTCGGGATGAATTCTTGCTCTCGGTTTCTCGGACGAATTTTGACAACCCTCGAGTGTCCCACGACGGAATATTCAAATGAATTTCAGATTGTAGCTTTACGTATTTATTACGTTTGTCCTTAAGGATAATTGACCGATAACAACGTGAACATTCCTCCTATTAAAATAGAGAACCTCCGATGCTGATCTCCATTTCGGAAGCGACTCTTGTTTTCGATTTCTCAGACGATCCTAAACAACCTTCGAGTGTTCCACGATGCAATATACAGAGTCTAGTTTTATTTATTACGTTAGTTTGCAACGATTATGAACTCATAAGAACGTGGACCACCATCGTACACTGCCATTGAAATGTTTCGAATCAATACACTTCTACCAAATGGTCTTATCACTAGGCAACACCTTATGTTTTCTATCTTTTCTGTTTAAGCTACTGCAGGAATACAGACACTGGATACTTCTAGGGCGCATCGTTATAATTCTATTAAATTTTTATTATTATGTAGCCTAGCATATGATGCTCATTATCTTCACTTTATCTAGCTATTACAGTTAATACTGTTTGAGGCATCCAGGTGTACGTCGTGTGCGGGAGGAAAATGTTCCCAACGTTTCAAGAGGATAAACTGATACTGATATGCATCAGAATGTTCACTCTTAAAGTACGTATGTTCATGTTCGGGACTATCAAGCAGCCAATCAGTTTTTAATCGGCTAGCTTGTTCGATTTGAGCAAAGTAAGCGGTGGCTCCCACACGTATAGTGAACCAAATATTTAACAAATCAACATCAAGCAACCTATGTTCATAATTTTCGCATTTTACTGTATGACACTTTTGATACAATTTGCTCGTTCGCTGAGACACATGACGATTGAAATAATTTTTACGCACAATGTTCACTGATTCGAGAGATGCAGTTGGACACCTAATTCTGAGCAAGGTGAGTAGCGACTTCTACGTATTTGAGGAGCCGAACATTTAGCCTACAGTTTGCTACTGCCTGCACTCGTTCCTTCGATTCGAATCGAATGAGACGAACGATGACGGCTCCTCCGGATGCTCTCGTCGACGGTGCGTAAGATAAAACTATCCAAGCCAGGCAAACATGTCATCGAATACCTCTGATCATTGATTCCGTGCAGCGGTATCATCCCCATGCAGTGACACCGGCCGCGTAGGCAGAGGTCGGACGTACTAGGTGCGGTCGCATCGATACGCTTTATCAGGAGGACAGATATTTTCGAGGCATTCCACGCATCCGGTGGTCCTAGATCATATCCCGGGATGGGTCGAAACGCACCGTGGAAAAGGGAGGAGGTCGGGGGGTGTCGAAGGGCGAAGGTCGGAAGCGCAGAGGGCGGAGATATGGCGGGCGAAATGCGCGCGGCCAAATGCGGAATATTAGCTGGTGATTAATTATTAATAGTATTGAGTGGCTGCTAATAGATATAATGTTATTGCAGCGAAATCAGTTGTCCCTGGACGAAGAGGTCGAACCGAGAATGATATCGACCGGCACCGATGATGCCCTCGAAACCGTGCCCGAACGCGTAATTGCGTTTTCGCCCTGATAAGATTGTTAAGACTCCTGGCAGCGGACCAAATTTCCCGTTACCAGGGCGTTCCGCGCTTCCGGTCGAGGTGAGGCAGAGGATACTGGTTCAAGGTCACTGCTGGCGAACGCTCGGTAAGCATTTATATTACTTAAACGGAAATTTATGTGCTGTAAAAAAATTAAGATTCACAGGGTAATATACAATTTATTTTTGTAAATTATATCTTTGTCAACAGTAGCAGATTTAACACATTCCCTGCCACGTGTACCGTTTTCGTTACAAGCATTAATTTTAATTTGATCACACAACCCTTATGAAATTTTGCGTAACATTCACGTGAAAATGATAGTAGAAATAGAAAGTGTAATGTCAAATAGATAAATATTTATACAATCAACCGCGTGTATTAATAACTAGCCATTTTCGCGTGTCTGTCTAGCCATGGAATTTTCTACTGTGGCAGGGAACGTGTTAGAATAAGAAATTAACAGGAAATGATAAACCTTTTTAAGGGCTATTTTATTCACCTTTCAAAAAGTTGTATTCATTCAGTACGAATTTGGAAAAATTCTTTTGTCCAAATATTACAAATAGGATCTGTGTAATTATGTCGAGCAGTGGACTGAATGGTAAGAAAATTCGGGGGTTGTCTCGTATACACGACCCTGGCTCTGAGGTTTCAATTTTGGCCTCTTGAGTTGCCCTTTGTCGCCGCGGTTCCGACCCTTAAAACAAGTGTTTGTTTGACGACCAGCGAAGTTTACGACTTCCCTCTTCCACCGACTATACTTGAACACAGCGAACATCAGAGTGAATACTGCTACACCTCAGACACTTTTTGAAATGTTTCTTTTTTTAATAGACATTCGCATTATTATAATAAAAAGTTGTCACGCATTACGTATTATTTTAATATGAATCAGAATTTTAGGAGAACAGAGAATTATTATTAGTTACCACTTTGCCCGACAGGTCATCCGTGTATGGGTGACATACATCATTATTTATTCGATCATGTATTACTAAATATATGTAATAACATTTACTGAATGTAGTATAAAAAAGTATGAGCGTTCCTACAATTTTTGACCAGAAACGGTAGAATTTGACGTCGTATTGATTTTGTACAAAAATTGCAAAGGTAATACAGCGTGGCCGTCAATGCGTCGATATATTACTAAAAATAATGAAGCGAAGAAATCTCATATACATTTTATGAGAGCTCAAAATGATTCGTTGCGGTATCTCTAAATATACTTCATAAAAATCATAGAAAATAAAAGGAAAAATTTATACAATTAATCGTCTGAATAATTTCAGAACCTAAAATGTTTTAAAACTGAGTAACAATTATTAAACAAATATTAAACAAGTCTCTTGACCGCCTTGGTAGTTCTAGTGTAAATAAAAAAATAAGAAAGATGCACAGGGTACCGGACGTATTATTTCTTTTCTCTCGCGAACTTCATCTCGGGCGCTTATTGAGCGACGAGGAACGGCCGAGGAACGAAGTTTAGCCCGTAAAGCGGATCCTTGATGACTCATCGCTGTTTTTCCTGAAGAAACGTCTAGCAAACGACGTTACGCGCGTCTAGTTCGAAAAGTTTGCTTCCACGACGGCTCCTCGAGGAAGCGTTTCGATTTTGCGCGCGAACCTGCCCTTGCCCGAGACAAATTTCGCAGGGACCAACTAAAAATTGCTGAAGAAAACTTCTACCGAACCATGACGTTGTGAATAGAGGAAAATGGAAAATTCTCTGCACGACAGTGTTGCTCTTACGTGATTTGCTCATTGCGTCGTTGCTCAAAACAATTGAAGAATTTAATTTCTGTGTTGTTTGACTTACTTGTTATTTTTCTTATAGAATTTTTAGGGTGTATAGTGTGTTGATGTTTTGGAGGATTTCAAATGGTGCTGAAGAATAAATTGTTTTAGTTACTGTGATCCCCTGATTCTTTCGAGCAGGGTATAATGAACTTGTTTATGCTTCAGTGAACCCTAAGTTTCTGTATTGTTTCATTAATTCTTCGAAGAATGTTATAATTCTTCAAAGTTGTTACCGTTTGACCTTTCCAGGGTAGATAAAATGTAAAGCAATGTATAGTGATTCTATTTATTTTTTTAAGAATACGAGGTCTCTGTACTGTTCCGTCGATACTTAGAAGAATGCTATAATGCTTATACTATTTCAGGTTGATAGATTGGGAGAATCCAATTTTGAGCGGTGTACAATGATTGTAATTGTATTCTGATGAACATTGAGTCTCTATACTGTTCCATCTATACCCAAAAGAATACTATAATTCTTCAAAACTGTTACTGTTTGGGGTATCTGAGTTAGGGTAGATTAGCTACCAATACACGTACATTTATACTATTTCATTGAACTTCTGGAGAGTACTACATTTCTTCAGTGGTATTATTGCATAATCCAGATTATGTTAAGTTGGATGTCAGGGTATCTTTACGACTAACAAGACAACTGTACTTGCTGACACATCATTCTTACACTAAAATGAGTGTACCAGCAACAAAACTCATTCGAATATACGTCAATCATATTTTGTAGGAAAAAGAATATACAAGATGGACGATGAAATTCAGTACAAATCAGGTTAGGTGAAACTGTCTGCAATGCCTTGAAAACACTATAACACTCATTCTACTGAACACACTTCACACCCACAAGAATAGAATTCCTCCAAAAAACATATTGGAGGGAGCTTATGTTAGATACTTACGGACGGTATAGTTAGAACGTTTGTTAAAACTGCTAAGAATACCAAACAGATTTATTAAAATTACCAGTCAAGATAGATTAAGAATTGGACTAAGAACCCTGAATCTTTTCTAAAGACTTGTTATTAACAAATAAAGTTCATATGTGCGTTGCAAGTATCAGAGTTATTATTTGCGAACTCTGACAACAGTCTCACGTCATCCCTCCCGAAACCTCCCCTTGCACCCTTCTCGGACCATTTCTCCGCGAAATCAAAGGCCGATCGAAAAATAATTCCAGGAAATTCCGCGATTCTTTCTCCAGCGGCAGCGGCGGCAGAAGAGAAAGAAGAAGTTTTCACCGGGGTTTTTCTCCCTCGGCGCGCTCCTTCTTTTCGGGCAAACGTCGGAAAGGAGAGTCTCTCTGGAAAGAAAGTTAGCTGGCTGCGGCGGTATAATACGGAATACCGGTAGGGTTTTGTAGAAGAGAGGAGAAGAGAGACTGGGAGAGAGAGAGGGGTGGTCCCAAGGCACTTTCTTTGAAGCCGGCCGAGCCACTTGGAAAGGGTGGCACGGACTGCCGAGTTTGGGGCAGGTCGCACATCAAAGAGCGAAATACTTGAAGCCGAGATTCCCTTGCCCTCTCCCTTTTTTCTCTTCCTCTCTACCCCCTCGCTCTCTCTCTCGCTCTCTCTCTCTCTCTCCTCCTCTGCCCTTCTATTCTCCTCCGTCTCTCTCTTCGTCTGACTTTCAGCTCGTTTCACTTCTCTGGTGTCTTCCTCCGCGTCGGCACGTGCGCGCGCGCGCATCAGTCAACCATCCCCTGTCACCGGCAAAAGAAGGTATCATCCTCCTCGCGTTTCTCACCGATGACCTCCGCCCTCTATTGTCCGCTCTCGAGCAAAAACGCTCTCTTATTTTTTGCATGCACCGGAAAAAGTCACCGCGAGTCATTCAGCCGAGCTGGCAATAAGGGAGCCGCTTTAAAGCGACCTCTTTGACTCGGAGAGCCTAGTACCTGGTTTGCTTGGTTGCTTGGCTGCTTGTTTCTTGGTCGCGGTGTAATATTCCGACGTGTTCCCGCCAATCGATCAGGCGATACCACCCGCCAGACTGCGGATTTTCTTTTATATTAGGTCTGAGACGATCGTTAACCCTTTCTATTGGAACCCTTTGAACTTTCAGACACTTGACAATGTCTTGTTTGAGGAGGTTTCACGCGGAGATGCTGACAGGGATTAGGGATGGGTGAAAACTGGTTCAGGGCGATGCGATGAAATTTTTTTGTTGTAGGTAATTTAACATACGATAATTGTAGCAATACAGAGTCACGGAATGGTCACTCGTCTTAGGGATGGCCTAGGCTAGAGTAGCTTAACTTCAGAAATCGAACGAGACCCGATGTGTTTTCTTGTTCCTTTAATATGTAACCCAGCACCTAACTGCAGGTTAGAGTGATACGAAAATTATATTCGACGACGTTCAAAACACAAACTGCAGTTTTCTCGGTCTTTTGTTTCTTCAACTATATTAGGATCAAAAGTATTGAATTCTAAAAATGTATAATACAGTTGCATGAACATCTGCAGTTATTCCGATCGAACCTCGATTATCCGAAAATTGATCAAGCTGATAATATCGTCAGTGACACTGCGCAATGATTATAATTCAAACAATCAAGGTTCTACTGTAATTACACACGAGCTCGACTAATTTTTAAATTAATTTTCTTCGGAAACAAGGGCTCGAACAACAAAACTTCATTTCACATTTTCCTTTGGAGTTTCCATCCAGAATCACCCGCTGCCGGGTGTGGTGGTCATTAATACACCCTGTATGGTATTTCCTCTGGAGAAGTTCGATGCGCTCCAGGGTAACGTAACCAATTTTTCGAGACAACGTTGTTCGTTCTTCCATGGACGGTCGTTCGAGAAAATTCGCGAAAAACATGAAACAATGCTAACTGGGGCACTTCTCTATCGCGATAATAAAGAGCCCGTTGTTTATTATATTATATCGGGTTACTGGCATTATTTCAACGCACCGCGCGGCTGCGACAAACCTCGTCCGGGCCATTTTTATTATTGCGCCCGCGGGTTGGAACCCGATTCTTTTCCCGTTCCGTGTTCGAAAGAACGTTTCGATCAGTGAATGTTTAATCCACGTCGTACGCGCTTTTAACAACGATCGACGATAGATGGCCGACTCGTGTCGATTGTGTTCGGTATGGGAAGCGGAACAATGCGACGGTGAAAGTGACGTGATTTAATAGAAAATACTATTCTAAATTATTCGACTACCATGTGGTGGTAATTGTGAGAATGAAGGAGATACCAGGTACGAAGTAATTGACTTTCTCGGTGCAATTGTTACAAAACGAAGTCGGGTAATATATTTATATTTATGTAACATGTGTCTTGTAAGATAGGGAACGATATTACCAACCAACGTTTTGGGATCATCTGAAAGACATCTCTGCTGGATGATTCTGTCATCTACTTTTAATTTACACCTTGGAGGTTCTACCGAGGTTGTCATGCATTTGGCGTTTTTCTAGAAATTTAATCTAATTTTTTCTTTAGAGATAAGACCGTACTGAGTTTTCTTCCTGTTATACCGAATGTGTGTAGCTCTTATAGATCATCTTCATATTCATCATATTCACCAGGGGAACAACACTATGAGCGTAATAAAAGATCTTGATCTTTTCGTTACCCATTTCATATCCTTTCCCTCTTCTTATCTTCTTAATAACCTCGCACGTGACTATGTTGAACGGTATGCGTCTTGAAAAACTAAGGAAACTAATTTCATCAGAAATTAAGGAAACCAAATATCGCGATGAACGAAGGATTTCGAGCAGCGTGAAAAATGGACGACCACCGGAAGTCTGCTGCTACAACGATGTATCCATTGTCGGGCAGGTGGGTGGAGGTACAGAGGACCGGGCGTATCGCGGTAATTCCAAAGAATAATGTTTTTTTTAAATTCCAATCGTCAGTTCGCAGTCGGCTGATCACCGGCTGCCTCTATTTTTTCTGACCGGATGCGGGTGCATTAATTCGTAATTGCGCGCGCGGTGTTTTTACGCGGGACGGTCCGCCGATCGAAAAATAATTGTTTCGAGTTCGCGGATTGCCTTGTTTTGCGTTTTAGACGAGGCGAGTTAACAGTCCGCGGGAAAGAGAACACCGCCAGCGAAAACAATCCACGCCACAGACAGAGGGACAGAGAGAGAGAGAGGGACACAGAGAGAGAAAGGGTGGAAAAGCTGGCTTTTTCGTGGCTTAAAATTAATATGCATGGGGCGGACAGCGAAACGTTTATCTTGCCAGCTTGATTTCGTTTTGATACGCCGACAAATCGGCAGATTCCCTGCGTTGCTCTGCTCGATGTAATCTATCGTACGGAAAAAACGTGTCGTACGTCGATCGACCGAAGGGAAGAGTCGAAAACGCAGGTGACCTCGAAGAAGCCGACCCAGCAAACGAAACCACCCTCTCGAAAGTATCGTGAGAGATTGGGTACTCGAGTCTCCCACATTCACAGAAACTATTTAGGCGCTTCACGGTCACTCCCTCTTGATTTTGTTAAATGTTATTCGCTCTACGTCCACCTTCATTCTGAGGTTCAAAATGACAAGACACTCAAAGAATGACTTGACACATACCGTACAGGGTGAGTCACTCAACGCGACCACCTCAAGTTACTTGGAAACTTTTTGTTACATGAGAAATGTTTCAATCAAAAGTTGTACGATATCAAGGGAACCGTACCGTATAATAATTAGTAGTTTGTTATTTTGCTTTTTAAACGGAACATGTAACAATTGAAAAAAATATTGAACGCTGAGTAAAAGACTATTAAGGTATGTAGGTTCAAAAACCAGTACTGACTGAGATATTTATGAAGTTAAACAAAAATTACTGCCGATCAGTCCTAAATCTTCAACATCCAATACGAGCAGGGCTGTCCTACGAGATTCCTAACTTTGGAAATTCCCAGGAGACCGTAGCGTTTAAAAAATCCTGAAAGCGTGATAGCAGTCTGTCCACCCGACACGCAGTTTCAGTAAACGAATTTTGGTAGTCCGCTAATGAGCGTCCTGGCCAAGGTGTGCTCATCGTTGCGACCTGTTTTGACCCGAGCGCGTGTCCTCGGGCCGCAGCGCGCCAGTTCGCGCGGTGGCTGTACCGGCAAAAAAAAAAACACGAGAGACCCTTTTTTTCGGGGGAATTTTCACCGCGAGACAATATTCAACATCTGGACACCGAGCGTAGCGGCGATTAAAAATTAATAACGAATATCAACAGCGGCCGGGGCCCCGGTGGCGCTTCATTACCCGAAATTAAAAATCGTCGTTCGAATCGCGAATAAAAACTGGCCGTGGCAGCTTCGGTTCTGTAATTACAAATATCCACATGGCGCCTGTGGAAAAATCGGTAAACAGACTCGTGATCGATGGCCACCACCCGCCCCCTTTCATCCCCCGCGCGCTACACCCTACGCCCCGTTGCTCGTAGCTCTTTTTTTTTTTCCACGGTGCCGCGAATTACCATTGCAAACGTCCCTCGCCGCCCGTGAAACTCCCGAAACGTATGGGGTTTCGATATGATTTTCCAAATAAAAAAAAAATATTCACCGTACACCGTGGCCTGACCGAAAGAGACAGATCAATCCGGAACGATTATATTCATGAATACTCCGTCTACTGTGCTCCGCTACTATTTTTTTTGTCAGTCATTTTGGAGGTCTGTTGAATTAGAGGAGCATTCATGCCTGTTTGGTATTTTTGGGAATGTGTTTATGCATATCAATGCGGTGTCGTTATTTTTGTTCAATTTGTCCGGTTGTATCGACACGGTATGTTTGTTGGGTTTTCTCAGTATGGTATTCATTTCTTCATTTTCAAGAATTTACTGTAACAGGCTGGCGCCGAGGGGACTGGCAGATTTAAAAAGGCCATAAACAATTGAATTCACAGGTTTCATTTCTTAATTTTCAGGAATTTATTATACCTTGTAAATGAAAACGTTTTGGACGTACGTTTCTATATTGTGAACCGGTTACGCACTAGATAATATAGAAACACAAAACGGAGTAGTGTACGACATCTTAGTCTTGAGATCCGGGGGCGGGACTTCATCCTGTATGGTCCATTATGACTGAACTTCGATTTCGTTTCAGGGAATCCTGTGTCCAGGTATACCTTTATATTGAAAAACATACAATTTGTTGTGGAAAATGCGCATGTACGTAGGATATTACAAATGCTACTATACTTTCATCCAAATTTCTTCATTTGTACCTCAATTCTCCAGTGTTCTTTTCCCATTCAGGCCATTAAATTCTTTTTTGTACTACTGTACAATTTTTACTTCGTTCCGTTGCGCATAATAATTTGTGTTTATGTGCCGAGTTCTTGCAATAAACAAATTTAAATGAAGTACCTCTATTCGTTTTTTTCTACCTGTCGAAAAAATTAATAATTTCATATTCTGCAGTAGAACGGCGAATTACAAACAGTCTGTGCATTTTTATGCAATTTACTGTTATCAGGAACACGATACACGCAAAACAATAAGTGCACGTTAAAAATCATGATTGAAGATATCGAAGTTCGTGCACGCTCGCACGAAAAATCCAGTCTGGTTATAAATAACAAAAGAAGAGGATACTTTGACCTTTGCCACCCCTCCGCCATTCGTTCGCTAATTTTTCGGCAGACGCCTTAAATACATTTACGGGTGGATCGGATCGCATAAAAGTTGTCATCGACATCGACGACGATAAGCGGAAACGAAAAAAGAAGGCAGACAAATAGAGAGAGAAACAGAGAGTCATAGAAGAAAGAGAAAGAAAAAATACGATATTTTCGTTCGATTCGAACTGTCACACATCGGTCGTTTGGAAAACGAAAAAGAATGATATAATCTGGTTCTTGGCACGGCTGGCACTCCCTCTCTTTCTCTCTCTCGCTCTTTCTCTCTCAAACACACACACGCGTGTCACCGGCCCTTCGGCTTTTAATCGCGATTATCAATTTCCCGGCAGAAAATAGCGGCCGTTTAATTGGCGTGTGACACGCTTACCGATGCGGTAATTTAACGTCAGCCCCGGCGTTTACCTGATCGCCCAGGATCGTGATCGTTGATCCTGCAACGGCCGATTCGCGGGATGATCAAAGTTTCACGCGTGGTCGGCCCTCGACCCGGACCAGATCGTCCCGGTTTAATGAGTTTGTTTAGTAATAATTACCCGCGCCGCACGCAACACCGTTTCACCGATTCGGATCGCACCTTTTTAACGGGCTCTCTTCACGCGTTACTCTATCATCGTTAGCTGGACGTCGTACAGAGGCGACGAGTTTGCTCGTCTTCGGACAGCTGCCTCCTTTTTCCTACCTATGGGACGCAGCATCGATCCAAGTGGTCATTTAGCCGTGGATCTACAGGTTTACTACGTCAATTCAGCGCCGACAGTGGTCGGATTTGCTCGACCATGCTACTCGGAGGAGAGAAGGTGTGTTCTATGTGGGAATGTTAACGACAGAGCTGTCGCGGTCCAGCTACCAAAATAATCCTTGAGGATTTACCGAATTATTAGTGTTGGATGATCAACCATTCCATCAGTGTCTGGTAAAACTGAGCATTTACTCTGGGTCGGGATGTTTTTCCTGAGGCCCTGTGAACTGCGCACTCTCTGCAAACAGGATCTACCCTTCGTCATCAAGGGTAGACGCTCTGTCCGTATATGATCATGAAGAAAACAGTTTTAGTCTCGTCATTCATGCCTCTTCCCTTTCCTACATTAGTATTTAAGGTGACCAAAAACCTAGGGCAGAGCTTTTTGAGTCGAAACTGCTTTGTGTGACGCTTCGTCTCATGACACTACTAGTAGTCAGTCGATAGAGGGCAACACGGTATGAATCTTCCTCAACAGTTGTAATCCGCGTGAATGTAGGATAACGTTGCATGGTGCTTATGAGATTCTTCTATTGGCAGTGAGAAACTTGAACATCCTTCGCTTCTGCAAATTAATAGCGAGTGACTCATCTTCTTCTTCTTCTTTCCACCTATGTAACCTAGCATCGACTGCTGTGGTCGTTTAGTTGAGGGTCTACAGTTTTAGGTCGGTTCTGAACCACTGTGTGTTTACATAGCAACTCGGTGAAGATGGTCACCCATATTAGCGGTGAACTAAGCTGCTGTAGCTCCATTTCAGATATCGGATTGGAGGAATTAATTTCATTCAATACGATCTCTTTTTCGTAACGTCGGCATAACATTACGAGAGTAACAATAATATTATACTATATCTGGCAGAACATTGTTTTCAGTAGATCTTGCTTTCCAGAGATTCAGCCACCCTTCAGACTCAATAATGCCCGCAGTAATATTATAATAATAGAAAAGTGTTATAATACAGAGAAATGAGTTTCTGAAATCTAGTGATCGCCAAACTAGAATAATAACATACAGAAAACTGGATTTCTCAAATCCAATGATCGTCAAACTATATAACCAGCACACAGAAAAATAATAAAGACTAAGACACAAAAATGCATTCCTAAAATCTGCTGATGGTCAGATTAGAAGAGTAATACACAGAAAATTGGATTCCTTAAATCTGGTGATCGTCAAAATAGAAAACCACCGCGCAGAAAGATGATACGAAACCAAAACACGGAAAAATAACTGTCGAGAATCCGTTGATACGTCGAAGCAGAGAAGCAACGCGTAGAAAAAGGATAGTCGAAGGCGATTCACGGGTGATTTATTTCGGTTCCAGCTGATTCGGCGGGAAATATGATGCGGCAGGGGCGGCGGGCTGCTGCCTACCGTCGGTCGCTTCGATTAAGCGAAATTATTAACGCGCCGCTCGATAAACTAATTTTCATTTCTGATATTTTAGCCAATTATGAAATGTAATTATTTTCGCGCCGGCCGTCGTTTTAATATCGCGCCACGGTATTGGTGTCACCGACAATCGGCCCGGTTCCGCGTGCTGGTGTCGTTAAAAGCGGAATCACAATTCTGCGGCCAGGACAAACTCGCTCCTTCCGGTTTATCGATAATCGTCTCTACAGAATTTTCGTGTCGCACGCGTCGACGGGAACTCAAGGAATTTGAAACGACACTCGCAAACGGAGGTTCCAACGCGCCGGGTGCCGGCGAATTTTTCCGATTTATTCTGCAAAAATCAGTGGAAATTGTGGAGCCGATTTTTGTCTGCGAGACTACCGTTTTTGTAAAAAAACAACTTGGAAATTTCATCGATTGAGCGTGTAATTATCTTCGATCTCGAGTTATTTATGTCCGTGTTCATAAACCTTGAGTTTGATATTATCTGTGCTTTTAATGTATACATAATTTATGTATATGATTTATATAATTTATTCAAATATCTAGTTTGTGGTACAACGGTTTAAATCTTATTCATTTCAAGGAAAAATGATTACAGCATTTGATCGAGTGAAAGTCGATCCTGCGTTCCTAAGAACTCACGGATCGTTGATTCGAAGAGATTACGCATTCAAGGCTTCTAACAATTTATTAATTAGTGCAGTCAAATGATGAAACGCCTAAAAAATTGGTTAATTCTTTTGAAATACTATATTTTATGACCTTGGATGAATATATACACTTTGATAGATATTTTTCATTAATAAGTCAGGGTTAAAAGAGAATATTGCTGGATATTATTCAAACAGGGTACACTTCTACGCCAAGGTTTTTATAGGAAAGGCATACCAAGGTATGTAGAAGTAGACCACGCCTTTGTTTATCAGATCAAATAAACAAATGTATTGCAGTACAAATATTTTAAGTTGTAAACCATTACAGATGTAAAGGGACAATTTGGATAATCCCGCTGTAGTGTGGATAAATTCGGAATATTAATAACAATTCCGCAGTATTAAATAACGTATCGTGTACAAGATGATCGAAAGAAGGGTCTAAGACTTCAGAGGATTATAGTACTCACCCAGAGGAGTAAAAAATGTCTAATCAACATAGCTCCTAAAATCAATCTTATACTATAAGCCTCTAAAGACTTGGATTCTTTTTTGGTCACCCTGTATAGCTCATTCGTGGTATAAATCATATTAGAATGGCAATACACAAAACACAATTTCATATTTTTGTTATAACTTTCTAATAAATTGTTTATGGAGTTTTTGTAACATGCCATTTTCTTCTTACTTGTACCCGTAGAACACACTGGCAAAGTTTCTACGGAAACCTCTGAGACACTCGGTATGTTTGTTGTACCACATCATTGCTTTTATTTCTATAAAATAAGAATACGTAGAAACCGTCGTACACTAGAAGAGGACGTTCATTTGAACCTGACGTTTGAAATTTCTATACTTTTCACGATTCTAAACCCGCCTGCTGAATCTCTCCGGTAACCTCCCAGTTTTTCCGTTCCCATCTTTTTCCACGACCAGATATGCTCGCGGGATCGATATCGGTCCGAAGGAGCTCGTGAAATTGTCCTTGAAAATTTATGGGTTTACAGGGCATAATACACTTACGGCGGTATATCATTTAACGCTGGTTTTACGAATACAATGGGGTTCATTATTTTTAATTAAATTTAAAATTATATCGCCCGCGCCACCGACCGAACGGCCTTCTCCCTCCACCTCCCCCGCCCTGCCGCCCCCCACGTAACCCCTCCCCGAGCGCAGTGGAACCGGGTAATTTATATTTATGCATCGCTGATTCATTCGCGCGATTTAAGGCTCGCGAAATTTTTATTCGGCCCTTTTAATTGCCGGCACGCGAACGCCGGCTCGCGCGGTTTTCCCCGCGATCGAAGGATTTGCCGTATAAATTCGCCAAATAAATTAACTTTTATTCGCGAACATTGAAAATACCGCGACCGCTTTACAAAGCGACCGGAATAACGTATCGCGGTCCGCTTTCGACGTTTCCGATCTCTCGATCCCCTCCACCGGATCACTCCCCTACTGTCCCGTGAAAATTTTCATTTCACGGAACGTCGAAGGATTTGGACCGTTGCTACGAACCGTAAGAGAATTGTAATGATTGATTGAGAAGAAAGGCTCGGCTCGGACGCTTGGAAGATTTTCTGTTTCTTTGCTGAAGGGGTAGAATAGTAATTGGAGTGTGAGTAATTGCATAAATCGTGTGTGGAGGACTATCAACAATCATCAGCTGACTGTAAGCAGTTCGAAAATTTGGGCACTCAGGTATCATTCCACTGAGTGATTTAAGATTTGTTTGCTTTCCAGTAAATCTGAGAATTTTGTAATTGTACGTCTATGCAAAGGAGGTTTGCGAATAGAATTACTGGCACAAAGAAATGAAGAATGTTTAAGCAACATGGGTCTTCACTCCGTGCGAAAGACGCACATGGGCGTTCATGTAACGTACTGAATAATACGCTTGCCGAGCTTCCGCACGTGAGATGAGGTTGTCGTACAACCTTATTGGTGGTCGTGTCAAAATTTACGTAGAACTGAATCATTATTCAACGACATGATGGAAAATTTTGAATCATCGCAGCACTTATACGATTTTCGTAACACTGACAATGAGTGTCATTGTTGCCGACGAGTTTATACGATACTTCAACCTTACGTGCGGAAGATTGGTAGGCCTATTTACTAGTCACGTTACTCGAACGCCCATAGGCGTCTTCCGCACGAAGTAGAGTTATATACTGAAAGAGTGAACTGAAGACCCAGGTTGATTAAACGTTCTTCATCTGTTTTTGAGAGCACTATGTACCACTAAAGTGTGGCAACTAATCAACACAGGTCCTAAAATTAATTGTTCAATTGTCACAATCACATATTACTTCAGCTTGTGCGGAGAACGCCCATAGGCGTTCAGTCCCATTCCCATTAAGCAAGCTCAGCGATCTTCCGCACGCGACATACGTACATAAATTCATACACTGAAAAAGTTCGAATTAATTTCCAGATCTATATAAACAGACCATATTTAATTTCTTTTACTAAGTGAATCGCCCAAAATTCTTTAGTGTATTGCGTTACAAAAGGTGTCCTCCTGCAACATAAGTAACAACAGCAATAATAATTGCTGGAACAGTTTGAGTCGAGGGAACTGAGTGTTTCCTGAGTTAAAGGGGCTTGGTTTATACGAGACATTTGAATAATGAATGTTTTATAAAGAGAGATCGCGACGGGGAAGAGGGGGAGGACGGTGCGTTTGCAAACGTAGTTCCTTTCTTCTGCATTGTTGCGCGAAGGGCCGTTTTGCCGCGTGAATTGCGCTGGATTCCTCGAGGAATCTTTATTTCGCCGTAAGATATGCGTTCCAGCGATAAAGGAGCCTCGTAAAAGTCGCCGCGATGGAAAAACGGCACGAAGAAGCTGCCGCTTCTCCCTTCCACGGGAACCGACCGGCTCCACGGACGATCGAACATATTGCACGCCTACGCGAATAAACTTTATTAGCGAGTTCAGTAGCAAACGATAGAAATAGAATAGAACTTACGGGCGAACAATAACGCGACAGATTCAAGGAATTGTTCGACGGGAAAACTTTTCTGCATTTACGTGTCGCGTAACTTCTGGACGAGTTGTCGGCGTATAACTGAATATAGCAATACTTAGGATTTTTAGAGCGGTTCGAAGGTCGAAATATTGATGTTCCTTCCGCAGATTGTTGCCATTTTGTCAGACATCGCTTTCTTTCGTTTTGCATATTTCAGGCGCTACGCACACTCATACTGACTAAGAATTTTTATGATATTCACGCTTCGAATTTCCAATTTTTTATCAATAGCTATTATATAAATAATGTTCAGTTTTATATATATTCTACAACGCATTTGAATGAGTATTCAGCTACTGAAGCAACTGTATTGAAAATAAAAGAAATCCTATTTGTTCAGATTAGCTATATTTGTATCTCTAGGTTGTGTATATCAGGTGTAAATAACTTCGAATGCAAAGGGTTAATACATTATTATGTATCACGAACTATGGCGATCAGACATTGTTTCTTCCTTTTCTCAAGTATTATGTGCTCGCAAATCAATGAACCCCTGTACGAAACGTATACCATTTTAAAGTCTACTATATTTTATGCAAATTTATTGCCACGTGTACAGCACTGTGATTCAGAAAATAAAGAACTGTTAAAAAAACATAAATAAATATTTTAAGAAAGAACACCAATGTCAAAGGCTCCCAGGATAATTTAAAAAGCTGTATTATATTGTTTTACCACGGTATTCAATAAATATTAAGAACTTTATGTACGCTTTCGTGCAGACAAATTAGTTTCTCAACGTCCAGTTTAACTTATTGTTCTCCTGTGTGCAGAATCTTCGAGCAGCCGAGCGGTGAGGAGCGGCGAGAGGGAGGGGAAGGGGAAGCGGAAGGGCAGGAGAGGAGAAAAAGGCAAAGGAGTCGAAGGATCGTGAGGGCGATCGGGGCAACAGCAGCTTCCAGCTTTCCTCCTCGGCCAGGGAGACTAACGGGAAAATAATACCCCGTTGATTGGCAATTTAGCCTGAGATTGCAGCGGCAAGAAACTGCTCGAGAGCAGAAGGAATCTCGAGCGGCAAGGAAAGAAGGACGAACGGCCGTCGGGAAGCGGGAAAACGGAGATCGAGACCGTTTCCTGGTCGATCCTGCCGTTTTTAAATACCGTCCCGACCCCTTTGAATTTACTTTACTCGATTAGGGCGTATTTTAATTCGACTTTATTGCCGCCCGCGCGAACCCCCTCCCCGCCCCGTAATCTCGCTGCTCTCTTCTGTTCGTCGACTTCTAAGAAAGCGACCGAGAATATACAGGATGCGTCTGAACGCGCGGTCTCAAAATTCGCGGGTGTCTCCTGTATGTTGAATTTCGAAAATACTTTCAACGCGGGTGAGTGAACTGCGCTTTTGGGATGGAGTTTAACCAAGGCCTTGACTTTCCCGTGTGTCATGGTCGAATCAAGTTCTTCTGTGCTCTTTTTTGTTTTTAATATATTTCACTGCCTTATGGTAACGAGTCATACTCGTGTTGCAGATTATGGACCGTGAGTTGCAAATACGAGCGTCACTTGAACATGAATTGTTAATAATTTTATATTACAGCACCCTTGACATTCAGACAATTATCTGAAGTAAATTGTACGTATCCATGAATAGTCTTCGTGCATCTCATGTTACAGCGCTTGAATAATAAACTTCAGCGCCAGGTAGACGTTGAAGAAGTCGTAAAGCAAGGGGTTAATTGTGTACAGTCACATATGTACAAATACACGTACGAAATGTGTGGAACTATGGTTCTTCACTATATGCAGCCTGCAGAATATGTTTAAACGTATTGCTTCGGCGAACGTGCCAACAAATTAAATATATGCAGGCAAGTTTCTACTGTTATTAACACGTGGACTGCCACGGGAGTCACCGGTGACTGGCGCCCCAAATATTATTTAATTAAATAACCGACTTTTGCAATATTTTTAACAATTTTAACCTTGCAACACCGATGTAGAGACTGATGTACACAACTGAAGGCTCAAACACAACTTTGCTATACAATTTATACTGAAAACGACAATCTATGTCGCATCTGGCTAAGAGTGTCTGTTTTCACTGTGACAGTCAACGTGTTACGTGGGTGAGAAAATTTTGCAATTTTAAAACTGCTTTTTTCGAAAACGAAGTCACGGATAAAGATAACTTATTCTGCACTTTCGACTTGGTTTTGCACAACAAATTGCCCCCTGCCTGGGGGTGCGACGATTTCGCATCCACCTTGTATATTTTAGCAGTCTTCGTGATTGGTAACTGGGTAAAAAATTCCTGTGAAGCTATCTGTGAGGTCATATATGCTGGTAAATGTATAGCGGTTGAAATAAGAATAATAATAATGTTAGTAGTGGTGGTGGTGAAGGGTAGTAGTGGTAATAATAGCAAAAATAATAGTAACTTTATCGGGGTAGGGGAGGCGTAGGATGTAACAATAATTACTTGTAAGATTTTCTTTAATATTTTACTAATAGTACCCGTACTCAGATAAATAACAACTAAATTGAAGCGTTACCCATAAATGGGTGACATGGCAGTTAAAGTGATAAACTGACAAGGTCGGAGAAAATTCTACGTATATAACTGAATTGATAAAATCTGCATGTCACATAATATACAGTCTCATAAATCAAACAACTGCTCTTTTTCCACGACGCAATTGTTTTACAACAGACTATAGTTGACTAAAAAAAATAATCAAAATATACGTTGCAACTCGCTCGTTACACAAACATTTAAATTCACAAAGCAGGAAATCGGAAGCGAGAAAGTTCAAACAAGCCTAATCCCAGTCAAACGAGAAGGGTTACGGTGTGTCTATAACAAAAAAATAATAAAAATTTGCGTTCCAATTCGCTCATTACTAGACAGCGTTTCTTTATGCCGTTTAACACATCCAAATTCATGAAGAATGTACATTTTACACAGCAATCGAAATAAAAAAATATACTTCTAAACATTTCAACCGCAAAATACAGTTCTGTCATAGTTGCCCTTGATCAGCTACAAGGAAATAAAAAATATTGAAACCTAAAAGTGTATAGTCGCACAAAAATCCGCAGTCTACTCCATTACGCGACGTCCAAATACGGAAAGCAGGAAATCGAAGGCGAGAAGACTCGAACGAGCCTAATCCCAGCTACGGTAGGAAGCTTTAGGGTGTGTCCTGTCTGAGACAAGAAAGATCCTCCGGATCGGGTCGTTTGTTAGAGGCACGGTTCCATTTGTTCCTTGTCGGGCGACAGCGCTCGAAAATTTCGGGGCTAATTCACGCGCTTTAATCGCTCGGCTCATTTGACGCGGCGCATGAAAAACGGCTGCCGATAAATTTTGACAGTATTCTGTCCATTGCATTGCAATAATACCGGACCATATATTAGGGTGGTCGCGGGACGATGTCCATCGCTGGCGAGAGAGAGAGAAAGAGAGAAAGCGAGAGGGAGAAAGACAGAGAGAGAGAGAGAGAGGACACGGGGGTAGGGGTTGACCGAGGGGCCAGGGGGGGTGGAACCGTGGGCTTTCGTATAGTTTGCCGGTAACATATTACGAATTAATACCAACTGCTCCGGTGAAATATTACTGCAAAATACTGACCGTTATTTGCGCTCGCGAGCGCTGCTTGCACGCAGGCCTGCAACCATTCTACGACCAATTGCCTGCCGTTCTCGCATTTTTGTCAGCCGCTCTGTATTCTTCCGGAATTTATTTCCTTCCGACCAGGACTCAGACTCCGTTTTGCCCTGCTATCGAGAAACCGGACGTTGCGATACCTTCGGCCATCTTTTAAAGAATCTGGGTACTTTGGACACTGTCAGAATCCTGTAATTTCTGGCAGAAAATTTATGGCCGAGCGTTGAAGCGAGTTAGGCATGGGATGGATTGAATTGTGACTGGTTCTATTTAATTGTTGAAATTATGGAGAATATAAAAGTTGAAGTTTTGTAGTATTTAATGTAGCGAGCCAGGCAAGGTTTCATCCGCTTAGTTGAAGACTCAACGTATGGGTCACGCGCAGGGATTAGAATTATTTAGGTAATATATGGCTGTGGAATCTTGTAAAAGAATTATTTAGCGTTTCTGTTAGATTTATAATTTCTCGTTGTAGAATTCTTTCGTTTTTCTGTTAGGAATGTCCGGCATGCTCGTCGCTGCTCGATTGTTTTATATTGTTTAACACGTTCGAGAGCTATGGCCCAGCATATGAGTCACGCTGTGTGTCATTCGCTTAGCTGATGACTCGACGAGTGGATTATGCACAAAGATCAGTCTTATCAATCAGTTCTCAAAAAGTAATCTAACCTAATCGAATTTCTTTTAGCAATCTAAAAGAGTAAAAGGTGTATAAAAGATAAGAGTGAGGTAAAAATGGATAATTTACAACCGACTATCAACACATTAAAATATAAGTAGTGTTCAAGAAAGTGAAGACCTTATGTTAAAAAATAATTAAAAAAAAAGACGAAGAATAATTGCGTACGATGGCGATGACAGTGAAATGAATTGGCAGGACAATATAGATACAAATTATACAGAAACTGATAAAGAAGATGGTGAAGGACATTTGAAGAAATAGATATTCAATATTGACTGAAATGCTATTTTACTCATATGACTCGCACGATGAGTCATCAGTCATCCGATATCAAAATTAATTTTAGAAGCAGCACACAGTTACTTATAATTGCTCTTGCAGTGGCTGCAAGGATAGTCAAGGTTTATGTTAAGGAAATTTTATCTTGAACTTTTACTACTTATAAATAATTTTTATTCGAATTTAAATTCTGCACTATATGTTTCAATATATCTATATATTTTAGTCAAACTATCATTTCCTTGTTGCATGTTCCTTCCCAATTTCATAATAATTTTCATTCTTATAAAATCTCTCTTCCGTAAAACTTCTCTAAAACATATTAAACATATTTTCTACTGACCATAACAAACAATTTAACAGCGACAAGGGCAACACACAGTCTCAACATAGTAAAAATACAAGAATTCAGTACACGATAATACGAAAGAATTCAACTGCATCGAAGGAAGAAAATAAAAATACAAACCACCCTCTTAATCGATTCTAAACTAAAGGAATAGAGATCACTCGATTTCAATCTGTTCCTTAAAAAAACAGCGAGTACCATTTCGGACGACCCAATGTGTAGCGTTCGCGAACGCGATGACGAATCGACCGAAAAATCATTGGTCGGCTACTCCAATTAAGAACGTATCCCTCTTTTCCTCTTTTCAAGGTTTCCCTCGTAGACCTCCTCGAGATCGAATTCTCCCGGGCACCTACGGGTACGCTAATGACTTTCGATGCGCGTTTAATTGGCGCGGGAAACGAAAAATGGAGGAGAAGAAAATAAGAAACGAGGGGTGGGCGGCGAGAATCGCTTAGGCTTAATCAATCCGCTCGTTACGGGCCGCTCGCCCGCTTCTGCCCGCCCGATTGAATAACTAACGATTTTCACGCGAGTCTCGTTAAAAATGCTTTTACCCTGATCACCGTCAGCTTTTTTTTCGGCCCAGCCACCCCTCGGTCTCTTACCTATAAATCGCCTATCCCATCGACGAGACCACCTTTCAACCCCCCGTCGACGAGTTTCTCCGCTCGACTCGAGTTCTTGCGTGTTTCTCCTCTGATTCGCGTTTACTGATCGTCGACACCTTGGGTCGAGGTTCAATATAGTCGAGACCGATGACTCAACGTGTTAACGGAAACCTTCGAAGCATCATTCATAAATAAAGGGCTATTCGGATCAATGTAACGTTTTCCACCCTCGAACTGTGTAAAATTCGTATTCCCAGCTCGCTCCGCCGGAGCGAGTCCACACAGTCGTGCAGCTGGCTGTGGAGGAAGATAAGTGCGAAGAATGAATCATCCTATAACGAAAATGAATTTTTTGTTTTTCATTGCACCTGGTCGATGCTCTGTCGCGTTCCCTCTCAGAGTATCCCTACTCATGTCACGCTCATAAATATTGTGCTCGAGAAGCTGATGACAACTTCTCTGACCCCGGTTTAATGTAATGTCTTAGTCCTGGACGCTGTTACAATTATCCGGGAAACACTGTACCGAGTTGGTGCATGGCTCTGCATTGACATCAGGGGTAAAGAATGGAAGACTGCTCGCTACTAGGCCCAAGGTCTACTCGAACCTAAGCAGACCATTGACACATTTAGACGGACAGCCTCTCATTTTCCGCTTTTCTCCACACGACAATTTTTTCTTCTTCGCTACAATTCCACTTTGACTCACTCTTAAAGTTTAAATTTTCAAACTGCATCCGCCTCCAGAAAAACGTCCACCGATCGGTCTATACATTCCGGCCAAACGACTTAGCCAAATAGATTTTGTGAATAATGAGCAACATATTTCACAGACAGCATTCAAATAGCACTCATTCAGCAGTCACTGAGTTCAGATCATGCACTCGGTTACACAGTGCATCATACAAACACAACATAATTTATACAGTCCTCTTAAACATCGACGATAAAACATATCCTATCAAGGATAAAAACTCATTCAACCATCTATTTGCGTCTGAACAGTCCGCATCGATTGCGATAGAGGAGTTGGACGCTGCAGTGTATATGAAATTGCCGGTAGATAGTGGGATATTTCGTTGGTTTATAGTAGGCATAGAATGTGAATTGTTTAAACAGGTATACACTGGCATCAAGGGGCAAGCATTCTTCGCAAAACAGTTCATCGATATGTGTAGATCGATCCACCTCGATGGAAGGGCTCACCCAATCGCATTTAGAGAGAAGGGAGTAAAACAGTTCGCATCAGACGATCCGACGGTTCGGCTCAAGCGATCATACAGATCATATCCGACTGTTACATAACGCATATCGTTCGTCAAAGTTATATTACAACCACTCGCAATCAGAGGAAGTTAATTCGACGTGCGAGGAAGGCGCTGCAATCTTATGAATTATCGAAATAAATCGCGCATACATTAACGCATTGCGTGCCACAGTGAAAACAGCCATACCTAACCAGACACGATATAATTTACCATTTTTCACATAAATCGTAAAGACAAAATGGTTTGAGTACTCAATCGTGTTCTTCTGTTCCCACATTATTGTTTCAGTATGAAGTTTGCTTAGAATTCCGTGACAATCAATAATTATTTAATTAAATTAAGTTTGAGGTGCCTGTCACCAATTACCCCACGGCATTCAACGTGTTGATATACAATTCTAATAATTAATATAAATTTGATAAAAAAATTATTCAATATTAATTATAATAAACACAGAAATTTAAATCAAAATTTTAATAATTGTTCATATCAATGCTTATTGCATTTCGAGAGTCTGCAACCTTTGCGTCACCGTCGAAACGTGGCACAGGAAAATTGCATCTTCGTTCGAGCCTCCCGTCGCCATTCAACATCCCGTCGACGACTCGGTTCCCTCAGGACTCGAGAAATCGATTTTTAACACACAGCATATGGGTCATGTCTCACGAATTATCGAAAGAAACCGCGTGCGCGTCAGTCTTCACGAAAAACAGCTTCACCGAAGCAAAGACAATCGGACAAAGACATTCACCAGCGTCTTCTCGAGCGGAGTAATCCCGAGTGCCGTTGAAAATCCACGCGGACACGTTCCACGGCGGTCTTAATTAATCGTAATGACGATACTCGCCGCGAATTGCGCGGAATTCATGTATACACAGGGTGTCTGGTGAAGTTTTCAACAGATAACGCACACGTTTTCAGCAGGTCCTTTGAATAAAAAATGTCATGTACACCATGTGTCTGCTTCGTTTCGTTGGTCAATTATGTGGAGAATAATATATTAAGCGTACTTACAGTAAATCAATGATTCGAACGAATTTAGTTTATTGTAATATTGATTTTACGAGCATAATCCAGATAGTAAAGACCGTATTGCTTTAAACAATTAAGAAAACATTTTTTTTAATGAATTTTATATTGTTTCGGACACACAGTTCTTTAATCCAGGTACTTAATATGTTTAAAGGGTTCCTGGGTGGAAAACGTTTTACAGGTGACGACGAATTGCAGCTTACAGTCAGCAATTGGTTAAATTACCAATTATTGGCGGTGGACGGTTACAACAACGGGATTCTGAAGCTCCTGAACAGATATGATAAATATATAAATGTAGGAGGTGACTACGTGGAGGAATTAAGGTACTGTGTGAGTAAAAAAAAATATAATTGTGAATAATAAAATGTTTTCTTAATTGTTTATAGCTGCACGGTCTTCACTTACTGAATCAGCCTCGTATATCAAATTTATTTATTACTGTATCACTGGAACTGTGACCTTTCTCGCGTTCCATATTTGATCGCGCGAAAGAACCCGTTTCTCTAAAAATTCTAAAGATATTTTCGAAAGTAGAGCGGTAGGGAACTGTACCGTCAGGGTGTCGTTGCCTCTACTCAGCTACATCTGCACTACCATTTCCGTTACAGAGACCGTATATGAAGATCATGTGTGCACATTTTCCATTTGAAAATGTGTGAGGTGCAGGCTGTATATCTAACCAAAGAGAGTTGAAAGACTGTCGATCCTTGAGCCTTGACGAATCCTGTGCCCGACGCATCGCACTGTGACGCAGGAGACGCGCCGTCGAACCCTGCTACCATCGAATCTTGCGAATTTCGAACCTTGAGCCTTTTTCGAATTTTGAATTCGACTCGTCCAATCGTGACTCCGTAGATAGGTTGTCAAACCTCACGATAAAACATAGTACAAGTACGATCCCCAAAAACACACGAGGCCAGTTACATGGCCACTGCACGTCCAGGAACACCGTCGCTACGATAGTCTAATTTGTAATCGTTGGAACCACTGGTTACTCATTATTTCCAAGTGCAAAGTGAAATAAAAAGTGAAACAAACTATTTTTTATAAAGGCCTCCTTACTAATGTTACAACAACCGAATGCCATGCAGAGGCTTTGCTTTCATAACTGGAAACCGCTGCTCCCTGCTCTCGAAGCCAGCCCAAACAATGCTTATCTCGGCACCGAAACGAAACAAACCTATATCGTATATAATATTTTTCGTCCAGGATGACCCGCCGAACAGGTGGGCGAAGTTCGTTGAATACCTCACCGGCCACCCTGTATACATCCGCGCGGCGCGGGTAAATTCGCGGAACAGTCGGTGAAAAGTGCGGTCGCGAGACGGAAGGAGATTCGGTGAACGAAATAACGCAAAAAAAAAGAGAAGGAGAAAAAAAGCGGAGAAAGAAGAAGCGGGGTGTGTGGATGCGGTGGAAGAGGAGCGGAGCAGGAGGGAGGGATGGTTAAAAAAAAAGGGGGAAGAAGAAAAAGTGTCGGTGGGCGTAGAAGGTGGAGAAGGCAGCAACGTTGGGCGCGTGTACGTTTAAGTATACGTACGTGCCTACGCGTCTTTTTATTCTCGTGGCTGCGCGACGGATAGGGACAGGACAGGGTAAACCTCCCTCTAGTGGTCTACAGAAGTCAGTACAGCGTGGTCTAGGGGTTTCGCGTTTCAACCACCCTCTTATATACTAATTATCATCGTCGCGCAGTCTCTTGATGTAAATGCCTGAATGCACCGACGAGGAACGGCCGTTGCGGGGGCGGGTGGTTGCCGGTGATGTCGACGGTGGCGGCGGCGGTGGTGGCGGTGCGAGAGAACAGGCAACAGAAGGGAAAAGGGAGGAGTATTTTATATAAAAATACGGACGGCCGCTTCGTTGCTTCGAATACCGCGACTCTCTTTTCTACCCTGTCTCCGCCCCTCCGTTCCCCCCTCGCCGTGTCTTCGTCTTCGAGCTACTCCCTCCTGGAAAGCCGAAGCGGGTTAAGAGAACCCGACTGTCAAGGGTTACGCGTTTAATGCTAAAGAGGATGTGGTCGTTTGCCGCGACACGCTTACTGCCTCGTCTTCTTCGCTCCCTGAAACTCCCGCGGAGGCTTCTTCTGCCGCGGAACGCCACGAGCCTTTTGCTTCTTCGAACTTCGTGTTTCAGGAATATCTGCCAGCTCGCAGCGGAGAGAATACTTTTTGACAACAGATGTGAAACGTACGAGGTAAAAGATCGACAGTTTTTTTTTTTAGATGCGACACTGTGCTGATGAAAACATGTTGCTTCATTTCATGAGGGGGTGTTCTCTTTTTCGGCCTGTTTTGAGGGTATATTTGGATTTTTAAAAAAAAAACTAAACAACACAGCTTTATGAAACTTTAGGCGTTTGTTCATGTACACTTGTACTACATTCGTGAATTTTTGTACGTTGTTACCATTTTAATTATAGTAATCGTTCACCGGGGGAGCAGACAGGTTGAAAAGTTCTTTTCGGATGGCTAACGTTACAACTTCGGCTGGAGTCACGTGAAATGGATACTTTAAAAAACCTTTAATCAGTATACGTGTAACTAGTGCCTGAACTATGGAAAACTAACAATAAGTATATCAATATTTACGATTTTTAGAGTGCACAGTAAAAAATCGATGTTTATTCTTCAGATTGATGCCAGTTTGCCAAAAATCACTTTTGTCGTGTTCCATAGTTCAGACGCTAGCTACATTCATACCAATTAAGAGCCTTTTTTCGAGTGTTTGATTTCAATAACTTCAGCAGCAGTCATCGTGCGAGCCATTCGACAAGAACAATTATGATATTTTAGATGATAACAATGTACAAAATTTCATGAAAGCAGTCTGATCCTCGTGTCTTTAAACATCGCATGCGACGATTCAATTACTCCAGGACGAAATCTCCGAGTCGCAAAGGAATTTTCAGAGCTACTCATAAAAGAAACGGAGGAAATGGTACGCGAAGGTGGGCAGGAAACCTTGATCGCGGTTATGTCCAAGCCGTGGTGCGCGTTCGTGCGTGCCCAACGGAATTGCTTTGCATACTATTTCGCCTAATCGCTGGATCTTAATATCGGTTGTAATTTAGAGCTCTGTTCCACCCCTCGACGCCTCCGTTTGCATTATTCCGCCGTCCGCGAACGCATCCCTCTTCTCCCTCTTCGATTTCCTTCTCCTTTCGAAGCATTTTTACTCGACACACGCGTACCAGTCCGCTCGTATATTCCGTTTCCGAGGCCCTTATTAATGAATCTTATTTCCATACTATAGTTTGTTTCGGTATGGTGATCCATGCGTTTACTCTTTGTTCGAAAGCATCGGGCCGTTGCAGATGGATCTGCGAATTGGATCGAAGATTCTTTTGTTACGCCTTGCTCTTTTGTCTTGGGAGGAAGCCTGTCCTACGGTTGGATGAAATTTTGTAGGTTCAATATGTTGACTGTCATCGTGGCTACCGGTGGTTCGGGTTACAAATTTTGTTTTATTAAATATATACTGTGTGCGGTAAGTCGAATTAATATTCTGATAATGATATAAGGTGATAGCTGTGCGATTGAATATTTAAATATTTTTTCCCTTTGTGATTTATATTTAAAACATGTTACTATGCCGTGTCTGGCTAGGTATTATTGTTTCCACTGTGGAAGGAAACCTGTTTTGTTATTAACACAGTCAGGTAATAATAACTATTTATTATTACACAATTCTGAATAGTTTTCATATTGGAACATTGATTTAGGAACATAAAAACGCGACTGATGACTCGAACATTTTTTTCCTTTACGATTTATATTAAAAACAGTAAATTATGCCATGTCTGACTAGGTATCGCTGTTTTCACTGCGGTAGACAACGTGCTACAATGGATTGAAATGTAAATTAAACGGTGAAAATTCTCCAACAGTTTGATCCCCCTCATGTTATATTAGAAATTATTGGAGATACTCAACAATTTTTTAGACAAATGTTTAATATTTTGTTTACATAGCGTAAAATAGTGTATTAATATGTCGAATGCACTTCAGATACTGGTAACCAGTGCCTAAAATTTAATAAAACACATTCAGTGCGGCATGGGTCATATACGCCTCAACCTACAAATTCCATTAAATCGAATAATTTTTAATTCTCACAATATTTTTAATAAAATTAATAACACGATGACAGTGTGTCGTAAGAATTGTTCCATGAAATAATCATATATTTGTATACTGACGTGTGTACTTCATAAAAATCCATTTCATCTAGTCTGACTAGATACGGAATTTTCCACTATACCATCGAACGTGTTAATGAAATAACTACAAGCTCTTAAACAATTTCGATCGATACAAATATTATAATAATAATACGAGCTAACAAGCACGCAAACAATCAGCCAAACAGTTCCTCCACTCGTGATTTATATTTAAAACAGGATATTATGGCGTGTCTGACTAGACACGACGGTTTCCACTGCAGCGCTCGACGTATTACCCACCAGAAAATTGTAAGAAAATTACACGACCATGCTCACGACTTTATTCGCGAACAAAGTTTTCTTCCAACAAAACCCGCGTCACGGTCCACGCACCTAAAAGGTTCAAAAATCCAGAAAACTGAATTTCTTCACTCTCGGCGGAATAAAACTCCGTTCTCGAACGCTTCAAAGCCGTTCAGCGAATACAAAAAATCGAGCTAAAAAATCTTTGATACTAAACGACGAGCAATGAAGCGACGGAAGAGAATCAGAGGAGCGATCGAACGTTTCCTCGAATCCAATTTAACCGGAAGGGGGGAAAAGTTTTCGAGCGTTCGATCCGGAAGGGCGAAATTAGCGGATATAAAATGGCGGATGGACTTGAAAGGCCGCGATCGACAAGTGCGAGAGCGGGAACCGGCTCGTTAATAATCGCGAAAGTACAGGCGTATCGCGTCGAACGCCGATAGTATTTCCAGGTAATTCGATTCCAGGGAAGCCGAGGCGCGCGCGCTATTTAAGCGTTTTCGAAACGCGCTCTCGCGATCGATATGGAACGGTCGAGACCGATCGACCGTGTGCAAACTGATATCGGGGAGGAGGGAGAGAGAGAGAGAGAGAGTGAGAGTGAGAGAAAGAGAGAGAGTCGTCCTTCGTAGAATATTTAGTGAATTCCGCGGACCGACCGAATACTTGCGGGATCCACGGGAAACGATCCAACTTTCCGAATTACCCATTCGATCTCGTTTTCATCGAATTAACCCAGACCCACTTCCAATCCGGAATCGCATCTTTCCCGGTCGTTCGCGTGATTTCGTTTCACAGCCACGAAATTTTCCTACTGTACCGTCAGACGTCCGCAGGGTGGTCCTGAAACCATCTTGCTGGCCCATCGCTGCGATTTTTATTCAACCCTTCACGCGCAATTTCATTCAGACATCGCGGTATTGTATTCCACGATAGACACTTACGTATTGGAGGGATTTGTCTCAAACGGATGCGATGCGACAGGTTCGAATAGTACGTCGAACTGTTGCTAGGGTCTAAGGCATGGGTGTCCAACCTTATGGCTCGCCTGGGCCGAATTGAGTGAAGAGGAATTCTCTTGGACCGCATATAAAATATATAATATAGTTAATGTATATGAATAACAAAATTTCCATTATTTTTGTATATTTTTTTTTTACAATGTTAAGAGGTTATGATCTTGTGGGGTCGCATTACTAACTGTCCAGGGCCCCTGGTTGGACACGCCTGGTCGAAGGAGTGCTTGAATGTTATCTGTGTGAATGTGAGCGTGTGGAAAAAGAGTTTCAGGTATCGAGTGACTGGTAGAGTGACAATTTTCCATGAGACATTGTGCATCAACCTTTACTATTAAACTTGTGACCCTTGTTGCTGAACTCTAGGCTTAAGGGTGGTTGTCCCTTAGGATCACCGATGGCGCTAGAAAGACCACTGGTGTATGGTTTATCAAAGCAAGCAAAAAGGAAGAAGTACAGGCGGTAGCCATTTAACGCGTAGACTGCTATAGGGTCACCGGTGACCAGCGCTTTAAATTCTATTTAATTGAATATCTAGTGATTTTTACTATATTCTGAGTAAATTTAACATTGCAACGCTAATATAGGCAGTGATTTACAAGACTGAATATTTCAACATTTTTGTCCCTCATGATTTATGTCTAGTCTGACCAGCGATGGCTGTTTTCACTGTGAGAGTCGTTGACGTTCTACCCCCTGCAGCTGAAATCTGGACAGTAGGTTAGATTGCGTTATCCAGAAGCACCCATCTGGGAAACAGAAGATTCCGATTTCGGTTTTCAGTCTGACCCACCCGAATTTCGAATCCTTCACAGACGAAGCATTCCATCGAGGATCCCCGGAACCCTCGGTCCACCTTCTCCTCTCGAGACCATCTATCCGTCGGGCAGTTTCGAAATCCACGTGGCGTCGCGGTCAGTCCGGCAGCTCCCGTTTTCTCCGCGGCGGTGCGGGGACGCGGAAACGTGGAAATTGAAAAGACGGTGGATGCTAGACAATGGCTCTACATCGGAGGAGGCCTAGTCGTTAGGGATTTCGCGTGTGCAGAACACGGTCGCGTGCATCCTACGTGGAAAACGATAGAGCGGAGAAGAGAGCGGAGAGGAGCGAGTATGGTCTGGTGCGATCGGTCGTCTCCTTTTCGGGCTACGGTCCGCTTCGAAACGGGCGAGAAGTCACGGGACAAAACCTGGCTTCGACGCATTGTTTCGTTGTTTTCAATGGCGCGTGCACAATGCGAACTTGCTCGTATCCATCGGACGTGCCCGCATTCGTTTCCCGGTCTCCCGTATCAACGACTCGCATGCTCGTTCGCCTCGTTTTCGTATCGTCTATTCTCGAAGGTTTGCCCTCCCTTTCGACGTACACCTCCTCCCTCCCTGCCTACCTCCCCTGACTCTCCCGCGTTCGTTCCTTTCACCCCTCCTTTTCTTCCTCTTTCCTGTTTCCTCTCCCTTTCGCTATCCTTGCACCCTCATCCTCCGTGCCGCCCCGTCCCTGCGTTCCTCTTTGCCTTTCGTTTTATGAAACGCGACAGAACGAAGGGTAACGTTTCACTCTGAAACCGTACCAATAGATACGGCCCGTTCCATTACAACTTGTTAATGAGACAGCACTGTTACACACGCCCTTCCACCTTCCGCCATCGACCGACATTGTCGGATCGATGTGTATCGGCTATTGTCTACGCCCGGATAATAATATCTGCCTAACGACCCGCCACTCCGAAGAATCCTGATGTTTCCTGCCTGCTCTGTGGTGTCTTAGATTCCTGCTCCTGTCTGATGACTTTCTTCTACAGAGTGGATGTTGAGGATAGCGAATCTTCGTCTTTGTCTGTGACCTAGCATTGACCGTTGTGGCCATTCAGCCGGAGACTTGCACTTCGAGGTGGGTTCTGTACCTCCATCCGTCTATACAGGGTGTTATGAAAAAGGGTTCAGAGCTTTAAGACAGGTGGCATTCACAAAATGGGAGAAAGAGATCCTATTAAACATGGGTTGAAAAATGAAGATCGACGGAGTTCTGAACAATTCTTCGTTTTGGTTAAGCCGAGTGACTTGAGCAGATTTCTTCTCCCAGAAGACGAAAAAGGAAGAATTCTGTAAACTTCAAAGGTTGCACTGAGACATTCCTACAACATTGCTTTTTCACTTCTATATGTATATGCTAGGCCGGTTTATTATTATGAAAACTAGAAGACCAACTCAGCATGTCCCTCGCAGAGATGTACAACTGGATCCACTAGGACACTCGATGATTTGGACAACGAGATATAGGTGTAAATTTCCAAATTGTACTGGATATTCACAAGCATGCTGTGAAAAATGTGGACTGAACTTGTGTTTCAATAAGAAAAACAGTTCTTTCAAATGTTTCACACTGAAGCATAATTGAAAAGTGACGTAATCACTGCATGACATTGCACATCTACAACATCACATTTTTGACAATTTTAACAATCACAGATTTGAAAGAGAATTTTTTTCTTATTTTGTACCAATAAAAGCAATAAAAGTATACATGGTACCTTTTATTTATTATTAAAAAAGAAACATGCATTAACGGATTAATTCACGCAGCGATTCCAAACTTTTGACCGCTAGTGAATATCGAGATTGCCTTCATCGATTTTTTACAATAATCGCGTGCTCGTTTATATCACGATTTCCCGCGCACGCCGTATAAACTCCCGTCCGATCGGGTCGTTCGATCATCGATCGAAGGAACCGGGAAGGCGTTTTTTTCCCGGCTTCTCGGGGATTATCGCGTGATTTTTAGCCGCGATATGGGGGCCGTAGCTCATGGTTCGCGATCGTTTAGCCCGCTAAAACGGCCGGATTATAAGCGACCGATAAACTGTTTTATTTTATTCGCGCCTCGCGAAAAACCGAGCGTCCCGACGTTCACAGCTTTTTTGTGTTCCTTTTTTCCCCGTTTTTATTTTCGCGCGCGCCAACGCACTCCCGCGCGCGCTTTATTTATTTCATCGGGCGATTTTCGATGGCTATCGGGGACCGGCGTAATTGGCCGTCATTTGCGGCGATTCCGCCGCGAAAAAAGGAACGATCCGACTAGGTGACACGGCGCAAGAACGCCGGAAACACCTGGCTGGGTTTCCTGTACACCGTCCACGCGATACTCGTGTTTGATGCGCCGTCTTCGCGATAAAAACTTTCCGACTCGCCTCGACATCGGCCAGCTTCGATCCCTTCGGCCCGATTGCACGGTCCAGGGCTCTTGCAAATGGTTCACACCTTGCTTATCGCGTGAATCATCCTCGGTGCCGAAAATGATCGTAAAGCCGGAAGCCAGTGAGCACACCCTTCCCCGAGATCTTTAACAATTTTAAAACGACAAGTAGCGACAATGAACCCATGGAGTCAACAGATGTGGCAGAAAGTTTGAAATGATTTAAAATCATCGCACGAGGGTACTTTGATCTCTTTTGGGAAACACGTTCAACAGATCTGCAGGCTTCGTATAAATTATTATATGCAAATAGACTTCCTTCCAAAAAATGGATATTATTTTCACTATGTACATCACCTTACAACTACCGCCTCCGACATCAGTTTAGTTGTCAGACTGTTGCATCATGTCAGATAACAGTTGTACTTCTACTTCGTTATCACTGTGAGCAGTTGTAATATATTGTTGAACAAACCTTGGACACATCATTGTGCCAACAAATTCAGTTTTGTTAAGTTGGGAACGAATATTACCGTCTGGAAAGTGACTTAAGTTGGAAGCGAGATTTACAACCTCGCAAAATTCAGATTTATTTGCTTACTTAAAGTTACTTTGGTAACACCTGGATTGTTAGATCGGTGCATGTGAAATGGCCGATTGTTAATGAAACCTTCAACGGCTAGAATTTTATTAAAAATTTTGTTTATAAATCATCATATGCTCTGGACAGCTTCAACGCATTTCAACCAAGCGAATTAGGTGAGTAGCGAGTTCAGGGTTTTCTGAAAAAGGTTTCCTTTCTTTGAAAGCGAAGAATTCTTGAAAGCTGTTTTCTACCGTTGTCTTATAATTATATTTTTACCGTTAAGAAAGAGTCGAGCTGTTATAACAATATGACAAGCAGTTAGTAAAAGTTCTGAGAAATAATGTGGTATGCAAGGGTTTCATGTCATAACTGATAAAATTTCTGGACTGCCATGTGTGTGACACGAGGCCCACCTGCTTATGAGTACCTGTCATTCTTGCAGAACCCATTTATCGATACTTTTCTCTTTTTTTATTGACCTTTATGTGCAGGAGAACTAAATTTACGTTCAACGTATTGCATAGTTTACCGTCTATCAGACTCGATTAACCTAGTCAACTGTTAATTATCTGTTGCTTCTGCTGGTTGGCAGCAGGATTTAATTTAAAGATTCAAAATCTGGACCTACAACATCTTTGCCTTGAGGTGTCCACCCCATGTCCAACATTTTTCACTTCGATTCTAGCCTTCCAAGAGCAACTTCCCACGTGCAATCGGTGTGGCGTGAAGCAGGCAGGAATCGACCTTCATGTGCTCGTGCTACATTGCTCACGGGTCTACGGTTCCCCAAGGAAGAAGGAGCATTCCAGGAGACGAACCATCGAAATTACGGTAGGAAACGATGGACACGAGGGAGCCGAGTTAACGACGAATTAACGACGTCGCGTTATCGTGCCACCTGTACATGGCCCGGTATATAGACCGGAAGCTTCGGGTCCGACTCGCAAACGGGCTAAAACGCCAAACTGTTTTACCACGACAACGTGCTAACGATTAACCCAGCCGGCACACGTATCGTCATACCATGCACTACATAGCTTGTATACGCTCGTACATCCACCACTCTCTCTCTCTCTCTCTCTCTCTCTCCCCCTCCCCCTCTTACTCTCTCCCTTTTTCTCTCTTCGACCTCTGTCCGCTATAAACGAATCTTTCGTCCCTCTCCGTCCCACGGATTTTCGTTTCTCTTCTCTCTGTTACGCAGCACGCGAACCGTGTCGCCCAACCCTCTGTGTATCTCGCCTCTCTTCATCCCTCCGAGCCTCTCTTTCACCCTCCAGCGAGCCTCTGTCTCTTTCTCACACTGACAGCCCCCGACACCCGATACTCGACACCCGATACCTAATTATGTTAAACGCTTCCGGATTTTGCGGCCGGATTATGCGGCCTCGTTGCCCTCGCGCGTCATCTCTCTCTCTTTCTCTCTCGCTCCGCCGCCTGCCGAGCTCGCCGTCCTTCTCCCTCCTCCGCCATCGCGCCCCGTTCGCCGAAAAGGATTTCCAACCGCGACCGGACACGACAAATCGCCGAGAATCACCCGCGCCTACCCTGCGGACGATTTTCCTGGATCGCTCGGCTCCTCTGCCACCGGAGCTGAGAATCTACATCTGAGGGTTTAGGCTCGCTGAGATTTTTTAGCTTTTTGGGAAACAGTGAGTTTGCGATTTAGAAATTGATCGAGTGGATTTTGGTTGGCTGAGATTTTTGGGACGCAGAGAGTTCGAGAATTGGAAACTAAATGAGTGAATTTTGGAGGATGTTCAGTTGCTGTGGAGGTTGTCTATCTTTAATTGCTGAGAATCACCGTCTATCCTGCGAACGATTTTCGTGGATCGTTCTTCTCCTTTGTCGCACGTGCTGAGGCTGTGAATTTTTGGGTTTTGGTTGCTTAGATTTTTTTCAGAATTTTAGAAATCGGAGAGTTCGAGACTCGGAATTGATCGAGTGAACTTTGGTAGATGTTCCGTCGCTGAGCAGGTTAACTCTGTTTTCTGTACTCAATATTAATATTTTTTAACTCTCCTGCTGCTACACCGATGCAGTTTCTATCAACTGTACTGCAATAAAAACGTACTTATAACAATAATGATTATATCTTAATATTTCTAATACGTCTAAATTGCAGTCTGTGTGACTGTTTATCGAACTTGAGTCTCAAGGTACACCGTGCAAGGTTTCACACAGCGTCTAATGAAAATTTGTACACGTCGGTGACCCGAGAGGACGACGCGAAAAGAATCGAATCGAATGGCAGCTGCAATATTAAAGAATTTGATTGCATCCATAGCCGACGGATGTAGGTCAGTTCTATAGGCGATCGGTGCCTCGCGAAGATGTTGCTCATTAACTTGTCAATTTAAATATGTTATTTTTACGGTCTGCATGATTTTCGAAAGCGCCTCTTTAAAAATACAAGCGCAGCCCTGGCCTCTGCCTGACGTCGGAAACACTGAGAATATTAAACCTTCTCTCCGGTTAAACGAGCTCATTTGATCTTCACTTGCATCCGCTTGCTAATCGGATCAGATGCACGTTACATAAACAAAATTTATTGATTATATAAAAAGAAACGAAATGGGTCAGAGGCAGCTATTATAGATTCAAATGACGAATTCGTCACGAGGATTGAATGACGTTACTGCTCCACGAAAAACATCAGTACACTAACAATAACTGAGAAATTTTTTGGAAAAATTGTCGGCCACTCTACAGGGAGAGGCACCTAAAATGCTCACTTTGCATAACTTTTAAATTATGCGTTCTATGAAAAATTGCTGTATAGAAATGTTGCATGGTTTCAAGGGGCTATTTCATAGCGCATCAATTTTTTTTGTAGGCGCAGGCGTTTCGAAAACTTTAAGGTCAGCTTTGTTTCTTTAAATGGAATGTATTTTTTGTGACAAAATTCAGAAATGTATCAGACTCTGAGTAGAAATGAAGTATGCAATCTTTATTGACCTTAAACCTAGTAGTTAACGAAATATTTTAGTCAGTTTCTCGATAATTTGCTTCGTTCAACTTGAAGCTGGTGATAGAACAGTTCATAAAATTTTTAATAGAACCATGAATTTTTGTAATGAGCTAATCGATTCAGTTCCTTCTTCCTTGTAAAAAGTATTAAAGTCTTTCTGGCGAAAAGCTATTAGTTTAATAGATATTTTGATTTGAATGTTGCGAAGTGGTACTTGTAGCTTGCAATACAGAAACAATTTTTATTTTAAGTAATACGAACGGGATGCTGTTTGCTGAGAGAAAAGCAATTCGAAAGTGCAGAGTCAGTTGTCTCTATCTGAGACTTCGACTTCAAGAAAATGGAGTTTAAAAATTGGAAAATTTCTTATCTAGTTAAAGTTAGAACTTCATGAAGTTCAGAAACTAAGAGCTCTCGCGAGTACTTTCGTTCTGATTTATAGTAAAGGAGGAAAAAATATATTATACTGGTCCGAGAGTCGAACTCGAGGTATTTTCCACTTATCTGTCGAAACCTATTGCCAGTTTCCAGCCCCTGAACTCAGGACACTAAACGGCTGCAGTCTACAGGTCGGTTAGTCCGGCAAACTTGCTCGTCCGATGGACACTCGATCGTCGATTTCTCGTACTTACCTGAAACAGAAATAAAAATCATTTATACAGAGCTTATACCTGAATTGAAATTTGGATTAGTTAACAGGTGCACTAGGTTCAGTGACGATCATGAGAGAACCGCGAATTATCAGCTTCAACTATATGTAATAATTACAATTGTGCTGTCTATTGACACGAGTTTCTTATTTAATTTCTGACATGTGCATAGTAATACTTATTATCTGCATTTACATGCAAGGGAGGAAATAATCGAGTGGACTGGACGAGGAATCGAACTTAGGATCCTTCGTTTGGAAGACAAATGATGTTGCGACATCAATTATCTTGCAATCAGTGATATATAAAATAATTGATATGCAATATTAACATTATTCAGAGTCAAGGATAACGTTACTTATAAAATGTCCCGATATTTCTCTCCAAGAATATCACCTTCTTTATAAATTAACCCAACGCTCTCGACATTCACTATCATTTCAAATCGGGCAGATGCAACAGAGCAAAATATAAAAAAAAATCGAGAGATGAAAGAAGCCGCGATATCCTGAAGCTTCGATTCCGTTTGAACGATGCACGGTACAGGGGTGAGCACGAAAAAAAAAAGAAAAAAGGGGAACGAAGAGTAGAGAATTTGGAAGGCGACAGAGCGAAGGGAGAGGATAGAAGGGGTGTGGGTTCGCATTGGGAGGAAAATCGCAGGTCCGCGTTTTCGGGATGTCGGTGGAGGGCCAACATGGGAACGAGCGAATTCGAGCGTCGAAGGGGTGGAATATATCCGGCACGCGCCAAACTTGCCTCGCGATTACCGGCAAATTAAAAAGCTCGCGCCAACCCCTTTGTTTCGCCAGATTCTTTTGGGACACCGCGTCACACCCATTTCTCTGCCCTCTCTCTCCAAGCTTTTTCACTGTTTCTCCTCGTTCGGACGTCTTGGAGCGCTCGAAGCGACAGAACGCAGTGACAGATGAAAAGGTTTCTTTTAACCCCTTGCTGCTTCGATTGCTGTACTTTTCGTTGACATCGTCAGTAGACTGCTGATTTTTACGCAAACATTTTTAGACTTCAATATTTTTGATTTCCATGTGGCTGATGAAACGCAATTATGGCTGAACTGTATTTTGCGGTATGAATGTCTAATAACGTACAGTTTTTGTCTTACGAATTCTATAAAATGTGCATTCTTTAGGAACTTGGATATGTTAAATCTCATAAAGATCCGCAGACTGATCATCAGTCTTGCGAGCGAGTGTACAGAAAGCAACGAATGATGACTATTGGATGACCAACCGTTTTCTGACTCTACTCGTCTGCCTGTTTCACTGAATAAAACATTTTTTACAAATTCATGCCCTGGTCTGAAATTTTTAAATTTGTAGCTAAGAGGCTTAAATGAGTTGCGTGCGTGTTATATTAATTATATGAAATAAGGTATTAATAATAAGAACCTAATTTAGTGCTTATGAGGTCACACGAAAGCAATAATGTAATCTAAATATTATCAAAATTATCTGCAATTGAAGAACTAAATATTTTACGGACATTCGATTAATTAAAACTACAAAACACGTTAACTTTGAGATGGAAATAATATACACTTATACTGCAGTAATACTCTGATTTTCTATGCTACAACGGGGGCAACAATTTGGACCAAATATATTATAGTCATCAAACCCGATAATACTACGAACAACGACGAAGATTATCTTCAGAGTTCAGCATACAGTCAGTCCCAGAAGTATTTGTACCCTCACTGTATATGAAAGAAATTTGTTCAAACTATGTGATGCGTCTGAGGTTTTTCAATAAATCTTTTACTATAAATTAACACAAGTATAAAGTTTATTCGGTCCAAATTTTAACAAAATCACCAATTAATAACGAAAATGTTTCGTTTATAGAATTATAAATTTCTTCTATAGAGAGTAAGGGTACGAATACTTATGGGACTGACTGTATATAGTGTCAAGTGTTAAAAATTCGGTCATTCTGCAGGTGAATTTCATGACCTTCAGCGGTCTACTCTGACAATCTCTGCTACAAGGGACGAAAGTATTTCGTTCACGTGCGATCGCCAGTTTACGAGGGCGAAAGTAAAAGAAGTGTCTGCCGTGGTCTAGATAACGAAACGACAATTGCGTGTCGGGCCCGGAATTTGCGGGTCGAATTAGATAATACCGGGTGACGCGTAGCTGTGTTTCGATGATACGAGCTCGTCCGAGGATTATCGGGAGCGTTTCGGTTCGGTTTCGATGCATCTCTCGATACCTTTCATTCTGCTCGCTCCCCCAAATTTTCGTTCATAAATTTCGAACCTATGCGAAAGAACCAACCGAAATGTCTATCGAAACACTGAGTCAGAAAGAGAGAGAATTGAATCTTCACGCGGCGGATGGCAAATTTTGCAGCCTCTCTATAGGGTGTGCTAAGTCAAAGTCGAATTTAGATTTAGGATGCGGTGGCTAGAAGGCTACTGCTATGTATAACAAGTTTATTAAGATGTGTCGAGATGATACATGGAACTCACAAATTCCTTCTCTTTCTTCTGACGTCATATACTGCGAGACAAAAGAGACTCGCATGGCGGCCGGTGAATCGAGCCGCGACAATTATGGACATCCATAACAGTTACTTTTGAGAGGCTTCGATGTTTTGTACTTTTTGGAAGACAAACATTTAAGATGTTAGTCAGTTGTGTGGAGGAGCCCTGGGTGCCAAGACTTTAGAATCATCTGTCCTTTCCGCCTGTCTAAGGGTTTCGTTTCTAATACCTCAACAGCATTTGAAATGCTGCGTATCTACAGCGTCATAGTTATGGAAGAACAGAAGACCAAAAGTCGCGTCATCGTTTCTATCCACATATATTCCTTGACGCGTCAGACTGGC
Source organism: Macropis europaea (assembly GCA_916610135.2). Lineage (NCBI taxonomy): Eukaryota > Metazoa > Arthropoda > Insecta > Hymenoptera > Melittidae > Macropis > Macropis europaea. Next base: position 2,686,912 of record OU744345.1, on the reverse strand, counting down.
AAATGAACTCCGTGCGTCACCGTCGCATACTTTCTTTATCCACGAGCAATATAAAAACGCGATCATCTCACCGAGGTGCAGTCAGAAGAGAACCAGTGCTCGTGATAGTTAGACTGCAATAACACCTTTACTCTGTGCGTGATTCCAGACCATTATTACAATAAACTTATAACTTATAGAGGAATATCCACGAGTAGTTGTTTCTTTAACCCTGTTTCACTGCTGTGATTAAACAACACGACCGCACAAATGGTCGCATTATCCTCTTCGAGGAAGTCCTTGACAGTTGGGCTTTTTCGAATTCTTAAAATAATCAGTAAAAAAATGTAGAGTTTCCCATTTCCAGGTAACAAAACGTGGCAGTTGGAGTATTAATGAACTAGTTTCACCTCTCGAAGCATTGAAATCAAATGAAAAATCACCCTATCCACACCAGTTCTCACTGGGGTGGTTTTCCCAGTGCACGCGAAACTAACGCCCCCAGAAAATACTACTTAAAAGGGTAAAAATGAACAAAAGCGAAAGGAGGCAATGAAACGTATATAAAGTGTATAAAATAAGAATAACATTCGAACGGCGTACCGTTGGGGAGGGGGTTGAGTGAAATCCGACTACGAGAGGCCCCATTTTTCCACCCCAGCGTCGATACGCATTCCCTTGAGCTTTTTCAACCCTTCGCATTCCGAGAATTTTTTAATATATTCGACTAGCTGTTTCAAGACATTTTTGTGGTGCCTTTTTAACAATTCAGAGTATTATTTTTCCAACAAAAATGCATGAATGCTATCACTGAACATTTATTTTATTATTTTCTTAATGCAGATTATGTTGCAACGAACATAACTGGAATTTTGAATCTCCGTTTCGTGTTACTGTATACTATTGTATACTATTGTTCTACCATCAGTACGTGTAAAAACAATTATGCAGTGGTAGCAGCGCCAATGGGATGCAAAGGGTTAAATATTTCTTTCTCCCTTCTGTTATTCGAGAGTTGGCGTCATAACACGGGAGCTGGCAAAAACGCGTCTGGAGCGGTGGCTCGTGCTCGCTAAGTGTTCAGGAATAATTAACGTTTGTTTTACAGTGGGCGCGTTCACAGAGTCACCTCGAGGCTATACCTTATCTCGACTACTTCCCGGATTTTCGCTATCGGGGAGCTTTCCCACCACCTTCTTAGCAGAAACTTTCAAGCTCTCCGGAAAAAATATTCTCGAATATTAACGGCATTTCTTCTGGAAATTCGATCAGCAGACATGTCCTGTGAGGAAGTGGATCTTCGTCGTAGCACTTTGTACGAGTTCAGAATAGGAAAATCTGCAATGGGAGCTACTAAAAATTTGTGTCGCGTTTTCAGTGCAACTACTGTGTCCATGCGTACGGTGCAAAGATGATTTCTAAGATTTTGAGAAAAGGATTTCGATGTTGAAGATGAACCATGCAGCGTGAGAGTAACTATTGCAGGTGATAACGTTGTTTGGGCCTAATTGGAGGAAAGCACAGTGAACGATACTGGAGCATATTTATTGCCTTGGACTTATCATGAAGCTTTCTAGGTGGGTACGAGTGATCTCGCAGATCGTAATTTGACGGATCGGAATAGAAATTCATCGTCATTGCTTTCTCGTCATCATACAAAATACTTTCAACACGGGACGAAAAAGGACAATCCACGATGGAACAGGGTGCGATGGCCGTTCACCGGTAAATAAATACTATAGTTTAGCTGATAACAGTGTACAAAAATTCATGAACCTAGTATAAAGATATACGAATAAACCTCCAAAGTTTCATAAAGATACGTTGTTTAGTTTTCCCAAAAAAAATCCCTAAGTATCTTCAAGACAGGCGGAGAAAGGACAATACCCTCTTGATCCACGTCGACACAGGGTGCGACGACCGTTCACCGGTGAGTAATTACTATAGTTTACACGATAACAATGTACAAAAATTCATGAAGGTAGTCTGAATATATATGAACATACCTCCGGAGCTTCATAAAGATATATTATTTAGTTTCCTCAAGAAAAAATCCCCAAATCCACCTTCTAGGCAGGCCGAGGAAGAACAATACCTTCTTGTTCCACGTCGGAAAAGGGTGCGATGGCCGTTCGCCAGAAGGTGTAGGACGATTTTCCCGTTGGTCTCGCGGTGGCACGCGCCCGACAACGATATATCCCGGTTCTTCGGGTTCGCTTTAATTGTCGACGACCGGTCAACGAGGCGTAAACGTTCGCGCAACACGTGTACGGTCGCGTTAATTGCCCGATAAAAATCACAACACGCCAGCCGGGGCGGCTAGCGAGGCAAAGCGGGCTGGTCGCGTGGTCGTAAAATTAAAAATGCCACGCTTCCGTCGAGGATCGCGTTAGTCGACCATTAATTCATTAATTATAAGGGCACGCGTGTCGCGACCATGCAACGCTGCTCAAAGCTGAATCGCGAAACGCCACCACCGCCGCTCCCCTTCTTTCCCGTTTTCCGACTCTTTTTCCCATCGTGTTTTCCCCGACCCGTCTCCGTCCCTCCGTCCCTTTGCTCGACGCTCGTAGCGCGAAAGCCGCGGCTAGAAACGATTGTTTCGGGGTCGATAGCTCGTTGGGACGTTCGAGGCCGAATTCTGGGACGCCGAAGTCACCAGAAAGCGGTGAAATTTCAATTAATTGTTGCGTTGAATCGTAAATAACTACTGATTTGTCTTCTTAAATTTATTGGAGTATTTATTCAAGGGTGATTGCTGTTGCTTTGGGGAATGTATAAATTAAGGAAATGCTTGCTTTTCAGTGTGACGCAACAGTCTGCAACCTGGATAAGCTATTTGAATTTTTAATAATAGAAAATCTACTGTATGTGGGGAATTATTTATGAATCTGCCCAATAAATAGTGATTCTTGCATAATTTTCAATGGGCTCGGTATTGTGTTAATAATATAAGGTAAGAGGTATAGGGAGGAATAGTGACATATTTTTTCCTTCGTCACTTATATTAACTTGTTAACTGGGTCGATCTTTGTATAGGAGCAGCTATTGTTAATAGTTAAAAATTAATAAAAATAGAGTAAGTTGTCTTGTATATCCCAGAGACATTTTCAAATGACGTGTTAAGTCGTCTTCTCCGGTTAACAGGGTGAATTCACCCAAAAATACTGCTAGAGGAATTAACAGCCGCCTTGGTTATGGCGAAACAATTTTCACGAGAAGATTTCACTCGTCCTTCCCAGTTAATAAATTTTCTTGAGCCCTGAAAATTTCGGGAGAAAGCGTGCACCATGAGCGGAAATTTTTTGCGGTGCAGCACGTGATAAACTGAATATTTCATTATAGCAATGTATATGATGTCGGTTGCCCAGTTATTTTAGTGCACTAAAACTGTTAAATATATGTATCTTAATAAAATAAGGTGAGATGATAATTCATCCGGATAACTAAGTTTATAGCGTACAATAACTAGTACGGTGACCGTAGTAGAAATGCTTTCATCATCCTCAAAGAGGTCATACAGGACATTATGCTGTGTCCGACCAGATACGACAGCTTTCACTGCGGCAGTCAAGGTCTTGATAACCACGGTTCAAAACTAAATATCATTTGAGTTGCAAGCAACTCTATGTCGAAAAAATTTATTCAGTAAATTCTTTATACCTTGCAGAACATTAACTTCTCGACCCATGTTTATTAAACACTCTTCCTTCAATGAAGTGATCACTGCGTACCCTGTGGAAACCTAACAAAAATCCCCATCATACACAATCGCATCAACAAAACATTCGATTCACCCGAAGATCCACCTTAAAAAATTCCAAGACCCCGAACAAACGATCCTTTCAAAATCATAAGACCCCATCTCGAATCCTCCTCCCTCCGATTACCACCCCAAACGCAAGAAAACAGACCTCCGGAACCCCCTAAAATTCCCGAACAAAACAGTTCTTCGAAGAAACTCGCGGCGAGGGTGTTGCGGGTGCGGGTGTAAAGAGAGCCGTCGAAAGGAGTGCTCGAAGGCGCGTTAAGCTCCGTAGAAGAGAGCGGTGGCGGATGGCCAGGCGAGGTAGATGGGTTAGGAGGCAAGGAGTTAGGGTCGGCAGGGGTTGCGAAACGGGCGATCCTGGACGATCGTCCACGGACCCGCGGCGGTCAGGGTGGGTTGGGGTGGAAGGAGAATAGACTCGAGGAGGGTGAGAAGCGAGTAGGAGAGAGAACGAAAGGGGGACGAGGGAGAGAAAGAGAGAGAGAGAGGGAGAGAGGCACACACAGAGAGAAACGGAGAGAGAGAAGTCGGTGGGTTGGGGTGGTACCAAACACTGCTCGCTAGCTCGCGTACTATTGTGTATACTATTGTTCTGGTTGGCTAATATCCAAGATGGCCGCCCGCCCGGCTCTGCTCGGTGTGCGTGTCCTCTGTGGGTGCACGCGCGCCTCCTAACGCGTGTAGGTGGAGGGCGGTTTATGAGGGGGGTGGGGTGGGTCGGTGGGTGGTAGGTGGCAGGGGGGTGGGGTGGAAGTAGGGGCAGGAGGGGGAGAGGTATGCGCGGCGGTGCGCTCAAGTAACGCATAGGCATACGCGAGCAAGCGCGTATTTGTGTACGGGGAATTCAGTGTACCGAGCAATGCACGGAGCGATGCATATATACGCGTGAGATAATAGCCATTGGCGGAGCCTTAGCCTCCTCGAGGTATATCGATCTGGTCGTTGTTCACGAAGACTTCCGTCCGCACGGCCTCCTCGCGGGATCCTGCCCCGTCGCTGCCGTTCTATGTAGTTATCGTTACCGTTACGCGGGACCTTCGAGCGGTGAACGCGGAAGGATGAGGTCGGAGGACGGGGCCCGTTCGGCCGTATCGAACCTCCACGAGGGTTTTTTCATATTTTGATGTTTTGATTTGGTAATGAGACAACAGACGTTGGCGGAGCCTTCGAGTAATCGAGGTCTATCGATCTGGTCGTCGTTCACGGAGACTTCCGCCCGCAAGGCCTTCTCGCGGGATCCTGACGTCGTCGTCGTTGTTATTATTTTTACGTGGGACCTCCGAAGGATCGACGCGGAAGGACGAGGTCGGGGAACAGAGTCTGTTTGGTCATATCGAACTACCAATTGGGGCTTTGTTGTTAGGTTCTTTGGTATTTTAATATTTTAGCCTCTTCGGGGTGTATCGATCTGGCCATCGTCGCCGTTATCGGTATTGCTGCGTGGGACTTTCAGTCTCGTCCTCCCGCGGGGTCTAGCTGGAGGACAGGGCTCCTTTATTCATATCGAAACTCCCTTCGGGGTTTTGTTGTCAGTGTCGAGGAAGAGCGTTCGAGTTGAAATTTTTAAGTTGACCAGCAAAGGGCCAAAACTGTTCTAAATGCACGCAGTACTGAAGGCAGGCTACGACATAAACCGCGTTGTCCCTTGAACGCGGCATCGGTAGGTCAGTTCCTGGAGTTTTCCCTACGGAAAACTGCACGAGGGGAAAACCTCCCCCAATCAAATACGTCCAACCACTTGGGAAGCCTATGAAAATTTGGCGTAGAAGAAGCGACGGTGCTTCCTTCACTGCGAAAAGGTTACATTGCATCCACCGTCTAGAAAACACTATACAGTGTTTCAAAACACACCATCTACTCAACACTCAGGCGCAACTTTATGATAATTATAGTAACAAAGAGCACCAAAGAAAACCAGAGCCTTAAGATCGATGCTCAACAGTTGGGTTTTTGATATTTCGATTTGGTTATGAGATAATAGTCATTGGTGGAGCTTTAATCTCCTCGAGGTTTATCGATCTGGCCGTCGTTCACAAAGATTTCCGCCCGCGCGTCCTCCTCGCGGGATCCGGCAGTCGTTGCCGTTATCGTTATCATTATCGTTACGTGGGACCTCCGGCCAGAGAATGCAGAACGTCGGGGTCGGAGGACAGGGACCGTTTTGATTATACCCACTCGGAGTTTCGTTGTTAACTTTTTTGATATTTTAATTCGAAATTTGACTTAGAATGTAGGTACTGACAAGGATGAATAAATTCCGGAATATTAACCCCCAATATTTCTTCATTTTATTTAAACTGACTTTGTAAAGTTGAAATTTCTAAATCGCCGATTTAACTTCGTTTCTTTCGCAAATTGTACATTCGAATACAAAGCCTATAGAGTCTGGTTTTTCTCTAGAAAATTTGTATTATTTGCTTGTATGCAAGCAGTACGCAAGACCTCTGTTTGGTTAGAATTTTGCTACACGTCGAATTTTAAGGCATCAGTCCCTCGAATTTAGGGGTTAAAGGGTTCCCAAACAGCGAGTATGTTTTACTATAAACGTACAAATCATGATCCTGGTTAGCATATACCAGTCTGCGTCTTAAAATTTCCTATACTTTGAATCTTTAGATATCAACCCCTTCAACTTAGGGATGCGAGGACACCCAAATACCGCGCACGGATGACAATAAACAATTCTCTACCGAAATCGCCTGCGTCAGCATTCTACTCAATAGAACACCAGTCCTCTGCTACCCTAGAACTGTCTTGAACTTGAATCTTCAGACATCTCACCCCTCCAACTTAGGCATGCGGAAACTCCTAAATAGCGAATACGGTTGGCTACAAACGATCAGCCACCCAAATCTCCCAAATCATCGCTCACTAACCACCATAGTCCAGGTACACGCTCCGCGACGTCCAAGAAAATGATTTAACAAGTCTCAACTTCTCCCGAGGAAGCGAAGAAATCGTGTTTCGCCGTTTTCACGGATCTAGGAATATTTCCGCGAAAAGAAGAGGAGGCATCGAAGAAACGATTACGGCGCAGACGCCCCACCCCCCGACGTCCATGTAAATTATTATCCAAGTTTTTCATCGTCGCTGCCTCCTTCGTCGCCTGGATAAAACTCGTTCTCTTTCTTTTTTTTCTCCACCCCGCCCCTCGCCCCTCGCTCTCTTCACCCTCCTCCAACGCTTCTCCTCCCCCTTTTTTCTCTCCCCGCGCACGCACTCCCCGTTCGCGCGGCCGCGTAGACGCCGGCATAAAATGTAGATTAATATAAATATTCATAAACACCATAAAGTTTATGTCTCGGTGGCGCGAGGGTGAGGAACGAGCGGCGCGTTTCGCTCGTCGTAAAACCACCCCCCCGTCCTCCCCCTCGCCGCCCCCGCGGACTACGCCTTTGCTCTCGCCCCGGCGCACCCCTGTGCCGTCGCCGCCGCCGCCGCCGCCACGTTGAAAAGATCCGCGGAAAAAGAGAAAGAGAGAGAGAGAGAGAGAGGGAGGGAGAGAGAGGGAGAGAAAGAGAGAGAGAGCGACCGCGCGTCTCGCAGTTTCGTTTCTCTGGCGGCCTTCGGAGGAGCCCTACCCTGGAAAACGGTCGCTCGTTTCACGGACTTTCCGCGCTGGAAAATCGTCGGGAAATTAACTCCGTCGAAGAAGTTCGTTCCTACGGAGAATGGAGTTTTTCTTCTTCGTTTGGAACGATTTTTCTCGATGATCGTCTGAGTTTGACTACTCTGAATAATAATCATTATTATTATTATTTTCCAAAGTGGGTGAATGTTTTTACGGAGAACGGAGTGTTTTCCTTTCGAACGATCTTTTTCTCTGTGACGATCGACTGTGTTTAACTACTTTGAAAACTGATAATAATAATTATTTTCTTTGGTAACGATCCGTCTTTATGAAGGTCGACTGCGTCTGACTATTTTATTTATTTATTTATTTATTATTATTTATTATTCCCAAAGTAGTCATACACACTCGATTTTCACAGTTCGTCTTTTGAAACGATCTTTCTGCATGACGATCGACTGCATCTGATTACTTTGGAAAATAATTATTATTATTAATGATTACAACTGCTAAACAAAGATTTAGTCTGTATCTAAATAGCTCAATATTTCCTTCCTATAAAAATCTTGACATAAATATGACATGTTTTCCTCTCAGTACTTTGGAATTAACCGAACTTCCCCTATTTATTTGTTTTACATGGGTATTATTATAATGAATAAAATCACGTCTACGTCACAGCAGTCGTCAAAGTGTTATAAATGTCACTCTCTCCTCATACTTGAATATGGTAACACTTTGATGAGCACAATCGCATGATTTTATCCACTTAATAACCAACTAAAAAAATTGTAGAATATTCGCTACAAGGTGAATAATATAAAATCCTGTAAGTTTGAAGAAATCCTGCGAAAACGTTCAAAGATAGCGTTCAAAGGATACTTGCAGGCGTGAAAACATGAAATCGCATAAACTGGTCCAATCACACCTGTCGCTTTCGAAGCAACGAACCAGACGGTCGCTATCATTTTTCCAGCAAGATTAATGAACGGCGGTGACTGTTCAACTTTTAGCTTCCAGCAACTCCCCGCCGTACAATTACAACAGATTCACCGATACAAGATCCCACGAACTCATAACTAAATTTCCTTCCACCAGCAATCTTCCGTATCGCGAACGGAAACAAAGCATCAGTTACAAACAATCCTCGAGCAAAAGTATTTCCTCGAAGTTCATCCTATCCGGAGATTCTTCGGGGATAAGGGCGCGCGCGGAAGGCGGCGGAACGTCGGAATATCGTGGAACGAGGCCAGCTGACGATAAGTTCGGTGGCACGCGTGTTCAACCGGTTCGCCGCGCGGCCAAGGAAAAGTTGAAAATTCGCGCGCGTTCCGCTTTCGGAACTATCGATCGAAGACTCGAGATAGGCGATCAGAAAGCGCGGGAGCTTCCGCGCCCTCCTGGACCCGACAGAGAGGCCGGAAAGAAGAGTGTCCGATTCGGCGTGACGTCGTCGGATCGCGTAGACGTTCTTCGGGTAAAACGGTTCGCGGCGGGCAGACGGGAAAATTTCTCGTTGGACGGTGTGCGAGGAGAGAAGGGTGGAAGGAGAAACGCCGACGTCGACGTCGACGTCGACGGCGGATGCATTTTGCACCGACTGTACATCCTATTCGCGCACGTGAATATATTAGGGTGGTTCTGCTCCCCCTTGGAACTCAAACACATACAAATTAACGATATTACTCGTACGTACGCGTGCTTACTGTCTGCACGGGTCGGAGAGAGACATAAAACGCGGCTGGTGCAGTATAGTGAGCGCGAAGGGGTGGAGCAGCGTACGTTCTCTGTGTGCGAGCGTGTGTGCGCGCGTGTGTGTGAACCGGTGTGCGTAGCCGAGCACCACGGGGATGAAATATTATAATACGTCACTTGGCAACTGTGCCGCGCCATCGAGCGGTGTATACCAAGTTTCAAATACGCTAATTCGAAAGCCACCCCTCGCGCGTTCCCTGCGGCGCAATCGGAGTCGCGGGATTTCTTTTTCGCTTAACCCCCCCTCCTCTGCCCCTCTCGTACGACTGCCGCACGACGCGCCGCTTGCAGACTGATTCGAACACTCGGCTACTCGGTGTCTGTTAAATTCTCTCTCCTTCGCCAAGATAGAGTCTTTCTTGGCATGCGTTTTCGGTTTCTTGGCCATTCCTTGTGGAAGAAAATTCGAGGGGCGGCGATCGTAGAAGCGCAGATCTTCCGAGTGGTTTCGAAACATTTGATTATTCGATGTCTGCAGAATTCTTTGTTCTTGGGGATCATCGAGTCTTCTTCAGCTTATATTCTCGGGTTCTTGGTCATTTCTTATGAAGGAAAATTGGAGGGGTGGCAGTTGTTGAAGCGCAGATCTCTCGAGTGGTTTCGAAACATTCTACCGTTCGATGTATCGTGAATTCTTTGTCTTTCAGAACGATGAAGTCTCTTTCGGGTTGTTTTCAATTTCCTGGACATCCCTTGCGGAGGAAAATTCGAAGGGTGAGGATTACAGAGTGAAAGATCCCTAGAATGGCTTCGATAGAATTGACTGTTCGATGTCTGATGAAGTTTCTGTCTTTGAGGATAATGGAGTCTCTTTTGGGTTGTTTTCTATTCCTTGGACATTCCTTACGGAGGAAAATTCGAAGGGTGAGTTTTGCAGAGCCGAAGATCCCTCGAATGCCTTCGAAACATTTCGCTGTTTGACCTTTGCTCAATTTTCTGTATTTCGCGAACTTGGAAATCTCTTGGGTTATTTTTTCGATTTCTCTGACAACCCTTACAAAGGAAAATTCCAGGATGATAATTGCAAGAGGGAAGATCTCACAAGTAACCTCCCTTGAGCTATATTTCCCAGTTCCAAGACACCCCGTTTTGAAGAAAATTCGAGGGGTGAGGATATTAGAGGTACAGGTCCCTCGAATGACTCTGAAACGCTCGGATACTCGATCTTTGATCAATTTTCTGTCCTTGGGGATGACAGAGTCTGTTTTTAGTTATATTCTCGTTTTATAAGCCACCCCTTGTCGAAGAACATTCGAGGGGTGATAATTTTAACGGTAAAAATCCCATAAATAGTCTCGAAACGCTTGCCTGCTCGATATGTTCGGAGTCTCCCACAACTTATATTTTCAAACTCTTATGCACCACCTGTCAAAGAAAATTCGAGGGACGAGAATTATAAAACAGAAGATCCAACCACCCTCGGACGTTCTGGAGTATTTTGGCGCCACGTTTCGTCCGATGTCTCTGTTTAAACGGAGTATTCGCGGGGCTGAAGGAAGACAGCATTTTGCACCCTCTTGTGTCTGCAGCGTCTGAGGGGATCGCAACCCTACTAGAAGTACTCCGACGAAGAACGCGCGCTAAATTTACCAGGCCGAAGTAGCGCAGAGTCCCGGGAAAAAGCCATTTGATACGCGACAACTCTAATTTACTTGGGGACAGAGCAGGCTGCGTCTAGATCAGCGTGTCTGGAGTATCTCTGCTGGATGAAGCGATAATCGATAGAAATCACCAGACTGCAGATGTTTATGCAAATATACGTTTTCAAACTTCCATGTTCCCTGTGTATGGACGACGTCCACTCCGTCACGAAATTTCTTGATACGTTTCAGGATCCACGGAAAACTTATCAACCAGAGGGTTTTCCATGTCATAATACAAACGAAGAATTGCACTCCAAGGTCACCTGTCATTTACTTCGCCACTCTAAAGAGTAACACGCGTGAGACTCCAATCTGAGGGTCTCATCATTTTGGAAACTGGAAGAAATGCGAATCTGAACCTCTTAACTGGGTTCTTTGAGAAGGAGCGTCTATTGTTCGTAATTAAAAACGAATAAATATGAGGTAAATTTTCTTGTTCATCACAGAGACACTTTGAAATGACAAGTTCAAGCGACTTCTTCCATCAACTGGTTTACATATTTCTCAGCAAATACTGTGAGAACAATTAACAGGCGTCTTGCTTATGGCGGAGCAATTTTCACAGGACGAGTTAACTCGTCTTCCCCAGTTAAAAGGTTGAAGAACGCTTGATAGAATTATGAGAGAAGGTGACCCTGAAATGTTTGATCTCTGCGTTGCTAGAGTAGGCGTAGGAATAAGTATCAGATTTTGGCGGGAAACGGGTAAACTCAACCGCAGCTCAGCTGCTACACCACTGTAGTCTAAGCAAACAATATCTCTATTTAAAAATATACTGTTACGTATGAACATTGTGAGCATTATCACACACTTATTCGGTTCGATCAATGTTAATTAATTTTTCAAATAATCTTCTCATTTTGATTAATTCACACGTTTGTTACAAGTATTGAAGTGATCGTAAACTTTTCGCCGGCAGTGCACGCGTTCGTTCATCAATGTCATCGGGTGTTTATACTTTTCTACGTTTATTCTGCTTATATCCTAATTCGTAGTACATAAACTTCAAAATTTTAATATATTAAAAATTTGAAGTTTGCAAAAGAGTCGTATAATCTAAGAAAGTGCCAAGATCTTTTCGTGGTCATTCTGCGTAATTCAGAAATCTAAGAAAAAACTCCTTGGAGTCGACTACCAACGTATAGCCTAATTGCTTGGAGTGCAAGAAGTTAACCCCTTGCCGTACAATGTTTCCAACGATTTCGTGCGACAAAGTTTGCTATTCCAGTCCTAGGGTGCCGTGATAAATGACGAGCGTCCATCGGCACATGCAGGTCGCTTTCAACAATCCTTTGAAGGTCAATTTGTGTTCCGGTGAAAAGCTTGAAAGAATCGGCAGAAAAGTTGGACTCGTATTTGTAACGTATCAATCATATTCTGTGTCACGGGCGTGACTCGTGATCGTGCGGCAAGGGGTTAAAACTGGCCGTGGTCTGAAGTCGACGAGCGTGTCGAGGAGGTTAACGACGGACGAAGGACGAAAGAACAGTGATCGGTAAGTTGTCGGGCGGTCTGGACGGATCGTAGAGCAGCGTGGAAAGAGCAAGGGAGCATCCAGGGGGTGAGATAGAGGATTCCAGTCGGCTGGTCGGCGAGGGATAACGCGATGCAATGGAAATCAAGCGCAACCCCTTACCGCGGATTGGTATATACGAGAACCATCGGCCGATGGAAGCCATTATCTTGATATGCTGGCCGAGCATCGAACCGCTCTCCTCGTTCCGTGGCCGTATAATTAAAGTTGCCGGCCGACGAGTGCGCGCTCATGCTCGCGCCAAGGGGAGAGAATCGCGTATACGCTGAAATACATGTATATTCTTTTTTTTCTCCCTATCCCTCCGTCTCTGTCGCGTTCGTTCTTTCGAAAGACGCGAAACGCATCGAGCCGGATGGAAGAGCGTTCGATCGGCCGGCTCTCACCGAATTTTCTCGCCCGCCGGGGCGTTCGACCGGATTTAGAGGACCCGGCAGGACCTCGACGGTTGCAGGCGAACGAGGCTGAGAATTCGTGCGACCATCGAGGTGGTCCATCGGATGCATGAGAAATTCCACCGTATAATGTATCTCCTGTATAAAGTTTTGTGCAAAAGTCTTTCGGACCACCCACGGTATAGTACAGCTTTACATTTTTGCTGCCAAAGAAAGTACACAAACTCAGGTTTAGCATATTCATTTTTTATCTTACCAATATTATTGTACAGTGTGCTATTGGAAATTGTATGAAGATATTATAAATTTGGAGAAAAATTTAATATTTTGTACGCTATCGTATTATTACGATAGTAATCAGTTTGTAAGTATTTGGACACTTGGAAGCTGAGTAAAATGTTTATATCCTTATTCCAATGAAAGCCTCTCCAAATGGATCAACATGAATTATGTTATTGACATAGAGAAGAACTGAGATGAATATTATGTGAAAATCTTACCAACAAATGGACGAAAATTGTTAAATATTTGGTTCCTTTACGTATCCATCTCGGTAGGCAATAACAGTATTAACCATTAGAGGTAGTCCGATAGTTAATTTTTTTTAACGAACTTTCTTGAATCCAAACTAGATATTTTAATCACCCAAAGGCCTCTAGAACAAACAAACGCAGCGTACAGACACGCGGAGTAACCACACACAGGATTCTCCGCAAGACCAATTTTCGTCCACCTTTAACTATTGCCTTTTTATTTATAACAGTTCACTTTAAACATTACCTCCCTCAAGGGTCACTGACTCCGTACGAACGCGTGAGACAAAAACAGTAGCGAAAGTCACATTCCATAGTTTCACCGGAAATATATTTCATATTTTTTTAATAATGCGTGAAGGTGTCCAAACACGAGGATCATTCGATAAGCAAAGAGACAAATGACTGTTCTTGAGTTCAAGAGTTCAAGAGTTCAAGAGTCAAACGCTCGTCTCATCGCTCTACTAGTTCTTTTATGCCAGCGGCAAAGAATCCTTCGTCTTCTGTCTGATCCAGTTTTGGACATTCGTTTCCACTTCTACATTACGTATCGGTAACACTTTCTCGGTCATTTCCGAACCGATCGACCCATTTGTAAAAATTCGAACGATTCGTACAACTTTTGCCGTATCGCATGAGCATCCAGGGGTAAATTTCAGATGGTTTTGCAGCCTCAGAAACCAAACGTCTGATCACTGAACGCTGTTCTTCGAAAGTTCGGCTTTCGAGAGGACTTGTCATCGTCGAATGAGCGACAGAAGTTATGTATACTGAAATAATTGTCATGCAACTGTTTTTCATCGGCGGCAGGGGTGTCACCTCATGGTTTCGAAAGCATCGTACTTCTTAATTAGATGTTTCTTAAACTATAGTCGTTTGTCTGTTTGCTTATTGAACGATTTCCGTACTTATGGTCGATAGCGTAACTAGGGCTATTTCTTCCCCTTTCGGACGCTCCTTGATTTTAAGTTGTCACATCGTTTTTACTGGTTGTCGATAAAATTCAACGCACGAGGTTCACGCGCATGCATCGAGATCGCATCTATCGAGTTCCTACCGTAGAAAGTTCGCGAGAAAGAGAGACAGAGAGAGAGAGAGTGAGAGAGGGGAGGGGGGGGGGGGGGGGGGGAGGGGTTGGTGGTAGGAATAGAAGGAAGAGTGTCGCCTAATAGCGGCAAATTACGCCTTCTTGCTTCTTCCGAGGGAAGAGGGTGAGAGCCGAGAGTAACTCTCTCGTTTTTATTTCGTCCGCCTTCCGCCACCTCTTCTTCCTTTTTTTTTTAAGTATTCCGCTCAAGAAAAACAGCCATTAGCGAGAGTTTTCGCTTTTCGCGCGAAACTTTTACTCCGTCCCGTAAATTCTGCCTTTCTTTCCCGGCCGCGCGGCCGGGCCTCCGCACGCGAAAGGGAAGAGGGATGACGAGAACTGGGTGCGCGCGGGGGTGGAAAAGGACGGACGGGAGGAACGTGGAAACTCCGGCGAAACTTTCGTCCGCATTTTTCATCGTCTATAAATTCTTATTTATATGCGACGCCGTGTTTCCTTCCGATTAGAGAGTTTCTCGCGGGCCGGCGCGCGAGAGAGAGATATCGCCGCGAATTTGTCAAAGTATTTCGCGAATCGGCCGAAATTGCCAAACTTGCGAATATTCCATGCTGGAAAATTAATGCGTCCCGACGCGTACCCCCGTGCACCGCCACACCCCGTCTCGCAGTAAGTGCGCCGACTGCTCTGTTTCTCTCGATTTCACCCTCTCTCTCTCGCTCGCTCTCCGGCCCACCCTTCTCGCCCCTGTTCACCCCTTTCGTCTCCTGAAGCAGACGAGAGCGAGTAGATAGGCGCATTTACGCCGACGAGCCAGGCTTACGTTCCCGTACGAGTGTATTTACGTAGAATTCGATAGTACGCTCGATGCGAGGCATCCCCGCACGAAGGGTAGAGCAGGGCTATCGAATAGGTCATTAATCAAACCACACCCTCGCGAATAGGCGCGCTATACCGGGCGTCTTTCGTGAAACGGATTTCCCGGCTGGCCCGTTCTCGCGTCGGCTGCTCGCTCCGAACGAGACGCCCGCGTAATGGACTAATAAATAGGAACCGCGGTTGGATTCCGAAAGGTGCAGTAGAATCTCGGTTATCCGAATACCGATCGTCCGGAAACTGGCCATCCTGTGTCAGCTGCGAGCTGGAAATTTCATCAGTGTCACCGTGCACTTCATTTTCCACTATTCTGTGTTTTATATTCGAAAATGAAGTCATCATTATAATGACAACTATAATTGCAAGGTGATTCACACCCTTACGAATTGTGGTTCAAAGAATCGAGGCCCTGCTGTATTCAGAGGAACAGTCTCAACGCACAGTAAGATTTGCTTTTAGAATTTATTAGACAGGGTGTATAGGGACGAGTGGTACAATCGAAAATGTAGAATAAAACCCTTTTCATGAGACTTCGAGAGTTCTGCCTGTCTCTCGTGTGGAGGATCGCTACGCGTATTTATTAAGTTCGTTTCTCGAACGCAGATTGGGGTGTATACAATCAGCAGTTGCAGGACATCAATTGGCTACGAGGCATAAGATATTGTTCAGTAGAATCAAGGTTTTAACCAAATGCAAAAGTTACTTTCCCCGAAAATGTAGGTAAACGATGGAAGTAATGAAAACCCCTAACAACATCAACAGGGATACAGGTTGGTTATTGCCTGAACCGTATCTACAGCACTCCCCTCCCGTTTTTTAATTCATCGATCAGTTGAAAACTGATCCAACGCATGAACATGATGCACACCCTAAAGCACATCAATGTCCATGCATCCTCAGACCCAATGATGAAGCTAACTTACAATGCTGGCGAAACGTCGGCAACGCTTTCCTCGTAGACATGGCATACCCAGAAGCCTCAAACAGTTTTAAATGTGTTAACCCGCTTTTTTCAGTTCTCCACAGAAAGTACAGAGCGTCACAATTTTATCGATTGAAAGCAGTCGTTGGATAGCGCGAACGAAGTCTTCCAGAAGATAGAAATTGATAAGTCGACGCGTTCCGTGCCGCGTGGGTAGCACACACCCCAGGCAACGAAATTAATTAAATAAAGTAACTTCTAACCCTTATTATGTTTTTAATAAAATTAATATCGCAATCATAATATGCCAGTGGGAGCGTACCACGGAATAATGAAATATTTGCGAGTTTAACTGTATTTTATCAAAGTCTATGTTCGCGTGTCTGGCCATGCACGGAATTTTCCACTGTGCCGCAAAAAGTGTTAATCGAATAAATACAAATTTTTGAACAATTTTGAGCGACACTCATATTGTAAGAATAATATCAGGTGATAAGCTAAATATTGGAAACAGAATATTATCTGTCTGGCCAGGTATAGCTGTTTCTACTGGTTGATTCGACGCCCTAATCGGCAGAAAATTGTAAGACGATCATTTATTTATTTATGACAGCTTTAGCTGGGTTCTGAAACCACGTGTGTCAACGCAACACGGAAGCTCTGAAGACGGTGACCGATCTTGGCCTTGTCCATGCTCACAGCAGCTTAACACATTGCCAAACATCGGAGTGGATCTACCATTTCGCATGGTGTCATTCATATAAGGGTGTGTACATTTGGCTTGTCACAATGAGTGTCATTTCAACATTTTTTATCACTGACTACCGTATTAGAGGAGCTATGGCAGTTTCAGGTGACACTATGCAGGTGTCCAGCATCAAAGCGAGTGTAAATCGTGCGGTTCGCAGTGCGTTAACTTTGTCGGGCGGCGGTGTTTCCTACGCGGCAACGCCGTTGACTGTTTCGTACGCTCTCGTAGTACAGTTATGCTATCTCTGAGAGAAAATTCATGTGTGAAGTTGCGAGTTACGTGGACGAAGGATCGCTTGAACTATGGGTGAATAAGCTACATCTGACGCTGTTTGTCGCAGGGTTCTTTTGTTGACACTTTCTATTCAAATATTCACTTCATAATTACCAGTGTATTGAAATTGTAATTAATTTACGTGCTCCGCATTGTAGTATTAAAGTAAATACCAATCAGGACGGATGTCGTACGTTCAGTACCTAATCAAGTATAAATCGTGCGGTTGGCAATGCGTCAACCGTTTCCAACCCAATCTTTTTCGTGTCTATGTAATGTGAAGCTAGCAAATATTAGCTTTCAGATATGAACTAACAAGTAAGAATTAATTTACAATTTTTAAAGATTTTATGAGAAAAACACGGTCAGTAACTCAAAAGTCACAATGAGGTACAGCATTTGCTCATACATATAAAACATAGATATGCATACGAGTATGTGACTTCGTTAAATTGTGCAATTAACCCTTTCGCTGTTTAGTCCGTACGAAGTACGGGCAAGGCGGAAGGTAGTAAGGTGCTAATAGCCGCTATACTGGCTCAAACATCCCATGTAGTCTATTTTATAATAAAAACCGCATTAATGATAGTTTTTCTCAGGTTTTCGCTGTTTGTTTCATTTTACTAACACATATGAATTTAAAATTTCACCGAACCTAATTTCCTTTGCCTGAAATGTAGTTTGTTTCATTACTCTCTTATAAATAACTACGACCAGTGTCTCACTAGAAAACTAGAATCAGTAAAATAAACAAAAAACAATAGTATTGAAAGCAGCTAGAAAACATGAAGTATTATAGACAGTAAAATTTGCAAAGGCAAACTGAATTCAGCCTGAAGAATTAACATTGCAATTGTGAATTTCACACAGAAATTCAGCACAGGCGTACCTCTCGACCATGATAAATAAAACAGTGAAAGGGTTAGAAGATTCGCGAGATATCTCGTCCAAAGCGGCGAATAAACGACACGGAGTCGCGAGAAATCTCGTCGAAAGAATCGGATGGGTGAAAATCGGTTCGCGAGATATCTCGACCGAAGAATCGGATGGGTTAGGAAAGGTGCAGGATATTCGTGGTCTCGTTGGCCTAGCCGGTGGTTCGAGGTCGGACGAAATCGAGGGCATCGTGATTTCTTCGCGAGCATTTCAACGGAAGACGGTAGAAAATATCCGAGCGCATTTTTTCACCTGCGTAATTAGCAACCACGAATTCGTAATCAGCGAGATTGCATCGATCACAGAGTCGGTCGGTCGGTGCAACGAGCGCCGGAGGAATTTGTATTCGTATTACAAGCGATCCCCCTAAAAAATTCACCGTTGAAATAATTAAAATCCCCCCCGGTTTTTCCCGTCGATTAAATTTTTCTATGCGCGCGCGAACGTACGATATGCGTACACCCGGGCCGCGGCAAATTAATTCGTATCCGATTAAAAAAGGGAAAAAAAACGAGCAGGAATTATAAAAGTTTCACGGCGGACCACCGACCGGAATAAAATGTGGAAAATTACATTTGAATTAATTGTTTTCGTGGCCGACGATCGCTGCTCGACGCGATACGTCGGTGCTCCCGGCTTCCGGTTACGGACGCGTTGCAAACTTTCATGTATCGATGCCACGGTGCTTTTACAGTGTTTCTAAAGACCATCGGTCCTCGTGAACGCCTAATCGAGCCTCCAAGAAGAAAATATTGATTTTTCGACTCATGTTTATAAGGAATTTTTTCCTCCATTTTTGGGAACAGTATCTGTTGTTAAAGTTCTGAACTTTTTTTTTAACACCTTGTACAGAGAGATTCGTAATAACATGATGTATCAACATGCATAAGTTTATTAAAATTTGAGATGACCATTTCGGTACATTTCCTTGTCAGAATTCTGCATAATTTTTGATTGAGTGTCAGTTATAAATTATACATACAAATCATGGATCAATTTAACTCTTACACAGGCACCCACAACTTCTTCTTCTTCCGCTATATTTAAAAATTGCCTCTATATTTAAGAATTTTTCAATCGATTTCGATACAACAAAGATAGATCGACGCAGGACGACCCCGATAATGGGGATCTAAAAGGATTTGTCGAGATATTAACAGAAACTACTCAAATTTCTTGTCCGAATATATATGCGCTGGTACATTTTTACCCGGGGGCCCGCATAAGGGTTGAATTATGAACGTTTACCGTATTTCTGGAATTTTCTATGTAATTTTTTCGGATACGAAATTTCACCGTAATTTACTTAAACTCTGAAAATTGTTTCGCCTACTCGAGTCGCGAGAAATGGGTTCAATAAACTCATCTCTGAAGAGGTTAACGCGTTCCCTGCCACAGTAGAAAATTCCGTAAGTAGGCAGACACGCGAAAATCGCTATTTATTAATACACGTGGTTGACTGTACAAACATTTATCTATTTGATGTTACATCTTCTATTTCTTCCATCATTTAAACGTGAATGGTACTCAAAATTTCATTAGGATTGGTGGTTATGCGATCAAATTAAAATTGATGCCTGTACCGAAAAAGGTACACGTGGCAGGGAACGTGTTAAACAATTCAATCATTCTTCGACCGCTCTTCCTCTATTTCTAGCGAAAGAAAAATACACAGGTTGATCCAAACCTGTGCCCTTTATAACAAACTGTAAACCGAAACAACGATCCCCGCGATGCTGGAGCGTCTCTGGATCAGCATGATAGAAGCGTAGGAGGATGGCTGGCGCAAAGAATCCGCGTGAATGAATTCCGAGAAATCCCGTCTGGTATTCCCGCCGTCGAAAGTTTAATCGAGGGTAAATACTCCGATGAGCCTTCCCCCTTCGGTTATTATTACTCGACGCGACGGGAATACCGTGGTCGGTTAGAAAATAACCCGGTAATCGGTTAGATTCGCATCAAGAAGATTCGTCTCGCACGCGAATCCTCTCCTCCAAGGATCCCCCTTCGCCTCTATCCACTTATCCGATGGAAAGAATCGATCTTCCGTTTGCCTCTATTACGCCATGCCGGAGCTCGACGCTTTTCGCCCTCTTGGACGGAGTGCCTCGAGAGTTCATTATTAAACGTTCGCGGCCCTGTATCGAGGCTGACTTAAAATCGCATTTCATTACACGAAGGGGAAATCGGACATTTCTCCTGTACCGGTGTTAGAGTCAGAGGAGCATTCCGGAGATGACGCGAGACGATTTTGAAGAAGTCCGATGTATGTTTCTTTGTCGACAGTCGTTCGCATTTAATAATTTCTCTGCCGTGTGGATCGTATGCGCCCCACGCATCAAATTTAATTATTTTAAATAAGTGCCAACGTTCTTTGTATTTCGATTGAAATGATCACCACAACGTTAGTGCAAAATAAAAAGTGTATCATGAGGAAATTCAGTATTTATATTTTTAACATTATGAATTTATGGAAACTTATTTTCGCGCGCTTGACTGTGTATGGAATTTTTCACTGTGGCACAGAAATTAAGGGTTCTTAACACTTTGATAGCCGCTGTCACGCACACGTGATTTTATTCATTGAAATAACACCCGCGTCATTATGACTGATGACAAATAAATATCCAAATACTAATAAAGTAGAAACTGTCTAATATTCAATGTAAAAGAAGTATTGTAATATGTTTCATTATTTCAAAATTTTCGTACAAATTGGTCAGAGAGAGTTGGTGCCTCCAAAATATTTTACGGCCGTCAAAATGTTAAGAAAAAATTTGTTATTTGAAAAAAGACGGAAACTGAGACGGCTGAGTACCTGAGACACTTGCACAGGACAGATTTACAACGGAGTGTCATTGTCCATCGAAATCTGCCAGAGGTCTGCTTAGACTCGAATGAATCTTCAGTCCGATTGCAGGTGGTCTTCTGCTTTCACCCCTGATGTGCAAACAGGGCCCTAACAGATACTACTTTCAAGGAAAAGTAAAAAAATGAGTAATCCACAACGAGGACCATCCGTCGCTTTATTTTTCAATATAAACAGAAAGAAATTCCGGCTCCTGAGGATCGTCTTATGACAAGATGGCTACGAATGAGTTGAAAAAAGGCGAAATAAGGCGAGGCTAGCCATTTTCAAACCTTAACCAAACCGCACCATCGCAGACATAGTGAATATCGAAGGTAAGGTAGGCGTCAGGATACCGCTCGCTGCGATTTCCATCGACGATAGAGAGATAATGCTTTCCGGTACGAGTTTGATGCCGCTATAACGCGGACTGTATTAGAACAAAACGTATTCGGTGGGAGGACCGGGGTGGCACGTTGACGTACGTCAATTTGACGCGCACGCAATACGTCAAATTTGCCGCACCGCGTCGGATTCGCTGCTCAAAACGTATTCTCTCTCACCCTTCCGCAACCCCCGACTCCCGCTGCAAACCCCACCCCACTGTCACTCCCGTCACGTCGACGGGCTCAGAGATCGAACGAGGATTCTTACCGGGGAAAAAAATCACGTTGGATAAATTCTCTCTCCTCTCCGTTCCGGCTGAGTCTTTAATCCGTTCCACTCGAGCATTCAGCCTCGGATAAAACACCTAATTGTTAGGTAACGGGCTCGGGGACCTTTGAAAGATGCTCACACCTTATCGACGGGTCCTCTGGTTGGAACGATGACGGATAAAGGATGATGCGAATTGAAATGGGTGGAATTATTTATGAGATTTATTAAGGAGCTTTTCACGTATGAAAATTAATTTAGATGCATTCCGTTCTTTACATTTTCAGGTGCGTTGAAGCTTCGAGAATATAGCCCTGAAAGGAGTTTTTGTAATTCGAGAAATTGGCGTCGCTGTGACCGTTGAACCGAATGAAATTCTCTATACGGGAGACCCCCTTTTCGTGCAAGGGTTACATACGGCACACTCGACGCAAAAAGAACACTGTATTTTGTTATGAAAAAAATTGTACACATAGTTCAAGGTACGAATAACGAACGTTCCAAGTTTTATTTCGATAGCACCGGTAGTTTTCTTGCGAAAAATTCCCAAAGAAGAACTATTTTTCGGCTCTGTAAAAGCAAACCCCTTAAATACTGTTGGTGACGCTGGTCTAGATTGATGGGGAGCTTCTGGAACTGTCAGGATTATCTGTTAATCTTTGACATCGATTACTATGTACGAACTACTGGAGCGATTCGCTGTACATGTGTATGAAGGTTTATCGGTATGCGAAAGTTCATTAAAATATTGGCGCATCGTTTGGGGAGTTTTACTTGTTGGATCGCATGAAAGTGTTTTGGATCTGTTGCAGGATCAACATAGCAATTGTGTATAAATATTCTGGAGTACCAGCAGCATCCTCTTCGCATGAACGATCCGTCGTAAACTAATTTATAAATTTGTAACCGGTGTCAAAGTTTATCTGTACTACCTTAAAAGTTTCTACCGCCCTTATTGCTGGCATCTCTAAAACAATCACCTACATCGATTCCCACAAAATCGACCATTCCACATATCATCGATCTTAGAATTCCTTTTCCAGATATCTCTCGAAAAACATATTTCACGTATTTGTACCTGGTAGAAAAAACGAATTGCACGCGTTCAGAGGCTCTAAAACCAACGAATACTAAAAACTGCTCTGAATACCTACGGAACGATCGAGCGAACACGCCGAAAACCGTCCATTCCACCGACCATCGATCACAGAATTTCTTCTCCACACAGGTATCTTTCGAAAAAAATCTCGCGCAGAGGCGAACGTTCGAGGGCGGCAACGCACACAGACGCACACATGCCGTCGTGTGACGGGGCCTCGACACAGCAGAAAGAATCCGTAGTGTAAATAAAGACCCGTTCCGGCGAATGTTTGCCGAATGCATTAAGGCGGTAAGAGCAGTGCCCGCCGGATACCTCCGTGTCGCGATGTATCGCGCGCACCGGAGGAACGGCGGACGTACAGAAGGAGAGAGATCCGTCGGTCGGTCGGTCGGTTGGCGGGGTGGCTGAAAGGGAAGAAGAGAGAAGGGCCAAGGGAACTGGTTAAAAGGGGCCAGACGATGCGGCTTAAGGCCTATGTACCGCTTCGAAGCTTAGCGTTTCGAGGGGCAAAGGGGTTCAGGACGTACGGTTGACACGCGAGCGCCTACGCGCGCACACACACAGACACACCGGCCCATGTGTACGCGTGCATACGTAGGCATATATCCGAGAGCTCCCCTTTGTCTATGTCTTAGGGCTTACATATAATTCCGTGTTTGCGAAAAAGATCGGGAACCCGTATCCGACGGAGTAGCTTCCACCCTCTCTCGCTCCACCCCGTGTGTCCCTCTAACCCCCACTCGACGGTCGGTAAGCGCGGATTTTTAATATGTCGTGTGCCGTAGGTGGATAAATGCGCGAATACCAGAGACCACGAAGGCCAGAGACGCGCTTCGACTTTTCTCTCTCCTCTCTCTCCCTCTCTCTCTCTCCGTTCTCCCTTTCGCGTTCTCCAGCCGACGGATCACCCGGTCGGAGCCGGCATAATTAAAAATAGCTCTATTTTAAAATGCTGATCGCCCGGCCGACTCGCTTCTTTCCTCCTCTGCCGCGCGATGAAACGCCACGTAATATAGCGGGCCTGGTGCGCGTGTGTACCCTGACGAGTAATTGCGCGACCACGCTAGGCAACATCTCGCGAAATGAAACTTCGATCACCTGGAGAACGAGAAGAGAGCCGCGGAGCGAGGTAGAGAGGAGCTAAGGCGGATGCTTCGATCGCTCGCAGAATGACAATCAGATTTGTGGAGTGCGCCGCTAGGTATAGCGCGGGTAGGGACGTTAGTTGTTCAAGGCCACTGGACGGTTACCCCAACCACGACGCTTTTCGTGCTGGAGTGACAAGAGAGAACAGGGGGTTAATTCCTTGGAGACTCTGGATTTTATAATACGATCAGCGAAGGAAGCACTGCGTCTATAACGCAATGTAAGTTGGAAGTTACGTATCTATATATCTATATTTTTTAAGCTTTATATCGTTTATTTATCACTGTGTGCAATTAAATTCTACGGCTACACAGCCACCAAGGAGTCTGTTCGTTTACTGTCATGTTGTATCCCTGGATACAAACTTTATCATTTATCTTTATCATTCTGATGTATCATTTTCGTCATATGCAAGGAAATTCCGGTTATAGAGGGTTAAATATTGCAAGCGTTGTTGGTAGATGTCCACTGTGTTCATTTATAGCATCTCGTTTAGAGGAGTTATGAGAATCTTTAAGTTAGTATTTGTGTCCGTAATGGACCCGGCTGCGGTCAATAAATTTAATCTATTCGCAGGATTTGGCCTCTTAACGAAGAAGAAATTATATAGGTGACTCTGATTATTAGTCTTTAACTTTGCTTCAAAAGTAAAATTCTTAATCCGCTTTAGATCGCAAACTGGCACACCTTCTGCCTTGATCTGCCACGAGAAACCCTCCCGTTTCACCCTTTAAGTTATTTTCAGACCACCCTGTGCATCATCCGGCAACGGTAGCCCAAACCCAAAAACATTCCCGGTCATTCACAGGCGTAAGAACTCCCGAGAAACCGTTCCGCTCCCCTTCTTCCATGCGTCTGGTTGCAGCAGGTAGCCCTGGAGGAGCGACGATAAAAGCCCTCGGTGTTGCTCGACGTATTTATAAATTCCAGGTAGTTTGGCTAGCTTATTTTCTTGCCAGGCGGCGGCCTCTAACTCTAACGCTGATATATTTTCGAGGAGCGAGGCGGCGCGGCGATAGGGTGGCGGGAGGGTGGTCCAAGTGGGACGGGGATGAAAAGGAGGACGAGGAGAAAGAGAGAAAGGAGGAGACGAAGGCTGGATGCGGTAGGATGGGCGTAGACGAGGCGGCGGAGGAGATAGGGGGTGAGTTATAAATTATAAGGCATTAGGGGGGCCGGGCTGACTCCGGTGGATGTGCTCGTCGGATGTGTAAGGGGATGATTATGCCTAATGGTGAGATATTACCCGACTGGTATTACTTGGACACGGGCGCGGCCGTGTTCTAATCTTTTCGACAGGATTTCCTACTTTTCTGCCATCGTGGCTACCACCTGCCCGGCTGCCTCCCGCGCTGGACGAGCCGACGAAAAAAATGATTCACCCGGTGACATCGGCCGGACCCGGTGGTCGGGGGCCTTGCTTACGAGCCACCCCCTCCGGGAACGAAGGAAAAACATGCCGCTGCTCCGATAGCCACCGGATTCCTCGTGTACCAGGATTTTCACGCCCATTCATTCATTCTCTTCTCGTGTCGCTGGCTTCCAGCGATTCTTCCGACTGGACCGCAACAGGCTGGCGGCGGAACGTGTTCGCTCGTGTCGAACGTGTCTGGTACAGTTGCGAATACATTTGGAAGCAGAGGATGAATTTTAGTCTCTCGGAAGAACATGACCGACCTCAGTTCTTTCAGAGCAGGAGATTTCACGGGGTAAGGCGATGCGAATTTGTTTTTTAAAATCGATGAAATGGAAAATGAGCATACTCGAATATACTGTGTCCGTTTTTTCCACTACAGTCGTTCCTCATTTTCGTGTGAAAGTGCTTCAAGGGTGCCCAGAGAGGTCTAGATTCTACTTCTGTGGGTAAACGTGACACATCGCTCCCCTGCTCTCGTGAAAAAATTGTAAACTATACGGAATGCGCCTGAGGAGTTCCACTGCATTATTGCGTTAAAATATGCACTTCATAAGTAGTTATTAATTCATGTTGCAATAAATACCTTCTACAAATAACAGAGAGAAACAGTTTAATTTGTATACTGGAGAAATATTAAAATTCAAACAGTTGATAGAATTAATTAATTGTACGTAAAATTAATAAATCAATGAACTGAAGCAAGAACACCTCGATATTCATATTTCCAGCAAAGCAATAAGTATCATGAACAGTTTTATTTATAAAAAGTTAACCATACACAATCCTATTCAAAAATCTATAAAAATATTCTTTCATGTACACAAAAGCATATGAGCATCAAAATTAAAAAAAATTGTTATTGCAAGATCCTATAGAATATCGTCATTCAATTTTAAACCGTCTAATAAATTCTCCATTGATTACAGAAAGTTGCGGCATAAATCCATCGAGATCCGCACCGCCCTGCGTTCGTTGCTCCACAGTGAACGTTCGAAACACGCAATCTCAGAACCAAATCCGTTCCCAAACACACCGTTTCAAAGTGAACGTTATCACCCTACAGTGGAAAAGCCGCTGGTTCACCAGATTCCCCCGAAAAGATCAGTCAGCAGCGTTCGCGTATCGAAAACGTTCGAGAGACAGCGCTCGTTGACGGCCAATTAGGCGGCGAACAGCGTTTTCAGGGGTTCGTCGAACACGGTGTCGTCACGCGAGCGGCTCGCCCCGTCGCCGGGGTGAGAAATCGTGGATGAATCGAGGAGAGACGGGGGGTGGAACAGAGGCGAGCGGAGTTAACGGGGAAGCGGAGGGTGGGACGGGGGTGTAAGAAAAGAGCCGTGGCTGGAATCGCCGCACCCTAAAGCGGGCGGAGGCTCTCGAGAATCGTTTTACAGGTATATATCCATAACCGTGGCAGGGCGGTTAGCTAATATCTATTTCCTCGTCCGTCGCCATTTTTCTTTGCTCGGTAAAACGGTCGGTGGGTGCGGCCGACACGCGCGTAACACGTAATACTCGCTTATTGCGCGTTTCTCCAAGATGCACAGGGTGGAAATAAAATCCTGTCGAGTCTTTCATCGAAACACAATCGAAAGTGAGGAATATGTTTTGTTCCTTGGAGGCTGTTTTTGAGAAACTTAAATTCAGAAACAGTATTGCGTATAGTTCTTTTTTTTCTGATCCAAAGGTATTCAGAGTATAATAATATATAGAGTGTCTCTAAACGAAAAGACAGCAGCCTGGAATCTGATACAAATTAAAACTCAAAGTAATAAAGTTACAGCGAGCATATGTTTGCAAATACTCCTTTAAAAAGTTAGTGTTAAAATACGAAGATCTGACTAGAAGAACAACAAATTACGGACGAAACTGACGCATTCTCGGTGCTATACTCTGTCCGGCGAAAGAAGTCTGGTTTGCAAGGGTGGTCCACGAACCGGCACAACAATTTTAACCAAAAAATGAAACGAATCTGTGGATTTGCTGTAGAAAAATTGAAGTTTCGTTCGAATGGTCAGAATTTTGACGCCTCCCTTTATCTATTTTTGTTTCAACAGTATGTTATACTGATCGTGAGTCTGATTATGTACGGCGGTTTTCACTGTGTTACTCAACTTGTTAACAGGTTCAAATAAATGATAACACTGTCGCTTGCTACAAGCACGCGTGTTTCTTTCTGTGATCCGAAAGAGAGATTGATCAAAAACCAATAGTTCGTAAAACAACCCTAAACAATTCGGTGGTTCGATGCAGCGTCTCTCAATCCGTTTCATGCCAAAGAACATTGAGAAATGAAAAATTCGCTCCCCTTCACAGCAGAACGTTATCGCTTTGACTGATACAGTGAAAACTTCCATACCTGGTCAAACACACAGTAATATCCCATTTCAAACACAAATCAGGAAGAAAGAAAATATGTAACCATTCAGTCACACAATCTTCACTTTCTATTATTATTACAATATTAATTTTATTCAACATTTTAATAAAATTTGTAATTATTTAACCCTTTGACTGCAAGCCACTTGGAAATGAGCAGAACACTACGCGCGGCAGAGCTGCAGTAGTACGCACTGAGCCATTACATCGGACGCCTATAGGCGTCGACAGTACATGCTGAGGGGTTGCTAGCAGACAAAGAGGGTTGATTAAATAAAATTTGATCTAACAGTCGCCGGTGATGCCCACGGCAGTCAACGGGTTGACTTACTACTTTTTCAATAACTAACTATACTGTATATTTTTATTCAAGCGTTCTAAGGACGAAATACAGGATGAATAACCATCAACATAGACAATGTGCCTTAGACGATCCTCCGAAAGTCAAACGAATCTTATATTTCAGTGAAACTCATACGTATAACATACAGACCATAATCTACATCACGAGTGTGACTCGTTATTACAAGACAAGGGGTTAATTAAAGTCGAAGCGGGGGCGGGGCTGGCTGATTCACAAGGACAAAACGACGGAACTGATTTAGAAAATGGTCGATGGCTATCCGAGTGCCGGGCGGTGGTCGTTGGCTCTCCTATAAATAACGCGGACGCTCCTCCATCGCGTAACCTCGAGTTTGTGTGATCAAGTGATTCTCACGAAGCCGCGAGACCGATAATCACGCGACATTCTGTCTCCTTCGTGTCCTCGAGCGAAACGTTTCGATTCCACCATCTTGGAAGTGTAGCGGCCAGCTAGAAAACTAATGGCAGGCCAGGTCACTCGGCACATTTTAACACACGATCACCACCCTTGCCATTTATGTGGAAACCTTTTCAGGTATTTTTCTTTCAGACGATCCTAGACAACCCCTGATGGCTGTCTGATGATGGAATATTCAGATTGTAACATTATTTGTTATGTTCGTTTGTGCGGTGGACATGGACGTGACCAACGTTCCTCTACGCTTAATTATCAAACCTCTAGCGTTTCAGTATAAGTTCAATGAGACAAGTTTTTAGCTCGAGAGGCGACGTTTCTGATCAATGATAGGTAAAACATGATAGGTACAGCACGGGTACTTAGAAAGAGCGAACATCCTGACGCACGTCAGTATCAGAGCGTCCTCAGACCCCCGATGAAGCTAGCAATGTCGGCGAAACGTTGGGAATATTTTCCTTCTGAACATTCTACAACCGGAAGCCTCAAAGAGTATCAACCGTGAGCCTCGAAAAATTTGCGAAAATGTAGCACAAAGTAGACACGATCAAGGGTCTCACGAAAAAAAGCGATTACGCGACGAGTAAACAAAATTTCATTCGCTACGAATTGGGAATTATCCTGAACAGATACTGTGGGATTATTTTATTAAAAATTATATGCGTGGGCACGTGCTGGCCGTGAGTCTGAGCAGGGGTGGTCGCTGTTAACACTGTGAGAGCCACGCTCCATTAGCTGAAAATGGCAGACTTCTTCGATTTTTATACAAATGAATGTAACCATGAATTCTACCTCTTTCAATCAATAATATTAGTAAGATCCATCATATTCTTGCTGCTTCTATTAGAGCTGATTAGGTATATTTTTAATACTTTACCTGATCAAACAGATGATGATTGAATCTATTCATCACCCAGATATGAGTACTCAAAGTGTTAAAGCATGGCTGGTGAATAATTGGAAGTTTCAAAGGTATAGGCCCGAGAGACAAGTGTTTTGGATCGAGTGACTGATCGTGAGAAACGCATTGATCATCCGTGCGATTCTACTCTGGCCCAGAAGAAAATGCGACGTTTCAATTAATCCCTGCATCTAGCGTCAAAACGGGTCCGAGAAGTTCAGCTCGAGTTCCAAAATTGTTGTGAAACCGTTAGAGCCATTTCAGCTTGGGTACACAATGAACCTCGATGTCCCGTACTCGTTCATCCGTTGAATCAGCGAAATTCGAAGTCATGCGTCGGAGTTGTACGGTGGAAGAGACAGACTCGACAAG
Organism: Macropis europaea; assembly: GCA_916610135.2. Lineage (NCBI taxonomy): Eukaryota > Metazoa > Arthropoda > Insecta > Hymenoptera > Melittidae > Macropis > Macropis europaea. The sequence goes on along the minus strand of OU744345.1, from coordinate 2,657,333 downwards.
CACATATATTAACTTTTCTGTTCAGCCTGCTCGTCTGAAATTCGCACGATCGTTGGCGGAACGACCGAGTGTAGGAAAATATAAAAATTGCGGTTGTTCAAGGGTTCGTACCTACCCCGAGAAAGGGGTTTGAAACGGGGTTTCAAAGGGGACGGCGGGAAGTGCGTTTTCAGACTAACTTGCGATTGCAACTTTCTGGATACGCTCCGCTACGGTTCAAATGCTATTCTTTGTGCTCCACTTTACGAATTTTCGTCGCGTTTTTTTGCTGACAGTCAGTTTCAAGCTCCGAATCTCATGTTCCTAGACGGTTTTTACCGTACACGCTGGCCCGCGTAGCTCGTTCATCTTAACCTCTTACGGTAGAAATTATTTTTCGCTTCTCTTTCGCCGATTCGGCTGACGAAACTTCAGTCTCATAAAAATTCCTATTTTTCTACATGACTATACCTAATTATTTTATGTTAGAAAAGTGACACGAACCGTGTGCAATGTGGATTTAAATTTCAATGGTTCTGAAAGCTGCACGCGGTCCATGTTTAAGTAGGCATTGTGAGATACTGCAAACATAGGACCCACAGATGACACACAGGGTGTCCCTCTTTGAATAGGATACATTAATATCTTTGCTACTTTGGGATGCTTCCATTGAAAAGAATAATTCCTGCATTGGGAGTCAGGAGCTATATTTTACAAATTTAAAATCTAAATACAGGGTGGTGCAGAAGTGATGGGACAACCAAACAATTCCTGGTACAACATGATCTATATATTCACACTTTTTAATTTCAGTCTTTTTTCTCTGGAGCGTTTCAAAATGTAGTATGTCAATAGTATGTTTTTCACAGAAGAAGTGAATAAATTATATCAAGATTATCCTGTACCCCTAGTTTTTCGACTCAGACATCTAAATAACTTTTTAAAAAAAATGAAGAGCTGCATCGATCAATGAATTAAAAAATATATGGTTCTGTTTAGGGAAACAAAGTTGACCCGTGGATCTCCAACGCGTCACCGCCCATAAAAAAAACCATTGATACCAGATTATGTTCCCCTCGAAATCATTCGACCTTTATCTGAAATGATTTTTTATATCTCTAATAGTTTCGAGCATATTCTTTTAGCAGGATTAATATGGTACACCCTGTATAAAGAAGAGAGATATGTAAAATTGTAAACGGGTACCAAGGTACACGACGGAAGGTTTTGTGAGGTGTTAATGAAGAAAACGCAAGAGAAGGAGTCTGAACGTGTAGTTGAGGACACAGATGACGTATTCTCTTAAGGATCTAAAGAGCTGCGTGAGAAAATTCCTGGTGACCATGCGATAATTCGAATAGGCGAAGGAAACTGTAGAATTCGAAGCAAACATTGTGTTCGCTTTAAGAATTCAGTGTTCCAGATATTCATATGGAATTCGTATGGAAATAGCGGTTTCTTGATCCACATCATCTTCCTCTTTCCTACTCGATCAACAGAACTGCATCCGCTTCGAGCTTAAGTACAAAAAACAAATTACACAAACCGAAAATCGACATTTTTCACCTAAATCACCTGACGGTCTAGCCTGAAGAGCGTAACGCGCCTCGGGGGACGTAGATTTTTCGTCCTGAACTGCAATTAAACTTCCGATCGATGAGCAGCGCCGTTCGTCCGCCTTAATTCGCGAATAAATTTTGCCCTTAACTGAACTTTAAACGAGTTCCGCTGTATTTCATTTGCGAGTAGACTTTAGCTCAGCCCTCTGTTCACGCGGATGGATCCTTCTGAAGAATCGGATGGCATTGCAAGGATTATTTTAATAAAAATCCCCTTCTGTTAGCGGCAAGGGTTGATAAACCGTTTATTCGACAAAGGTTTAACTATAAAGCTCACAGGACAAAGAAACTCACAAAATTCTTTCTTCGAATCGCTTTACAAAACTCTGTACACTCTCACATATTCACACAGATTCTCAAAACCGCAGACGCATCCAATCTTTACAATTAGGCCCACGAGGAGCGCTCCCGAAGCGGTCGAATCAGATTTTTATGAATTTTTGCAGGTCGATAGATCGCGTTATTGCGAATCTCGAGCAACGACCGTACAAACCCAAGGGTTGTGAATCTGCCACCTCAAGGTAGCTTTTCTAAGGTCAACACGGACCCACAGATCTTCACCTCGTTAACCTCCCCTCACTGTTTTACGGAAATAAGAAAGCCCCAATCATCTCAAAAATGGAGGGCTGATCAATGGGAATGAGCACACTGTCCTCAGAAGAGAAAAACAAAAGAAAAGGACAATTTGAGATCAACAGTTGGCAGAAAACGCAAGCTTAAGATCAGAAAGTCAGCGAAACCCAGAAATTGCTATCGTTTATAATTACACATGTAATAAAATCGAAAAGTAAATCTTGTTCCCCGTTGAAATACTTCCTGCAAGTATCCTGCGGAATCCAACAGTACATCTAGATTAAAAATTCTATAATATCAAATGTAAAATATTTCTTTCGATGACGACATTTGATAGCGTCGAAATTTATAGAAAACTCGAGCATCTGTTTCATACAGTAGATTTCACGGTGGTTTTAGTCGATTCGGTAATACAACGGCAACTTCCGGATAGAGCAATCAAAGACGTCTGGACATCGATCGGTAAGGAGAGAAGTTCGGTGGATAGACTCTTCCGGTTGGACGAGTTCACGGCATCCGGACAGGAGGAACGCGGCAAGATATCCAAGGTCGAGTTTCCAAGAAACTTCCACGGTGTTCACCCTGGCGAAGGATTCTCGAAGAGCCTTCGAACGTGCCGCGCCACTTATCATCGTCCACCGATAAGATCTCGCGATTGCCCCGCCAAGACATCGCAAACTATTCCAAATATTCGCGAATAGCCGTTATCGAGCCGGAGAACCTCCACCCTCTGTATCCGAAGAACTCTGACATGTATCCGAAAAATTCGATAAAACGTACTCGAAGAGCTCCGGGCCAAGAAATTTCAGAACATTTTCGGACGGAGATCGAGAGGGGGATGGAATACTCGACGACACGAGCATCGATTATTCAGGAGTCGAAGAACTTTAGATATATTCAAAAATTTCGATCAAACCCACTCGAAGCGCGCTGGCCAAGAAATTTAAGGCAATTTTCTCGCGAAGTCTCGACGAGGCGAGTAAACTAACAAATATTCAAAAAATAGAAAAGAGTGCTCGAAGAATCGATTGACCCAGAAATTTTAGAAAATTTTCCGACGGAGATGGAGAGGCGGTTAGAATGCTCGACGACGCGAGCATCGATTATTCACGACCTGAAGAACTCTTGGATGTATCCAAAAAATTCGATGAAACTTACTTGAAGAATCGACCGACCCAGAAATTTCAGAAAATTTCCAAACGGAGATCGAGGCGGTTCGAAGTCTCGACGACGCGGACAAACCGAAGAATTCTAACAAGTATCCTATAGAAGGAAATCGATACGCGATAGCACTATCACACGTATCGATGTACATGATGTGAGTCGGCCATGAACATTTCAGGTATAGACTTTTGTAAACAGAAGTAATCATGCTAAGGACGTCAAAGTGTCAAACCGTGTAAAATAAAGGATACGTCATTATTACTAAATTCTAATTTTTCTTGCGCCCTGCAATCCAAGCAATTCGAGAGGAAGTACCCGAAGAATCGACTGGCCCAGAAATTGTCGAGAACGCTCCAAAAAAGATCAAGACGATTCTGAGACTCGACGACAGGGACATCGATCACTGACGACCCGAGGAACTCTCAAACCTATCCAAAAAATTCGAAGAGAAGTACCTGAAGAATCGATCGGCGCAGGGGAAAACATTCGAAGGAAGATCGTAGGGGTTCAGAAGCACGAGGACAGAGACATCGATTATTCATGAGCCGAAGAAGTCTCAAACGTATCCAAAAAATTCGGAAAGAAGTACCCGAGGAATCGACTGGCCCAGAAATTGTGAAAAGCATTCCGTCGGGTATCGAGACGGTTCACCGCCTCGACGACAGCGACATCGATTATTCACGAATCCCAGGGTCCCTACGATTTATTCGACCAGAACTGTCCGGGCCGGATCGCGCACGACGTGAAACAGAGTCGACGAAACGGAAAAGAAGGAAAAGATTGCCGCGCGCTGTGGGGTGAGCGTGGGATGAAAGGGTGCGGATATTTACGTAGGCACGTAGGTAGATTCGCGAGTGTAGCAGTGACACGCACGCACACGGAGCGGTACACGCGTGCACACACACAGGACACGCGCGCAGAGGAGTACACGTACGCGCGTGCACACAGCAGCCGGCGGAACAAACTTCGACATGAATTACTTAGATTAATTTAGTTGGGCGGCAGGCTGGTGGGCTGCCGTTGTTGCTTACTCTCCGACCTTCTCTATATCGCGCCACGATACACCCCCATCGCGCCAACAACACACCCCCCACAACCCCCGCCTCAGCCACCCCTTGCTACCGCTAGGTGCTGCTATCGATTCTAGCTCCTGCTTTCGCCTAATTTTAGAAGCCTCGCTTCGAAGAATAAATAGCGTTTCCGACGGCACACTGCGATTTAACAGTCCACCTCGCCAAGCCCCGCCCTCTTCAACCCCCCTTTTTTAATATCCTGTCGAACGACCGTTCGACAGCTGATTCTTTCCACGCTGGATGAGTTGAACAGCACCGGGACATTTTCGGATTAGAAGCGTTGTGTAATGGTTTGTGGGATGTTGCGCGAGGGGTGGTTACGATTAGCTCAACCCATCCGAGTTTTTGGACGAGATATTTCGCGACTCGATGACGCTTTGGTCGAAATATTCGCGTGTCCTTACGTTGCACTAGTTAACGATATCATACGTACAGTATTTAATTGTCTTTCATCAATAAAAGAAAAATTTTTGTTCTATTTTTCTTGTACGTGAAACACTTTACAACATGGGGTTATATATAGTGCTACATTCATTTATTATGCGTTCGCTGAATACAGGGCGGGTCAATAACTTGGCTCAACTCAAACATTTCCGTCATTTGTAATAATACGAAAAAATTTTGTATACAGAACTTGTATGACATGGAGGGGAACATATTGTAGGATGCAAAAATTTTGTGCGTTGGTGGAGGCGCAAAGGAGATTTCATAGTCATCTCTACTTTCTTAAATTGGATGCTATATTTTTTTCATCGCTGCGTGATAGCCGGTGTTGGGACGATTTCAGCAAGCTTTCATCAACCCTTATGTGGGCACCCAACTTTTTCTGCTCTACATTTAAAAATTACTTCTATATTTAAAATTTGTTCAATCGATTTCCGTACAGCAAAGATGTATCGATTTAAAAAGATCCCAATAATGTGAATCTTTTCAAATTTTTTATTAGAACATCTATGCCTAGGTCCGGCATAAGGGTTAAAGGTCATTAGAATACCCCTGAAGTATGACCCCAACTTTTTTGAACACCCTGCATAACTATTATTTAGGCTGTGACAATTCATTTATGTACAAAAAAGGGACCATCCCTCTGTTATAATAGAACAATGTTAATTTAAAAATGGATGCAATCGTTGAATTATTTACGCTTGAAAATTCATATTTAAAAAACGACCTTACTCACAAGATAGCCTGATATTTTCTGCGTTCTTTCGGGAACACGAAATTCCCGCGCTTGTCGGCGAAGTTATCGGGAAAACACGAAGATCTTTTGCCCCGCGAGAAACGAAGCCGAAAGTTTTCGCGCGGCGGAGGGACGCGCGAATAAATCAGCCGGAATATCGGCCGCTCGAATTTCGGACAGCGATAAATTTCACGCGGTATGTTTACCAGCGCCCATGCTGGAAACTTTCGAGTCTCGTGAAGGGGTTCAAACGAACGTCGATCGTTTACACCGCGAGGGTTTAAATTCCCTCCACCGCCACCCTCGTTCGCCCCAATTTTCCCATCTTCCCTCGCGCGCGTCTGACAAAGATCCACGGGTTTCGACTCTGCCGCTTCTGCGTCACCAGTTGATTTACAAATATTTTTTTTTACATCGTTCTCGCGTATTTATATTGTTTTGACATACAGGGTGCTCGTTTCTAATCTATAAATGCCAATTACTGGTAAACTACCCGCTATATGAAAAATGGTTCGGATAGGAAGAGAATAGTTTCGAGGGAGCGTATTAATTAATGTTAGTTATGTTTCATTATAAAGATACTGAGTATTAATTTTAATATCCTTGTTCAAGTATTTCAACAGTTCTTTGATTCCATCTTCAACATATTTCTATTGTTTCAAGACAATTTATTCTAGATTCATTTCAACTGATTAGTCTCACTGAATTTTTCGTCAGACTGTCTTTCGAAATTTTTCACTGCGGCAGCAAACGTGTTAAGAAGGATAGAATTTGAGTTTGTTATTTTCACATAAATAGATCATCAACGCATGGAGTAAAATTTTCATTACGAGTGTGGCTCGTTGTTAAAAGGGAATGAGTTAAACAACCCAAATTATTGAAACGCGTTGACTTCGGTATCGAATACACAACGTGCTAACACGACGATTGTCCAAACCAAAACTACACTGTCGTCCTCTACATAAACGATTACCAATTTCAGGCCTCTCATTACTCAAAGATAACTCATCATTCTATAATGTGTCTGTACCACAAAGGTCCTCCTGAGGTCATTAAAATTACAAAATTATTCAGTTCCGTCGAACTTAACGCGGTCGCTGATGGCGGTACACGCGAAAACACAATGGCGTGGAAAATCCAATTGCACCGACGGCAAACACATTTTGAAAAAGATTCTTCGAACGACGCTGGAAGAAGGTTGTCCACGGGTGGTTCGCGATCAAAATTGCAAAGAGGAGGAGGAAAAAAAAGCACACACAGAGGACAGGTCGAGGGGGAGGGACGCGCGCGCGTCTACTCGGTGTCCCGTTTATAATAGATGAACCGGTTACTCGGACCGCGCTACCAGGGGGCTAAACAATGTTTTTCAGCCACTGAAATCCCCTTGAATTTTTCATCGGCCCCTATGTTTTAACCCTTTCGCCGGGACCGGGTGGAAGGGTTTTTCCTGGCCCGTTCGCGACGCGTCTCGCTTCTTGAATTATGTAACCCTCGTGTCCGTCGCTTTCGCTCGCGCGCGCGCACGCCCGCCGTCGTCGGACCACCCTGTGTTTCGCGTCCAAGAAAATTCGCCCGTCTCGCGAAATCGAGATATAGAAAATTTCACTCACGACTTGATTTTCTACGAAGCTATTCGAATTTCAGCCCTGGGTATTTTTGCAGTAATATTCTTTAAACTTTGCTTCGAGTGATGCATCAGCTTGTACCGCCTCTCGAAATCGAGATACAGGAAATTCGATTCGCGATTTAATCTTATACGGAGCCATTTGAATTCCAATTCTGGATATTTTTGCAACAGCGTTATAGAAACGTTGTTTTGAGTAATGCATTAGTTTATCCCGTCTCCCGAAATGGAGATATGGGAAATTTTAGCCGCGATTTGATTTTATACGTAGCTATTCGAATTCTAAATCTGGATATTTTTGCAACAGCGTTATTTAAACGTTGTTTCGGGTAATGTGAAAGTTTTTTTCAGACTGAAGACTTTAAATGATACAGAACATTGAAGCTGTACATTATATAGCCTCCTTCTGACTACGTAATATTTATACCAAACAATTTTTACGAAGATCAATATTTGAAGCTAAATTGCCGCGTACGCGATCAGATTAAATGCAATTAAAGAACAGTTTTAATTTTATTCGACGTTAAAATAAATAAAAATAATGGTACTCATTGAAACATAGCCTGCTGAATGTTTGAAATAATAAATAATGGAACGATTGATTCATTTAAATTGCTGTTATATCAAATAAATCAGTATTATTTGTTTTCAAATAAGACTATCATAAAAATGACGGATTAAAATTAAACTTCAAGACGTTATGTCTTATTTCTGTTCCAAATCAAATTTACGCAATTCACGTTCTTGAAAATTATGGGGATATCAAAAACTGGCCTGTAAATAAATTAAAAGGAGCGTTTAGGATAAAAATTTTGCAAGGCGGCGTTTATCGCGTTCGAAAATCAGGTTACAACTGGAATAAGGACTAACAATAAATTGAAATTAGAATTGCAACTATTCTCAACATTTCTCGACAAACCGCACTTAACTCTTTTCATTCAAAGTTTTTCGCACCCGATAACCTTTCTAGGTTTCAGTAGTCGAATTTTTATAAAATATGCACACTGAACACTATTTACATAAACTAGAAAATTTCAAACATAAATATAAATTAACCTGCAATCTTAACCCTTTCACCACAGATTAAATATTATCAAATTTTAATATTATCTATCTGCTGCAATAATTCCAAAGCAACATTTTCCACGTGACATTAAGATAAAAAATAGACTGGAGCACACGCCTGGCTAGTGTTTCGCATTAAACTCGGATAGATGTCCCAATGACATGTGCGTGACGGTAAAGTATGTTTATACACCGAACAGTACGCTCAGAAATTCTGAAAAAAGCTCAACAACCTTCGGTTCAATAAATAAAATGATCAGTCGCCGTTCTTTCGTTCCTGGAAGCCACCCCTAGAAAAAAACACTATGTCCGAACAAAAGTCCAATTACACGCGCGGCATAAAAACATCAAAACAAAACCGTCGAAAGGATTGAAGAAACGAACGATCCGAGAAATCGCGTGATTCCCGCGAAAGCGCGAAAGAAAGAAAGAAAGAAAGAAAAAAAAAGAGAAACAGAAGAAAAACATTGGAAACACGGGGCGCGGGTACCGAAGAGCGGCAAGTCAGCCGGTGAATAATTCAGTCGTTCGATAAGGGGGCAAGAAAAGCCGCCGATTTCTGCTTGATCCCGCGTTAATCGCGCAACGAAGGGGGATGAACGAGTTTTCCGATCAGTGAGCGCCGCTGCAACGCCGAGAGGCCACCGCCGTATAATGACAGGTTTTTTAACGAGACGGCTGTTTTTCTCCTCGTTGTTTTCTCTCTCGTGTAAGCAGCCGTGCAATATTGATAAACCGTGGGGCGGGTTGCATATCAGGGTGGCGGTTCGGGCAATGCGTGCAGCCTAAGCGAAGTAAGTGCGTGCGTGTCCGTTTCGCTTCGGCCTGGGCCTGTCTGCGTGCCGGCGCGAGCGAGCGAGCGAGCGCGCGCGCGCGTATAAGAGGGTAGAAACGTTGGAGAACGGCAGGCAAAGACACGCAGGGGCGGGAAGGGACGAGAGGAGGGTGCACGTAAAACCATTATGTAATTACATCTAGACCGGTCGGTCGAACGGACGAGCTGACGAACGAACCGAACGAACCGAACGAAGAAGAGACGACGCGAGACCGGTGTGGACGCAGGGGGCGGGCGGCGGAGGAAACGAGAGGGTCGAGTTGAATTTGATTTCACAGAAAAGGGTTGATAGGTACGGGATCGCGTGCTGCCTTTTGTCGGATACCTGGGCGAATATACACGCCACGTAAGACTCTAAATACTCTTTCACCATCGCTAACCTCCGGTCGATCCGTGTCCGTTTGCCCTACAGGCCCATAGACCTTCGCGACCTACACTCCCAACAAAACGTCTTTTTCACTCCGCTCTTTCCTTTCACCCGTTTGTACCTGGTCGCGCGTCAAACGGGACCGATCTTTCCGCGCGATCGAGCTTGAACAGCACGACGACGAGAGCAACGGAGAGAAGTGGAGAGGAGAGGAGAGGAGAGGAGAGGAGAGGACAGGAGAGGAGAGAAGAGGAGAGGAGAGGTTTTGGGTACGAATCGAGGTGGTCGACGATGCGTCGGATCCCGGTCTTTGATTTCGTCCTGACGTGTAGGCATTACGGGATACGCTTTGGTCAACCTCCCGTGGAAAAGGCACCCTCCTGGTCCTGGATCTCCATTACGGTAGTCATGGCGACCGCAATTGATTCCACGGGGGTGAGGGCGGACGAAGAGAACGGAGAGAACGCGAGCGGAGGGACGCGGCGGCGGCACAAGGGTATTCGAGAGAACGACCAGACCGACAGAGAGAGACGCGGAGGGATTGACGGGGGGAGAAGGAGGGTACGGGGTTAGAGAGAGGAGAGATCGACAGAGGGCATGGTGTTACTATGGTGGTGCTACACGGTACTCGCTTTATCCGATACAATGCAGGCTAAATAGCGCCGGTCAGTTCTATGGCGTTGGATTAGAGATACGTCGCTCGTTTGAGGCGAGCCTCGACCCACCCTCTCTTCATCCACATCCCTTCCTCTCTCTTCCTCTCTTGCTCTCTCCCTCTCTCTCCGTCTCTCTTTCTCTGGCCAGTACACCCCTTTTGCACCCACCTCGTGTGCTCCTGACGCGACTAACTCACCGCCACCGCGATTCACGACTAACCTCTGACCACCGACACCGCCACCATGTCGTCACGTCCGAATTACCTGCGTGCCACTCCGCGCTCCAACGATCGGGGATCGATGATTCCATGATCGCCTTCTGGAGAACGCGAGCTCGAAGACGAGCGTTCTTATCGAGCCGAGAGGCGGGCAGATTTCGGGCGAAACGACAGCCCCTAGCGAGGATCCAGGGGAGAACCTTGGTACCTACGCTTGGTAGATAGGGATGAATTCCAAAGCGACGAGTCCGCCAACCAACTTCGTGAAAAACTTAAACAAAGATTTCTTTTATGAATATTCTCCATACCTACATTCTTGTGTTGCGTTCAATGTCGATGGGTAGGTCTGAATGAGCTAGAAACAGTCATAACAATAACTCATGCAGCATCAAGAAGCCGACTTGTGCTTTTTCAGAATTGATGGCTTCAATTTAATCGTACTGCATTATCTTATAATATCGTTACAATATTAATTTCACTCAAAACTGTAGACAATCAGTAGTCAGTATAAGGTATAGTCGGAGAGGAAGGATATCAGGGCTCTGATGATCGTACGAGACGGACCAAAATCAAAGAAAGTAAGAAATCGATGTAGCACGAGTATAATTTATCCTGAGATACTTGTCAAACAATGGACAGAGTGGAACTGGCTGAGTTTTTCGGAGAGCAATTACATATCTTTGGAAAAGAGGGGTATACCTTTGGTCCACGAGCTTTTTGAAAGAAAATAGTCAATGCTTTGATGGTTATGGTTGAAACCTTCTAGATACAATGGAACCTTCCTATAGCGTCGTGTTGGCTTGGAATTTATGCCTTCAATATGTAGAAATGATAAGGGTAAATGGAGTTCAAAAAACAATTGCAAGCGGAAGCAACAGTCTTTGTCCTGATGGGGAGTGTCTCATGCAATGAGATTCCTTGCCCCGAATGCGACAGTGTGTTTCTATCAAAGGTTAGAATTTTCTGTTTGGAAAACTGAGTAACCATCCTCGGCGATGTGTCACCTCCAGGTATTTCCAAGACTCTTCGGTGACGTGCATGAAAATCCGCGAGTTCCAGGTTCGGTGAACTGTCGCAGGCTATAAATTCATGAAGCGTACGGATCTGGAGAGGACACAGTGGCAAACATGTGGGTGGAGACTAGCAAATGGACTGATAAATGAAAGAAATTACAGATAGCTGCTGCATCCGCTGACTTTATGAATCGACTACTGTAAAGTGTCTGCGCTGCTCTTTAATAATAGTCTTTTTTGTAGAAATCCGTTAGGACGTACCACGTTGTACCTCGAGGATATGTAAGTCCACGAGGGCACCAGAGTGGGGTATTATTCGATGGAAATTATTTAACGTTTGCCAATTAGACTAACGATGAGTGTAAAGTACGTTATATTTCATTACAGTCACGCTAGATCGTGTAAAGACGAATAGGGGAAACTCGGCTGATTCTCCAGCAGTAAAAATCGAGTTGCAGTTCATAACAATATATACACTTTGGATTACAAAAAAAAACTGAACGTACACCTTACCGTCCGCGCTATGCTCTCATCCGACTGCGAAGGTGGAGGTCCACGATGAGACATAGTACGTGATTTTCCTCTCATGAGACTTTACATATACGTATATATATTTACATTTAGATATTGCTGAGATTTTTGTCTCATCGAAGGAAAATCTCATGAAATATCTCATCCTGGATCTCCGCCTTAAGTGTTCCGCTTAAACGTATCAGGAGAGTGAAAACTTCAACACTCAATATCTCGTAAAATATTGCATAAAGCGTGTACGCATAAAGCCATGTATCAATAGCTTCCGTATCCCAATATCTGCCAGTGTGCAAAGGTTCGTCGATTAACTCACGCTGCACCTCGCATAGACCTCTCTTCGTCAACTCCAAAAATCTCAGAAGATCTCGGACGGAGAGACGCCTTCGTTGGGCTAGGTCAGATATTTTACTGAATATCTACCAGTGTGCAGAATCACATCGATCAACTCGCGCCGCACCTCGCATAGACCTCTCCTTGCCAGCTCCAAAAATCTCAGAAGATCTCGGAAGGAGAGGCACCCGGTCGTTGGGCTAGGTCGTGCAGCCTAGGCGTCGAGTATTTAGCGTTCGAAGGAGGGTGCGGCGGGTCTGACGCAGGGGAAGCAAGCTCAAGGTGGTAGGGGTGTAAGGCGGAAAGAAGAAGCGGCAGCACGGTAAGGGAGCGGAAGGGAAGGGAACGAAAGGGGCGTCGCGGCGGCGGCGGCGGCTATTGTCCAAAGTGCCAAAGTTACATGGCGCGTCGTAACTTACATCGTATTATGTAGGTACACGCGAAGCCGCGGCGCGTATACCTAAGGGTACACGACCGCTTAAGTTTCGTCGAGGCGCCTGCTATCTCCCTCGCGACGAGCACCGTAAACAGAACGCGCGGAGGGTGGAGGAGAAGGATGAGGACAGAGACGACGTCGTCCGGCCGGAACGATCGATAAAAGTGGAATTGTCATAGCGCGAGATGGCAATAACGACCCGGACAACGACTACGACGGTAACAATGACACCGACTCGTTCAGTCGCGAGCAAATAATCGCCCTCGGGCCCTTTCGGATACCGCGAGGGGACCTCCTCCCGTGACCCGGCATCCTTGCCCCAGTAATTGCGCGACCCCGCGCTCCGCGTGTCGCGCGGATCGTCTCGTCCGACTCCGGACTCTTTGCACCCGATGTCCGAAGTTGGGCCGAACCGTTCGAACGGGGCGAAAATGTGCCACGGTGGTACATACGGTCTGTTTAACCCTCTGCAGGCAAACGTACGTTTCACACCCCGTGGGCAAACCGCGTTGTCCACATCCGAGCCTACCTTCTTTACCGTTCCAGGCGTTCAAAAGATGTGAGAAAATTCTGAGATACTTATCAAAGCCTCTGCTGCGTCACACGATCGTTCGGTACGACAAATGTTTAAAAGTTTTTTCAATGAAAATTAAAATTCGGAGGAAAGTCCGAGAAAAATTAGAATTTCGCTTGTGCCGTCAACAATCCAGATTGCCTTTGAAAGGTTGCGATAAACGTGGACGCTATTATTTTAATACTATTTAGAGTCGGAGGTACCTTCACCAGGCGTCTGAGGAAGCACTGATAATGACGTTCGCGTGGAGAGTTTCTCCATTTCAGCGAACCGTGTTCAGGTTCCGGTTCATTGATCGCCAACCACAGGTTTTAATTGGTCAGCTGGTCAATTAAAAATGAGAGGTGGGTGCTCCAGACGGCGTTGAGTTGATATTTCAGGGTACTTTTGGATCTCAAGGGTTTCTCGGTATTTTCGCACGTCATTCTCAGCCATCTCACGAGGCTAGCTGCGATGCTGGCGAAACGTCGGAACGTAACTCTGCAAGGACACGAGTTACAGCCAGAAACCTCTGGTACAGTCTGTTCAAAATGAACGTGGGAAAATGGCAAAAGACTGTTTGTAGTCTTTAAATAAAAAAATGAAAATTCTATCGTAAACCAGAAGATCCAGATTGTTCGAGAAACGAAGCAGCCCTGTGAAGATAATCGTGAGAAAAACTTGACATTCCTCATGTATCGTTCTTTTGCGATCAAGCAAGCAGCCCTTCGGATGGGCAGAAGACTGTCTGCAGTCTTGAAACAAAAAAAGGAAAAATTGTATCGTAAGCAAAGAATTGACCTTGAAGAACGGTGCAGGCGTGCAAAGACAGACATAAAAAAAGTTTCACATTCCTCCTGAATTATTGTTCAGCGATGAAACGAGCAGCCCCAAAGAGGGAGAAAAAACTGTTTGCAGTCTTTATTAAAATCGAGAAAAGAAAAATTGTATGATACACGAGTGTCTGACCTCGAGAAACAATTTCAGTCGAACGAAGACAGGGATGAAAAAAGCTTCGCATTCCTCGTGAATCGTTGTTCAGCGACAAAGGAAGCAGCCTCGAAGAGGGAGGAAAGGATGTCAGGGTGTCGAAGGGAAGAGGGTCGAAACGTAGGGTCGCGACAGAGGAACAACAGGGAGCAACAACAACGAGGAGAACTGTAACGATTGCGTCGGAGGCCGCGGGAGAGAGGTCGGCACGCGGAAGAGAGCAGCCAGTGGCATTTTGTAAATTAAATTTTAAATATTAAAAATAGCCCCTGCCGCGGTCTTTCTCTCTCGCTCGCCCCCTCTTCCTTTCGCCATCGCGGCTTTTCGAAACGCCATCCATCGCGAGCCACCCGCCTCCTACCCGATAACCTGCAACCCACTTACTCATTCGTCGATAATAATTTTATTCGAGGGTGAAAAATTGCTGTTTCCTCTCGTTCTCTTTCACCCTCCACCCCCACGCGCGCAGCGTTCTCCGTTTCTCCGTCATCCGGCCGACCGTCTCTCTCGTCGCCCGGTCGAATTCTCCTCGTCACGCGAACTGCATCTCCTCTCTTCTCTCTTTTTTCTCTCTCCCTGTCTCTCCCTCTCTTTCAGGGTTCTCCTCTCGCAACCGTGACCACCCAGCAAAGGTAGATCCCGAGTCCCCATGCATACTGCAGAGCGCTTTTGATCGGGCCGGAACCCAACGGAATGAAATATAAAAATCGCAATAAAGCGTCCGCTGCCGGTGCCGGGATGCTTCGATTCCGTATCCGGGATTCGTCGCGTCCACCTCCTCGACAAACACGTCGACCATATTATTCTCGCTATTTTTTTCAAACGATCCTCCTCTCCTTTCCTCTCTTCTCCTCTCCTCCTGTCGGAGACTCGCGACTGAAGGCCTGTGAATCGGTTGATCGTTCATTAAAGTTACGCCGGTCGACTTGATACGGGATTGAGCATCGGTCTGCGCCCGGTTACAACCGTGATAGATATGGAACAATAAATCGTTTGTTTCTCGAATCGTCGTGGATGCTGAAACGCGGCCAGATACCTTCGGATCTGTGTTTTTAGAGTACAGAATGTTTCAGTTGTAGTGTCCGTGGTATGGGTAGAGTTTCGAGGTTGAAGAGAAATCACAGCAGAGATTTGATTAGAATTCATAGAAAGTAGGAGTTACAGCTGTAATATCTGTTACTGGTATGTTGGATGAGCTTGAAATATCATCAGAAATATTATTAAAATTGATAGAAGGGACGTCACGATTTTCTGCTGTAGTCATTAATAGTCAGACCTCAGAGGGTTTCAGCTCTAATATTGGTAACTGAAATGGGGAACGATGTTGAAAAAGATTGACGAGAAATTACGGCGGAAATTTGATTAAAATCAATAGAAAGGGTGTGACGATTGCGTGCTATAATTATTAACACGTTAGAGTACAGGGTATTCCAGCTCCAATATTCGTTACTTATATGGAGAATCCAAAAGCCCGATTTGAACTCTATAACTAACTCGTGCTCTGATCTTGCTATCGCCATCCACTCAACAACCTCTTCAAGACTTGACTAACATCCAAATTTTCTCCACCGTCGGCGCAATTGTCTGGCTCTCCATAAAACAATCGCACGTGTCACCGAACTTTCTCAAATCGCCGTAAAATTGCATTGAAATCGATTCGGCAGCGCTCGAGAGTTCTACGCGGTTTCAGCAAACGTTCGGGTCCTCGTAAAGCAGCGATCGGTCTCCTTGCGGAGGACACGCGTATGGGCGGCGGAGAGGGGTTAGGTTGGCTTTGATGAAAAATGTAGAAGCCGGATCTGCGTTTCCAAATGCTACCTCTATTACCGATCGACGATCGCACGAGCCTCGTGAAAAATTCGCCGAGTCGATTCTTCTCAGGTGCACGGAGATTTCCGACGAACTCGCATCGCGCGCGATAAACGCTCGATATTTCGCCTCTTACGCTCGCTTTATTTTTTTTTCCTCTCCCTCTCCGACCCGCGGGCGTAAAAAAGGAAGGAAAAAACAGCGGAAAGGACGAGCAGCCGATTGGAGCAGTTTTTTTTACTGCTCGTAAAGTATGAAAGGCGAAAGGCGAAAGGCGAAAGGCGAAACGCGAGGCGGGCGACGAGAAAAGGGAGAATCGTCGCACCCCGGAACAATTTCTCCGCGGAACTCGCGATTATAATAAGCGGCGCTTAATTCGAACGGGCCATTCGACGGTCTCGAATTTTCGCGGGATCGATACGCGGCGAGGCGCTTCTTAAAACCGCCTGGGAACTTTCGCTTCTAATATTTAGACGAGGTTGCTCCGCTCGTAAAAAATGTACCCTCGAAATCTCTATCGATTTACTTTCGCTCTCTCGCTCTCGCTCTCCCGCTCGGATTCTCTCTTTGTCGCTTGCCAGCTCGTCGCCAAAGTTTCGCGCTCCGTTTTAGCGACGCATTAAATACGGAATGAAACGAGTCGAGGGAACTCCCGTTTCGACGCGCGGCATTTAAATCTTCCGAGAACCGAGGGAAATTGTTCGAAATTCCCGCGAAATCCGGGCGAAACGCGCGAGTGCAGCTGTTGATTTTCGCTCTGAACTCGAGGATATTATTGTTATCGAAGAAACGGAAGAAAAGGGTGATCAACCCGGACGCGAGAAGTCGAGGATTTAACTTCGATCTGTCAGTTTGTACGATCTACGTGTCACGTGTAAAATTATGGTATGACGAAAACGTAGTACGTTTTTGGAGTATGCAGAAAATAAAATTTTTCTTTCGAATTATTTACGGGCTGCCTTGAACTGAATAAAAAATACTTAATCGACATGAGTCCAGAAATTAACTTCTCGAAACAATCAGTATTATAAGCCTGCAATATTTGGTGCATATTTTTAAACCATGATTTTTCGTCACAAATACCTCAACACATAAAATAATAAAAAGCATACGATTCTGCTACAAAAATGGAGGTGACTTTAATATCTCCTCTACATCTCCGCTCATAAGAAAAAGACTACCGAACCGAACGTATTGTCCAATGATCGTCCATTTTTATTCTTTCAACAATAATTTTATGAGGTACTACAGTCTGTAGTTTATTCCAGGGTTAGAGAGATAAGAGAAAATAAAACAGGGTTATTTAACAAAATAGAAGGACGTCACGAAGAATACCTCTTCCAACAGAATAAAATAATAAAATAACAAGCAACAAAACGTAGCGTCCAACAGTCCTCCATTCCTATACCTTCAGCAATAAAAAGAATGTTCAAACAAGTTACCCTATTCGACGATCAAAAATCTTTCACCACCGATACGAACCTAAAATCACGGAGCACGAAAGATGGACAATCCTCGTGGACGGTCGTCGCCCAGAGAAAAAAAACGGCTGAAGGGTGCAACAATAAATTGTTGTCGAACAAAAGAGCAGTCTTGCGGCCGCCTGGAGTAGCTGCACGCATACTCGTACGAACCCGTACACACGCGCACGCATACAGGCATGTTCGGGCGCAGCCAGACTGATAAATGATTCATACGATATTTTTCTCTGCCGGAGTCTGGCTGGGTCTCGCTATCTCGCCGTTCCCGAAGAAACTGCCGAGCATTAATATATATTTTATGTTTTATATTTGTTTCGGCGTGGCATTCGCTGTACGATGCCGCGCGAGTGTGCGCGTCCGTGTGAGCGACGCGGCGTCTCCTCGGAGATGAATGGCGCGCGAACGACGCTATTCCAAAGCGTACGGGACCAGCGTCGCCAACATCCGCATTTACGTTCGCGATCCGTCCTCGAAAACCGGAGAAAAATGACGCGACCGGGGCTAAGGAACTCCCGTACGCCTGGCAACGACCTTTCAACCCGACACGCCGTCGAAAACCTGCACAATTTATTTATTTATTCGTTCATTTGATCACGAACGAGCATCCGGCTGACTGAGGACATTGCGCTGGAACCGTCGCGTCCGCGGACGGTCAATCTGCTTTTTTTACGAGAGATTTATTTCGTAACCGGTGCAGTGGCCGTTCCGTCGGTGATCATGCACCGTCGCCGCTTTACACCTCTTAACAAGATTTCCTTGATCTCCAAACGCATACGTTGCCATTTGGCAAAGTCGTCATCGCCTTCTCGAGCACAGTATTTACGAGCGTAGCTCGAGAAGGTGATGACAACTTGCCCTGCCTCGGTTGGCTGGAACTTCTCGGTCCCGAATGCTCTTCCAGCCAACCGTGGGGCACTGTACTACTGATATTTTTTAATACAGCGGAGGCATGAACGCGGACGTACTTACGTTACTGTCTGGTGTATTTGAATGTGTAAGTATTACCAAAGAATATATTATCGAGTAACAAAGTAAATATTTTTCTTTAAATATACAACAAAATAAGGTGGACTCTTTAAATTATTTTTCTATGGATCTTTGACACATAAATTGGTAATTTCAAAATATTTCAATTATTTTCGGAGACACAATGCATTTAAGAAGAATTACTTTGAGAAATTGTCTGTTTTTTTATTTGCCTGCATCATATGCAGAAAATTTGGTGGAAAGTATGTCAAAACGTTGCAAAGCCATAATCGTCAACAGAGAAGATTAAGCTCATTATTAATTAAGAGCGAAACAATATATCAAATATAGGATCAAACCGTGTAAAAATTGTGTACATTAGATTCTTTTTTTTGTAGGTACGGCGTACACGCTCTTGCGTTACAGACTGTATATATCTCCGATTTTATCGCAGAAATGCAAGTACATGCTATAATACTCGTAATGTATTAATCTTGTTATTATGAAAACGCGGTTCAGTGAAAAGAATGAAACATGTCTCGTCCATGCTGTCAATATATTTTCTAAATAAAATGAAAAAGTTAAAACAACCGCGTTATAGCACGATCTAGCCATAATCTAACAGAGACCACGAAACAGTTCAGCCACTACAGCAGTTTCTCGTTCTGAAAGGGTCAGTGAGTTTGTTACTAAGAAAAGGCATTTCAATGAAAATAATGAAACATTTCTCAACCACGTTGTCAATATATCTTCTAAACAACACAAATGAGTTAAAAAATCGCAGGACAGTACGATCTATCCACAATTTCTCAACAAATACCACGAAATAGTTAAGCCACTGTAACGGCGTTTCGTTCTGAAACAATCAGTGAACGGGCAGCCACTAGGCTGGCGCTCGGTGTCCGAAGAGTCGAGAGTACAGCAAAGGTGTGCGAAGAGAAACGAGGACAATGGCAGGGAAAACGGGGTTAATATCGCGGAAAGTAGTTCCCGTTGACCTTTGACCGATCTCGCGACAAATATAATATATTTTAGGATTTTCCGCGGTGAGCTCGCACGTCCGTCCTGAATAGTTCAAGAGCGCGGATACAGAAACGAACGTCGTTTAAAAATGCAACGCCACGAAATTTCTCGCCGCCCTTTAATATTCAGCGGCCGAGAAATCGGTGTCTTCGTTATTAATCGTGCGAGTTTAAACTGGTCCGCTGGCAGGACGACTCGACGGCCCCGTCTACGACACGGCGAGAGAATGACCTACCTAACTGGACCGATCTATCGAGACGTCGATCCCTCGTACTCACCTGAAACAGAGAAAAAAATAATTTATATGATTTTGAAGGCTGTGAACAGAAAATTTGATTAATTAACATGCTCTGCGGCGAACCTGAGAGGACAGTGAATTATCAAGCTGGACATCCACGATTCCATTTAATTTTATGAGTATTTCCTCTCATGAAACAAAAATCTTTACGTGTGCATATACAGTGGCGGACGAAAATATTCGTATAGGGAGGATATTATAAAAGAGATAATTGTAACTTGTAAATGAATAACTGTGTTTCAATGAATTTTCTAGAACATTTAAAGTAATGTTAAACGTACACATCATTCATTGGTCCAATTGTGTAAACTTTTAAAGAATTGGTACTGAAGTGGTACTTGTACTTGCAACATAAGGATCATGGCCGTTTATTTGATATCGCCATGTATTTTACATTCTAAAATAAAATCATTTTTATACGAAACACAGTTACAATCGTCACCTCGTACCACCGCTACAGTCTCAATTCCCCTAAAAATTTTACCCAAATTCGTGTCTGTTCAACTAAATAAAATTTCAGGGATCTAGTAATCCCCACAGCAGTCAAAATATTAACACGAAGCAAAAGATATAAAAAAGTAGAAAAGAATCACCCGAGTTCAGCTACAAACCTGTCCTAAAACCACACGCCAGTCAGAGGACACTGACCCTGTCCATTCTGTTATTTGTTCGAAAAAGAAGACAATCCTCGAACATTCGATCGAGATTCTATTACATTTATTGAATTAGCGTACACGCGAGCATGCGTTCAGAGGCAGAGGAGCGGCGTCGAAAATCAACAGCCGGGTAGTCGAAAGAAGCGAGAGTACGTTCGCGTCGATTCGATATCGTCGCTCGAAAATACAGAGCCGGCGGAGAGGTTTACAACGCTCGCCGAAAGAGATTTAGTAGTTTTAATTTCGCAGCTCGTCCGTGCCCCCGGACGATCAAAAAACAACCGTCCGAACAAAGACGCTTTCTCGTTTATTCACCGTTATTATCACGTAAGCGCAAGTGCCCGCCCGGATAATGGGCCAGGCTTTCAGCACGGATTTCGATTAAACGCCCTAACCTATCGCTTTTTATTCCCGAAAAAAAGAATAGATGTTTCAACGTTTCTCCTGTCGATCGATGGACGACGAAGAGAAAGGCGTGAGAACGAAATGAAAGTCACGAGAAGCTCGCAGAACTTAAACCCCTTGCTGGGTTTAACTGACCCAAGCTGTCGGAACAAGCAAAGCAGCAGCAAAAATTCTATACCGATCAGACTGATTCAACAGAAAGACTCTGGAGTAATCTTGAACAGTCGATTCAGCTCGTCCAAATTGTCTCTTAAAAACTCCTAAAAAGCAAAATAGTCGACTAAAGAGTCTCGATTTTTGATACAGATAAAGAAGCTCGCCACCACTACGCTTCTTAAAATTCCCAAGATCCCCATGTTCCATCCATCGCTACCCACTGAATCACAGACTAATCTAAACAATCGGAATAAACGAAGCAGCAGGAAAAATAGAAATAAGCGAGAAGGCTCTCGGACGACCTTGGACAGCCGACACAGCCTACCCGAACTGTCTCTTCAAAACTCCTGAAAACGAAGGTAGTCGAAGCGAGAGTCTCGATTTCCTACCCAGCTCGGAGGAAACTTTAAAGATGAATGTTGCAATCAGAGACGCAGACGTCTAGAAAGAGAAAGAGAGAGAGAGAGAGTGAGAGAGTGAGAGAGTCAGAGCCAGAGAGAGATAGATGGATGGAGCGAGAGGGAGGATGATAAAAGGGGCAGAGCGGGTGGCCGTATGGGGTGGTGGCGGAGGAGGGTAGGCACAAACATACGGGTAAGCGCGCGCGAAGGGTGCAGCCGCATGCTAGGAAGGGAGGCCCGCCGCCCGTCATAGGGCATGGCGTTCTGGCATAACTCAGAATTGCCTCGCTGCAAGGGTAGAATTGACAGCATAGCACTAACATTGTATGCACCCGCGTTATGTATTTATGTAAATGCATACCCCCTCATCCCACGATCGCGCGAGTCGAGCACTCGCGCGCACCGTTTCCCTTACCAGCCACCCCCCAACCACCCACCCACCGCCCCTCCGGCCGATCCTCCCACCCTCCTCCTCTCCGCCTCTCGTCTCCTCGGCCGCCGCCCCTCCGCGGTTCTCTCGTTTGCAACCGGCCGATGGCAAGCTCTTGCACAAACTATACCGCTCGTGGACGGAGATATATTATACGCGTACATAGCAATACGTACGAGTACGGCCGCGTACCTTCCCTCTCGGCCCGGCTGTGTATACAGGGTGTTTCGTAAATGCGTGTCAACAGAGCACGGGGATGAAGCTGCACGGTGGTGTGGGTTCGAGAGCGTTTGTACGGATGTTTGGCGCAGGGGCTACGGATTCTGAGATACTGAAGATATCGAAGAAAATGCTTTCTGTATGTACAGGGTGTTTTGTAAATGCGCGTCAACAGCGCACGGGGATGAAGCTGCACGGTGGTGTGGGTGAAGAATGTTTGCACGAATGTTTGGTGCGGGGGTTATGGGTTCTGAGATGTTGAGATATCGGAGAAAATGGTTGAGGTGTATCTGAGAATTGTACAATGTCTTTGTATGTATGCAGGGTGTTTTGTACATGCGTGTCAACGGTTCTGGGGACGAAGCCGTGTGCTGATCTGGGTAAAGAGGGTTGCACGAATTGTCGGTGCGGAGGTTGTGAATTCTGGTATGTTGAAGATATCGAAGAAGATGGTTGTGATGTCCTATGGGATGTAGATCGTCTTTGTACAAATACAGGGGGTTTTGCGCGACTACAGTTGTCTGTCATGTAACAATTTTTAAATACCAATTGTGAGAGCGACTATAGTCCTCCTCCACGAAATGTCTTATAGGTATCAGCGCCGACTGTGGTCGCACAAAGAAAAAAGAACCACATCTCCTGATTTCTCATTAGGCATTATGGCTTTTTAAATTAAATTTTGTATTTCAATTTCATTTTCTTTTTTATATTCGAAAAATGTACGACCCACGTGGCCGTACCGTATCTTTGATTTTCGATCGAACACTCCCGTAGCGAAAGGGTTGAAAACATTACTTATAGAATAATCTAATAATTATCTCAACCTACACCAGTTTTCTTTTTTCACAATCTTATCCTTCACACCCTATTCCATTCTCATCTGTCATTTCTTATCCTATACCACTCCTTTCCCTCTGCACCATTATTCATATCCTCTCCACTTTACTGCAACCTGTTCCAATTAACCCCAAACTTTCTGTAGAAAAATGCAGAACAGCCCTTCCAATGTTATCTCTTCTCCGCAACCGAGTCTCCGCATCTTCTATCGAGTCATCCCATAAGTAATATCGTTTTTAAATATGACTTCGTCAGACGCAAACAAATGCACAACTGCAGTTATTTTTAATTATCAAAATATAGTGTATCTTCAGTTTAGTGTCCTTGCTCACGCACTTCAAGGTTCTTTGATACCACCTTCAACAAATTTCTATCGCTTTTAGACAATTCATGTCAGATTGATGGTAATCGATCGGGACCACTGAATTTGTTATCAGCTAGAAAGCTATCGAGCCACCGAAATAGGCAATAGTTGGTAAGTAGTTGTCGGTCACGTTCATAATTAATCGCCATTCAGGGTAATTTGGAAAATCCTGCGAGCTCAGCTCCTCGTCTGGCCCTTTCAGTGCTATGTACGTTCTCCAAAAATCGTCGACATAAACTATGAACGCGTATAAACATCCTACAAATCTTTCTGTCTTATATTTCCATAAATATGTGCAGTTACGATCCTATAACTCCCCTTTCAACGTCGATAATCGCGATTCAAAGCTGCAATCCAAAGTTACCCTTCCTCTGCAACCGAGTCAGCTGTACGCTCTCCTCGAAGAATAACCTTGTCGGGCCAATTCTCGATCCTCGTGCAACAGAATCCTTTCCACTCGAGACACCGTGTATAGAGAGAGTATCGGAGGTGGTGTGTGTGGAATCTGTACGTGCACGTAAGGCGCGTGTAATCGTAAACGCGTACGAGGGTGGTCGAACGAGAACGAACGCGAAATCGAGGGTTCGAGGGAGAAAGATGGGAACAGACACGAAGTACGCGAACGGGAGCCAGCGAGAGAGACGGAGAGAGATCGAGAGAGATCGAGAGAGAGAGAGAGAGAGGGGGAGAGAGAGAGAGGGGGAGAGAGGCACAGAGAGAGAGAGAGAGAGTGAGAGAGGAGAGGAGAGTTCACATAAGGCAAAGGATGGAGCAACGAGCCGGCGACGCCACCGACGCCGCCGACGCCACCGACGCCGTCCTGCCACGCTACACGGCATATACCATACACCGATCACATTAATCAGAGGTTATTGCGCGCATTCCTAATCATCCGGGCCTCTAACTATTCCCAGATTCTGATTGGTGCATTACTCGGCATTTCCGGTATGATTCTGCATTCCAATTGGCCGAGCGAGCCGCACCGCATCTACGAATTTCAATTTGCCCGCTGCTGTTCCACCGGTCGGTCCTCTTCCTTCAACCCTTGCTCCGCTTCGACCCTTCTGGGAAAACACGGCTCCTGCGAAAATCGACCAGCCGGATCTATCGGGGACAACGGACTCCCGGTTTCGTTGTTGACAGGGACCCGGTTCGATGCTGTTCCTCGTCCAGACACCGAGGAAGGAATTTTTTTAAACGATATCCGCACGAGACACTGCAGTCGAATTAACACGTTGAACGCCGTGGCTGTCACCGGTGACCGACACCTCAAGTTTAATGTAATTAAATAATTATCGAGTGTCACAAAACTCTGAGCGTCCTGTAACAATACTGTATGGACAGACTGAGTACTCAGATCTTTTTTTTCTTTGCGATTTGTATAAAAAGTAGTAAATTATATCGTGTCTGATCAGCTATGACCGTTTTCACTGTGTCGATGAACATGGTAATAAAGTACAGTTCGCGTAGGATTTCTAAGGAGCAGAAGCGAGATATGAAAACAAGAGATGATATACTTTTCTGAGGCTTTCACGGCCCGGTTCATTACAGATAATATTGTTCGTGGTTTCTGTTTTTCTTAATTGATCGACCAATTAAAAACTGATCGGTTGATTCAATGATCCGGAACATGAACGTGGGTGCTTAAAAGAGTGAACATTCTGGCGCGCGTCAGTATCAGTGCGTCCTCAGACACCTGATGAAGCTAGCTGCAATGCTGGCGAAACGTTTGCAACATTTTCCTACTGGCCATGGCTTGCACCCGGAAGCCACGAACAATATTATCTGTAAGAGATGATATAGCTTCTCCAAAATTCAAAGAACATAATAGAGTTTGGTCATGTTTAAAGAACACAGTGATAATAGTACAACCGAAGACGACGCGTCGCTTTAAATATAAAATGAATAGAACAAGGCGTGAGTTTAATTAATGAATCAGAGTAGACGAGACTGGCAGCCATAGTTCGGTCCACGACATGGTGTCGATCATGGTGGAAGATTCGAGTCCGATGGTCTAGCGTTTATGACTCGCGAAGGTCTGGTCACAGGTTTCGGTTGATCGCGAGTTTATATCAAGACTTGTTTAAATGAGTTTATCGACGGCGAAAAATGTGGTCGTGTTATAAATTCGAGTCGTTAATGGATATAGAAGAATCGCTTGGGAACTGACCAGATGGTCATCAGGCAGCGGATGTTATTGAAATCTTCGTTTACAATACTTAGGGCTTTCATTACTCAGGCCGCTGGCAAGTACATGTGATATAACCCTATGCGGGCGACAACTTTTATAAGTGTACTTATCTGTGGGCCGGAGACCATTTCTGTATGAAACGAAATTATGCACCGAAGACTTAAATAGTAAGTGTTAAAGAAAAAATGTTTTATCAGCACGTTTCACTTTGAATTACCTTTAATGATACCTTGTAAAAGTCGTCCGACTAACAGCTATTGCATTCGAGATAAATAATTACAGCATTCCGTTTGAAAAAACGATGTTGACCTTCAAATCTGAACGCGTGCATCCAATTAAACAATACTAGCATCTCGTCATGCCTCCCTCCATGCTATACAAGTTTTGTATGCAACATTTTTCTATGTTATTATAAATAACGAAAATATTCCAGGCGGATAAAGGTATTTCCCCGCTCTGCGTGACATAAATCTTTTCACGAAAATTTAAAAAATTCATAAGCTACGAATGGCTAAAGTTAAATCGATGAAACTGCCGTTAAAAAAAATAACAAACATTCAGAGATTTCGTACGACGTGAATTTTTACAGTTTACCACTGTCGCAAACGATTTACACCCATTTTTTTCTATTCTTTTCGTCCGAAAAATGTATGTTTATCGTTACAGCAGAAAATAGTGTCAACCGATTTTGATAAAAAGCTGTCTCAATTATGCAATGCTTCATGCGTTTCTGCTTGGAACGTGTCACATGTTGGGGCAATTTATCGACACGCCGACTGGCACGGGCTCGCCGTGGAAATTTTGTTTAATTAATTAATCTAAACGTGCAACCGTCGAAAATAGGAAAGTGCTCAGCCCTGAAGTGTTCCGCACTCAATGGATTGATACAGGATATTATAGTGCGACTGATTAGGTACGGTGGCTTTCATTGCGGCAGTCTATGTGTTGACTTCTGACGAAATACTGATCGAACTGAACATTGCGGTAATATCGCAGGAACACGTATATTCGATTGAATATTTAAATAATATTATAATTTACATTGTGTCTGGCCTGAGATGACTCTCTTCGCTGTCTCGGTCAACGAGTCAATTGAAAAAACCATCGATGATGACAAAATTCTGAACAAATTGAACATTACAACACCAACATAGGAGATCACACACTCGATTGAACGCTTAAACCCTGTTTCCATTGTGACGTACATTAGAAACGGCAATTTACGTTGTGTCTGACCACAGATGACCCTCTCCACTGAGTCAGTCAACGCGTTCAATTTCCAATGAAAGATGCACGAACTTTCTCTCCAGGGTCCACTTGTAATCACGGTACAACCCTAAAAGGACCGACTTACAATTTGCCCCGTACAAAACCAAAGACGGAGCATAGAAAAAAAAAATCCTCTCACTCAGCTTCGTCGACGCAAAAACAAGATATCCGAACACACCCGAACGATAGAATCAACCAATTATCCGTCACCACCAAACGTTTAATCCTCGCAATCGAATCACCGGCGAATCTGCGCCGATATTACCTGAATAACCGGAGACAAATGCTCCGGATAATCCGCATTTCGCGCTCAAGGGGTTAAGCCTGAAGTACGAAAATGGCCGCAGCCTATACCGTGCTGTGTCCTCCCCGCTCCGAACGGCGCTCATTGCTGCTGCAGCGTGCTGACCGGAGAACCGGATCGAACAGAGAAACCGAAAGCGAATTCCGCGGAGCAGAAACTCGAAATCGAGCAATTTCCCTGCAACTTTCTGCCCGCGTCCTGATCGAAGTCGCAGCAACCGCGACGTCCAGGAACCGAAGGGTGAACGGTATAATCGGCAACGATAGAAATTCTATAACAGTGATCAGTATGCTACAATGTTCACGGGTTTGGTCGGACCTCGAACCGCCGCCCGGTGCAATAAAGTTGATCCCCGTCCGAGAAATTGCATCGCGTTTCGTTTAATGCCACGTATTAGCCGGATCGGCCTGCGAAACCGAATAATTGCGATTCCGTCGGACGGAAGAGGATCGTTTTCAACGTCGACGTCGCGGCGCTTCTTCTTCGCGGGGGCCAGAGATAATGGAATCCGCGACGCATTACGAAATTACGATTTAAGCGTCGACGGGAGTGAGCTGGCGATCGGAAGAAGGGTAGGGGCTGACACGGGTGAAAAGAGGAAAATGCAGGGACGAAGAGAGAGAGAGAGAGAGAGAGAAAGGAAGGGGAAGAGGGTAGGCGAGATAGGGTGTACGAGCTTCCGGTTTGTCCCCCGGCTTTCCAATATTCTTCTCGGTCTCGCCGATTGGAGATCGAATTGTCCGTTAATTGAAATGATTAATTGTCTCACCTCTGCCGGGGCCGAACGGTTCGCGTTCCCTGATTGCTTATTTACAAATAGGAAATTCGAAAATGTGCAGAATCGCGCGGCCCTGCCGTTCGAGCGGAACGTGCAGAGAAGGAGAGAGAGAGGGTAGGAGAGACAGGTTGATCGTGGTGTGGCGTGTCCGTGGAAAAGGGGATGGTAACTCGGATACTCGCTCGAGTTTCGAAGCAAGGGAGGCGAGGGGGCCACGACGAGGCGGAGGCCATACGAGGGCCGCAATATCGTAGGATATTACGAATTTGCTATTTTCCGCGGCGGCCGAATTGAAACTGGGATTGTTAATTACTCGGTGATTATCGCAGCCAGAATCGAAGTCGCGCCGAAATTGCAGAAATCGAAATTACTTTTACGATCCTCCCTCCCTCTATTACGATCTTTCCGCCGTTTCTTCGGCCTGGATCGCTGCTTCCGGATCCGCGGGGCTACCGTGTTGCGTCTGGCCGGGAACCGTTGCCGAAATTCGGATGCTCTGTGCGTCCAATTGAAATTCGACCGTGCTACAGAGGGTGAGGTATATCTGATAAGATGTCGCTAAGATTTTTCTAAATTGTGCGAGATATCGAAAGATGTTTTATAGAAAAGTTGTGTGGTTGATCGGGCCAGATACATTGGTAGCGATTGTTCTTTTATTGATAGAGGCATACAGGTTGGCTGAAAGCTCTATGGTTTTTTGATGGAATCTAAAGGAGGATCGAAAACTGAGTAACGGTGTAAAGGTCATTTTTAGACTTCGGGCAGTCTGGCTAACAATGGAACAAACATACATATAGTCTACTGTGCAATATAGAAAAGTCCTCCCGATTACCTTTTTACCTGTATAAATGACGAGAAATCAAACTATACCTAATTCAATTCTACTATATTATATGCAATGGTCCACCTGATCTCCTTCTTAGTCGAATCAATAATAACAAGCCAACATGCATCCGGTCTAACCTACCCCAGGTCTACTGTAATATAATATGCAATAGTCCACCTGATTTATTTTTTAACTGAATAAATGATAACAAACCGACCTATACCTCGTCCAACCTAACTTCACCCTTCTGTACAATGTACGAAAACCCATCCGATCTCTTTTTTGGCTGAATAAATAGTAACAAACTAACCTAGTCCATCCGAATCCAACTTATGCCAATTTTTCTGTTGCCGATCTCACTCGAATTCAGTCCCACCTATATACATACAAGAACTACTTATTTCAGAGCCTTTGCACTCCAGAGGTGACTCTCTTCCAGTAGAAAATATTGTATCAGATAAAAATACATGAAATATTGAAATAAAATAGCGATATCCATTACTTTATATACGATTTAACTGTGTAATAGTTGTAAAAAGTTTCGTCAACTCTTTAGCAAAAAAGCTTCGAGTTCCAATTTGCCTAAAGTGAAAACGCCTTCGACTGCACAGAGTCAACCATACAGAACCCAATATCGAGTGAGAGTTGCCTCTCAAATACAAAAGATGTTTATGAAATAGACATTGTCGCTTCTCGATCGTCATTCCAGGTCGACTCAGAGTCGCCTCTCGAGGCAAAGGGTTAAAGGTAATCCGTTCCTCCTCCTTTCTTCATGAATGATTGAGAGCGTGGGACCACGTGATAGTATTTAGGCTGGCTTGGAATTCGCTGGGTGGGAGCAAATTCCCCGGGGATGGTTAATGGATTTAAGGTGTGGAATCGCAAGCAAGGTCCAGGGTGGTTCGAAGGGCCGGCCTGGCCACGGGTTTAACGAGGTTGGAGGCGCGAATTAGTTCGCGGGTACCGGCTGATTGAGAAAACTGTGGACGCGTGGAGGACACCCGGAAGAAAAGGCCGTGGAACGAGGAGCCAGAGCTCGTCGAACGGATGAAAAATTCTAAAGACGGAGAAATGAGATAATATAATATGAACGGAGGCGCGGGGCTGCGGGAAGAAAAAGGACCGGCAGGAAAACGGGGGATGGGGCGAGGATGGACGACTGGTTAAACGATAAAAAGGTTAGCGGCCACAATGGAACGCCGAACGAGCGGATACGGGAGGAGAAATCAGAGGCGCGAAAGAAAATAGACGCTGCCGGTAATTCGACGAGCTGCTGTCGAAAGGTCAGCGCGAAGCAAAGGGATTCTGATCGTCAAGGAAAATAATCCTTTGCCCGGTGACGGCGACTCGTCAAACGAATTTTGAACGAACTCGTAGATAATGTAACTAAAGACGGTATTTTCTTTTTCCATTTCATTTCCCGTATTAGTGTGATTGTATTGTAAGTGTCCTACTTGCAGTTAGTCGCATTAGAACTTTTTGTGTTTATTCTCACGCCTGTACTTTGTGAGTGTAATTTCGGACCAGTCGATCAATCATTAATATTAATCATAATAAATTAATCACTAAATTATAATCATTAATATTATATTTACAATAAAAAAGCAAATTACAGTCAAAATCATTTGGAGAATGTCTGGTTTTCTAATTCAGGCCCGCTTAAAATTGCTGTTTTTGGAAGGAACGATCATCTCGCTGTCACTTTCGAAATATTCATCCCTATCATGACTATAATCATATCAACCAGATATTCTAATTCAGAGTCACTTGATATTACTATTTTTCGTGTTTTCTGAAAGAATGATTTTGGAACTCTAACAAGTTCCACGAGCCAGTGAAATGTTCCGTATCTAGTCAGACACATTAAAATGGATTATTCTGTGCATATATTTCGAAGCTCGTAAATATTTACTAATCTCATGAAACATTCCCTATTACATACTATCGCTCTAACATTAATTTTACTTAAACTTTAATCAAGGTTAGTAATTATTTAATTAAACGGACAAATATTCTGTAAAAGTGATAGACTACTCTGAAAATTCTTTGCCGATTTGAAACAGAATAATAGTACTGTGCGACAAGAAGAATGTGACCATAATTTCTTGTCACTGTACTAACTTGTTTGTATGCCACACCCACAGGTTTCAAAAGTAAATGTTCATGCACTGCTCATATATTATTTATTCAATAAACGAACGCCTAAGTAAACACTGGCCTAACCTACGCGTGGTTTATAGTAATTCATCACTGCAGCAACACCTCTGTACGCCACACCTACAGGTTTCAAGACCAAGTCGTCGGACAATACTCATATATTATTCATTGACTCAAAAAACGCTCGAATTAAAATTGCCTGACCCACGCGTGATTTGTAATACGCCGAAGAAGCAATTTTTCTACCCAACACGCGACCGCGGAGGACCGTAAAGCTCAATCGAATCGTCGCGAAACGAAATTCCCTAGAACCCCCGCCGTTCGCGAGAAATCATGGAGAAAACATGGCGCAAACATGGTTTACTCGTTTTCCAATTTGTTTACCGCAAACACGGCCCGAGGAGACTGATTTCTCCTTGGTTACAGGCCGCTGGGTCCGTGATTTTTTCATTCGCTCGTTATTTCGACGGGAACCAATCGACCAAACTCTCCACCGCGCTAGCGCGCGCAAACAAAGGTTTCGGCTAGAAGGTATTACAAAGTCATGGGGCGGCATTGAAAATTCCATTTTACAAAATTTGTTAGGGGTTCGCATAAAAAATAAAATCGCCGACGGACAAGCAACCTCTCCCGCCGTTTCACCCCCTACGGTCGACATGCCGTTTCTCGTTGCGCCGTTTCCTTTCGACCAGAGGAAAAAATGGAGGACAAAGTATAACGAGTCGAGCTTGGTGGACAATATTTCGATCTCACACGAGAAAAGGAAATAATCGAGGGTGAAGCGATCGAGTGTTCGAGAGCGAAGAAATCGAATGTTCGACAGCAAAGCGTCAGTGAACGTGTGTATACGTCTGTACACCCTGTTCATAAGTCTAGGGACACTTCCTAATTTCACTCTCACATTTAAATTAAAACTATTCAGCGATTATTTGCTGATTCCTTACACCGAATACGATTTAAAATGCTAAAATACATTGAATTATGAATCAAACGTTCCTGTACGTTGTTCTACCGTCAACAATTTTCTAATGCCCGCAATGTCGACCTTTGACATGATGAGTCTTAACTATACTGAATCGAGCGATTTGAAATTATCAACTCACAGCCTTCTGCATTCGAATGCCCCAAAGACATGCTGTTTTCCCTCTGTGAACGTCGTAGCCTACTGTACTGAAATCTACGAAGACCAATCAGGCTGCAACCGCCTCACAGCACACTTCGACCACAAGAATAAAGAAAAGCTTTTCCAACAAGTGATTCATTTTCAACCTGGCCCTAGTGGGTGAAGTTGCACCAGAGATAGTATAGCAGTGCGTCACCGGTATACTACAAGAGCGACGAGAGAACTCGATAATTCAAGACGCGGCGCTCAACACTCTGTTTGTGGCAAAGCGTAGACTGGCGGCTCAACTGTCCCGTACAGCACCAGCATACTGACAGCCAACTCTGTCGTAGCGAAAGGGTTAATAACGCTTGAAACATACCGAAACGTAACATCCAACACGTGGAGAAGCGAATGACAACAGAAGATCAGAGCGAATTGTATAAGGGGCACTGGCTATGGTCGCGGGAGACAGTGTCGGTCATAGAGACCAAGAGAGTCTGTCCGCAAACTTGAAGAGTCAGCCCCAAAGGATATAAAACAAAGTTTGATACGCCAAACGCGTATATTCTTGTCTCCAACACCGAAGACAGTTTTATTTGATCGTGGGATCAAGAAATTTCGTTGCCAGCGGGGAGCACGGTCGCAGAATGGATGAAGAGATCGAGAGGGGGGTTGGAACGATTAGGCGAACCATCGGGGGGAAACGAAGAACGTGTCGGGACAGGGATTTGACAATTTCTCGCCAATGACGAGCGGAGACGAGAAATTGCCGCGGAATCCGTTCCTCGCTCCCTCCGGCAGTCACTTATTTCCTATTTACCACCCTTCGTCTCTGCGACCCCTTCTTCTTACGCACGCCTCGACCCTCGATGCCTTAACCTTTGTCGCGGTTCTACCAAAATGGCGATTCTAACATGGCCGACGAGCTTTCTTCGCAATCGATGCCGTTTTGGCCCAAGCAGGTGGAATATTCCACGAGAATTTGCAATTAGTTGATTATTACGCAGAGCTTATGTTATGGATGCAGTTGCTTTGAGAATCTAGCGTTTCATACGCTCATAAATTAGTGTGGTAGCAGATGAGGAATCCTTGATCCTTTTTCTAACATCAACGACTGTCTAATGTGAAGAATTATTATAGGTGTCAGTTTCCAATGATACAGGCCTGTACATGTGCTGGGTCCAACACTTTCTCATCTG
This sequence comes from Macropis europaea, assembly GCA_916610135.2. Lineage (NCBI taxonomy): Eukaryota > Metazoa > Arthropoda > Insecta > Hymenoptera > Melittidae > Macropis > Macropis europaea. The sequence goes on along the minus strand of OU744345.1, from coordinate 2,624,253 downwards.
CTACCGCACATTGTGCGTAGGGTGAATCACAAGAAACAGATGATTATAAACATTTCAGACTCACTGATGTTACAAAAAAAATTGTTTAGCCCCTTGCCTTATAAAATATCATTTGTGTAGACATTCTTTAAACCGTTACAGTACAATATTTGTGACTTCCAGAGGGTTGATAAAAACGAATTATGTGTGCTGATAGACGCTGTTCCTATCACAGGCACTTGCCTGACAAAACGAAAGAATAATATATTAACCAAGCTATCTTAATACTCATTGAACTCTCCAGTGAACCAGCCTCGACAAGGTATGAAAGAGTCCAAAGGAAACGGAGTGTTAGATTCAGCAAACAACAGCTGACACTTGCAACACACATGTAAATTTCATTTATTGACAAAAGGCCCTGAGTTCAAGTAGAGTAATATTCAAGTAGAGTAATATAAGTAGACTGATATTCGTAATCGTTCTAAAAATCGATCTAACCTTGGTTTGAGGTTCTACTGTCTTTAAATAACTAACATACGCTCCCTCTAGTATATTCCTTTTAAGTCAGCGTACCAACATGGGGGTGTGCAGGCACCAACAAGGAGGTGGTTCCATTTTTCTAACAGTCCTGTGTGGAGTACGCAAACATACCCCTTTGCATACTTTCAACTTAAGAAAAATCAGCCTATGTGGCAGGTCCGTCGCGCACATGGGTTTATGAAGCGTCAATAACTATCGAGAGCACAGAACACTCTGGAAAATATCAGATTCCTCGTGAAACTTGGAGTTTTCCTGGCAATGACTAACCAAGATTTACAAGACATATCACCATTCTTTATAATCTCAAAAATAGCAGAAGTCGCGAACGCATCGTAAACCCGGTCCTTGTCGCCGTCCTCAGCACGGAGGGTGGCTCGAAATGGTGAACCAGGGTGAAGATGACTGGAGGACGCGACGGAAGAATCGGAAGGAAGCGTTGGAGCGCGCGAATGATATTTATTTTCGGGGAGGACGTTGCCTTGGGGGTACCGGGGGGGCGCGAGATTGAAAGCGTAATAGGTCGGCCATCTTGATTTTCCAACCCCGCGTCAATTAGTGGCGGTGGTAGGTAGGGTGCGAAGGAGAGAAAGAGCGATGGCGTCGCGGAGGCGACGCGGAATCATCGTTCGAACGTGAACCAATGCGTTACCACCGTACCATCGTCTCCGCTTATATCCAGAAGCTGGGAATTAAAGTTCGGTTTCCGCCGGGACCGGAAATAACGCGACCTTTCGTCGACGAATCGGGAAATGGAACTCGTATCCTTTCAGGATTCATACTTGACGCTTTCGAAACACTTTTACCACCCCCACGAACCTCCGTTTCCAAGCTTCTGCGGCTTTATCTGCTCCGATGCTCGCTTCTAGCCGTTCCAAGGATGTCTTCATCGAGAATTCGAAGAGCTTAACCCCTTAACATACAAATAAAATAGGACCCGATGTGTACAGTAGGACCTCGATTATCCGAACTGTACCAGTAACAGAATAGATCACATTGTGACTATGTTTTGCACAGAAATAATAATTTGATTTTAAAATGTAAAATACACGATGGTACAGAATTAAGAACGCAGGATCATTAATGAACATTTTAGCTTGCAGTTGATATAAAATGGCCAACTTACGGATGACCAGTGTTCGGATAATCGAGCTTCTACTGTACTAAAAATACCATTTAATATAGCTCAACTTAGAATTATGTAAGCTGCACAAAAAATAAAATATTTACATTGCTAAATATTATAAAACAATATTAATAGACAATATTACTGAACAATAATCAAGTAACAAATTAATAAATAATTTAATAGTCCTGTAGAGTATGGAACTTTTCAAAACAATCAGCGTATAATTCGTGGCGTCTCGGAGGCGTCAACGTCTCAAATGACGTCTCCCAGACGACTTTGTACGTCAAGGGGTTAACGATGACCCTTACGCGAATTAGTTCATTTCGATGGAGGATTGGATTCGTTTGGGGTCCATTCTCTAAATTTTATGAAGGTCTAGAAATTTTATGTGTAAAATAGTAACATCAACTTCGACAAGGACGAATTCATTGAGACTGGAAAGTAATTTGTAAGAACGAGTGCCTTTCGAAGGAGAATCGTTTTAAAAAAGTATAATTACAAAAATTTGTTAAGACACATACATACTGAATGATATGTATTGAAGACTTCCAGGGTAGACAAAACTGATCAAACTGACTAAAGAACATCCATAAACATAAATCGAAAGATCAATATTGTCCGAGTTATAAACAATTTACTGGACAACTGTTTCAGCACGGATTTGTTTAACATCATTCACCTTGACAAACACTATCTATCTTCTTTCAACACCCTACGTATAAGCACACTAACAGAATTTATTCCCAACCTAATCCTCGTCCAAACACTTTCGTTAGAACTCAAACAGGTCATCAAAGTCTAAATGCTCGAATAATCCAAACGTCGCACTATATTCGATCAACATTATACTAAAATCACATCTAATTGTAAAATATGCAGCGCAAGAAGAAACCTGTGGAATCCCCATGGAGCAGACATAAAATATTCCGCGAATCGCGCCGTTTCCAGTCGAAAATAACTCTCGATCTTCGAATAACCGCTTCTAAATTTCTCTGCTCTATGTTCTCCGAAACATCTGAGAAAATCTAGAATGCAGTGGATCGAAAAATACGTCAAACCAACTCAAAATCAAAATCTGCCTTGCGGGACCACTTGAAAGTGAAATGGGACGAAATGTAAAGAAATGAGAAACTCGCAACCAGAATGCCAAAAGTGGTAAAAACCGCAATGAAGGAGCGAAGGAGCTGTATTACTGTAATGATTTGATTTTTACTTATTTTTCATGTTGAGACTCATGATACAGTATTGAATATACATTTCGTTTACGGTAAAAAGTATTGAACGGAGAATGTCTGTTCGAATTCTCCAATGACCCCATAACCTTATTCAGATTTATCCAAAATTCGATAAGTGTCCCTATACTTATGGACGTGGGTGTATAAAAAGTCCCTTGAAACTCTGCTCGAACGACGTCACAGTCACAGCCAATAAGGTAAATTATACTGCCGATCGAACTAAATGTTTCTTTTACAGCAATTTATATTCTAAGCACTCGAGCGGACAGAATTTTCCTGTAAACCCAATAATTCAAATGATTTTTCTATTTCCCACGGACGGTGGCTCGACCTTCGCTGGATTTCTCCACGTGCTTCTCCGTCGCATCAGATAACAGCATCCTATTAATCCAGTTAATTATTAGACGCATTAACATTCCTAATTATCGTTCCTGCTTCCATTCTACCGTGGTCGACGTTTTATTGGCCGCCTCGTTAGTCGCTACGGACAGACGGAGCAATAATAATTATCGGGCCGTCTCGCTTTTTGCCACTGCCCCGTTACGTGGAACGCCTGTGGTTATTATCCCGCTTTTTACTTATTAACCTGACACCCCGGATTAACATCGTAATGCAAGAATTATCCCCCGACGATCCACCAGCAGATGGTTCGCAACTCTTTCAAAAGCAACCTGCCAGGACGTCGAAGGCGTTCGACGATCGCTGGTCCACGCGGTGCCTTCTTTCAATGTCTCCCGCTCATTATACGTTTATTCCGAGCTCGTTCCCTTTTATTACTTTTATGCTAAATGCCTGTAAAGATGGGTATAAACTTTTTTTAATCCTTCAGCTGCGAAAAAGGTGTACGCACGGGGTTGCTTGAGTGCTTTAATAAAATTGAAATATCTACCAAAGTAATAATTTCAGCACAGACGCCCCGATATTTTTTTATAGAGAATAAAGGGCTGCATCGATCGATGCGTACAAAAATATACGGGTTTATTTAGAGCGACAAAAGAAGCTGAAACGCTCCGTGAATGCGTCAATATTTCGACGAAAAACAAAATAAACATTTTATTTTTATTGCACAACAATAACCAGATACCACCCTGATTCGGTTATTTAAACAATGAAAAAGCGATGTACGAAGTGTTTCGAATCCAGAAGCGTTTGAGCATCTTCTTTGATAAAGGCATTTTATTTAAAATATCTCACGAACATTTTTTTATTACCTCCCACTTAAAAAAAAAATTATGGAACTGTAAAATGCACATGTATGGTTACACTTGCAAGAGAAATATGATGCTGAAAATGTAGTCCTCCTTAAACTATTCACCTTTTTCCTGTAACATTTTGTTTTAATTGTAATTAGTCAAGAGGTATGACTTGATTCAGATACGCGAACCACTCTGCATAAAAGTGATTCAGAAGACGATAATACTTCGGAATGCACTTCTGATTATCCGACAGTCTGGATATTAGCTCATCAAAAAGACAGAAAACTTTAACGATCTGACATTGAAAACGAAGATAACACTCGCGGTGCTAGAGAACATTCTCCGTTTCCACAGAGAAGTAGGTCGAAAACAAAGTACACAGTGTCAGGTAAATAGATTATGTCGGTTTCTGCATAAAGCGATCGGTCAATGATAAGAAACGCTACTTTCCTGCAAGCTCGGTAGCATAAATCGGTGGAAAAAGGTCTGCGATTCGCCATGTGCTGATAAACGGCCACCGCGTAGCGGATCGGCCACAGGCTGCACACATATATAACAGTGATTCAGAAGTACTTCAGAATGCACTTCTGATTCCGACAGCCTGTATATTGCCTCACCAAAAAGACAGAAAACCTGAACGATCGACTCCGACACTGAAAATGAAGATAACGCTCACGGTGCCGGAGAACGTACCCTGGCTTCCATGGAAGACTGTTTTGAAAACAAGCTACAGAAGCGACTGCTGTGCAGCCTATCGCGCATCAACAAAACATTAGAATACTTTAGCACGACGTGTACAAAGTTTCATGCGAATACACCGCGCGAGAAAAAAGTTGACAAGCTTCCCGCAGTTTGAGCAGCATAAATCGATTGCAAAAAGGTTTGCGACCCACGTTAGCGGCGATAAACGGTCACCGTGAAGCGGATCGGAAGCCTTCGATGGTCAGCGGACAATCCTAAATCGACGGAACTCGCCTCTCGAGGCTGGCAACTCCAGCTCGAACGGCACGTTTCGAGGAATATTCCGAGGGAAATTCCCGGAGCATCGCGTCGTTTACTGCGGGGGAGCAGAGCATCGCCAGTTTATCGCAACGATTACCTGGAGTGTAACGGCGGAAAAAAAAACGTGGAACACGCGATTCACCTTATCTCGGGAACGAATTGAACGATAAAATCCCGGCGGGCAACGAGTCGCTTCCCGTCTCTTTGAATCTGCGCGTTCTCGTTCCCTTGTTTGCATCGCGTTTTAATATATTCCGCGCGATATCCGTTTCGTTCATCTTCGTCGAACGATGCCGCGCGTTCGCGCCCGCCGGCGATGGAATAATTGACACCGGTGCGCACAATTAATACACAGCTTGGGAAAAAAACACGCGCACAGGTGTTCGGAGGTTGAAGGTGCGAAGGTCCTTTCAGTCGAACTCGGTTGCTCGATTTTATTTGATGGATCTGTTGCCTGTAACCGCTTTAGAGGACTGCGGGTACAGTGTCTAGCGCAAGAACGTGTTCGCTGTATCTATAAATACGGTAGAGCCTCTCGTATCCGATAGGGAGACAAATGTGGCCGGATAACAGAAGTTTCGGATGATAGAAGAATTACTTTTTTTTGTTTATGTTGATCTTCATTTATTCAAATAGAAATCACCGAAATTGACAGTTTCTTTCGATATTTAAGGATCCCATATTTTTTTAGCTGCTAAATCACGGAAGTTTTCACGAAACGGCTGTTTGGACAACCAAACATTCGGGTATTAGGATATTCGGATAATGGGGGTTCGAATAGGGGAGTCTCTACTGTACGAACGATCTAATGTACAACATTTTTACATAGTTTGGAACTATATTTGATGTACTATTACGCTCTTAATTAATAATGAATGCAATCTTCTCCGTTGGGGATTGTAGGTTCGCAACATCTCGGCATGCTTTACGCCAAAGTGTCTGCATACGAAGCAGGTGGTTGCTATATCTTTCGAATATGTTGTACTAAATTTTTTAAACTATTCATACATTTTCCTCGAAGTGTTTTCTTCGTAACTACTCAAACGTGTTCCATTGAATCGACACCTGATGATCAAGATGTCTAATCCATCGTGTACAATGCCCTTTTCCAACTTCCAATTTCATCATTATTTCTTTTAAACCACTTACTAGTAGATGTCAGGAGACTCACTTCGTATAATTCAAGCATTTTCTGAGAATACGCACAAAGTGCCAAACCCATGCGGATCAAAGCAATCCTTTATGGGCTGTTTGACAGTGCGTTGGCTGAGCGGATTTCCGCGTATGGACCAGGCTTTTCGTATAGACAGCAGAGCTCAGAAGGAACACTCGTTTCTAAAACCAATTTAATCAAACAACAACACGTTTGAAAGGTATACCAATTATCACACCCGCTTGATACGCAGAAAATTAGGTGCAAATCATACCAACGTGTTTCGAAACTGCAATCGCCAACGGAGGAGATTGGATTCATTATTAAGTAAGAGTACAATAGCGTTTCGAATATAGTTTGAAACTGTGTAAACATGTTGTACATTAGATTGTCTTTTTCAGTAAATATGGCGTTCGTGTTCTCGCGTTACAAACTGCATGTTAGTAAACAGAGTGGCGAGTGAAACGAAACCAGGAGCCGTCGCTGCAACCCTTCGACTCGATAAAACTACTTCTGCGTCCGCTGTTCTTTATTTATGGTCTTTTTCTTGGAAATCGGTTCGAATCGGGTTCGAGGGGTGGGAATCGTAACGAAACGGAGGACGCAGGGTCGCATTAATGCGTCGCGGCACGCGCGCGCGCGCTCGTCGCCCCGCGTCGGCCCGTAGGCCTATGGGGTAGGTCGCGGAAGAGATAAATTTTCCAAAGACTTCTCATCCATTTCAATGCGATCGCGAGAGGCCCCGCCGCTCTTCTTTGTCATGCTAACGACCAACGTTACCGGCAAATATGCAATGACCCCGCATATTTTCTAGTTAATTGCATTTTCGTATTCGCCGACGCGGCGAGCGCCGATCCAGAGCCCGTTATCTCGTCGTATGCAAAATGTCGTGTGATCCGCGCCGGGCCACCTTACGCGCCTTATTTATTCCGCGAAATCGGAAATTCAAAGGCGCCGCGCGCACGCCAACCCTAACGATCTCGACGCAGACCTCTCATTTTCTCATCGCGATTTCGATGATTCCCCCGTGCAAACGAATTCCGCCCGCTCGTTAGACACCGCGGTTAATTCTCGGGGGTGACTACGGTTTTTAGGGCTTGTCTCGTGAAACTGACTCCGTCAGGTTGATCGGAAAGTTCTGTCGACGGTTTCTACCTGAGTGTTTAGGAGCATTTTTGGAATATTCATAACAGGTGGTTCGTGCGCATAATTGTTTTAATGGACGAGTCATGGGTAATGTAAAAGTGGTGCAGTCATTTCTCCTGGAAATTTGACCAGCAAACATGTCCTGTGAGAAAGTGCACCCTCGTCGTTGCATTTTGCACGAGTTCCGAATGGAGAAATTCGCAACGGAGGCTACTGATAATTTGTGTCGAGTTTTTGATGCAAATACTGTGTCTACACGCACGGTCCGGAGATGGTTCCTAAGATTTCGAGGAAAGGATTTCAACGTTGAAGATAAAGCACGCAGCGGGAGACCGACTGCCGTAGATGATAACGTTGTTGGGTAGAATTGGAGGAAAATCCATGCCTTAGAACTCGAGAGCTCGTAGAAGAACTCGGAACGGCACAGTGACCGATAGGGGAGCATATTTGTCGGCTTGCATTCATCATCAAGCTCTAGGACAAGTCGAAATAGAATTTCATCATCGCTTTTCTTCGACAGATTTGTGAGTGGTTACACGAAACGTGTAATATATAATAGTATCAAAGAGGGAACGAACTTGCTGTCAACCTGGACAGTCAGCACCTGCTGTCTCCAAACATCCCCTTCATCAGCAGAAGAGAATGTTCTGTATTTGGCAGGATCAATGCATTATAAGCTGCTGCAACCTGGCAACGCAATGACAGCTGAGAAGTACTGCGATCGATTGAACAGACTCGAAGAAAAAAATTAAAGAAAAACGTCCAGCCCTGGCGAATAGGAAGGGAGTTGTATTCCACCGTGACAGCGTGCAACCCCATGCATCGTTAACGACTCAGCAGAAGTGAGTGAACTAGAATGGGAAGCAATAAGTTATCTCCATATATTCTGACCTTGCACCGTCCTATTACCACCTATTTAGATCGTTACAAACTTCGTTACAAATTCAACAATGAACGGTAAGTCGCTGACGCCCTGGAAGAATATTTGAACAATAGAAGCGAGACATTTTATGCGGAGGGGACAAACAAATTGCCAGATAGATGGGGAAAGGTCGTCGGTAATGATCATCAAGTATCATTTTAAAAAATTTACAAGTTTCTAACAACTTTCCAGTCAACATAATACATGCTACACAAAACTGCATAAACGTTCACAGTCTGATGTTCATCAAGAGATCACTTCACCCTCAAGCTTTCATTTTCTCCAATCAACTTTGAATCATCGATAAACCGAAAAAAAGAGACAGAACTTTCCGATCAACCTAATACTAATTTCAAACGTGGCTCTAACTCAGTAACCTCCGTCAGAGCTAGTGCAATTCCTCAATAACAAATACACGACTCATTTCTAGATCTATTTCTCAAAACCTTCCTCCGCATGGTCCGTTCCGCGGTACCGATCTGAAAAAAACCTCAAACGAACGCTATCCCGCCGACGCGCGTTGATAAATCAAGTGGAACAAAGGTAAGTCGGTTCCGGTGTCTTTGCGGAAAAACGCGGACCGAGGTAAAAAGAGGGTAAGAGCTTATCAGGGACGAAGTATGGCGGAAGAGGCGCGCGCTCGTCAACGGCGTCTTAATTCCGCCGGTGGCACGCGGTTCCAAAGAGATTCCATGCAAATACGATTCCGTTTTGCAGCAGGGGAAGATTGCTCCTTTTTTTCCATTCTCGCGGTCGTTCGACGGAGGAGAGCGGAGGAGAGAGGAGGGAAGAAGGTTGAAAGGTTCGAGGTTGAGGGAGGAAGGAGCAAGGTGGCGCGCAGGAAGGAGAAGGGCAAAAACCGAGTATCTTATTTATGAATATGTATGGAGAGCTCGCCTCTGGAGAAGCTGACTACGGGCTACCGGCGAGCATTCCGGCACCGCTGCCCTAACCTAGAATCAAAGTGACATTAGCTGGATGTACTCGTACGTACGGCTTACCTTCCTTTCGGAATTAATGTCCGCGTGGCACGATATACGGCCGCGTGTACGCTCTTTTTCACGCGGCTTCCGTCCTACGTCCGAACACACTGCCCCTCCCCGCCCTACGTTACTCCCCTCCGCCCGATTCCCCTCCGCGCCACGATGCATCGCTGAGAGCCTGCTCCGATACCAAAGGCTGCGCACTTTCTTTATGAATACTGCACCGATCGTTTTTTAACCCATTTTTAAGGAGAAACAAAGAATATGAGGCGTACCTTCGAAATGTTGGATAACAAAATCGAATCGTGGATGTGACCAACTTATTTCGTATTGTTACCGGAGTACTCTGTTTTATTGGAATCATACTGCGGGATATATGTTGTGTATAACGGTGTTAACACTTTGAGTGCCACACTGCACCTGCTGAAAATGACAAACTTTCTAAATTTTTATACAGAATGAATATAACCATAAATTCTACCTTTTTTAATCAATAATATCAGTAAGTACTGTCATTTCTTATTGCTTCTATTAGACTTTATTAGGTACGTTCATTAATACTATATGCAGTGAAATAAATAATGATTGAATCTATGCGTCACCCGGATACGGGTGTCGTGGCACTGAAAGTGTTAATACGTGTCGTGACATAATATTTCTTTCTAATTTCTGCTCTCAGCGCGCGTTGCTCCATTTGATCGTTTAATTCGGAAACATCTTGTATATTAATACACTTTACGTATCCACGTAGGTTTAATAATAACGTGTGGCGTGATAGTTAAAAATATTCAAGATTTACAGGGCAGTCAAACTGAATTATAAATGTCTAGCAAACATGGGTCGAGAAATTAATATTTCCCGAGCTATTAATAATTTGAGTTGATAAAATTGTTTAGAGAATTATTTATGACTTGAACAATGTTAACCAGACATCTCTGATTCTGTTTGTTGAGTATCATGTACCTGGTATGTTCTAAAAATTTGTTTAACCACCCGAATACATGCAATAATTATTATTAACATTACTCGCGGTGTTAAGAAAAGTACTCGAACCTTATAGGGTCGATGGTGCTCTTAAAGCTGAATAATAAGTGTGCAGAAAATGTGGGTTGAGAAATCATTATTCGAGTTAGAAATAATTTCCTACATAATTTTATCAACACTCAATTATTTACAGCTCGGTTAATATTGATTTCTCGACCTATGTTTATCAGACATTTATTATCCAGTTGTCCCAGAAAGGCTAACTCGGCCATTTCTTGTACACCAATCTTCTACTTTATAAAAATATATTACCATAAATATGTTGTTGTATCGTTCAGATTATGCTTGACCCTTTGTCTTACAACTACGAGTCTCAGTTGTGTATCAATTCTTTAAAGTTTTACACCAGAGCATATTTCCCTTTCAGAAGATTCTTAAAATCGAATTGAATGTGTTGATAGACACTCTTCATTTATCAGAGCATTCTAAGACTTGAACAGCGACTTTTATCGCTCGAAATCATTGTAAAAATCACATGGCGAAGGATTAAATATTGAAACAAACGCAGACTATACGACGCTGTCAAAAAACAGAATTTACACCGCCCAGCTGGATCGAATAAACGAAAATTCCTCAGACTGCAAGGGGTTAAAGAATCCATTAGGTTGGCAACCAAATTCACGACCCTCAAAAGTTTTTATATGAAAACGTTTATTAAAATTCTTGGAATAATTTTCTATTCAAGTTATGTACATTTTAATTTTTAATATTCTTCCGTCATAGATCCGGTAATTTTTTGACTCGGTGACGGTAGAGTTGTGGAAATTTTAAAACGGAGAAATTCGACGAATCGCGAATTTCGTTGGCAAGCTAAGAATTTCACGATATTTGGTATTGAACCGTTCTCAAGGAAACACCGACGAGGTGTCCAATGAATCGAGTCGATCGACCTGGCGGAAGCGATACAACGCTGGTTTTCCATTTAAACGCGATCTTCGATGAGGCCGGGCGGCATTCTTGTCCCACCGCCGCCATCGCAGCGTTATATTAATATTTTAATATAAATGCAAATCGCATTAGATCGCGCTTACCGATAGGGAGAGTTAAGCTCGCGGAGACGGCGCCGGGAGAGACAGGGATGGAGGAGAACCTCCCGGAGTTCAGAACCTACGAGCTCTCGCGAGAACTTGCGTTCGAATTTATCGTAAAGGAGGAGAAAATCGGTTGGAACGGACCGAGAATCGAACTCGAGATATTTTTCACTTATCTATCGAAACATATTACCAATTTCCAGTCCCTAAACACAGGACACTAAACGGCTGCCGTCTAAAGGTCTGTTAGTCTGACAAACTTGCCCATCTGATGGACACTCGATGGTCGATTACTCGTACTCACCTGAAACAGAGAAAAAGAAACATTTATATAGCTTGCAGAGGGAAGTAAAAATTGGATTTGTTAACAGGTTCGGTACGTTCGGAGATGATCATGAGAGAACCGCGAATTATCAGTTTCAATTATATGTAATAATTACGATCGTACTGTCTGTTAATGCGAGTTTGTAGTTCGATTTCTGGTATGTGCATGGCAATACTTACTATCTGCATTTACAGGTAAGGGAGAAAAGAATCTGGTAGTCTAGGCCAGGAATGAAACCCAGGACCTTCCGTTCGCAGAGCAGATGCTTCGAACCTACTACCAATTTTCTTTTTCTAAATGCAGAATAGATCTAAATCAGAATAGAAAAATTCTTTCTGAATGGCTGGAGTCTAGAGCCCGGTTAGTCTAAGAAACATGACTCTTCTCGGTCTACATACATTAAAAATTCACAAAATAAGAAGACTAAATGTAACAGTGCACGAATGAATCCCAGTTCAGAACTGTAAGGGAGGAAAAAATCGAGTAAACTAGGTCGAGAATCGACCCGAGATCTTCCGTTTCAAGGGTGGATCCTTTTCCACTCAACTACTGAACCTATTACCAATTTTCTCTTTCCAAACGCAGGACGCTAAACAGCACCCATTTTCGTATGCTTCCTCGGTTCAAATATTTTGAAGTAGCGCAAGCCACGCGTCACCTGGCAACGTAGGAGCATCTGAACTGTACTTGCCAATAGCCATTCAGGTTTCAAGTGAATTCGGCCCAGCTACCGGTGTCAGCGCCAGCCAAAGCATCAGAAACTCTAACTAAAGCTTAGAATCAAAGTGACGAATTTCCAATAAACTATTCAACCCCTTGCCGATTTCCTCTCCCTGAACGCAGGACACTGAACGGCTGCCGTCTAACGTTATACTGTTCCAAAGAATCCACAAAGCTTTTCCGCCAAAAGAATGTCAGCACCGAAACTTGATGCGCGATTACTTTAGGCTCAAAGCAAATTCCACGTCATGCAAACGCGATCGAGCTACCGCAGTTTCATGGGGAGTTTACTCTTTAAATATTTATGAGTTCCATCGAACCTCCTTGAAATTAGAAGTATTTCATTGGTAATTAGACCTCCTTGGAAGAGCACCGAATTAAAGGAACCGTTGTGCGAGTTATTCTCTCGGCAGTAACCTTCATACCAGGTTGCATACTTAATCAGACGCGCATAACCGGCGCAGTTACCGATTAAATCCCAACCTTAGCGATTGAATGTGTTTTTCGCGTGTGGTACAAAAGTCCTGATCAAACAGTCCACCCGGTGGACCCTGTCTTATATTGAATTCGAAGCAACACGTGGTTCCAAATTCAATTCAATAATCACCGAGTTTCATGAAATTCGATTTATACAATTTTCACGGTCATTCTGACTTCGAACGAAATTTGTCCACGCATCTCATTTCTCTATCCATCCTACCGACAGGTGAAAGAGACGGTTAAAACGAAGAGCAGCCAGGAAGATGCTCCTCTCTCGCATAAGCAGCCTCGTACGGCGCGCGATTTATCGTTTGCACTTGGCCTGTTCCTGCGATATTAAGGAACGATCATAAGGTACGTACCTTACGAACCCGTCTCGCCAACTTGCTCGAACCGACCTCTTGTTTCGCGGGCAAACGGTACCGGGGCGAACCGAAATCAACCGCTCCGATAAATAAGCAACACCGCCTTGGAATTCGACCGAGGAATCTCTCCCCCTCGTTTCTCGCGATCTTTACACGATTCCAGAGAGAAGATCGCCAACCGTGCAGAAGGAGGCCTGACTCGAATTCAGACGGCATTCTAGGCTGGCCAATTGAGATTTGGATCGACTCGATGCAATCGACTCTTCGGCTGATCGCCAGCGCGTCGAATTTTTCGCGTGGAGAAGAAAACGTGGCGAATGTGGGCCCGGAGTAAGATCGTTCGTACGAGGTCTTTGGAATTCGATGTTGCTTCTCTCTTTTTGAAATGAATTTTCAATTTTTATCACTCGGTTACTCGACCAGTGCCTCCGACACTGCGGCTCGTGCGGATGATAAATGGGCACGTTTAGCGCACTGCCTGAACGGCCATATTTAATGCAAAAAGAAACTCTGCGTGGCAACCTGGCGCCTAGGTGGCTGCTCCACTCTCTTGTACTTGAAAGCAGCTGTTACAGCAGAGTAGATGAACGCTATCGGAATTTTAATATTAAATATCTTTTAAACTATTTTCCGTCAACCGAAAAAATCATGCATAGGAAGATTCTTATTAACATGATCTGTTAATATGCAAGAACTCATTACAATCTGAGACGACCTTCTTGAGACACCCCTCGCACGAACTCCTTGTTATTATAATTTTATCAAAATAGAAATTGTTTATAACTGGAATAACATTGGTTATTTTATCTAAGTTTACTAGACACTTTTTATTTGGTTTGAAGAGTACTTTCAGTCCTGTGAGTTTCAAACACTATTTTCAATACCTTGTGTACAATGTCTTAACTGCACTAAATGTCCCGTGTCAGGGTAAATTGAAACATCAAGTATTTTATAAGCTGTTTATCACTCGTTTGTTACGAATTCATCAGAAATTTTGTGATGTCTGCACATATTTTATTTAGTACGATAGACGACTCAGCACGTTAAGCGCCGCAGTGGAAAATCCCCCTACTGGTCAGACACGTGAAAATAGCGTATTAACCTACAACGGTGAATGCATGAATATTCATTTATTTGATAATACTTCTTTTATGTTGTACTATTAGTGCGACATACCTGTTACTCAAAATTTCGTGTGGGTAATCAATTATTTGGTGAAATTAAAATTGACACGGCCTCATTGACGAGTCCACCAGCAGACCCAAGGCAAGTCCTTTCTATTCAGATCTTTCTGCCTCTCTTTCCAAGACTACAAAATGCTAAATGACCCAGTAAATAAATTCGTAAAACTACATGAAAATCCTCAGCGCTGAAGCTTTATTATTTGGAACAACTACCGCGAAAACGTTTCTAATACCTCGCTTCTAGATCCTAGAACGGTGCTAGATCAGTGATTTCGATCACAATTGCTGCCAAACAGTACATCAAGGATGCAGAAACCTGTTCTCGAACCTTAGATGTGACTTCACAAAATTTCTCTGAAAACACAAAGGAAACTGCATCGAACGATCGCGTGGAAGACACGACGTATCCGGATCTCACGATGAATTCTACGGCTCGTCGGACGTTAATTTCCTCAGCGACGGCGTTCCCTCTTCGCCGTGATAATTACAGGAGCGATAACATAAAAACGGGCATGAATTCGCCAGCGCGACGCGATAAATCTCGCGGAAACGGAGGCGATTGAAATCGCGAAAAGGTTGAAAGAGCCGGGCTCTGAAGGGGTGCAGAGACCTCGGATCGCGCGGGTCCTCCGGCAGCCGGTTACTCGCGCGAGTATTATTAATCCGCACGCGCTCGATTACGCGGTTCTACCCTGGAACGCGGCGGTGGGTCTATCGCGTCGTCTACCGCCGTTTCGCCACGATCATTCACACAGGGCGTCGTCGACGTCGACGTTGACGTCGCAGTCGTCGTCGCGGGCTGCCTCTCTCCGTCGACGTCCTCGTTGTCACGCGAGCGCCGTTGTGCTCGCGGTTCCCAGCTGCGACTGCAACTGCAACTGCAACTGCATTCTACGCGCCTTCCCATTTACGCGACTCACCGATGCGCGATGCCATTCACCGGCGAAAATATGAAAACCCCATTATGCGGGAACCCGAGCTGTTGCTTTTTGTAGCCCCAACCCACCGCCACCACCCCGCGACACACGCGCTCATCCCACCCGCCCTGTCTCTGCCGGGGACCACCGCGCGACACCACGGACACACGTCCATGGATTTATCGTATATTTTTCGCGTTACACGTAAGTCGACGCACACCCCGCACCCACTCGAACTCTCCTTCCTCTCTCCCCCTCTCTCTCTCTCTCTCTCTCTCCTCTCCTTCCCTCGCTGCTCCTTCATCCGACGGTTTCCAACGCGCGACAATCCCACAATTGAAACGAAACCGCGATGGTAATTGCCTCGACGCCCGATTCCCGCCAAGATCCTTGATTCTACCGGCTGTCTATCGTACGGCCTCCATTTGGGCTCACTCGCGCGAATATCCTCGGATTTATTAGCGTTATAGAAAAGCGGCGAGCACGAGATTGAATGGGCTGGAGGGGGCAGAGTGTGATTGTTAAGGACAGCGAGAGGAACCGGGTTCACGATGCGTACGTGACTTCTCTTATTTTTGAGGTTGTAAAGAATAATGATGCGCAGATCGTAACTCCTGGTTGATTAGTGGTAGGAAGGGACCAAGTTCCGACAGGACTTATTCTTCGAAATTTAGGAGGTATTCAAGCTTCTTGTCGCGAATTTGCTTTGACTTCGTTCAAAGTTTAGCGCTTTACGCCACCCCGTCTTGCATCATTGTTGCTTTTCTAGTTATACCTGTCGTCGGAATCACTCGCTTAACCGTGCGTTCAATAATGTAGTGTTAAGTAAATTATTAAAGAAATTACAAGTAACTGTACTTAGTGTCACCAACGATTAGTTCTCTTTCCGGTTTTCCATTGCCAGCGAATAGCTTTTATACAATTTTTATGGGCATTTTCTGAAGCCCACCTTGGTACGTTGCCATCGAAGGGCATTGTAGGGGGTGCGTGCAGCCGTTATTTCAAAATACTAGGATTTCGTGGAACTTTCAGAATAATTAAGAGTAAAGGGCAGAACAGAGTAGGAATTGGACTGAGCACTACTGTGTTTCAAATATCAACTTGTTATCGGCGAATACAGTTGTGCAAGTAATAGATTCGTTATTTGCTAAATCCACCAAAGATGAAGGAGGGTGTTCCGGATGGAAACTAAGAATACTTTTCCACTGTGTTCGGCCAGGTTATTCTGAACCAGAAATGTAATATTTTAAGTCTTTGTTCATCTAGATAAACGTTGTTTAGACAGATTGTCAAATGTTGAGAAAATGCTATGAGAAGCATGACGCGTTCTATCCCGCGTGGGTCGCGCACGCTCCACGTGACAAATTGAACGGTAGAATTCCCAAGAGGGTGAAAATGACTTGTTTGACGTCTCCGTTATAATTATCACTCATTTTTAAAACATCTTAATTTCTGACATTATATTTATGACTGTGACGTTTGACCACGCACGGGGAGTGTTTCCCGGGAAGTGGTCTGTATCCTTGACCCGGTTGGAGGAATGAGGTCGATAGAAGATGGTAAAAACTGTTGACTGAAAGTACAGATAAAACTGTACAGTAAAAGAGTCATGTATTCTCTTATATTTTTTAAAAATAATAATATTACTTTGAATTTCCCCTGAAGTATTAACAGTTTGGCAGCGAAATGCGCACGTAAACGATCTGCAAAATTACTTTCTTACGTGCGAACGGCCTCTATAATGGTTTCGGGAACTCTTTTCCAGTTCTAGATAACATACAAAACTTTAGCACGAATTGTAACATAATTATAAATAATCACTAAAGAAGTCAAAACAGGAAAAGCATGTATAACAAACGAAGCGTTCACCAGAAACAAAAAATTCAAACTCTATCGCTCAGCTATTATTATTCCGCACGCTGCGAATAATTTGCATCGAAAGTCGTACCACAGTCAAAGAATCAATGCGTCACGCAATTCCGTAACGACTATTCGATTAATTCGAATTTCCTGCTCTGATAAACCTTTGAAACTCTCACGATTGAAAACCGCAGGCAGCGAGGATTCTCGAAGAAGAACGTTGAAGTCGATCATAAAATCACGGAAGGGCGACGGAAAGAAAAATGTAAACGAGAAGAAAACGATGGAACGGCGACGAGGGGTTGCGGAGGGTTGATTTCCCGTTTGCAGGATCGCTTCGTCAGGGAGAAACTCGTCGTTCCATGTTAAACTGCCGATCGTCGTTCACGACGGTGCTTTATCATAAATTATAATTAACCGCATAAATATGCATTCGACCGTGGCATAATTCGACCAATAACAGTAAATTACTCACGAGGCGGAGCGACTCGTCGCTGGTGGCGCGGTAGCGCAATCCCACCCCCCGTTCTAGAGGGTTGCCACCCTCTTTCCAGCAACCCAGAACCAGGCAATAGACAGCAACGAGAGAGTACGCCGCGCCAGCAACTCCACGCTGCTTCACCGATGGTCCGTGCGCGCGCGCGCGCGCGCGTGCACGCAACCGGGCTTCCACGATAATGCGATTAATTGGTATTGCTAATCGCCGATAATTAATATAAATAGATGAGTGCAATTATTAGTAGAGCGCGGCCCCGATTCGCCCGCATACAGGTGCAATTTGTTCCGCGCAGACCCGTCCGTCTCTCTCGCTCTCCCCTCGTCTCTCTCTTCGAGAAAGTCTCTCCATTATTCGAGCCTACGCTCTTCTGGAAGAAAAGAACCAAAGCGAACGATTCTCCCGTTTTTCCTGCCGCTCTTTTTCTTTTAAATGGTATTGTTGCACCGGTTGGATGCTTTTTTTTGGGGGGGTAAATTAAACGCCTCGGTTTTAGTTTATCGAGCCTTGTTTTCTTAGGCTATTACTGTAAACGTTATTACGTTCAATTTCGCACCATCTCCGTATTGTCTGGCATTTTGCTTTGTTTCTCGTGGTCTGGTGGCTTTATTCCGATCGCGGGGAATCTCGATCGATCGTGTCGGTCGCTGGTCAACCCCTTGTGCCTTTTTTCTCTTGCTGCGATGTTTGTTACGAAAGAATGTAGATTTCTCAGAACATGATTCATGTTATAGGTGGTGGTTTAATTATTCATGAATAATGTACGAGGCGATAAATATAATTTGCTTGTTATGTTATATTATATTATTCTCTGGATTAGCTAAAATAATAATAACGAATTTCACTCGCGATACAAATTACCAGATTATACGCACCGATATGAATTCTTAAAGACCCTGTATTGCAATTCCATTGACTCTCAAAGGACTTCCAACACGATTTTGTACTCTTATCGCTTCTTTATCACATCTATAATTTCTTACTATCTCATTTATCTGCTAAACGCATGCTATAAAGATGCATCGACACACAGTACTCTCAAAAATAAATAAAAAATGTTTAATTAATACTGTACCTGAAATTAACCATTTAAATATTATGAGTGTTCATAATCGCTTCATATATTACTCTATTAGGTGCGAATAACGCCTATAGGCGTTAGAGTAACGTGCTTGGTAAACAGATTTATCGATCTTCCGTACGTGATTTGTTACATATCAGAAATACCGGTGACTCAACCTTACGAGGATCGTGTTAGTGCTTAAATAATTCTAAACTTTTCGTTATATTATTGATGGATGATGCAATTTTACATAAATTTCAACGAGATCCACAAGTCTACACATAAATTCGATAAGCCTGCTTCTTAAGCACACCGCTAGCCGCCCATCGGCGTCCTCCGCACACGAGAAACTAATATATCGGGCAGCTATGAACGTCCGCAATCCTTAAAGGAATAATTCTGGGATCTATGCCAATTAATATACTGTTGATATTTAAGCGGTTTAACATAACAAAGTACAAAATACAGACACGACGAAGTATAATTTCTTCAAGTACAGTGCTACAAAAAATGTACGTTCGCAGTCCGCCGACTGAACACGTTTGAATTCTTTTTGAAAACACTGTACGCTCCCGAAGTTTGGCAGCCCTTCGCGAACACCTCGCACATCCACGTGCATTTCCATGAACGCGGGTCAACGGAAGCCGTGACATTCCGCGATTTCTTTGCACACCCTCGTGTCGTGCATCGCGGCTTCCCCCAGGGGCGGCGGAGAGAACCGGCGGAGGGTGGCGCGGAAGAAAGAATTAGGTAAACCAGAAGCGGGGACCGGTTCGGGGGACTAATAATGGAGCGCGCGTTGTATATTTTTTTATATTCGATGCGTCATATTTTCCGAGGCTCGAGACGCACCGGGGGCTCGAGGAGCACGATATTGAAAAAAAGAGTGCCACTTCTGACGGGTGCACCCGAGCCAGGGTGCACACGAGGGGCGCAGGGTGGCGGAACAGGGGTGGTCGGGGGTGAGCTCGTGTGGGTGGTTGCGGAGAATGGGAGACCGCGGAAGTGGTACATGGGTAGGGTGACTCTGGAGAGATAGACGGAGATGGAACGAGGTTTCAATTCGTATCGAAGGAGAGGGAGAGAGGGAGAGAGGGGAGAGAGAGAGAGAGAGATAGAGAGAAGAGAGAGAGAGAGAGAGTAAAACGAACTGAGAAATCGAGAGTCAGAGGGCGAAAAGAAGAAAAAGAGAGAAGAGGGTTGTTCGAGCGTTGGCAGACCTCACGCACAATTAATTTCCTGAATAATTCCTAATCGAAGGCGAAACCGAACGAGCCACGGATGGTGGTTTCGCTGCCGATGAAGCGACAGCTGCCACTTCCACCCTCGCACCTCCGCCCTCTCCGCGTCTTCCTTCATAATTATGTGTACGTTAATTAATTGACTAATTATTATTCCCAGCTTCGCCGACCGGGAATTTCAAGACGAGAGCTCGTTTCCTTCGCGAACTCGATCGGGAACGAGAGAGAACGGACCGATCATTATTATCCTTGTGCCCCTCCCCTGATTTCTTTTTTGCACCGTCAACCCTTATTCCTCGTCGATGGGTCGTTGGAAAATTCCGAAAAATCGTCGACGTCTAATTTTTAAGTTGTAAGGCTTGGTTCAATCGTTATCGCTCCATGGAATATTATGTACTTCACCTTTGAATGGCTCTTGAGAATTGTTCTTGCACCTTTGGATTTTTTTCATTGTTAACCCTTTGAACTCCTGATTCTTTTTTCATTTTCTTCTCAACAACTCTGTATTATTTTAAGTGTTTTATTTGAAATGTATGTCAGAAGACAGTTGGTTGATAGGATCCAATCAGGTACAAACGATCGTGTACCTCAACGCTTCATGGACTTTTTTTTGTTACTAAAAAGGGTCATATACACGTAATATTGCTTATCTAGATAAAAATAAAATATTGCGAAATATTATATAATACATATTTAAATTAGCAATTTAAAAATGTCGAGTGTGACTCGGCATAGGAGTACTTGTGAATAAAATCGATGTTTAGTTACACACGGCAAAGGAGCTCAAAGGGTTAACCCTTATTCTTCTTTAAAGAGTAGTAGAAAAATTTCAAAAAATACGTCACACTTTATTACAAGATGCGGTACAATTATGATCGTTGTATGCAATATTGTATAAATTGTTGAATGCCTGCTAAAGTTCTTGCACCCTCTGATTTCTTTTTTTGATCGTCAACCCTTGTTCCTCCTCACTGAGTCGTAGAAAAGTTCAAAATAATCGTGCACCTCTAACATTACTATTGTAAGACGTGTTTCAATTAATACTGTTGTCTACAATATTCTTTAAATTACCGATGAACAGTTGCTATGGATCATCCTTGCGCCCTCTAATTTCTGTTTTCGTCGTCAGCCTTCGCTCCCTCTCAATGCGTCGTAGAAAAATTCCGAAAAATGGTCTACGCATATTCGATTATTAAAAGATGAGGTACATCGCATGTGGTTCTATTACGCAATTCAGTGAATCATGTGTGGAACATTGGGAAAAGAAGGGTGTAGGAGTTACAGCGCAAATGATACTGAATCAAACTCGCCATTCTAATCTATATTAAAGAAACGGCAGACGTGCATTTCACATGTGGCTGTGCCAGCATAAGTTCTCCAATTCATCATTTACTGTACCATCAATTACACGCCAGGGTTACATGATAGAACGTCAATATCCAAACAAATCAGTCTCTTAACAAGACAGCATAATTCACATTTATTGAAACGCTTAATTCGTCCATTTATATTCGGCAAAAATTCCTTAAATTACAAGACAATTTTCAATTCTGTCGCGAGTAAAATAGTTACTGTTCAAAAGCATGGTTGACAGGACCGCAGAGTTCGTGTCACCTGCCATCATGAAAGAGTTCACGGACATACGCACTGATCGGTGGAAAAATATTGAAAGAACCCGGTCCAGGCCGCATTCAGCCCTCTTTCTTCATCCCTCGGACGAGTATTCTTCGATGACACCCTGAATCACGGTGGTTCTTCCCCCTTCTTCCCTGGCATCCGCCTATCTATCCATCTCCCTTTCTCCGTTGCGCCTATCGACAGGTCGCCGCATCGACGACAACCGCATACACCACCCCCTACCCCTATCCCCATTGTCATAACCCATAGATGCGACCGTAAATCGACGGGAAAGCTGCAAGAACGTTCGATATATCAATCTACGTCGGCTCCTATTTGCTGGTAATTAATCACGTTCATATCCGAGGGCGTACTTAGCATCCGAGAGGAGGAAGCATCGGCTCTATCGATGCTGAACGTCGTTCCGAGCATTCGCCTAAACGACCCGAAGAATTTCGCTCGGAAGACTCGAGCATCCACGAGGGTTTCAGGTGACTCGGACTCGCGAAACGCTGCCCTCTTTGCTCGCCTGTTGATCGGTAGAGCGTTCGATCATGAAATTTATGCGATTCTTTTTCTGTACTTTATGATCAGTATAGTTCGGAGCCCGTCTTACTTTTGTAGACATTTTAGGTTGTATAATTTTGTCTATCTTTGATTGGTCTGTTTATTATTCTAATGTTTATACTCATTCATACTGAAGGCTTCAGAAATTTTTATATGTTTTTGTGAAGATTTCAAGTGACGATGCTCTATCAGACGGTTGTATTGAGAACTTAAATCTTTCGCTGCTATATAGGCGTGTTATACGCTGTGGAAATGTGTGTGTACAAATAAATATTGAACGTAGCGTTTAATCAAGCCAAATGACAAAGCATAATGGAAGAAATAAACCATAACTCGGTTGTTGCTGAGCTATGACCCATATAGTGAGTCATCGGCCACTAGAAATAATTTTGATATCAGATGGCCGATGACTCATCGTGTGGATCGTATAAGTGAAAAAGCATTTCACTCATTATTTTTAAAAAATAAACACAATTATCATAGATAACCATATTTATTTTACATAAATAAAAATTCTTATGAAAGTATATACCAAAGGTTATTTTTATTTTATCGAGGTAAAAGTAACGAAAGTAAGAAACTGCAAGAAAATGCCAATTTCACTGAAATATACAGATATATGTATTTATATAATTCAATAAACATTATTAGACTAGACGTTTATGGCATTCCTTGAAATATTCTCCTAAACCTCGAATATTCTTACAGCCATTGCAAAAGTAATTATTAGACTGCGGATGTTTATGCAATTTAACATATCCAGATACATAAAATATATTGTCTGAAGAAAATAATATAAATAAAATGTGTACGTCTGATATCTGCTCAAAACAGACTCAATTATTCTCCATGCCCCGTTTGTTTATCTATATTCAATGTAAAAATATGAACGAATGGAAATCTATATTTGCATAAACTTCCGCAGACTAATAATTATAAATAAATATGTAATCTCTGTACGTGATCCACATGCTGAGTCATCGGTCTCGAACGTATTAACTGAAGAAAACTTTTTAACGCGTCATTCGAAAATATGATAACTGTATTATGTACAACTTACAGTGACGTGCGAAAGTTTCCGTACGCATAACATTTAGTTTATTAATTTATAATAAATTCTGACTTAAAGGTAATCTTAACCTATTAACTTTGAAAGACGAGTATATTTCATCGTTTCACTGTATATTTCGGTAAAAGTCAGGAGAAACGTCAGAGATTAAAATGTTCTAAAGAAGAGCAATAATTATAAAAAAAATGTCGAACAATCATTTTAATTCCCTTTGCAGTTCCAATGTTAATTCGTCCTGCGAAAATGCTTCCGCCGCAAGCAAGGCACCTGTTAACAGCTCCAACAGTATTTCTTGACGAATACGTAAACCTGTTCAGCGAAGAAGTCGAGTGAACGCGGTTCACCCGATTTATATTCACTGTGATCTACAAACAATGGGTGATCATAGGCGAAGAATGACCCGGTTAACGGGTTAGCAGTTGCTGGTCGATTACACGGACTCTGCGGAAGGGAAGCACGGCTCGTTGGCCGGAAGTTTATCGACGAGAAATCCGCGGTCTTCGAATCTGCGTAACAGTCGGAAGCGAGAAACAGTTCGAATCGTTTCCATCGATTTTCTACGGCTCCGCGATTCCTTTTATTCCTCTCCGAGGTATTCTCCGGCTATTCGATATCAATTGCTCGCGTTCATGCTCGCGAGAGCACAGCTGTTACACTTGCTGCCCACTTTATAGCAATTTCCCGACGTGCGCGCGCTCTCCTTTGTGCCTCGAACGGTTAACCCTCTATCGGCAGGGCTAATTTTAGGACCGCCCGAGACGTTACTGACCCAACCAGAACAGAATGAAATCGTTTGTCGACGCAACGAATTCAAGGCAACGCTTATTCGGAGGTGTGCTGGCTTCTTTTTATTTTATCTTTGAGCTCCCAGCAACGCGTGCGTGGCTGTGTCGTCAGCAACGACAGGACGAGAGAGTGATGTCAGTCGGATTCATTGTTAAATTTACATCGGTCGATCGACTACTTTTGTGAACCACTGTAATTCCAATTTATGGTCTAGTATAATTCAGAAGATATAATTCTGATAAGTTTAGATAAGTGCTCGTATACCTCGAGAATAATCAAAATCGATTTTCTAGAATGTAAAGCCCTGTACGACAAAATTTTCTCTATTTTCCATTTACTTTTACATGAGGAATTCTTCGCAACTGAACCGGAACTAGACTCCGGATTTTTAGATAGATTCTTAGACTTCAATATCTTTGATTTCCATGTCGCCGATGAAACGCAACTATGATAAAACTGCATTTTGAGGTTTAAATGATGAAAAGGACATTTTTTATTTCGTTTACTTTGTAAAATGTGTATACTCTATATGTAAAACCCTCAGATAAGTAAAATTGCATAAAGAACCGCAGTCTAATCGTTACCATCACCTCCTATACTGTAATCGAAGCAAACTGTTACAAGTTATAATTAACTACACAGCTCAAAAGAATTAGAGTTTCGCATAGTTAAATGGCAATCTACTAAGGTACCCAAGTGCTATCCACAATAAAACAAAATGAAAACGTTATAGTATTCGGCTCAAAATTTTATCCATTCCTGATGTTTCATAAACGATCCCGAATTACTAAAAATCCTGCGTCTCCAGTCCTAAGTCTTACCAAACGTAAGTCCTTGTCAGCCGCAAACTCTCCAAAAGCAAACCGGGACCTGCGACCTCATCCGTGGAAATTCTCAAAAAGTCGATCCGCCAAAACTCGATAACAGAGTAAATTTCAACCGTTAACAGTTGAGAAGGGGTGAGGTTCTCTCGCGGCAGGGGTGAAAATACAATTGAGCGAGGTTTTTATCGCGCGCGAACGGGAATCCTCCGGCGCGGTTTTCGCGAGCGGAGTTCACCTTGGAAGCGGTTCGAAACGAGCCTCGAATCGCGACAAAAGGCGAAGTGGCTCTTTCATTGGCCGTGGCAGAAAGCGCGAAATAAAAAAAAGCTCGGCGAACGAAGCGGGGGAGTGAGGAGAGAATACGGTGGTGGAGGGAAAGAGGAATAAAGGAAGGAGGCTTCGCATTATTTTAAACGCGGACCTCCGCGACTCCATCCCTTTTTCTTCGTCCCTTTCGCTCCCTCGCCCTTGTCCGCGCCGTCTCTCCTCTCTCTTTTCCGTTTTCGGCCGCGCCGGAACAAATCGCCGCGCGGGAAACACCCGGAGAAAATTCGTGCCGCGTATAGATAGGCCCCGGAACGGGGAAAAACGTTTCCCGCACTCGAGACGCTTTTCAACCGCGCCATCCGTTGTCACCAACCATACTTCCAATGCCGATTGACCGTCCTCTCTCTCTCTCTCTCTCTCTCTCTTTCTCTCTCCGTTCTTTTTCTCCGTTCTTTCTTCTGTGACAACGATTCTCTCGGTTCTGCCTTTGATGCCTCGAACGCGACTCTCGTCTTTAATTTACCGAACAACTTTCTCTGCTGGGTACGTTGCACCCCGTTATCAATCAGGTCTTTTAAGCTTTATAGCTGGATATTGTATGCGCAGTACAATCTCAATTATCCGAATGGTGGTTGTGAGTTGGTCACCCTGTGTCAGCCGCAGGCTTAAACTGTCGTAATGACACTGTGTTCTCAGTTCTGCACCACTGTACATTTTACATTCTAAAATGAAATTATATCCTGTTACAGATTATGGTTCGGATAATCGAGATCCTAGTGTACAGTTGAACCTCTGAAATCAACACTTTACAGGCAGAAATCTGTTGAATTTCTTATTGAAGTACGTATTAACACTTTCGCTGCGGTGACTCTGATTGAAACTAGTATCTGTCTATAGAAATCTAGTACTTCGAACGTTATGACGAGGGCAGCACGTCATTGTATTGGTTGATCAGGTCATTGTATTTGATAGGTCAATTTCACTTCAAGAGATTAAAAACACAGAAGAAGCTTTACGCTTGATAAGTAATTCAAAGCTGTTTCGAATGCGCTCACACTTGCTCTATCTTGACGTACCATTTCTTCGTTCAAGGAAAAGTATGCTTCATCCCTATTGGTCAGATTTTCCATTTCGGGTGTGATTGGAACTTGAAGAACTTGAAATTATGCGTAGCCGGCTTGATCTTCGAAAGGCTACCCCGAGTAGGCAGATTTACAACCTTCAGACTCTACTAACCAGCCTCGAGTTAGAATGTCTTATGCACGTACTCTATGCCAATCTACGCTGGAAGAACCAACGAATTCAGAGTCTCTCCTTAAAAAATACAGTGTGTCCAACATTTCATAGCACTCGAAACCTCCGCAGACCTCTATCCGTGAGCAACCAGCGCACAAGAAAACCGTAACCCCGTCCATTTCCTCGCGATTCGATGCAATCCGGCTGGACGTTCGTTGGAACGCAATTTTACCAGGTATACGCGGAATCACCGTGTCCTATAACGACCGCTGTATTTCGGCCGAGCACGATTCGTCTCGAATGGCCGGCAGATCGAACAATCGAGACGGAAACTAATCGCGGCGATTCGAGGAATTTGAAACATTTTTTCCAGCGGTAACCGCGGTCGACGGGGGTTGGTATGCGGGAGGGGTGGCGAGATGCGGCGAACAGCCGAGGGGAGAGGTGAGGTGAGGAGAGGAGAGGAGAGGAGAGGAGAGGAGAGGAGAGGAGAGGAGAGTAGAGGGCCGGGGCGGAGAGTCGACGGAGGCCGGCGAAAGGGGGTGGAGAGGGTGCGCTTTCACGATTTTGAAAAAAAATCCATTTGGCGATAGAGCCGTCGCGGAATAGATACGGGACGGGACGGGACGTAGGGCCTATAGGGTTGGCAGGATTGACGATACGAATCGGCTATCTGCAGGTAGCCGATGAGCCTGTGTTTGGATGCTCGCGTGCGCGCGCGTGCACGTGCGTGAAGTTACACGTGGCTGGCTGGGTATCTCCGATATTTATGGGCAATATTTCCGATTCAGCTGCCGCTATCGAAGCCCTTACCAGTTCAACATGTCCGCAATAAAAAACTGGATAAAATTATATCCACATCTCGCCACGGTTTCGACTCGCTGAAACTCGTCAAAAGTTATGGAGCGGGGATACGAGGAATTCTATTCTACTCTACCCCCCGCGATGATGTTTTTTTCGTTCTCCCTTTCCGTCTATCCTCGTTCTATTTTTCTTTTTTCTTTTTTTTTTTCATATTTTTATGGGAGGCTTCGATGCGAGAATCGATCGATTTCGAGCCGATAAAGCGGCCATTCCTGTTCCACGCGAGAACGATTCCACCGCTGTTTCGAGTCCGAATTATTCCGTCACCGATCCGAGGAAACTTTCTTTCGACCCCCGGTGCCGAGGAATCGGAACTTTATCGACCCTCGAGGAAGATGGGTGAAACGAAATACCATCTCAGAGAGAATTATTTTGCCGGTTGCGTCCGTTCAACCGAATCGTGCTGGTCTTTGGAAGTATTCAGAAGCAAGTCTGATTATTTATACCTCCATCCGCAGTTCTAACGTGAAATAGCTGAAATTGATTATAAATTTAATATAGAAACATAGATGTTAAATTTATTTTTATATACAGGGTGGAGCGCGTGACTGAAACGACCTCGATAATTTCATAGATATTGGTTTCTGGCGACAATTGATTTAAATGTTGTTTTCAAGTCGCGCCAGGACACAAGAAGCGAGCAAGTCACTTGTTTTAAACAAAACGGAGAACCGTTCATAACTCCGACAGTATTAATTTTTAGATCTACGTTAATTAGAACTCTTTTCCTCCATTTCCCAAGCTGAATGATCATAGAAATAGACGCCGGGTTATGTATAAAGAAAAAAAAATGTTCCAAATATCGGGTCATTTTAAAAATCTTTGCAGTATATTTCTATGGATCCTATTGTATAAATAAACATGCAAAGAACTAAATTTAATCGTCAATATAATTTGCCTCTTTTTTAATGACTTCTTCTCATCGTTTCACCAATTGGTCGATGCCACATTCAAAAAAGTTCAATCGACTTTGAATTAAAAAGCGTATTCGGTGCAACTTCGAGGCTTCTGTATTATCGAATCATTTTGCGCAAAGACTTCAAAATAAATTATACTTGGAAGCGACAATATCAAGGGAATATGGAAGATGAGATAAAATTTCCCATGACAATTGTCTCAGTTTTTAAGATTCTGTTATACTCATGAAGCATACAATGCCTGATGCGATCTTGTCTACGTTGATCGTTTGACTAAAAATTTAGACTATTCGCTCCGGATACAATTAAAAGACTATTTGTCTGCGCTGTATCGATGGACGAAGGGAGGAACGTTCGCTGGAAGAGCACAAACTAAACTAATCACACTTGGAGAGCGTCGCAAAAGGTTTCTAAAAAATACACAAAGTGTTTTGAAATGGGCTGAAACATATTCTGTCTCGTTCACCTGATTTCACAATCCGTGAGGCTTCTTTATCTCACTGACCATTCTTCTGTTCCTGTTTTGGAATAAGACTGTACTTTATTTTTAGAGATGCCTCTGTGTTCAGGTCAGAAAATTTTGTCTACTACTGTATAATTCTTTGCTTTATTTTCTTATGCACAATAATTATTTCTATGGTGTACCGAGATCTTTCAATAAACAAATTTAAAAAAAAATCTCCGGATTTCTCGGGTGTACAGCCAAGAGAGCTTCCGCCGCTATCCTACGCGTCAAAATAAACTTGCCCAACGAAAATCGAACGCGAGTCGGCGGCCTTCGTTCGTCCATTAGAAAACGACGTCATGAAACGGAGGAACGCTGGGCGTCGGCACGTCGGCGAAAGTTCAGCTCAGACGCGACTCGATCGCGTAAAAGTCACGGGTCGGCGATAAAAGTAAACTGAAATAAACGCGTTGCAAAGAAGAATCGAAGGAATCGCGAAGTTGCAGTCGATTCGCGGGCGACCCGTTGCTACAGGGTGTAACGCGCGCGCAGGGGTGGTCGGAGGTGGTGCGAGGGAGGCTGAAACGTAAAAATTCCAATTTGTCCCCGTTAAGGCTGTGTGCGCCGTTACAGCCGCGACGAGCCGGAGAAACGTGTGTAATATATTACGAAACTTGGAGCCGAGAAGCCCGCAGGATGCTGGGACCGAACAACGCGCTATATTATTCGAAAGTTTTCCACTCGGCGAAAAATTCTTAACTCATGGATTTCGGGCTGGAGGAAACCGCGCCCGCCTCGATACAAACGCTAGGAAAACACACCCCTCGTCTCTCTGCTTCCGCGTCTTTTCTCCTCTGGCTGCAACACACACGCCGTCCGACAGATCGATTCGACGTCGAATCGGTTTTACCGAACTTTCTACCCCTTCGTCTCCACGCTCCCTTTCACCCTCTTACATTTTTCCTTCTTCTCCGCCACTTTCTTTATTCCGATTTCGATGAAAAATGACGGCGAGGCGGATGAAGGCGGCGGAGACCTCCGAAAATCGTTTACAGTTCCACCTTTGCTTAAATTGGGTTCTTTTCCTGTTTATATTGTAATACTTTTCAAGATGCATCTGGGGCGTCGTTGGCTGTTTTGGGTAGGTACTGAATGACGCACCTCCTGCGTCTTCTGCTTCGAATGGGTAAACTCCTTGCCTTCTAATAATGAGACGCGCTCTCATTATTTATCCATACAATGTTCTCGCAAACCGTAGATATATAACAGTACATTCACCTGCGAACTTGTTCGTAAAAAGAATGCCTGCCGTCGGGTCGTCCTCGGTGCAAGGACCAGCGTACCAAGAAAAGTCATCCGCTGCCCAATGGTTAAGACTCTCCCCCATGTCATAAATTACGTTTGTGTTTAGAGTTGGTTCGAGCTGCTCAGTGCATTTTCTTGTACTCGAGATACAGACTATGATCTGCACGTTCTAATATAAGGTTCACTCTCATATGAATTCTTGAAAATTTTATATTACAGCACAACTTATACATGTCGACAAATATTCTTCCTCTATCTCGTCCTTGCAAAGGAGGTCCAGGAATCGATACAAAAATGTTAACGAACAAATGAAACAGATCTGTTGGCTTATCGTAAATAGACTTAAGTTTACAATTATTCGATTCGAAAATGTTTGCTTATGGAGAAGAGGGTAGTATAATTCTGAAACTTTACATCTCATATTTGCGCGCCTGTGAGACTATACTGAAGAAATCGCTGGTCACACATATGTGACGTGAATTCTCGACTGCAAACAGTTACCAATACCTCGAAAAGGATCACACCTACCGATCGTGAACACAAAACTACCCTGAGACCATAGCCGATTCGCAGCGCGAAACCCCTGGGACCCGGACTCTCCCGATTCGGACGGAAGCTGGGACGATTATCGCGGAACATCGAGGGATGATCGATTCGCGGACGCTTTCACGAAGACGAATCCAGCACGCGAACCGGAAGGAAGGAAGGAAGGAAGGAAGGAAGGAAAAGCGAGGCACCGGCCGGAGGAAAGTGACGAGGGCAAGAGGAGACGGTCGGGGCGGCCGGAGACAGAGAGAGGGTGAAAGAGGGCGCGAGAGAGAGGAGGGTGACGGGGGACGGAGGAGCGTCGGGGGCGGCGGAAAAACTTTTTAAATTCGAGACAAAATGCTAAAAGTTCCCCGAGGCCATGCATACGAAGCGGCGAGAAAAAGGAGCGAGCCGGCGCGGGGCGGCGCGGCGGGAGGGCGGCGGGGGTGGGAGGCAGCCAGCGACCATTAACATAAAACAGAATGTGGGAAAAGCAAATATTGTGATAAAAAATAATAATAATAGGAGGCCGAGCGGAGAGTACGGAAAGGAGAGAAAGAGAAAGAGGGAGGGAGAGAGAGAGAGAGAGGGCGCCCAACCCCTGGGGACGAAGCGGAACGACGGATACTTCGGCTCCACGAATAACGTCCTTCTCTCTCCTTCCTACCCTCTCTTTACCACCCCCTCCTCCGGCATCCCTTCGCCATCTAGCTGGTCGTATAAATACAAGTATACGCTCCGGAGTTTTCCCCGGGCATTTATGAAACTCATTCGGCTAGAACTAACTCTAATAATCGTTGAAACTAATGCTCTCTTTCGAGTACGTGTGCCACCGCCACCGCCCGTGCACCCCCACTTTCACCCTGTACCTCGTTCCTGCCCCTGCGAGTGCCCCCTCTCGAGATTCTACCTTCGAGAAAAGAATCTTGCCGGAGATGGGAACAAGGGGGTTCCGTCTATCGATGTTCAGCCTGGAACACCGTTCGACTCTTTGGTGATGACGAAGGCAGGGGTTTTGCATGAAGCAGACATTACGATCGAGGTTGTTGGGATGTTCAGAGTCGATCCTGAGAGAACCTCGAGTTTATCGGACGTTCCCGTCGGACAGCTGGTAACGACCAATCGTAGTGTGGCAGATCGTCTGCTATCACGTCCTCGTCAATCGCACAGTTATATTTCTGTCTTTCAAAGCTTCCCTGTCGCAACTTATTCTTTTTCGAGCTTCTTAACCCTCTGAAGTCGAGAGGCGCTATTCAGGCACCATAATATTCACGTTACGAATCTCCTACGCTTTTTATAAATATTAGGTTAACTCATAAATAAAGAACTTCCAACTTGTCTTCTTAAATTTATTCATGATTTATTAAAGAATGATTATTGTTGCTTCTGCGGCACGTCTATGTTTAAGGGATTCTTACTTTCATATATGAAGCAAACATCAGTAGCCTAGATAAACTATTTCAATTTTTAGAAAGAAAAAAATCTATTATGTGTTGGAAATTATGTATGACACAATCCAATAGTTAAAAATGATGTACGATTTCATATATTCTGTAATATACTGCTCATTTTGTGTAGGTATTGAGCTACTGAAACGACTTCTATAGAAAGTAAAAGAAATCATCTTGTTAAAAATAGTTACGCTTGCAGTTCTAGGTAATGCATATTAAATGTAAAAGACTTTGAGTGCAAAGGGTAAACTACTTCCTGTCTATCTATGCTTTTATGTTTTCCTCTCGCGAGAATAAACTATCCGAACGTCCCAATAGTATCGTCCCTTCAATGGCCATTCGAATAATCTAATGACAGATCCCTAAAAAATGCTTACAAGGGCTCTAGTAGAATTCACAGACTCTGTAACGTGACTTTGAACGATGGATCACGGAAGCACAGAGTACGTAGTAAAATTTCGGGCTTAAATTAATCGACTTCACTGTGGTAGGTTATTATAATTTTGAGGTGCTTTAAAATCCTCTTAATCTAGCGGATGAACTGCTTATTAGAAGCAAGGGAGGAATGAGATTCTATTTACTATTATTAACGTCAACTGGCTGATAGCCGATACACAACATCAGCATCATCAGACGTGTTTCAATTATCATTCTAATGCAGAATTATATAAATTTATTATTCAGTAGAAATTAACCCTGTCAGCGCAAAGATCAACGCTAAATCATGCGGTCAAAGGAACGCGTCGATACTTCTGAAGCAGAGCCTATAAACAACAGCAAGTAAAAAATGTTGTAAGAACATAGTTCACGCATACACTGCCCTGGCATTAATATCCAGACACTGGAAAATCGTACGCAATGTTGGCGTTACATAAGCAACACCTAAAGGGATGTGATGGAATGGTTTGAGGACCTGGGTGTCAACGAATTAAGTTGACATAACGTAAAGATCATCCAAGGAACAAACCTGAACATGTGACTATGTTCAAGGCTGAGCGGAGGAACATTTCACATTTATCAACAATTGTTGGGCAGTATGCCACGAAAAGTAACAATAGTTTTCAAGTTACAGTAAATATCACAGAAAGTGTTCCAAGTATTCTCGTGCTGATTCCATTCAGCCAATTTCTCGAATTCCCTTCGCGACGCCAAAATTACAAAATTCCCAAGGACACGGTGCGTTTATGCATCCCAAAAATCCTCCTCATAACGACCAGACATAACGTCCAGCCGCGATAAAAAAAATCGTAACGATCGCTCGAGCGGAAGTTCGAATTCCAAGGGGTTGAAGTTCACGCGGACTCGGAGGATCGCGGCGCGACGCGCCGCGCCGCGGCCGGGGTCGGAAAATTCGAGGTGGAAGCGGAAAGAAAAGGCGGTGGATGGAGGACAGAGGGCCCGGGGGTCGGCAAAGATGAGAAGACAGAGAGAAAGTGGAGCGGAGAACGAAAGAAGGTGGAGAAACACCGAGAGGGAGCGGCGTAAACCGTAACGATAACGATTATAGGCGCAGTTACCCAGGGACGTCCTTTCTTAACGATTACGCCGTTGAAAATTATTACGCGTAATAACGCTCTGTCGTTATTACTGTTATTGTTATTATTATTGCTATTATTACGAGCGTTATTATTACCGTTATTATTGCCGCGGCTATTACTATTATTTATATTATTATTATTTTTATCATTACGGCTATTGTTATTATTATTATTCCGCGGGAGGGCGGCGTCGATACACGTGGGTCGGATCGACGTTTTTAGAAATCACCTCTCCCCCCGCCGACGCCATTCCAACGACGATTCCTTGAAATTACTTTTCCCGCCGGCTTAATCCCCGCGCCACGGTCGTTCCCTTACAGATTCAATTCTATTTATTCAAATACACCGGATTTCTCGTTGCTCGTTTCTACCCTTTCGATGTTTGGTACGACGCGCGGGACAGGCGGGGCCGTGCGTGCTAACAGCCATTATGTTGGCTCGGACGCGTCGCGACGAATGAGCGACGGATTGTTCCAGTGATAAGCCCTGTATCCGCATATTTCATCATGTTTGTTACAGTGATGTGTTTGTAAGTTTGTTACAAGCAGATTAACTTTTAGCCGAAATGTTAGTTAACGATTTTTTATTGACAATCGATGATGGGTAATCTGAAGGATTATTGCAGACATATTATGTTGTACGAATTTAAACAAAAAATAATGCACATGCGAAGTTGAATATAGAGAATATTTGAGGAGATCAATCATGTTGTTTGTTACAAATGTTCCTTAATGTCCATTTTCTAGTTTCCAGAGAAAATTTTAAGACAATTTTTTGAGTAAAAATTAATCACTTTTGTCATAATCATTGTCTGCTTGAAACTGGCACATAAACATACCAAGAGTAAAAAACACTAATTTAATTCTGAAATTTTTACAAGGTACAAGAGAGGGGCGTTCTCTGCATGAAATATAGTAGTATCAGGTCTCAAAGGGCGAATTTTAGTAAAGTAATTGTAAGTTTAAAAAATCGAGTGGTCCTGCATGAAACATATTCGTAGTATATTTATTTTTTTCAATGTATCAAATAATTAACATTATACTCGGACTACAGTAAACTAATTCATAGAATTTGGGACACTTATAGAATTTTTAAACTTATTGAACAATACTTAGTCCTTTCAGAACTACGATTTGCTGTAAGCTTCCGTAACATTACTACCGCTCGGGCGGAGAACGCCGATGGGCGTTCACACAACATACATAATAAGTACGCTCACCGATCTTCCGCACGAGAGTCATGGAAAAGTTTAGAACTGAATTTTCTCGACAACGAAGCCTCGTACGAGCAAATTGTATTGTACATTTTCCCTTCGTTTTTTCGTCTAGAATTGCCTAAACGATCGTACCACTTATTCGGATGCCCAAACTCCGCTCCACTAATGAGACCGAACGTCTCGTCCAGAATTCTCCCAGGCGTTTTCCGCGTCGAGAGGATCGTTTTCAGCGAATTTCCTGCGGTGAAATCCGCGATCGACAGTCTTCGAAGGGGATCTGTCATGTCAGTTCAGAAGTCTAGCGGAACGCGGTAATTTTTTTGCATCGACCGGTCAGTTTCAGCCGTCGAACTCTCGACTCGCCTCGACTCGACCCGATATAATACGGAAAATACGCGTGACGGTTTATTTATTATTTTTATTTCATTTCCAAAGAGTTTCGCCGTTTACCGCGGAGGCGTCCGTCCGAAATGGAAAAAATCCCCGGGGGCCCGCCGCGGCCGGCGCGGGGCGAGAGAGCGGAAAACGCAGGCGATAGTAGGTCAAAAAGAATAATTAAACGCAGGCCCGATCGACGGCCGCCTTTCTAATTGAGATTTATCGCGTGCAGCTAGCTCTGGCCAAAGCCACCGTCCCGTTCGATTGTCTACCTATCGACCGGTCGTGTTGCGTCAACGTTCGTCGTTATCTCACAACAAACTGCTCATCGATTATTCGCAAAGCAAACATCGCGTACGCGTCGATTCGCCTACGCGATAACGACTCATCGTCGCTCGAGACCGCTAAAAATTCGACTCTGTTTAACCCCTTGCCTTATGATTTTATTCACCGCAAATTGTGCTCTGGTGAAGTTACTCGAATCTTTGATAACTAAGGAACGTATGTACTCGTGCACTGCCACAGTGAAAATGGCCGTACCTGGTCAGACGCACGAGGAAATGCTTTTTAACAAGTTCTTTGCCACGTGTACCGTTTTCGGTACCCACACTGAACTTTCCATTCAGGCCAAGTGATATTCTTGCCTTCAACAGATAAAGTACACTAAAACAATTGTGTCTTGTCACTGATGCGTGAAATACACTTTTATACTTGGAATATACACTCTACTGATCAATGAATTTCCAGCTCACAGAAAACCACCAAACAGATCATTTTTACACATTTATCAAACGGTATAACGTGTAAGAAAAACGGCACACGTGGCCTGAAAATGACAGTCACTCAACAATGGCTTGGCAGAGAACGTGTTAAATACGAATAGTAGAAAATAATAATATTGAACTATAAGATTGTAAACTTGTCAGTTTCCACTGTTATTCCGACATTGATATGAGTCCATTTTTTTCGACTTTCAATGAAACGGCAGCTACAGCCCGTGCCAATTGCGTGACTCACCCTGTATATCATGCAACGAGATTGATTATGCATCAACACGTTCGCTACGGCATGTCACGTATGTGTGACGGATCAGTTCTAATGAGAGACCGACGTCACATGCAAAGATCCTGAAGACTACATACTGAAAATACAATACATATTGTCACCGCGCGACAGTTATCTTCACTTCATTAGAAAATGTTCATCCTGCAACAAATTTTTGCCTATTGATACTGCAAATCGTTGTTTTACTTCAGCGTGAATCCTTGGCCGATCAGGCGTATTTCTACTATAGTACATCTGAATTTTATTATCGTCAAGTGCCTTTTCCTAATGTTATATTATACAAGACTGAACGACGAGGTCATCTCTAACAAAAAAAAAGAGAATGTTTAAATAAAACATTTTTAAATACAAAATAGAGCATAACTTAGGCTGCGTTTACATTGGTAAATCTCTCAGTAACTGATACAAGTAGCTAGCCAGGCTCAAACCTCGAGGCAAGTAGGTGTTTACATTGTACCAGTAAGTAACTTGTACCAGTAACTCATAAGCGGACTAGCCAGGCTAGCTACTACCAGTACTTGTACCAGTTACTTAGAGAAGCCTAGAAACGGGCCAATAAGTTTAAACATTAATTGCCAGAAGTTTATTCTTTTGTTTACATTCGCATTATGTACAAATTCTTATGTATTGATGTTTCGGCAATAACCGATTTAAAAAAGAAAAAGAAGCGGATTTCTAC
Organism: Macropis europaea; assembly: GCA_916610135.2. NCBI lineage: Eukaryota > Metazoa > Arthropoda > Insecta > Hymenoptera > Melittidae > Macropis > Macropis europaea. The sequence goes on along the minus strand of OU744345.1, from coordinate 2,587,493 downwards.
TAATTGTAAATAGGAATTATAATTAAGGAGGACTTATTGTTAGTTTGAGATGACTTATGAAAAAGCTAAGGCGCGGATTCACGGTAAAGGTGGGACCAATTTCTCGAAAATTTTTGGGCGACGTCGATCCTTCTCGAGCGTGGATGGTAAAAAACGCGGGCAAATCGAGTCGGTCGTTATCTTAATATCTTCCCAAACCGGCTGTTGATCTTCGTAATCGCGCGATCGCGTGTCGACAGCGCGAGAGTTTCGAGATTCGAGATTCGAGATTCGAGACCGAGCGTCCCGTAATGACAGCGGATCCACGAAACCGGGCGCCCTCCCTACGCGCGATATAATATAATATTTGGATCGATATAAAATTACGGATAATTGCTTGATTGGCCAAGCAGATGAGTGTAATTTAGATATCCGCCTCGTACACCGCTCTCGACTAATCAATTACGAAATGTTTCGAGTCCCGACACGGCTAATAAGATTTACGATTGTCCAGCTACGTTTGTCTTCTCTGCGACCCTCCTACTTCTTCTTCTTCTTCTTCTTCTTTTCATACCTTCGATTATCGCGCGACCCTACATTGTATCCTAATTACGGTATCCCTCTTCTTCTTATTCAGACAATTCTTCTTTTTATTATTATTGTACGGATTTAATTTCTTCAGTGCAAGGTATACAGTGTACGAGTTGTGGTTTGCATTGCAGTAGAAGCTCGATTATCTGTACACTGATCATCTTATGTTAATTATAAATTAAAATTATCCCTAATGATACCGTGTACTTAATTTCATACCACTATATAATTTACATTCTAATATAAAATTGAAGTTCGTATGCGAAATATTATCAGGATGCGAAGCATCTTATTACTAATTATAGTTAGGATAATGGAGGTTCTACTGTGTTTTAAGCAACTAACAAAACCGATGTTAAAAAATCGGTTTCATGAAAGAACTAGATTTCATAATGAAGTCAATGGTATTATTCCCGGGAGTAAACTGACGAACTGCTCCAGGATGTTTGGCAAGTCATTTTGACTTGTAATGATATGTATACCATAGGTTTTGGTTCATCTGTGATAAAAAAAAAGGATAATTTAATCCGATTAACTGAGGTTCAGTCCATTTCTAATTTCCAAATGGCCATTTTAGAAGATATGTAACAGTTTTTTATATAAATATTTTCTAGAGGGACCAATAAGAGAGACAGGAAGATTTATCAAAAATTAAATATCCTAAATATAGTGGAACGTTGACAATGTTATCAATTTATTTAAAATGCAAACAAGAAACGCTTGAAAAATAAAAATTATTTTACTGCAGCTATACAGTCGTACAATTTTTTCAACAGGCTTAACCTACAGGTCCGTTAGCTTCCTTCCAATTCCGGAGTGAAATATAAGGAGCTCTATTTAAAAAACTCAAAGTGATGTTCGTGTCTCGATGAAAAAGCAAGATAGCAAAAAATCCAAACAGTTTTTCATGCACCAAATAGTTCACGAGTAATGTAACTTCGAGCTACCTTCTTCAAGCATACAACACATGACGAGAGCTCCTCAGTTCAAAAATACAAAATCAGAGTTGCTCTGCTTTTTAAAGCAGAGGTCTTCGCTATAAAAATGTAAGCCGTCGATGGCCGTTCTAAAAAACGATGATATTTCGAGAGCGTGCCATAAGCCCAGCGCCAATGATTGTCCTAAACGAAACGATTAATGGGCACGATTATCATATTCGATGAAACATCGTCGAATTGCGGGGACAAAACCAGAGTCTGGCCGTGTGCATCGACGGGACGAGCAATTTGCCGGTCGGAAATTGCCGAAAATAGGCAAATCGTTCGATGTTTTCCGTTCGTCGAATTCGAAGTTCGAAGGTTCCGGCCAATACTCGCTTCCACGCTTGCAAGTTTCTCTGCGAAAAGCGGCCGCTTCCGATTAACGACCGGTCGAACGTCATCGGATCTTTCCACTAAAATGCAGTGTCTGTCGAGGGAGCCGTTTGTTACGGAACGATAGGATTTCTGCGTTCATGGGGTTATGGCACGACACCTGCTCTTTAGGAAACAGAAAGTAACAGGTGTCAGACTGTAGGAATTTTCGGGTGGATTGCAGGAAGAATTTTAGTTAACGCTTACTTTTTTGAACAGTTTCATTGTAATGTCACGCATAGACATGGGTGACACATAGATTACTCACTTAATTAGGAGCATCGAAGATCGGTATGAGTCACGATACATGTCAGAGAATATAGGGCGAGGCATTTAAAAGAGGCCGCCTAAGTAACTTATCTACTTTTAGAGATAGAACAAAATGTTTCAAAGAAATGTTTCATTTCAAGGGAGCCATAATCTGAAGTCCATAGTTTTTTTTTGTAAGTGGCGATGTAAAGGTCATACGGTTGTCAAGTTATTTTTGTTAAATAGAATGATATATTTTTTTAGTTTTTTTTGTAACAGAATATTTTAGGGTGTGTTGGTTGAGTCTTTTACGTTAACGTTTTACGGTCATTCAAGGCCACTGAAAGTCAATTGCAATGAAAAGTAATTTAGTTCATCTAACAGGTCGAACGCTTCGGTAATTTGCAAATTTATATCATGAGAGATTCAGGTGACTTATCGTAAATACCTCACACGTTATTATTTTGTTCGAACTGCACGTATGTTCTGATAATACACAGAAACGCTACAACTGCTTGAGCGTTTTTGAGTAACTATCAGTACTATCGACGATTTTAGGTGTCCGTCTGTATGTTTAATCGTTTTCCAGTGTCATCATTACTGTTGGCGCGACAACAGGGAAGCTTCTGATACCGCAACAATTAGTCGCCTATTTTTGACGTCGATCATTGTACACAATTTAGCTTTCGAGCGATTAGCTGCACATCTGGTGACCACGCCGATAATATTTTACAATATTTTTTAGTTTGACAATAGCTTGGAAAAGAAGGTTCATAGCGTACGTGCATCGTAACACGTTGAATATCACAGTGAAAACAGCCATGCGTAATCAGACACGATATACATGTAATTTACTGTTTCCAACATAAATCGTAAAGGTAAGAAATATTCGGATTGTCAGTCGTGTTTTCGTGTCCCTGCATTGATTTTACAATGTAAAAATTGCTCAAGATTGTGTGGTAATAAATAGTTATTTAATTAATTTAAATTTTAACTGCCTGTAACCAGTGGTTTCCACGACATACAACGTGTTAACGCATCTAGTATCGCGGTGAAAACAGTCACACCTGGTCAGACAACGCACAAGGTGACTGGAAAGTCTTATCACAAAATTTGTAGCGGCATTCTATCAATGAAAAGTTTCAATAAATGTATCTTTAAATTATTTCATATTCATCGTTGTACAGACTGTTTCGTAATTGATAACACAACTGAAAACTTGGTGATTCTCTACGAAAGAATACACAGAAAATGTGGAATAAAATTTGTTCGTACAACGCTTTGTTTTTGAGAAAAATAATTTTCTTTTAATTCCATGAATAATTGAATCGCAAGATCTTCCACGAGAGTGTCCGAAATACCCTGTTTCTTTCAAGAACACCACTCCGCGCTCCTCGACGAGGCATGAAACGGCGTTTCGTGGCCGACGCCGTTCTCCAGCCGTTTCCAGATTTCTTTATTTTCCATGGACGGGGATATCTGGCGAGTCGCGGCACCGAAAAGATCTCGGCGTGGAGATAAGCGTGCCGGTTAACGCTGTCTGTCGTTCCATACAATGTTAACAGTGAAAAATTGTAACGCACGTTTTACGTTACGCATGGAGGTCCGCTAATGTAATTACACGTAAACTGCCCGGCTGATACTCGTACCCAGCCTCTATGTCTAATTACGTGTAATACTACGTATCGCAACGTTAACGCGGTAATCGTTCGACGAATATTTGTACACGGCTAATTGTCGTTACTCATCGAGCTAAGTATCCTTGCACCGTTTCATGGGCGTCCAGACTGCTTTGGGAGGAGCGATATTTTTCTCTGAACACGTTGAACAATTTTTAGTCGAACGTGTCACGTGCAGCTGGTCAAGATTTTAGAATTCATGAATTTCGCTTTGTTCTTACGAACTTTCGACTGCTTACAGAGAAAGACATTCTTTGGTTATCAGAGTAAAGAACCGTACCTTGTAATTTGTCCTGATTTTATATTTATCTGAAACGATCTAGAGCAATTAGACAGTGCCCGTTAGGAGTACGTGAACATGTCACGCGCAACTATTCACGACTTCAGAATTCATGAATTTTGCTTTATTCTTATAAACTTTCGACGATTTTCAGAGGCAGATATTCTTTGGTTACTAGAGTACAAAATTACACCTTATAATTTGTCCTAGTTTATATTCATCTGAAACAATCTGGAGCAAGAAAACAATGTCAGCTGGGAATATCCCGGTCTTTGATCGCGAAGGATTAACCCTTTGACTGCTATCAACGTCTATAGACGCTTGTGAAAGCCACTCACCACGCAGTACTGTCGACGCCCATAGGCGTTCGGTGCAATGTCTCAGTATGTACTGCTGCAGCTCGGCCGCACGCAGCGTTCGCTTCGAGTAACCCACAGTCACAGGATTAATAATGATGGAAATTCAGTACGTTTTTTTCGTAAATTTGATATCGATTCAGTTGGAATCTTATTTTCGAATCATTTTGAATATCACGTGGATCATAAGAAGTCTTGATAAGTCTTGAAAGTCTTGGATACCTCGATGTACGAATTTCGTCACTGTATCGATACGCTACACACGTATGCAGTTACGTTTGTTAGTATTCGAACGACCCTGTCTCATTATCGAGAAAATAAATACTACATTTTTGATACGAGAAATATTTATTCAAATGTAGTGTGCAATCTTGAGAAAATTTGAACCATAAATTATATATATGATTGCATATTAATGATAATCCACGTCGAAGAAATGTGAATCGTATAGGGTAATTCAAAAGGAAATATAAATACTTTAGCAATACATTCCAGAATTACTTTATAGGAGAAGTGTTTTATTAATGTGTGCCTAATTCTCAATAGCCACCGAAATGTGACCTTATTACTACGTAGAATTCTCTAACGGAAGATATTTTCCGAAAACAAACTTGAATTTTTTATGAAATGAACTTTTTATCTTTTTTTTTTAATTTTGTACTACAATACCATTGGACTGTCTAAATCAAATTACACATGTCGGCGAATATTCTTCGTCTACCTCGTTATCAGAGCACTTGAATAGTGAACTTTAGCGGAGATAGCCATTTAAAACATCGTAAGGCAAGGGATTAATTTATATTTATGTTGGTTGATGTTTGTTCTTTACACAGGTACCATGTAACGTGCGTATTAATAGACGCAAGTTGGGTCTGTCAGGGTCATTTAGGGTTTCGACAGTTTCTTTATTTGCTTATGAATAGCCCGTGGATGCTTATGCAAATATACATTTTTAGACTTCCATATTTCCCACGTTGATGCAGTTAAATAAATGGAACTTCACCAAGGCAGTATTTGCTCCTTGAAATGTTTAAAATGTGTAATTTTTGTTTTCTCAAATTATTAAACGTGCGTCATTCACCCATTTGGGCATATTAAATTGTATAAACATCCGCAGTCCGCTTACGAAGAACATAGTCATAATATTTTTACTCCCTCCCGGATCACCTTGTACACTCGGAGCGACTCGAGCCCGTCGCTACCATCCTCTCGCTCCCGCCCGCCTATAATATGAATATTTATATATTTCATATAATGTAGTAATTTCATGAATCATAAAGGCGACTCTCCATAGGCATCGGCGGGACGATGAGCCATCGACGCCTTTACGATCGCGTCATTCGGCTTGTCGTAAAAATACGAGCCTCGCTGCACCGCGTCGTCGCGCAATCGATACGCCGCGTTAAATAGAATAATTATTATACGAATGTTTATGCACGTGTACCGATATTATTGTTACTCTCGCCACTTTAATGATACGTAAATGGAATCGTCCGACCAATTTCCCAGCCGCCGCGTCGAACGTAATTAACGACCACGGAAACGTTCCAGGGGTCTTCTTGTTGTTGTTCACTGAACGTTCGAACAACTTCTGAGGAAACATGGGTTCGATGCATTCGATGCATCGAAAGTTCGTTGCGAGAAACATCTCGACACATTTCTTTTCACTGGGCGTCGAACACACAGGGAACGGTGGGGTGACAAATTTTTCGGATACTCGGGTTTTCGACTTGAAGAACAACACGCGTCAGAAATATACTTTAACCCTTTGAACTCCTAATTTTGTATTAATTTTCTATTCAATAACTCCCGAGTATTTTGTGTTTTATTTGAACTGCACTTCAAAAGACAGGTAGTTGATAGGAAACAATTTAAACCATTTTTTTACTGATTATATTGAAAATAGCATTGCAACTTTACTGAGATCTGATATTTGTGGTAAGAAAAAATATTGCGAAATATAATACATATTTAGACTGGTAATTTGTAAATGTCGACTGTGACTCGACATCGGAGTACCTGTGAATAAAATCGATGTCGAGTCACACTCGACAAAGGAGTTCAAAGGGTTAAACTGAGGAATACAACCTATACTGGGATAGAGCACTAGACACAGACGAAACAGTTGCAAGTAACCGGTCTACCCCTCTCCTCGAATGGTTGAACTTTATGGAGCTCTTAGATGCTAAGCGCGAGTGGATGTAGCCAATCAGCAACGAAGGAAATTTGACCATATTGCAGGGTTTTGGTTATTCAACAAAACACTCTGGATCATTCGTTTTATATCGATCAGTTTACATTTTAATTTTACAAATATTTATTATTTCATTATTTTTTTCAGTGACACCTGCGTTCACTTATCTGTATCGAACATATTATTCAAATGAATTAAATGACGTATGTGCGACAGTGGCCATCAAAGTGTTAAGATCGTACGATAAACAGTTGCGACCAGGTCAACGAAGCAACCCGGTAGCCCGCGAGGATTTTCCGCAAACGCCGCATCAGTTCATCGGACCGAAAAGGTGAACAGTCTCCCGCAAACAGGGAAAAAGGATGATCGAAAATCGAGTTCTCGGCCGGCTTCTTCGAATCGCGTTCTCGAAGGTCGCGTCCGAAAGGAAAATAAAACGGAGAACGGTTGAGTTCCTCTATCCGGCTGTCCCGCGGATAGCGAACCAATTAGCATAACGTTTTGGGGCCGGTAAAAGGCAGTAATTGTTCGGATGTAAACCGATATCTGCTTCTCGCAGCGCATCACTGCAAATGCGTTCCCATTCCCGTCCATTCTCATCCCTTGTCTCCTCTCTCTTTTCCCTGGCAGCACGCACCCGCGTCCGTACAACAGAGGGATACACAGGGAGAACGAGAGAGAAAAGGAGAGAGAGAGAGAGAACTGGAGAGATGAAGAGAGAGAGCGAGAGAGAGAGGAAGGTATCCAGTTCAGGACGTTCCAGCAGCGAAGGGGATTTCACCGGTGGAAAACACAGAACGGTGTTCTCTCTGTCCCTCCAGTTTGCAACAGGCCACCACCTACCGTGCGCCACCACCCCTGCCGCGTTTCCAGTTAAAACGGCCGAGTACTCGTGTTTAGATATCGTTAAACCGCATTTTCGACACTGCCATTATGTAAAGCACGTGGTGGAGGCCGATAAGTCGAACAATGGCGCGGCGAACGGGACGGGTTACCCCGACTTTTCGACGCTTCCCGATTTCGCTCTCTCCAACAATTTCCGATCGCCCTCTTCCCGAATTCTCTCTCGTCGCGCGCGTTTCGATGTCGCCTCGCTGGAACAGGCGCTTTTTTTTTTAAAAATCGAGCGGCGATGCGTTCGATCTTGGCGATCAGACGGCCAGGTGGATTCGATGGCTCGAGGATACTATTATAATTTGTGTGCATTATAACTCATGGTTTCTTTGTCCGCTTATGAAGCAGTTTTGGTAGAACACGTGTTGATGAAATACAATATTCTTGGAGAGAAGCATTGATTTTAAGAAGGAATAGAGAAGTTACCCGAAAGATGAAAGATTGTTAGAGAAAGAAATGGTTAGTACGCACGTCAACGACTAAAAGTAAAGGTAAAAATTAATTTTTTTATTTTGAAGATTAACTACAGAAGCGACTGTGCTTATGAGATGACGTGATATCGATATACCTAATTGCTGTCTGGTTCAATTTTTGGACCCAACCTGACCTACCCGAACCTTTCGCTAGAGCAACGTCCTGTCGAAAGGGACGCGATATGTTATCACCACATTGGTCATACATGTTTGCAGCATAAAGAAGAAAGTAAAATTGAAATACAACATGGAACTTAAAGAGCCATAATTCCTAATGAGAACTCAGATGATTATGCGATTTGTTTTCTTTGAGCGGCTACAGTCAGCGCTTGTACCTATGAGTCATTTCGCGGATGACGACTGTACTCGCTCTTACAATAGCGAAAGCTTTAAATAGGAATGCCAATGAATGCCTGCAAATAATGAGAATAACATTCAAAGACGATTATAATCAACGATGTGATTATGGAATGCCAGAAATATAGCGAAGGAAGGAAAATACATAATATTAACCTGTTAACCGAGGAGCTGCACTCGTCATAACGTTGGAGGTACTAGATTTCAATTGCGAGAATTTTATAATAATTATAAACACGGTCAGTTTCTGTCGCGTCGCGTACGTGGAAGCAATATTTCCAGTGTATCTCATTATGAAATTTACTACCGTAATGTCTGACAATACAAAAAATGTCAAATGCCATATTTAAAAATATTAGTAAGTCTAGAAAATCTCTGAATCTTACTATCAATATTTGTACGTTTTTCTTTTGAATTTCAATCGCGTAGAATGCCTTGTAATACACTGGAGTTATGTGCAAAAACGTTCCTTTCATTTGAATAACACGTTAAATGCCGTGGGAGTCGCCGGAGGCATCTCAAATTAAATTTAATTAAATAATCATTGATTGTCACAAAGTTCTGAGCAAACTTGATACTCAGACAACAATGTAGGAACAGAAGAACACGACTGAGTACTCAAATCTCTTGTCTCTTTACGATTTATGTAAAAGATAGTAAATTGTATCGTGTCTGATTAGATATGGCTGTTTTCACTGTGGCACTCAACGTGTCAAAATATTCGATTGAGAAACTGAAACATATTACTTTCCTTTCAACCGCGATCTATACCGACAGACACAAGAGAATCAAATCGTATCCATGCGCAGAAATAATCTGAATGAAATTGTACGTCAAGAGGTTCACCATTGTTCCGCGCGCTGTCTTTATCCACAAACTTATTATTATTATTTCAGCGGAACGAAACCATCCATCCCTGTTTCCGCACCTCCGATTCTTCCCGTTCACGCTCTTCGGCAACTCTTTCGCTCGCGGGAAAGTTCGCCGTTGACAAACTCGAGCAAGTTGCAGCGGGGCTCTCGTTTCGTTGCTTAATTATCCCGGCCTACGAGACCGGCGCCCCCCGCCAAACGTAATTAGTATTTCATTGAAAATGAAACTTTTTATCTGACGACGTAGCGCGGCGCGATTAAAATGCGTTCGTTAAGTCGGCGTCGTCGTCGTCGTCGTCGTCGTCGTCGTAGTTTCGTTAGACGTCGACGTGAAACGAAATCGACGGCCGGACCCACCGTCGCGATATTCCCGTACAAAATAATACTTTTTATTAGCGTGATCTTTACGATCCGCACTGTATCGAGTATAAAGAAGATAATAAAGGAAGACGCGCGTGGATAATGGCCGGTATTATGCGCGTATTACTCGCTGCATTACCATTTTTATTGCCGACTTTTTTACGATCTACTTCTCTTATGAGTTAGCGTTCGCCCGATCCGCCGCTGTCGATCAAGGTCGATCTTATTTCCCCGTTAAATACACCTTTCGCCACGCGTGTGTGCTCCGAGAGCCGATTCCGCACGGGTCGTTCCTCAGACGCGCGGACTTTCCGAAATTACGAAATTACGTATTCTTTATTATTATTTCTGTATTTTTTAGACAGGATGAGAAATTGAAGACTGAATTGTTTAACATATTGAATGCCGTGAGCATCACCGATGATCGGCAGCTCAAATTGAATTTAATTAAACAATTATTGATTGTCACAAAATTCTGAGCAAACTTCATACTGAAACAATAATGTAGGAACGGAAGAACACGATTGTGTACTCAAATCTTTTTTTCTTTACGATTTATGTAAAGCATACTAAAACATATCGTGTCTGATTAGGTATGTCTGTTTTCACTGTGGCAGTCAACATGTTATTCCAGTTACGCACAACTGAGAATTTGTACAGTTGTCTTCAAATGCTGTGTGATAGATTGGTGAGTCAATTATTAGATATTTATTTGATCACATATATCATTAATAAATTTACCGCAGCGCTTTGCTTATCCGAACATCGGTCATCAAAAAATTCTTCATCCTGAATCGATTACTCCGTATTTCTCATTCTAAACTAAAATTATCATTTTTTTACGAAACACAGTTGGAATGCTCCTCATTCTATTACTAATTGCAATTCGGATGATCGAGGGCCTGCTGTATCTAATGGGGTCTGATATAACCAATAGAAAAATAATAACATTGATTAAAAACAGTCCAATTTATAAATATATTCATTGCATGCAAAAGTTTAGAAACTTTGTTACATTCAGGTAATAAAACGAGACGCTCGAAGTGTCGAGGCGCCTCGATTGTCAGCGAAACGAGGTAAATTGATAAAAAAAGGGGGACAGATGCGAGATCTTGTTCATGAAACTGGTTTCCGTTCGATCGAGCGGCACGCGCGTGGAATCATCGGAACGTGGACGTCACGCGGGATCATCCTTATCGTCCTGCACGTCGTAATTACTCTATCGGCGGGAAAGTTTGTTGCTTTTGATTTGAAACGTTAGCCTGGAAGACCTCCCACCGCGGGGACTCTGTGCAACAGGATTCTCAGATCCTTATCGGAACACGAGTTTCTGCGTGACGCACGAACGCTGATTACACGCGATTTCTTCGGTACGCGTACGTGACATTGAAATTATTCTTTGCTGCACGGGTAGATAGCCTTTGGAAACACGGTGGGACCTCGAGTGTTCGAACTATAATTAGCGACAGGATGATCAGCTTGCAACTTTGTTTCTGCCATCGCTCCGGGCTGACGCACGCCATAGGATGCGATGTTTCAATTTTTTTTTAACTCCTTATAGGGCAGAATGTGAAGACAAACGGTTGTCTTGTTCTCCGAGATTTTTATGGAATATAGGATCCCCATAATCCTTGACAAATGAAAAATTTGAAATCTTTGACCTCTGCATGCGTCAAGCGTGGTGGTAGACACGAACACAGTGGCAGAATATTATACCAATGTGGTACATTATTGCACTGCTACGTTACAAAGGGTTAACTTGCCCCTTGAGTAGAGTCTGCCGTCTATAGGGAATTATCCTCTCACCTGTAGAAAAGCGAAGACAAGTTTAAGACGGTTAACTTTTTTGTGAGAACGAAGTCATTTTAATCACCGGGAAACATTTTCAAAAAATCCTGAGGTTTCGATACGTTGAGTGTCGCAGTGAAAAATTCCGCAACCGGTCAGACACGTGGAAATAGCTTCTTATTAACGCATCGTGGGTCCAGTACTATAATTATGTAACTGAACCTCTATTATTTTGAGAGGACCACGGTAATTGTTCTTTTGCTTCCCTTCTGCTTGAAAAGAAGGGGCTAGGTGTCTCTAGAATCGTCTTTTATGTATCCACTTCTAGCATTCGAAAGCTTGTTACTTGAGCAATCTACCGGTGTAGATAATTCAAACCCATTAAAATTTGAGTTACCTATTTATAGTACTGAACCCACGGTATATCATTGAATAAAATATTTATCTATTGAATAATATATTTATTATTTTATACTGGCATTGTAACATAAATGTTGCTAAAAATTTCATAGATTTAATCAGTTATTCGATGAAATTAAAATTGATACACGGGCCACCGGTGGCGCACACGGCGCACAACGCATTAATTTTAATTCACAGTTCAGTGTATGTACATTGTAAGTGTATACATTTGTACTCAAAAGGCTCAGTTCTGTCTGTGATATTAATAAAAAAATAAATAAGATCTTCATGTTTCTTATAAGTCTTTATTGGCCTGCAGTGCACAGAAGATGTGTCAGGCGAATGAAGCTACAAGCGTGATCGAGATTAAAAGCCACGAGAGGCAAAAACTTGTGTTGGATGTTCTCCAAAGCAACAGCGAGGTGAGCACTTTCACTACCGTACTGCCACGTATTTTTGTCGGGGGTAATTCATGACAATTGACGCGATATTACGTCTTCGTCCGAGTTGTACCTTGTACCTTCCTTATGGTACAGTATTTATGCTCTTTCATAGATGAAAACAGATTGTAAGAAGTTTCAAGAAATTTAGAGAATACTTGTATGAAAATATATTATTGCTATTCCAAGCGGCCGGCAAAGTCTTAAGCTGACGAGGATTCCATGTATGCGATCATTCGGTCAATATTCGAAGCGATGAAGCAGAAGAGTCGAATACAGAATAATTTTAGGTGTCCTAAGAAACGTTATAAAATTCTGAACCCTTATGTTCTCACTGTACCCGGATAGCTATAAATTTGGAACCTCCGGATCGACCAGGCATGAAACTGTCGATAGCACGATCGCATGAGATTGAAACGTTACGATATTCTCTCGTTACAATCTTAATAAATTCTGTGTGTCTCAAAAACGTTAGTCCTTATCGTATCCAGCACAATCTTAATGAAAGACTGCAGGATCATCCGTCCGATCGCATCATTCCACGCACTCGCGCGATGCATTCCAGGTCCGCGGAGTTCCCTAGTGAAGACATCCGGCGCTGAACCCACCTCGGGGTACAGACGGTAACGACGTACGTACGCGCGCGTACGTCCCTACTCCGGATATAAATTGTGGCAGAAGCTCGGTCTGTAAGTACGTCGACGATAAATCAAGCGTATCGACGTGCTGCATAGAATTGCAAATGAGACTTGCTGCCATCTTTAAAATAAAAAGTTATAACAGCTCGCTGGCTCGCTCGTTCGCTCGGTCGCTCGTTCGCTCGCTCGCTTGCTCGCTCTGCCTCGTAAGTTTCGTACGGTACGCGTTCTAAGCGTGTACGTAAAAGAGTCGGCTACGGGTAGGCGTGCGCGTCCATGAACGAGAGACGAGGGAGCACAGAGAGAGAGAGAGAGAGAGAGAGTGAGAGGGGGGAAGAGAGGGAGCTAGGGAAAGAGAGAACGAGAGGGAACGAAACGGAGGAGAAGAGAATAGACGAAGAGGGGACGTTCGTGTGAGCGGTAATACATACGATCTCCGGACAAGCAAGGAGAAAGAACTTAAAATGAATAATGTATCGTATATTTAATTCTATATATAAGTACCCGCGCGCGTACCCACACTCTCACGCGTGTCCGTGTTCCCTCCACACTCTCGACTATCAGCCCGTCTCTGTCCGACTCGCGACGCGGTTCCCCTATTTTCTCACTCCGTTTCGTTCTACGCCGTGCGTGTACGGGCGGAGAGACGCGAGCGAGCGAGCGGAGAGGCCCTGTGTTTCTCCGACGAGAGAATGAAGTAGCATATTTTCTACGCGGAGGTCGTGACGAATCGACTTTCCAGTCGGCGCGGCCAGAACGAAAGAAAAATATTTCACCCGGGGCCCGCCTCGAGAGAAATAACAGCCCGGCCGGGAATAACTATCATTAAATTATTATCGATCGATAAGCGCCTCGTTATTGCCGGGCCGAGATTCTTTTTTAATCCGCCGGATGAAGTTCCTTCGTCCGCTGAAAAAGCGACGGGAATCCTTTCTCTCCTCTCCTCTCCTCCCCGCTCCTTCTCTTCTCTTCTCTTCTCTTTCTCTGTGTGTTCTTCCGCGCCGCTTTTTTCCTCCTTTTCGCCGGCCGGAAAATTATGCTCGTTAAGACGTTGCCTCGATCGCGTTGACAACGATCTTTAATTAGAATCGAAGCCGATTCCACCGCGCCGGCCAATCGCTGCCGAACGCTCCGCAATTCCTCTCGATTCTTTCCTCCTTCCTTTTCCTTCTCCGTCCCTCTTTCCGTCTTTCCCCCCCTCTCTCTCTCTGCCTTCGTCGATTACAGTTTCGAGTTATAACATAATTCTCTCTGTCTCAATCGGAGTGTTTCTCTATGCAATTCCTCTCGATTCTCTACTCGCTGCTTTTGCTTCTATTTCTTTCTCTGTCTGCCTCTGTCGATCGCAGTTTCGAGTTATAGGCTAACTTTCTCTGTCTCGATCGGAGTGTTTCTCTATGCGCTTCCTCTCGATTCTTTCCTTCCCGTTTTTTCGTTTATTTTTCCTTCCCCGTCTCTTTTCCCGTCCGTCTCTGTCCATTGCAGAGTTTCGAGTTATAAGGTAAGCGCGTCTGTCTCAATCGGAGTGTTTCTCTCCGTCCTGTACACTCGCTATGTACGCGCGTCACCGCGAGTCGACCATAGTTACCGCAATGAAACACTATACGTTTATTAATAATGCCGCGCGGTTCGACGTTTTATGGTCGTCGCCGTACACGGCCATTTTCTCGCGCGATATTTTTATTTTCGCGCCGAGAAACCAGAGAGACCGTTGCCTCGCACGGAAACTCCATGTTGGTTGCTCCGAAATACGCTATGCTGAAAAAGAATCTTGAAACGAATATGCCACGGAGGACGCATCGTATCGTCTTTTGAAAAGTTGGACCTCGAGGGACTTTGAATGCAGAGAAACGTAAGAATAGTTAGGAGTGACGACATTTTCACTCCAAAGGGATTAAGAAACCAACTATTGCCTTGATCGAAAATTTAGGCTACTCTAAAACGCGATAAATTGAAAATGAGTCTTGAAATGAACATCCTACAGCAGTTGCAACGGATCGTATTTTGATGAGTTGTCTCCCTAGGAATTTTGAATGCAGACGAATGTAAGAATTGTTCGGAGTAACGACATTTTTACTCCAAGGAACTAGGAAACAAACTATTATCTTGCTGGAAAGTTTGGGCTACTCTGAAACACGGTATACAGAAAATGAATCTTGAAATCTTAATGCTACAGTAGTTGCAACGAGTCGTCTTTTGAAGAGCTGGATCCCTAGGGATTTCGAATGTAGAGAAACGTAAGAATAATTAGGAATGGTAATGTTTGTATCTCAAGAAATTAGAAACCTGATTCTTGCCTCCTTCGAAACGAAAATCCTCTCGAAATTAATGCTACAGCTCTTGCAATATTGATCTACGGATCGACTACCGAAGAGCTGGAGCCCCGAAGATTTTTATTACAGAAAACAGTAAAAAGGTCCACGGTTGCCACCACAGATATTTTTAGATTAAAAGGAGGCCGGAAGCTCCGATTTAAATGTCCGCAGTTTATCTTTGAAGTTTTATTCGCAAAGAAAGGTAAGTTTGAAGATTCCACAGGGAGTCGGTACACCTAAGTTCTGGCGAGGCAATATTTTAGAAAGACAAATGGTCGCATCACGTGTACGAATGAGCGATCATAATGCTATCCAAATGTACTTCAACTATAAGAAGGAATGTGGTTCGATGATAAGGAATGCAAATTTTGATTTTCGAACGTATCGTCTACATGAATCATACTATTTCTATTTTTAAAATATTAATCCAAGGTAGATACCACTCAGCCAATGGAGTGAAAGATGTCTAGTAAACACAGTTCGAAAAGTCAATATTTTCTGAGTTATAAACAATTATCAGTACAATTGTTTACAGTTCCGAAGAGAGACTTTCATTCTTTTACCCATGTTTATTAGACGCTTTTTATTCAGTTGAATGAACACTATATACGCAGCAACTCCAAAATACTTATTTTCTATCACCCTGTATATACGATTCAAACCTTTTAAAGTATTTGAAACTTCATTGAGCCGCGCGTCACTCGACCACGTGATCCTCTAACTATTTAGAGCAGCATATTATAGATCGATGAAAGAACAATTGCACGTGATTTCCTATATCGGCAATAACAGCAAAACATTATCTTGCTGCTCCTATTACACGAGTCCACCGCTGTACGTCTATTCTCCGACGCAGCTAACATTATTATCCCCGCCGGATCAACATTGTCATCGCAGAACGCGGAGCAACAATATTATTTCACATTCGAGCCGAAGATAAAATCATCTAAACGAGTCTGATCGATCCTCTTCCACGGCTTACCTCCGACTACAATGGACCAAGTTCACCCCAATTTCATGTTCCAAAGCCTCGCACGGTCCCGAGTCATCGTGACGAGGATTCAAGATAAGTTCGAGGAACACAAATTTGAACTCATGCAGAAGGACAGAGGCAAATCAGCAGTAAAATCACTAACAGTTGGAAGAGACGAAAATTATACGGTACAAAAATGTTACGGAAGCGCGCAAGATTTCAAGAAAAATGAAGAGAGTAATTTTGAATAGGAGAAAAGAGGGCTGACGACCGTAGCAGTCGAAGCTGTCACCAAACAAACGATTCGGGAAACACATCCGGTGCAAAAACGAATGAGAACCTCTTTGTTCCATTCGACAGAGAGAGGCATGCCTCGGCGCTGTGCTGGCGCGTGACGTAACAATATAAATACGAGCGGCGCGCATTAACAAATTCCATTTAATCTTATCATTTACAATAAATATTGATACGAAACTTAGGTTGCGCTATCGCGTCCGCCCGCGCGACACACCGCGCGTAAAATAATATAATTCGCCTAATCTCCATCTAGCGAGAGAGGCGGCCATGAAACGCGAGTCTTATCTTAACGAAATAACTGCGCAATTAGCCTGCCATTCCGCGGCTACACCGAATACTCATTGTCCGTGCAATCAGCTTCTTCTCCGCCTATGTTCTCCCCTTTCCGTGACCGTTGCGTTCGTCTTGTCTTCTCCGGACGGTCGGCTTCTCTGGAAAGCAACGGAAGCTCCAGGAACTTTTACAACCCGCTCAACGAGTACGGTTTTGCTCCTACGCGGAATTTAGGCTGGTCAAGGTCGTTTCTCCCCATCGCGGAACGCTCGAACCTCGACCACCCAGCTTGCGAGGCGGATATGGTTACTCGGGTCAACCCTTCGCACTCAAACAGCGCCTCCGAGCCGCTATAATATTTTATCTCTCGCGTTTTCTGTTTTCCATAAATGGCTCAATATTGCGTTCGGTTGCATCGATTCTACAGTGCGTACAGTTTACAACCATTCTACAACGGCAGCAAGCGCATTTAGAATAAAATACTCCCTCTTATTGAAGCTATGCTTGCGTTTCAGAGTTATGTATATTAGGTGTGAAAGGTTTTTAGTCTAAAGGGTTCATCTTCCATTCGTGGAATACTGAAAAAATAATAATCAAATTCATTAATAATCAAATATTTTGTAATTGCCACTTTGTGTATCAAAAGACCATAGAAAATTAATTTAAACAATCCATCTTACTTTTTTATGTTTTCTAAAAAATTATCCATTGATATTTATTTTTCTTTTTTCTCCGATACGACATTCCATGATAGTACGAATACATTCGAACGCACCATGTAGAAATCGTATCTCCGCGTTTATGTGTTCGCTACATTATAAACTATAGGTATGTTGAAAAATCGCAACGCTATACATTTAAGGGTTGAGAGCGTAAGACGGCGCGGAAGATGCCCTGGTTGATTTGACTGGTTTTGTTTTGATAAATTATACCTACAGAGACCTGAAGTCTCTTCTGGCTAGCGACTCCGAGGAAAATAAATATCGCAGCCCTGCTCAACAATGTTATCCAGTCATCAAAACAGGATCACCACGGGTCTCTGTCCTCCGGATCCACCGAAAGATCGTCGCGGCGGATGAAACTCCCAAAGGCGGCTAAAAGCTTGGCAACTAAATAAATTCCGTCTTACACAATCTTATTTTAGAATTACAGCTGCCGGCGCTGAATACACAATATTTTCTATTTGCAGGGCGTTTTGTTAAGCTATTTAAACCCGCCGGATCAATAATTTCGTAGACGCCCGCCTAATATCCGCGAACATCTGCCTTTTATGTAAGCGACGATTCGAAAAAGCTCCGCCGTGTACAAACCCCTGCATACCTGCCATTTTATTGTCTGAATAAAGCATGATTTCCACTTTGAGCGTAGAGTATCGATTCAGCAGGCGGTTTGCAATAAGAATGTGTTACCTTCACCGAGTGCGGAGAACGAACTGCATCGCTCACGATGCGCATAAATAGCGCGTGATACCGTTGACGGATTAACGCGGGAACCAGCAGCAGTCGTCAACGTGCAGGAGTTTCAACGAACTCGCCATTTCCCTTGAAAACGCGACATTCTGCCCGGACCGTTGCGAGAGTCTGAACAAACTGTTCAGAACAGTCGCGAGAGAAGAAAACGCTGCTCTCGGTCACTGGACTTGGAGTTATTATCCTATTGTAACATCTTTTTATTATTCGGAAAAATAGTTGGTTCCATGTGGATATTCAGAACAGATATAACGTTTAAAGTGGACTCGTGCAACGACGCGTAGGTGGACGTAGCTAAACTTCAAACGCGTACTATCGAAAGTCGTGTTGTTTTCCAAAACGGTGTACATACGTAGTACGTCAGGCTGCAATCGACTGATTGCCTTGAAATTCAAAACACACAACTGTTTGTATAAAATAGTAGTTTTTCTTTGACGAGTAGTTTTGTTGATAACACTTTGGTTTAGAAAATATATAAAGATATATAAATTTTGGAGTGAAACACTTTTTATACATTTTTTTATATGGGGGTAAACTGGGTCAAACAATCTGTGGAACTTACAGAAATTCAAAATCTGATTTGTAGAACTGCTTGCAATAGGAATGGCACGGATATTTGTAAAAATAATTGCGAAAACATAATTAGAACGCGAAGACTGAAGATAGCCGTGAACAGAAATTGGAAGATTTCTGTGTAAGGAAAGAAAGGTTTGACTTTTAATTAATTTCTATCATGAAATTTGTGATATTTTATCAAATGTACGTTTCCTCCATACTATAAAGTATCGGAGATGGTAATATTTTTGGAATTTTTGAAGATTTTTCAGATTTATTTCAAATTTCATAGATGTCCTAACACTTAAAGATGGGGGTGTAGATGACTATCGACGTCCAACTGATGTTTGAACTCGCATAATCACGAATCGAATAGTCCTTTCAGGATCAGAAGAGACAAACCGTACACAGCTACTTACAAAATTGCTAAAAAATTAATTTATTACAACTCTTCCTTATTTATTACCCTTTAATAGCAGTGTTACTTGAAGTCTCAAAATCCTTTGATTAAGGGGGAAGATTAATTATGAAATAGAGTTTAATGAAGGACCCTATTCAGAATCTGGACGTCAACTACTGTAAGGGCATAAAGATTAAGCATCTCAAGGTCCAAGCATACGAGGTTCAATATTGTTCGCTTCTATTTTAAGTTACAAAAGGATAATCAAAGAACACGTTTATACTTTAGTATGAGTAAGTACACAAAAAGTGATCTTGAAATGTCCAATTACGATGCCTGTACCGCAGTCCTATCCAGATATTTGCGACAGTGTTAATATTTGAGGACGTGTTGAAATCTTCGCATGAAAACCATCCCATAATTCTCCATATAAACCTGTATATGAATTACTCGTCAACCCTATTAATTATTAATGAATAAATAAAGGCACGTTACAGGGAAGTTGTCTGAGCACGGTCTTCGGTGGAAGTCTCGTAACGTTGAATTCGATAGTCGAAGGGATTCGGCGAGGTTGCGCGGTCCGGTGCAATTACTATCAAACGTTTCATTATCCGCCAGCGAAATTATGCCACCGTATGATAATTACATCGGAAGCGAGTGTCGTTTCACGCCCGAGTCACCTTGACGGATATTTTCCGTTGCGAGTCGCCGTCGTTGATCATAGTGATCCCCAATGTGCCGCGAAACACGCGTCTCGACATCTCGCGACACGATACTCCCACTGAAACGTACCCCGAGGACCGTCGAATACCGTAGTCGCTCGTTTATTGCAAAAATTTCGGTACCTCCAGGACTCTCGAAGGAAGTACTCGCTCTTTTATTGCCAAACATTTCGTACCTCGAGATGCGTGGAACACAATAGTGACCCGTTTGTTGCGAAAATTTCCCTACGTCGAGGGTTATCGGATACAGCACTGACTCATTCATTGCGAAAATTTCCCTGCGTCGAGGGCTGTCCAATACAGTAGTGACTAGTTTATTAGGAAAACTTCCCTGTACAGAGGGCTGATGAATACAGTTGCGACTCCTTTATCTCGAAAATTTCAGTACTTTGAGGCCTGTCGAATGAAACATTGCAACAAACGAAGCAGAGTGCGAAATGAAGTTGTGTACCAAAGTTTCAATACACATTACTTTCGCACTGTGGGTAAACAAATTTTATTATAAATTCAGATTTATGAATATTCCTGAGAATCAGAGGTAGCTCTTTGTCTGGTATTCTTTAACATTCCACCGTTTACAATTCGTACTAATTTTTCTTATGCAAAGTATAACTAAGAAAATTTACTGTTAGGAAACTTCCGCGCGCCAGGTAGTTTCTCGCAATAAAAGGATCGTTACCGTGCCTGAAGCAAAAAATAGTCTGGAATGAATGAGCTCCGCTCCAATGTTACACCAGTACTCATAGAAATAATATTCATGCGTATAATACACCGAATGAAACTAAATTTTTCAACAAATGTTTTCTGCAAATCTCCCTCGAACGCGATATACAATTTTACCACCAAGAAGCATGACACGTATCTTCACACCCTGTACAAAATTTAATCAACTATAAAAATTCCTACTAAACTTTTCAAATAGTCTCATTATTTGTTGAAATATCCGAATACTCACTTGCTAAATAAATAAACAACAGCTTCCTTAACGCATCGACTGCCACGCTGTGTTAGCTGAAAATTGCAAGCTTTCTACGTTTTTATACAGAACGAATATACCCCGAAATAAAACGCTTTTTGATTAATAATATTAATAAATTTCATAATTTTTCTGTCGGTTCCATTAGACCCACACCATACATGGGTGGCACGGCGGTCAAAGAGTTAAACACAGCTTCTCGAAAGTCTTCAAGACCGCTGAACAATTTCTCGACGCATAAAAAACTTTCATCGACTGTTGGGGCCGAATCTTTCGCAGTGAGCGGTCCCGCTGCGAACGCCCTCCACCGTTCGAACTTCTTGCGGCTGTCGAAGCATAGACGGGTTGGTCAACGCGTACGAGACGAACCGACGAAAAGGGGAACAGCCGAAGAAACGTCGATGACAGGTGAAACGGGGAAGAACGTGCGAGCAGCCGTAAGAACGCGGTCGAAGAATCGAATCGAAAGGTTGGCAAGCGTGTCCGTGTGTAGGTTGGTTGAGCGCCGCTGCATTAATAATATACGATACCCGTAATGGCATCGGGCGTATACGAACGTATATATTGTATAATAACTTCCAAGGCCTTATAAACGTTTATTATTTACCGCGTAACGTAATGGCAAACGGGTCCCCCACTTCTCAGCGGCCGTTATTAAAAATAATACTGTAACGCTCCTTCCCCTCCTACGCCGCCTCCCCTCCGCCCCACCCGCGCCCCTCGCGCCGCACCCCCACCACGGTGACTCGCGCGCGAAATTATTGCCTCGTGGATTTTCGACGCGGGAGAAATCGCCCGCTGGCTGATGGACCGACGGAAATTCTTAGACCAATTTTCCACGCGCGTTGCTTCCGCACCTGGATCGGTGTTTCGACGGTTTTTCATTCCTTAAAATACTGGGTGCTTTAACCATTTTGTTAGATTTCCTTTACATAGTGCGTCGATGAAGTTTTAGGGCTAGGTTAACACGTTGAACGCCACAGTGAAAACGGCCATACCTAATCAGACACGATATAATTGGCTATTTTTTATATAAGTCGTAAAGAAAAAAAAGATTTGAGTACTCGATGGTGTTCTTCTGTTCCTACATTATTGTTTTAGTATGAAGTTTGCTCAGCATTTTGTGATAATCGATAATTGATCGATTAAATCAAATTTGAGGTGTCGGTCACCGGTGACCACCATGACGTTCAACGGGTTAATAAAAAATTAAATTCTGAAGAAAACTTCTTTATTTCTCTTTAGCCTCCAACGTACTCTCCTAAATCTATGCACCGAGTGGCGCGGTCATAAAGCTTCTGAATCCCTCCGTAGAACTCAGTTGCCGGAATAACGTTCAGCTCACGCGTTACATCGGCGTGGCTGTCTACGATGGAGTCAACATGACGCCCCTTTAAGGAGGACTTTAACTTGCAACAACTGATTAGGTGCAACAGCGGCGATTAGATGGTCTAAATAATACTCTCTGAAAAAAGCAGGCCTGAAACTTCGTAAACGCATTGTGTAAATAATCACGTTCATTCAAAGAAAATGGGTAATACACGGTAGATTCTACGCGTGGCTAGTAGTTAGTATGCATACAGGATGTCCGCGTTTAAATGTTACAAACGATATTTCCTACCATATTGAAGATACAGAAAAATGATTTATATAAAAGTTGTATGGTACGTGGGGGCAAATTTACTGGCGAAGACGAATTTCTTTTTAAATCGTTATTTTAAGAGATATAAAGGTCAAGTTCACTTTTTTAAATGGAACTATATATTACTTTCAAATCATTCGATAATGCGTTTCAAGACAAACTCATTGACCTTTGATGTACACACGTTTTTTGACTGGTTTTCGAGATATTACGCTTACTGAAATTTACTAAAAATTGGTAATATACGTTTCGCGCGTTCCATCGAACGTACAGGCAAATCTTTGGTGAATGAAATGGATAATGTATTCGTTCTTATATAACGTGTACTTGTTTAACCTATGTTATATATAATAAAAAACGATATTAGTTATGGGATAACCTGATGTGTACATTCAGACCACCACGATGGCTCGTAGCACACGACGCACGATATTTCGGAACCTGTGCACTCGTTCACGGAGCTGAAAAGGTTAAATATCGACGAAGAATCGTTTCACCCGTTCGATCGAAGGAGAAGGCCAGTTAAACGGTACGCCGACTTTTCCTCGTTTTCCGCCTGAAAATCGCCGTTTCGTTCGACACGCTCGAGATCCCGACCGGAGACGATCGAATGCTTCGAGTCGGTTCGAGACGTCGCCGTGAAGGACAACGCGGCATTCCATTAACGATCTGACTCTTTCTATCGCGAAACACTTCGGAAAACTGCACTTGGCTCGCGCGTGGAAATTCCACGATATTTACTTTCCATCGCGATCGAGTGACCGCGAAAATTGAGACGATTTCAGTCTTACACAAAGTTTTAAGCTTTTTCGATCTGAAAGTGCCTTTCAGCCACAAGTAAAAGAAGCATGAATATACTGTCCACGTGAATGTTACTCAGAGCAAGAACACTCAGCAGAGTTCGGAACAAGTTCGGACATAGCATTCGAACGACAGATCGAAGTTACCCAGCGACAATCAGGACTTGGAGTCGATCGATCAGCAACGGTTGCAAATAAAGTGATCAGCGACATACAGTCTAATTTCTCGCACATCGGTGGGTGGTTCTTTGGGTCGGACGGCACCCCGTGCAATATTCAAATCCGCATAGCCGTGCGCACCGTCCGTGCAAGAGCAACGGAGCTTCTTGCGTCGAATGTAAATCGTAACGGACGCAGGAGAGGAGGATGAACACGGCGATAGGGGTTCGAGGGTGCATCCACGGGATCGACGGGCGCGTTTACAAAACGGCGGCGTAAAAGCGTCGGGAAAACGATAGCGATTTCTCGTTAGCCGGGGAGGTCCGGGGCTAGGCTGGAGAGGCCGCGAAAGCGGCTCGACCGTGGCGGCGGATAGAACGTTTGATTTGCAGGAATCAATAAAAATCCGCGAGATAAAAAACCGGCGAGTAAAAAATGGTTCGCAGTGGCGGCCAACCGGGAGCCGGAGATCGTCGTTCGAGGGGTGGCGGAGGAGGCAGGAGGGTGGGGGTGGAAAGGGAGAACGATGCGCCAAGTGGAGGAGGACGAGGAGAACAGGACGAGCAAGGATAATCTGATTTTCAGCAACTTTATACGTTGCGCTTCGATTAAAATCCAGCCACCGTGCAGGGCCAATACAGTTACGCCGCTTCTCTGCCCTCTTTCTGCACGTGCACCCTCCAACCCTCTCCCTCTTTTTCACCCTGTTCCTCTTGCTCTCTCGTCCGTCACCCGATCCGGTCCCGATGCGCTCGGACCTTCCGCGCGCGCACGGCTTTCGAGCACACCCCGTCTACTCCGCTCTGCTACGCTTTTTCTCGCGAGATTCACCTCGCCATGCGAAATCTTGTTATCCTTAAACCTTTAACGCGATTGTTTAAACGATCGGGAAAACCGGAATCGATCCAGAGGTTCTTTCGCGCGGCTAAACGAATTACGGAGATCTGTGCTCGGCCGTTCTATTCGCGGGGCATCAACTTGGGAAACGGTGGAAAGTTTCGTGTGCACGTTCGTTCGTTGGAAAGTAATTTTCAATCTCGAAATATTGACGCGCGATGGGTTCGAACGGAATTCTTTCGCATGCACTCGATCGAGTACTGTGTAACAAAATAATTATTTCCGTAGAAAGTGTTGAAATACGGTAATATTCATACACAAGACACGTATACAGCACGCGTAAGCTGCAGAGGAACAGTGGTGGGTTTCTTGATCCTCTATAACCCGGTGTGACTTTGAAGTCACATACCAATATATCGATATATTGTTGATCTAACTCAATTTTTTGCCGCAATGTGGCGTATAGATCTTGTTTTATAACATCTCCTTGATAACCAAAACGATTCTGTGTAGCGATTATTAACTCTAACCAGAGATATAAAAAAAAAATTCATAAATTAATTGTTAATTTGTATTTAGAGGTTGATATTTGTTCGTTTCACGTTATATAAATTTTTTTATAGCCATGAAAAAAGTTTGGGTTATAGACGGGGATAACCTGCAGTTTTCTAGGAGACTTATCACCGACCACAAGAAGCAGCATCGGTCCGAACAGAGCCTCCATAGCGCAAACGCACAACCATAAAATACACGATACACGTTGAGATATTTATAGTTTGTATACAGTGTTTATACGACTCACTTACAGTTTATACAGTTTTTTTCTTTCACAGTGCAATCTACAGGGTAAACCACCTAACGTGGCCATCGCAAATTATTCTGTTATTACTGGACTGATTGAGTTTTTTCTTCCTCGAATAACACGGTTCAGCGAGGCCTTCGAGATCAGTATAATACAGTTTTCCTCGGTCCTTTTTTTCTGAAGTTCTCAAGGTCATCATCAGTTTTTATGGATGAACCTATCATTTTTATACGCTCGTCTTTTAGCTGATATCGAAACGAGTACCGCAAGCATCATAGAATATTTTTTTTACATCTGAATTGAGGAAACAGTAAAAAAGAGTATCCGAGCGGAAAGGAAGTTGCATGGTCTCATTAACGTAGGATATTTCGCTAGGCTACCGTACACTTTCCGTTGTTGATAGATTAGTATCAGCCTTAGTAATCTACATGCAGGTAATGTACATTTTTTCTCTGGCCATTTATCTTCATTTAAAAATAATTTCTGTAACTTATTGCGTAATCAAAATAGAAGCACCACCTAGCAAATTTGTAATCATCATTGTATCTTATTGGGCACTTGCTTGCGTAATAATAATAAATAGTAAATAATTACTCATTATTGATATTTGACCTTTCGCATAGCCTTCGTAAACATTTTTTTAAAAACAGAAAAGAAGTATTGAAGAATATTTTTTCTATTCGGTGTTGTAGGTAACATGGAGACAAATTCAGCGGTACCAGATAAAGTTATTTTTCTTCAATAACTTAAAGAATCATACTAAATTGTGATAATATTACTTATTAACGCGCAAGTCAAACATCAACGTGACTCAGCGATACTTTGTAACTCAATATAAACAGTAAACAGACTAATCATAGATTCGACCTCTTGCCCAGGGTACGTAATCATTATTATTGAACACCTAACAAGTGCTCAAATAAGTACATATCTTCCGCAACACTAAGTTTTGCTCCTTTCATTAAATTTCGATGCCTAGAAAAATTGTGGTGATCGTTGAGATGAACATCCCGTATATTCATCTTGCATAAAATTTCCAAAAATTTGTCATTTCCAGTTAATACAAGGTGTCAATCAAACTATCAAGTTGATCGGAAAATGATGTCAGATTCTTCAAGAAGACTTCAGTTTATTATTACTACAGTGTACTATTATGTATTAATCGCATATACGTGTATTGCCCATTCTTTTCTCACTAATTCCCATCTATCAGGCAGTTTTTTTATTCCATTTGCAAAAAATTCTTGAAATTTTGATAAAAAATACTCTTTTAATACGACAGACATCTCTTTTCCTTTTGTGAATTTTTTACCATTCAGAAAATTCTGCAGTGATTGAAATAAATAAAAATCTGAAAGCGCTAACCCAGGGGAACATACATACATTCAATAATTTAGCATTTCCCAATGCAATTCACTCAACTTCTGTTGCATCCTCAAAGATGCATGAGTGCGAGCATCATTTCAGTTACATTAATCAGTAGAACACACGGTCAAAAAAAACATTGACCTCCAATTCAACCAAAGTGTGATCCAGAATCACCATTCACCCTCCTCAGCCACGACAAACAAATTTAACCCCTTGCCTTATAATAACGAGTCACACTCGCGATACAGATTATGATCCATAGATTATAAATATCAGTTTCACTCAAAAATAAATTCTTGAAAATTGTTCATTACAACGCCACTAACTTTTAGAGGATCATCTAAAGCAACCTGTGCATGTTGACAAATATTCTTCCTAGATTTCACCCTTAGAACACTGGAACAATAAACTTCAGTGCAGGTATCTATTAAAACGATCATAAGACAAGGGGTTAAAACACCCTATGAATTTAAAAAAATCACCCAAACAGCCCCTATCGATCCGGTCCTCGGAACCGGCAGATCGTCCGGGCGAGTCGCGGACCGTTCAAGGTCAAGGAGCATCGGCGTCCTCGGCCTCGCGAAACGCGCAAGCGGTGACATAACGTGACGGGGACGTCATACGTTCGTTATCAGCTGATAATAGACGCGCGAGAGTCTGATCCCGGTCCGTTTGACACGGATTAGCCGGCGTTCCCACCGAGCGACGACGCGACGGAGGAGATCGAACGACGGAGCGGCGACGGAGGGAGGGTACGGCCAGTGAGGGGAACGAGAGGGGAATGGATAGAGGAGAAGCGAGGCGGCGGTCGAGGGGGAAGAAGAAAAGGCTGAGCGTACGCGTGATTGAAACGCAAATCACGTTGCGCAACCCACCGCCGCCGCCACCGCCGCCGTACCGCCGGGCCCCCGATCGGAATGTCTTGCATTATTAAAATATCAAGTATAAAAAGTTATTAAAAGGAGTAACGAGGAGTTTCATGTTTATTCATACCCGCGGACCGACCACGGGCTTCACCGATTCCCCGCATATTAAAAATCGTAAATAACCTCGACCCTTTCGGGCTCTTTACGATCGCCGCCGAACCTAACCTTAAATCCTCCACCGTGACGTCTTTTACGCGCCCGATCGTGGAGGGGGCGAGCGTTCAACGTCCGTGAATGCAGCGGAACCGTCGAAATGCTCGATGGACCCCCTCTTGACGCTCTTCGGTACCGTTCAACAACGAAACTGAATGTATAATATCGCGGCCGCGAGGAATATGATTTTCTGTAGCACCGGGAAATTGTATCGGTCGCTCGAGGTCGGTGAAGAGTTTCCTTGGCGTGTCATTCGATGATGACGAAACTGTGAATGAGGTTGTTGCGTGTACTAGAAATTGCAGTGAAACGGATGACCTTGCACGGGCGATACTGTGTGCTTCGACTATAGCCTCAATACCGTAAACATGATCGTTGTATGTACCATACTTTACGATCAAACGAGTGACCTTGGACGGTCAGTAGTTCGAGCCTCGACTATAGTCCTCTTATCGAGTAAATGCAAGGGGTGTGTGTACTATAATTTGCGATCAAACAAGTGACCTTGAACGACTAATATGTACTTCGCGCCTCCATTATAGTCTGTAGAGTACATCCACCGTGGTTTCACGGGATTCAGTGTGTTTGCCTCTATATTTATTTCTACTTTTTTTTTTATAATTGTTTCAGAAATTTGACGTAAAGAAGTTGTATAGCTGCAATCGCACGTCAGCGCAGTGCTGATCGAAACAAAGTTTCAACTCCATAATTTCCGTGGCCGTATAAATAATTACTATTCAAATGAAGTACACGCTTTTTTCATCCAGCAATATATCGTATATCTTTGCAATAAATTAAGCGGTGTTAGAAAACAGATTTCTTTCTTGATGCATTATGGAAGTCTGTCGTGACGGGAATGCTGATGTTTATGCAAATGCACATTATTAGAATTTAATATTGTTTCTGTTAACGTGGTTGCGGAAATTAAACTTTGTCAGCCGCGTAACCTATGTGTTAAATATTTAAAAAAATGTATCTTTTATTTTTTTCCAGTCACCAACTGCGGCAGTCGTTGATGCAAATACACATTTTTAGAATTCAATGTGTCTCGTGTTAACGTAACCGAAGGAATGAAACTTCGTCAGAATCGTATATCGTTCATTGAATGCTATAAAAATGAGTCTCTCTTTTTTTAATTACTAAATGCAGATTTCTTACGTGTCCCGAATATATTTTATAGCCACCGCATTTTATCTCAATACATTGGCAGCCGCACACGTTTTGAGAAAATTAATTACCATTGACCATTTTTTGCAAAACCCTTTAAATAACAAAAATTCCAGGTTATTCTGTTTATACAGAATATTTTACCGTGTTAACTTTGTAAATACTTGACGCTTATTTTTACTCAGGCATAGGTATGCTCATTTGTTTGTTTTATGTAAATGTTATACAAATGAGTGAAGTCACATGTACGTGGCAGTGGCTGTCAAAGTCTCTTATATTTCACCCTCATGATTTAGACGAACACACCTAACAGTCTTCTACGTATAATCTAATCTGTATAACAATATCTATATTCACAAATTTGTGTTCATTAAAAAAAAATTTACATTGTGTGTAAATTTTTAAGAAAATCCTCTCTCTGTTCATCATAAACACTCGTGCGATGTTTCGCGAAGCATCGACTGATCGGAAAACTTCCATTGCGGTGACAAATAATTTGAGAATAACAAAGGTGTTCCACCGTACTCACGATCAGAATCGAAAAGAATGATCGAGTCGACTTACTCCGTACGTCCGAACGCTCCGTGACGCGTGCCATTGTCTGGTACTCACCTGTAACAGAAAGGAGAAAAAGATCGATTATCGATCAGCGTTGACGAGCGACGCGGTTATCGGATCGCGTAGGCGAGCGCGCGACCTCGAGGCGAATATGCGTATAATATTGCGCAGAAATAATAAATTACGGTGAAACGCGCGAACGGGCGTAAATATGTATTAACGCAATTACGCGTGTTCGATTTCTCAACCGGCCTGCAGGCATCCTGTGCACGGTAAACCGTTGGAAATCGTTTCTATCGGAGCCCGAAGCGCTCTCCGTGGTCCCGCGTGCGTTTTTCCTCCCGTCTTTTTTCCGCACCGGTCGCGCGAGACCGTTAGAAAATCCATGGCGACACGCAGAACTTTCCGGATATTTTGCAGCTGTTCTCAAGTCCTTGCTGACGACTCGAGTGTTGCACAGTGTCCGTAAGAGTAGTCTGACACGTTAAACGCCACAGTGGAAACGGCCATACCCAATCAGACACGATATAATTTACTATTTTTTATATAAATCGTAAAGCAAAAAAGATTTGAGTACTCAGTCGTGTTCTTCTGTTCCTACATTATGGTTTCAGTGTGAAGTTTGCTCTGAATTTTCAGACAATCAATAATTGCTTAATTAAATTAAATTTGATCGGTGACCGCCACGGCGTTCAATGGGACATCGCCCAATTGACACACGCCGATTTTGATGCAATTTTGATAGGAATATATAACTTGAAAAAATATACGATACTTGTTTTTCTTTATCAGCAATCATGTATGCTGAAGGGGTGAAAAAGCTCTCAAACTTGCGGTTGTAAAAGCTATTTTATCGAATATATCGGATCCCATTAGGTGTAATTATTCTAAAATAATAGAATAAATAATAGAGTACGATATGTACTATTGTGTGTAGATATTCAACCGCAACTTGAAGGGCTGCTTTCACCCCTTCAATATGAATGTTTGACGATAAACAATATGTATAACAACGACGACAACATGACAACTGATGCATAAGATCATGAAGACCAGCCACTGGACTTTGGAACCCGATAAAACTTCCATATCATATTATAATTGCATAAAAACGGGCTTGGGTTCCTTGTAAGTCAAAGCACCACCCACTGATGTGGGAAATGATGACACTGGATGTTGGCATACTCGAAGCGTGAAGTCAAAAATTATGATCGGCATATAATTTTTCTTAAACTGGTATTTTACAAGATTTCAAGGTCTGCGATGTAACAGCATCCAGTCGAATTCAATAACTTGTAATAAGGTGACCTTCGAGTGGCCTGGTTCAAGAGTATGCGACTATATCAAACTGATTTAAAAGTTTTCTTCAACATACAATTATCAATCTTCGACGAATTCAGTCGTCTTCACCTCGAAACATTTCAAGTGATCTCGAAGAACACGGCATTTGGATGGCCTTGGGCAAGATTTAACGTCCCAAAATTATAAAATAATTTTTCAACATTAGTTCATAGCCGAACATTCTTTAGCATTAATTGCAAATGCTACGAACTAACACCTAATTTAAGATTAGAATAAACAGAAGCCGGTCCCCGTTCGATCGGGGAAATGCTTCGAGCGACTCATAAATTACCAATTTAATCTCCGCGGTGGCGAAATATTATTTATAACCGACCTCGAACTACGAGAAATCTAAATTCCCCGATTCGTGCAAATATCAACACGAAGACACGAATCGTGAAATCGTAACGACGCGTTTCCATATAGACACACGAGAATACGGTGTTTCGTGGTTTTCGTCGAATCGATGACATTCCTCTCGACACATTTCCTCCTGGACGTTTTCGGCTAGCCTTTCAGCTGGCCGTCCGATCGGTTCACCGAATCACCGTTTTCTTTCTCCTCTCTCCTTTATTTTCCTTTCACCGAATTTTCTTTATCGCTATGTTGCTGTTCAACAGGTTGGGTTCAATTTCTAGCAGCACATCTCTATACCCTGAATTTTGCGCTTGTATCATCACCGTTGACTGCGACTTTGCCTTTTATCTCTACAATCTTTTCTGTCCATTCTACGAAGGAATAGAAAAAGGCTGTAGTTTCTTGGGGAATATAGAGAAACGACATCCTTTGGACTGACACCAAGAGAAAAGCCTAAACCAAAATGTGAGCCCAATATGTCGAACACCAGTTGGCAAAATAGGTTCTTAAATTTAGTTCAATAAAGTTATCCCTCCGTATCATGGAATTTTCATATAAACAATTTTTTTGTATCTCCAATACTTTAAGAAACAGCGAGACTATATCCACTTAGCGCAGACACCCTGTAGAAACCATAGACCTTTATATTTCTACGTTCTTACTGTACGACTATGTTTGTTTCTCACTGTATGTCAGTGCTGAAATAAACAAGTACTATTGTCAATCTCTTACCAGAATCGACTGTCTGAGTATTTCACCGCCATCACAAATGAATAAATGTACATTATAATCAACCTTTCATTACCACAGAGTCTGGTCAAAAATCGACAGTACCGTACAGTCGTATATTTTTCCAATATGAAGAATAAAATAAAATTTACATAACAAATTTAATTTAACAAATGAGAACTCTTAACTTGCAAATAGTTATTAAGCGATTTCTATTTTCTCAACGATTATAGATAATTTTGCCAAAGACAACTGTAGTCAACTACCTAGTACCCCTAAGTACTTCCGCGGGGGACGACTGTAGTCGACGTTAGTGGTAAAAGGGTCAACAACAGCGTTCCTAAAATTATGTTCTTCATTCCCTACGGTACAATCTTACAAGTAATCACACGCATAATGAAGAAGTAAGAAACGAAAACTCCGTCACTGTCCGTCCCCTGGACACGAAGCTACCGGGGGCAAAGGATCGACAGCTCAAGCAGTCGAAGGGCGATCGAATCGACAAAAAATCGTGTTCGACGTACGGTTGGAAGTTCGCGGATCCATCGAAACGAGATTTCGAAAAAAAATCGTTGGAGGTATTGCGACAAGGCAGCAGCAGGGGGGTAAGAGGGTCGCGACGAGCCCATCGAAGTGCGATTAAAATATAAAATGGGTTTCGAGGATTCGGACGGTGTTACGCGCCGTTTCAATTATTGTCGCCCCGGCAACTACACACAATTTTTGTTGCCACGGCATTTCGTTCATCTCCATCCTCCATCCGCGTGTATGAGTGTGTGTGCGTGTGTGTACACTCCTCCCCCGCCGCGCGCGTCTCATCGCGTATCTCTCGATTTTTCCAGAGCGCCGATTTTTCCGCCTTTTTTGCCAGAGCCACAAAACGGCGCAAAAATCCGATACCGTTTTGCGGAGGCCGGATTAGCGGCAGATCGCCCTACCGATTTGCCGCGTCGACTCGATGAAAAAATATTTCGTTTTTCCTGCTCGCCACCACCCCCCGAACTCGATCACCCTCGCCCCTCTACGCGTTTATTTGCCGTTTTCTTGCCGATAACACACGAACATTCTTCGTCAAGTTTTTCTGTTCCTGGTGTCGTTACGGCGATTCGATATGCTTCAGCGGGTGGACCGCGTGTATACAGGGTGACTCGAAGTTGGGCGCAAAAGGCACCCGAAGCGAGAGGATCGTTCGAATTGTCAGCGACGAAGTCTCGAAGGCCTTCGAATTAAACTGCCAACGCGATTTTCTGGCTCGATTTCACTTCAAATAGTAAAAGGGTACAGAACTTTTCGATCTGTTTTGTCATGAGGAATATATAGCT
Source organism: Macropis europaea (assembly GCA_916610135.2). Classification (NCBI taxonomy): domain Eukaryota; kingdom Metazoa; phylum Arthropoda; class Insecta; order Hymenoptera; family Melittidae; genus Macropis; species Macropis europaea. Next base: position 2,554,448 of record OU744345.1, on the reverse strand, counting down.
CTTTTGGAACCTCCTCTATATTGAACGTCGATTGATATTCACCCCTTGTGGTCCTGTGTCGAGTCTGACTCGACGTCGCATTTGGTCCCAGAAAGGCTCATCGATCAATTCTTCCCCATTAATCCTCCGCTTCATAAAAATATATTATTATAAACATCTTGTTGTACAGTTTGTGTTACACCGTACCCCTTGTCGATTTGAATGACGATTTTTCACATGATTGCGCGCACTAGAATTGACCATTTAATTTGAAGGTTGAGACAGTGCCCACTGGATAAGCGTCTTCCGTTCTGCCTCTCTATGCCATTTTATCGAATTCAATATACAGTAGATCCTCGATTATCCAAACACCTGTTATCTGAAAACTGATCATCCTACGTCTGCCAGAAGCTGAAGTAATCATCGGTGACACTGTGTACCTAAATTATCATTTTTATGCGTAACACAGTTACAATGTGAGTCACCTTGCCACCAACTGTACTCCGGATAAACGAGGCCCTACCGTACAATACTATTCCATGAGGTGCCATCTTGTCTTCGTTCGCGCCACGAGTACAGGGACACCCTGTACGACACCATCTAAAAGTCAAATTCGTACTGTTCTGCTGAAACGATCCGATAGAAGCATCTCAGACCGCACGGGGTTAACAAATAACAATAAAAATCGCGTCTTATCCTCTGTGCCGATTGCATCGCGTAACGAAGACGATAAAAAAGAATTCCACGGTCGATGGCGGTTGAGAGAGGTCTGAAAGAGGCGCGAATCGTCGTGACGGAAGCGAGTGCCAATCGCGAGCAATTCGACGGACGGAGAGCGAGCGAGGCGAAGGGGTGAAAGGGGCTCTCGCGATCCTCTGTCGAAGAGGGTGCACACGGCGGCGGTGGCGGCGGCGGGTAACAGAAAGGGGAAGAAGAAAGGAGGAGAGAAAGGGAGGAAGCGGCTCGTCGCCACGCGGAAAGAATCTCGAGCGAAAAGCTCACTCGAGATGCCGCGAAAACAATGTCGAGGGTGGGCCGAGATATACCTAATTGTTGAGAGTACAGGCGGCGTGGAAGGAAAAAAAAAGGTGCCGGAGAAGAGGAAGAGAAAGGCGGAAGAATGAAAATGACACCGACTTCTCTCGAGCCTCTGCCCTCCGCCCCTTTTTCCTTTCGATTCTCTCTGTTCCACCCCCACCCACCCCTTCTCTCCTCCAACTCTCTCCCTCTCTCTCTCGCTCTCGCTCTCTTCCTCTTCGTCTTCGCCGCGCCGGCACACTTGCTTTTTATCGACGGCGTACTCTCTAACCCTCGAGCCGACGGGGTGCACGGGCTGGAGGATGAGAGAGAGAGAGAGAGAGAGGAAGAGAGGAGAGGACAGACGCAGGACGGCTGGTCGAGGGTTCGGTCGGGGCATTAAACCCATTTAAATATAACCAATACCGGCCTCTGCCTTCTACCCTCGGTTATGGATGATTTTTACCGTTCATTTGAATAACCCGTAAGCTGCATCTCGCACACAACCAAAGCGAAAGCCAGCCTCGAGTATCCTCTCCTCCTCTCTTCCTTTCCCTCTGTACTCGATCCCGGCCAACCACCGTTCCGCCACCTTTTCTAGATCCAACCACGCCAACAGGCTCGTTCCGCTTCCGTTCGATGCGTTTCCGCGCGATTCCTGATCGAACCGAGTGTTGCGCTGGTGCGCGCCGTCGAGAACTGTAGCGTGGACATCGGGACTATGCAGGCGCTGCAAGGTCATTTGCTCGCTCAAAATAGAATATAACGCAGCAACGTTTCATTGTGAAGGCCCTATTTTAGGAATTGCAGCGAATGCGATGAATTGTGGATACCAATGGACACTGTAGGTCCGCTGGCTAAATAACCATAGATCCGAAAATCTCTAAGTATGTTTGCGCTGATAGTTTGAACACCACCTAAAGCAGTAGGCGTCGAGGCATCCATCATATTTATGAACAAAACGAAGCGCCTGGGAAAATAGAAATTCAGAAAAGGCGATCTACCGGAGTTCTCTCGCGAATCGTCTAGGTATCTAGACACCTCTAAATAGCTATAAGTGCTGTTGGAAATAGATAATGACTCGCAGTCGACCTAAGGTGGTAGGTGTCCGGCTGCTCATCATACTAGGTAACGATTCAGTTATGAAGAAAACAAAACACTTCTGTACATAACAACTCACAAAAGATAAACTTCAACACTCTTGCCACCCAAGAAGAACCGCCTATCATCCGATCACCGAAGTTACGCTACTCTGGGCTGACAATGAGTAAGCGTTACACGGTCATAGGTAACCACCTCCAGGGCTTCTGTGTTTCTGAAAACACGTAGTTTTTGACACTCTCCGAAAACTGTCACTTCCCGGCTAGATGACTACAACAGTCGATGCTAGATTACATAGAGAGAAAAGAAAGATGTTGAACGGTCCGATTGGAGTCTCCGGTACACAGTCGCCAGAACGGACGCTGCGAATATGAAATTCTGCTGAGATTTCAGGGTCGAGCGGAGGATGGGAGGAGCAGCAGGGAAAACGGTTCGAGGGATCCGAAGAGGAGAAGGTCGCGAAGATGCGAGTGTCCGATAGCTAAGGATAGACGACAGCAAAAGCCAGTATAGTAGCGGCGAGTGGCCGTGGCCGTGGCAGTGCGTATGCAGCTGCAGCTGCAACACGCTATCGCCTCTGCATCTTCGCCTACAACGTGTATGCAGGGTGTGCTGGAGCGTAAGCTCGCCTGAATCTCTGTGTGCACGTGTACGTAGGACCGTGTTGTCCAAGATGATGTGATAGAGCCAGGCGTTTTGTGTTCGCCCGTGTGTAGGAGCGTCTGTATGACCCTGCGGGGGAGTGTGCGCGTCCTAACACCGCGAGTAGGCGATACAGGATAACCGTTTAGAATGCGCGAGCGTGGATGAGCCTCGTGCGTGTAACTTCTTCTATGTCTGCGTATTCCCTCTGATCTGATCTCGTTGAACCTCCTTAAATATGAAATCTATCTGTGGCGTGACGCAGCGTGCGAATCAACGAGCATAACGTTGCAGGTTGGATGCTTGCTGCTTCGCGATCTATGGCTACCTTAAATGCAACTGCTGGCCATCCTGCTGCGCGTATTCCAGGTATGCGAAAGGTGTTCGCGGTCCAAAGGTGTACATCAGGGTCACCGAGTACCGTGTACCTTTCTGTAGTCCTACGATACGTTCATTAATATTGAGAATGAAGGAATGAGACGTGAAAGGCGCATGTGGACTTCGGAAGCTCGGATTCCACGGTTGTTGAACGGCTTTTAACCCCGTGACTTACGATTTTTCGAACGATTTCGAAAGACGATTCGACTCTTTCAGTGTCCTGATAAATGGAACATGTCTATGAGAACACACCATTCGCCTTTGATAATCGTCTGAAAAGTACTACTCGTTATTGTAACATATGTAATTCAAGGGGATAAAGTCTTAATTCCTTGAGGGTGAAAGATGATTTGAGGGTAACAATCAATCTACCGAAGCTGAAGATGGAACAAAGTGCAACTCAAATTTTTTTACGTGAAATTTATAACATTTGTTCATGCTTATGACAATTTTCTTCAGTTCCGTATGGTTTATAATTGTTATTCTGTTACAGAAATGTACTGAGTGGTCTATTGTAACTCCTTCACGCGAATATCTTCGAAACTATCAGTGACATAAGAAACCGTTCGACCGGGAAATGGACTGCAAGCATTACCAGGATGCAATTTACAACTTCCTGATCAGAAAAAACGACAACATTGTATGAAACGGCGATGGTAATTGCGTGTTTCATAAAATCGAGTACACGTTCGTTGCGAGGCAGGAATTCCTCTGGAAGAAAAGACACGAATTCGCGCGGGTCCGTTCGATAATTTACCAATCCACCGGTCGATCCGTCGTAAATCAAGCGCGGCCAATTAAACGCGACATAATTTCGCGATTAAAGTTTTTAGCGGACAAGCTTGTAGCCGCTGCAGCTGAAACTCTCGTGTACAGGGTGTCCCATTTGAATGTTTCTTCGAAACTCTTAATGATATCGAAAAACATTTCAGACACAAATTGAATGATTCCGAGGTGGACATAATGTTGTGTCAATAGATTTTTTACGAGTGGAAGAGTAGCGGATATATGGATATCATCTTCCCGTTTTTCAATGCATTTATCGCTGCAGCTCTTCCACTCTCAACAAAAAAGTGTCAGAGTGTTTGTCTCGAAAGACAATGTTACCAGTTTTATACTGATTTATGTATCATAAAGTAAATGGTACAGTCACTGACCTCAGTGACTGGCAACTCCTGGCTCAGACACTTTCGTCACACCTTTAGGGTGCAGACTGAGGTGCACAGCTCATGGTTTTCAGGGTGGCTAGGAGTTTAGAATGGAAGACTATGAAGACAGTTTATGACAATTTCTAACTGGCCCTGCTTTTGTCGCCTTGGTCACTGATTCGCTCAACAAACACCCTGTCAACCGTACCGCCCACTTTTCAACCATAATTCTAATAAACCGTTGAGGGCACCTTTGCACATATTATCAAAACCAAACCCGTCAATCAAGAACAAATTTCGGATTCGTTGAAAAGTGCGTCAACACTGTGTACCCTAAGGCCTACTTGCATTGATAGCATAAAGAAGACCGATGCCTGTATACTTTACTATGGCATTTCTGACTTAACACAATTTACACGCTAATTGAAGACAGAATAGAACTGAAGTGAACGCGGTACAATGGATACCAATCGGTGTCCGACAACTATACCGTACTAAATAATCTACCGAACCACACCTGTTCACGCAAGACTGATAGATGGTAGAACGCGTGGTGAGGTAAAAAGTGGGAGGAGGTTGTGGTAGAATTATTATACCACAGTGCTGTCCACTCCATTGTATCGACCAACAGCTTTAGTACTCTACCAACTACTTGCCTAATCGTTTACATAATCATAGTAAACGAATTTATACCACAGACTTTACTCTCCCGTTCGCTCTGTGGCGGTATTTCCCGCGCTTGCCGCCAGAGGGATCACCCGCGCAACACTTTCTCACAAGTCCTCCCCTAACTTTCCTATTCGCAACGCATCCTTCGACCTGACTCCAACTCTCCCGCGTCTAGAAACAGGGCACGGTCCAAACCAGCAGACCCTGGACTGCTCTTTCCTCTCCTACCTTTCTTCCCATTGTTTTCCTTCCGAACGGCTAAACCGCTATAATTCTCCCAATGCAAACTAGACCCGAGTCTCGAATAACAAGCAGCCAATTAATCGTGTTATTCGAGTGTCGCCTGTAATTTACCGATCGATCGACGTTCGACGAATTGCAGCGGTTTCCGCGGAAATTCGATTGTTTTAAAACGGAGAGGGGTAGGTGGTCGAAGGCGCAAGGATCGTAGGATAACGCGCAGGTTAAACGCATCTGGGTGGAGGATGACATAGGGAGGAGTGGAGTGGTGTGGAGCGGAGGGTCTAGGGGGTGATAAGGGGGTAAAAAAGTCGGCGGGAGCGTGCGTCGGTGCGCGCGCGAGGGCACGAGTGGAGTGCAAATATCGGGCGGCCGATAATGCGGGGTCAATTCTCTCCCCCTTGTTCTTTCCCCTCCCTCCATCTTGACTGTTGAAACGGCTCTCGACTCGATCCCTACGGCGCTACTTCCAATCGAGGAATCATAAAAGAACCGCTCGAAATTCCAGCGAAAACCGCAGCAAGGAAGTAAAAGCTGGTTAACGCACCGCCCGCGCCGTGCCTTCCGCCGATCGTCCTTTTACCCGCGACCGATTATCCACTAACCGACCTCTCGATTCTCCGCGGCGGAACGAAATTATGGCGCCGGATCGAACGGTAGGAAAACAGAGGGAACCGGCCACGTCGAACCGTGTTTTAAAATGTATTCGGAAGCATTTTTCCATCCGCCGAGCGGTCTGCCGCGTTCTATCGGTTTTAATTCGTTTCCAATTCCCGCGAGTTCGAGTGATTCCGTCTGGGTTAGGCTTCGCAAATTGTCAGATCAGTCGGTTAACTGAACAGTTTATTTTTTCTTCCGAAGACTAAAAGGCTAACATTTACCGTGTATACGTTATATATTGTGCAGGGCGACTCATTTAAATAGATACATACGAATTTCTTCGATACTATTAACGATATTAAAAATTTTCGATGATCCTGCAATCAAATATTCTCTGCGTCGCTAGGCGCGAGTAGTATATCACAAAATTACAATCGAAATATTTCCTATTCTACAAGTTGTTCGACAAAAACACTTTTGAAGAGCTGCATTCATTAATACATAAAAAACACTGCTGTATAAATACAGCAGAGCCTCCCGTATCCGAACTAATAGAGAGACGAATGTGATCGGATAACAGAATTTTCTGATAATAGAACAATCACTTTTTTTTATATTAAACTTCATTTATTCAAATAGAAATCAACGAAATTGACAGCTTGTTTCGATATTTAAGAAACTCATATTTTTTTGGCAGCTAGATCACATAAGTTTTCACGAAACGGCTGTTTGGATAACAGAACATTTGGATAATGAGGGTTCGGATACGGGAGGCTCTACTGTACTACTAAGAAGCTACTGTCACATAAATTGTATACACCCAGGCATATTCCAAAAACTTGAACACAGAACAGCGTTCAGGTAGAAAAAAATAACATAGTCGGTCACGGTGAAACCGAAAGGAAAAATCTCGATCGATCGAGAGGCTGGCTCGAAGGTTCGTGGCGGAAGTTTCGCCGTGGTATCGCGGCCGGATCGCGCGAGTCAATTTATTTCCACGGTTTCTAATTAAATGCCGCGGGAAGAAAGAAGCGTCGGTGGTCGATCGATATCGAGAGTACGCGGTCGCTTTCAACGATTCTCGGCCGTGCGCGAGAACCGCAAGCCTTTTTCACTCGAATCGTGCCGGGTCTCCTTCGAGTTCTTGCCTTTGGACGGCAAGAAGCGGCCCGGTAATTTATCGGTGGCGAAACATCTCGAGAGTCATCCGCGACAAACCCTGTGCGGACCGGACCGTCGTCCTATCGCTGTGCAAATTGCTCCCGCGATTCTTCGTGGAGGAAGAATGTCTGCTTGCCGTGGATTATTCTTTTTTTTTTACCAGGGGAAGCAAAATTGGGTGGACCGGATTGGGAGTCGAAGCCGGAATCTTCCGCTCGCCAACGGGTGCTTTTCCATTAAATTGCCTACTGAGCGTCGATCCTAACAAGGAAGGTCCACCAACCGGTAGAATTTAGCAAAGAATGAAACAGATCTGTTGGTGTACTGTAGAAAAGCTGAAGTTTGAAGCCATTCGATTTGCAAAATTTCGCCTATGGAGATACAGGGCGCCAAAGGCTGACACTTTCGGAGATACCTTTGAAATCAAATGAGGTTTGGGCTTTCACATGCCGATTTGTTACAGTTTATACTTTGAGACTACGAATTCGAGAGCTCTCCTCCTGAGGCAGGCGTCCGCCGGTCGCTCTACCGACGAGTCCATTTAGTAGGCCCAGGACAAAACGCCTAAACTTTCCTCCGTTTATCAGAACAGATGAGTAGCAAAAAGAACCCTTCCCTTAAAGGGTTGGTCATTGAAGAACATTGCTCACAATCAGTGAGAAAAATAATTGTAAATGTTCGATCCTTTTGAGTAGATATCATTTAGGATTCCATACGACTTGATACTCCGCAGTCACGCGTGATTCTAATACAGCGATATTTCACAGAGGAGCATCATAACCCCTTCATTTGTACCCACCTATCCAACGGAACGCTCCACGCGCAGACCCAAATCAGTCTTCCAGCCGGTCATAAATAGGTTTAAGGCGAATCAGCACCGAGCTATCTTCCTCCGACTCGTCTTAACCCCTTGCCTCACAATTTTTCCAACGCCTACCTGGCACCGAAGCTCATTACTCAAGCGCTATAAGGGGAGATGCAATCTAGAATATTTGTGTTCGCGTACAGTTTGCTTTAAATGATTCTCTGAAAGTCTAGAATGCCGTAATAAAAAATTTCGACGATTCATATTCGAGTGAAAGTGATATTTACAACACGAGGGCAACCGTTGTTACAAGGCGAGTTCGGCTGTAAAGGGCGCGTCGAGCGATGATCGCGAGGGACGGAAAACGATTGGAATTCCGGTTGATCGCGAATCGCCGGCCGATTCGTCGACGAGCGGCGATAATTCTCGACGGAATGGATGGAACGGTGTCGTGGAGCGTTCGGAAGGGTGGCGGGGACGGGGATGGATGGAAAAACAGGGCACGCGAGTGAAATCGTAACCGTAACCGTAAACGTAAAGGGCGACGCGAACGTAAAGCCGAAAATGATAAACGCAACGGGGGTATACTTAATGGCGCGAGGCGGATGGCGTTTGTGCGTTTATCGCGCGGCTTCCTCGTATTTCGCGAGCCGATAGAGAGAGCCCCGGGGGTGGGCCGGGGCGAGGGTCGCGCTATCGTTTCGACCCTCGAATCGAATTTATCATACGCCGATCGCAACGGATTCCCGATCTCCCGATACGAACGCGGAATCGTCACTTTAATTGCTCGTTCCTCACCGGCCGTTTTTAACGACCGACCACCCCTCTCCTCATTCTTTCTCTCACTCTCTCTCTCTCTCTCCTTCTCTCGTCGAGCATTCGTTTTCGATTTCCTCCTCGTTCCTCCATTATCGTCCGACGAAAATTTATAAATTTTGCTTTGAACGCAAGGAGAGAGCTGGACAAATGAATTTATAAGAGAAACCTGCACAAGGATTCAACTGCGGATGAAACTATAAGGCAACCCTGGTGCGCTTTAGATTATCAGTAGTAGACTGCGGATTTTTATGCAAACGTACATTTTTAGATTTCAGTATTTTTTATTTCTGTGTAGTTAATGAAACACAACTATGACAGAACTGCATTTTGGGGTTGAGAAGTTTAAACGTACATGTTTTCTTTCACTTACTCTTTAAAATGTGCGTTCTTCTGGAACTTGGATATGTTAAATTGCATAAAGATCCGCAGTCTAGTCATTACATTCTACGGTAGAACTTCGATTATCGAAATGCCAATTACCCTATGTCAATTGCAAGGTAAAATTCTCATTAATGACACTGTGTACTTCATTTTACGGTACCAAAAATTTGATATTCTAAAACAGTGATGAGCAGCCCGACAATGACTTACTTGCGACGCGTGGAAGGTGTTTGACTTTAATCAGCTCAAGTAAAAAATCGTCTGCATTTTTCATCTGAATATTCGTTTATTTAAATATATGTATGAACACTACTTATTATCTTATCTATCCACTCACTGCATTAACAATTTTTAAAGTAAAAAAGTAGTCTTTCTTAGGGATTGCGGCCGTACGGTCATTAGGTTTTCAACTTTAATCCGCTACAAAAAAAAGATTGATCATCACTGTTCTAAAATAAAGCATGGTAACAATTAGAGTCTTCCTGTTATTATATACAGTTCGAATAGTCGAGATCCTACTGCACTTCCTCTCTATATGTTTAATATTTTCAGAGCCGCACTTCTCGAAAGAAATTTGTTCGAAAACCCTTTCTATCTTGCTTGAGATACCTGCGAAGAAACTGTGAATCACGTTCCGTTCGAATGCGATGCGTATAATGACTCAAGATACGAATCTTTAAGACAGCCTGAACCCTTTCCGGACGAGAGGTTCTTAACCTTGGCAGTTAATCAGGAGGAGAGCATTTTTGTAAAAAAGAACCTGATATTGCTTAAACAATATTTTAATTCATTTCCAACTTTAAGAAATTGTAAAATTACTGAAGGTGTGATATCGCTCAAAACACTTCCTGATGCGAAGTCCAGGATTCTTTGGATAGGTGTTCAGTAGAAGCTCGATAGTTGTATTCTTGATGCTTGCTAGCAAATCTCATCTGCTGCATTCCAACAATGGATGATGGGAATGGTCACTCAGTTACAAATAAACAAAATGAGAAGCGATAGAAGGAGAAGCAGAAATTTTAGTCTTCTGTCAAACGATCAGTTACCTTGTTATTTGCATGAATCTCGGCAGCTGTATGCATTTTCAGCCCCCTTTTCGTACAAGTATCGAGCTTCTACCGTACCGAATAAGTATCGTTATTTATAAACTGTGTTGCAAAAACAACTGCAAAATTAAATAGTAGAATACTTGTGTCGAGCGTGGCCTGTCATCATCCAGAACGATAAAACGTCCTGAAGGGGTTGATGGAGAGTGAGGAGGAATTTCCTAAATTTTCATACTTTGCAGAATATGTTTTACAGAAAAGATTAGATTTCACTGGGCGACAAATGCTTCAAATGTAAAGTTTATTTTGTTTGTGCCCGTTTATCCGCGGTGTTGTGCTTTTAACCCCTTTTTCCAATATACGTAGATATTGTAATAAATATATAAAAGTTTTATATTCCGAGTTCAACGAAAGTACAGTAGCAACACATCTCCAACCGGTTAGGGGCGGGCAATGTTAATATATCTGACGGCAAAGATGTTGCAGCAATTATGGTTACATTCTATGTACTTGGATTAAGTTCCAGAGCGGGTAAAGCTAACAGCTAAAATACCGCAAGTTCGAGTGCTAACATAATAATATATGTTTATTATATCGTGTGGACTTCTTGAAATCGTACGACTTCTGTTTGAAATATCTTTGACTGCAAGGGGTAGGTTACGAGAATTTGGGACAGTAATTTCAAGCGTCTGATAGAAGCGATTGATGATTCACAGACGAATCTTGGAATATTTTCCGAACTGACACCGCTTACTATTGTTTAATCAAGAAATTTCATCAACAGAGCGGTAAATTTGTTTGTTAACACTCTGACGACTGTAAATGTCTTGAGAAAATTAGTTGCTGTTGGTCCTCTTTGCGAGACTCTCAGAATATTTTATAACTATCATTTCATAAGTACTTGGATATTTTTTATTTATCAGTGACAGATATACTCATTCACTTGTGCTATACGAATATTATACAAATGAGAGGAATCGATGTATGTATGTGACGGAGACCGTCAATGTGTTAGCAAGAAGGTAATAGACAAACCATAAAGATGATATCGCTGTATGTGAAGCACTGAAAATGTACTTTGCAGTAACATTAATATCATCAATATTTAATGATGTTTTCATTCGATTTTCAGCTTTCCTTTCCATATGGCCGTTCGGGTTTCCGATCATATATACGATACGATGCAGCCTGTTACATAAATTGCTGTAACTTTTAACCGAATTATAAATTGGAGATGCAATTTTCATCACAGCGTATAGTATAGACGGGTAAATAAGATGATTACTTTTATACATTAATAATTCACCTTCGACATCGGTTACTGGCGAAGATTTCGTTGGTCGACGGTGCATCGATGTCGCCCCAGAGGGGTTGAAAGTTCTGTACCGACATCGTGTGAAGACATTTTGGAGCAACTGTTAGCGACAAGTGAGACAGAACTTGAAAAAATATGAAAGCAACAAATGGAGATGGAAAAATACTGAAAAGATTCGAACATACCGCCAGGGTTTTTCACAGTGCACCGTTTGTTCATCTCGTGCTGGAATTCGCGATGATCCTGTGCTGACTCTTCGCCACACCCTAGCCAAGTATTATGTTAACCACATCGTTATGTAATTACATCGGTAATGGAGAAAGTACAAGTAACTCCATTGATCGTTTTAATGACTCACATAAATGTAATTGAGTGCGCAATTCTTAGCTCCGCTCGGTATTTATACTATTTTCAATCACAACACGTAGAAAACATCGACTTCTATGCGAGAAATGCCTCGAAACGCCGTAAGAAACCATAAAATTGGTAAAAATATCTGAACGCAGGATCCAAACGAGTCGACAGCCGCGCGAACACGGCAACCTCGCAAGACTCTGAACCCAGAAGCGAAAAAAAAAATTCTTCGAAAGGGGGGCGGTTGAATCGTTCGCAAAGGGTGGTTTTCTGGCGGATCGACGACGATTCGGCGAACGATTCTCCTTTTGAAGAATCGGCGAACGATCGACTGGCGTGGCGAACAAAAGGAACACAGAACACGACTCGGAGGGACACAGAGAGACGCATCGACCAGCAGGAAGGATCGTTTTCCGCGATGGCGGAATCAATACCGCCCGAAGTCATTCGACAGTCATCATCAGCCCCCGTTATCTCGGCAGGGGCTGCCACAGTCACCCTCGTCGTCCCGTCATCGTCATTCGCCTTCTCATCCAACAATCCTCCTCCTCCGCCTCCTCCGCCTCCTCCGCCTCGCCCGGTCGTCATCGACGTCATCATCGTCATCCTGCGATCGCGAGAGATCCGCGAGCGCACAAGGAAACACACAGAGCGTCGCATCCGGTACACCGGGGGGGTAAGCTGAACGCTGGGAAAAAGAACTAACAGCGTGAGGGCTGGGGGGTGGGGGTGGGGCTGGAGAGACACACACGGAGAGAGGGGGGGAGGGGGGAGGGGGATTGGGTGTTGCAGGGCTCGGTGGATCCCGCGGTTCTAGAGGCCTCCTCTCTCGCTTGGCAGGATGTAGGCGTATAACAATGACAAACCGTGAAACAATGCTGGGCGCCACTGGAAAAATTCCAAAAAACCTGCGAATAATAAAAATGAGAGCTCGCGTGTGCAACGGCCGTGTGTGTGGGTCCCGCAATGGTGGCGGCGCGGCGCGATGCTAGTGCTGATGCGACGCTGCCAGCAGCGCGGCGGTGGTGAGACAAAAAAAATGGGGGTAGCTCGCGTGCAGAGAGGAGGGTGCAGTGGGGTGGGCGGAAAAAATGTAAAAGCCCCGGCGCTTCGTCGGGGACAATACGCGGCGATGAATGCCTATTATATTTATCTGTAACAGGCGTTCCATAAAGCAAATAACACAGAAGTGTAGCGAGGAAAAAATCGGGCTTTTTTTTTTCGACGCGGCGCGGCGCGGCGCGGTGTGGCGGCGGCGCGCCCGCCCGCGCCGCCGCGAGGGCTCGACGAGGGACAAAAAAAGAGAAAACCGTGGCCGGAAAAGGGGACAAACGAAAATTCCACTCTCCTGAACGGAGTTCGTCGATCCTCCTCGTCGACGGACGGGGTGCCAAGGCTCACCGGGAAACGCTTCCAATTCCCAGCGAACCGATTTTAGGATTTTAACTCGGGATGATCGAGCTCCGCCACCCCCTCCGGGACCCTGACATCGAAATCTTCTTCCAAACAGGAGAATCATGAAGTTTCCGCGGCGTTCATCTTTCAAAGGGTGGAAGACGAGCGAATTTCTCGCGAGGCGGGAAACGACGGGACCAAGAGGAATTCCGTGAACGGAATAACGCGGAAAAAGAGGTCGAGCGAGAGCGAGAGGGTGGAGGAGGGTGAGAAGGGGAAGGCCGATGCGGCGGTGTGTGCCAAAAACTATAACCTGTTGCACACGGCGTCACGAAGCCCGAAAAACGCCCCTAGCCTCGTCCCTTTTACTCTCTCGCGCTTTCTCTCTCTCTCTCTCTCTCTCTTTCTCTTTCTGCTGCTCTCGCGCGATCTCACCCCCGTCAAACCTTCCGCCCCTGTCAAGCCGAAAGTTTTCGCGGCACCGCGTTCAACCGAAGAATTCCTCCGTGTGGGATACTCGATATCGAGCCGTCGACCTTCCGCTTTCTCTACCTTTTTGATACGTTCTCTTTTTTCTAAGCGAAAAGGGGAATGCGAAAAAGGGAAAAAAGTTATTTCGATGGAACGATTGAATTTCTGCATCCGTTTTCGGGGAATTGCTGCATTCTGATCGATGTTTCCGTGGAGGAACGATGAGTCTTTTTTATCGAAGAATCTCGTTGGTATTATTGACCCTTCGGCTCGTCGACTTTGTCCTGAATCTATGCGCTTACGATTCTGTAATCTTGAATGCGATACTAGCTTATGATTGAAAATAAAATTATGGAAATGCCGACTGTATAGAAAATAATTAAGATTTCATTTATCGGTGTCTTGGTTTCGTAAAAAATCGTTTCAGAAGTTTCAGACATCACGTGCTACGGAGCAAGCCAAAAAGTACCTCATCCACAGAAAGTCGTTAGCTCTCGAGTATTCTGCACTCAAAGGGTTAACAGGATAACGCTGGGTTGTCTGAGTCGACAACATTTCAAAGTGTATTAGTACAGTAGGACTTCGTTTTTCCGAAATGTAAGTAGTAACAGCAGCAGTTTCATATAAAAATGATAATTCTATTTTAGAATATAAAATACAAAGTGGTGTCAAATTAATTACACAGTGTCAGTACTAACAATTTTAACTTGTAACTGACACATGATGAGCAATTTTCGGCCCGTGTTCGGATAATCGAGGTTTTAAAAAAGCATTATGTAATATCAAACGCGAACGTGTCACCTTCTTGACTTACGATGAGTCATACACGTCAAGCAGACTATAATTTGCATGCTGCAAATTTGTAAAATGCAATAAAAAACTTTTGACTTTCAGAAGCTCGTTGAAAGTAATCTTTACGAGTTGACAAATGTTCTGTCTTTACCATGGCGTTGCAGCGGTCGAATAGTAAACTATGCCAGATGCAGTCGTTAGAATAATCGTAAGGCGAATCGTTGACAGGCCGATCTCCTCGATAGCATCGAAAGTACAAAAGATTGAAGATTTCGAGGCCGTCCAATAACTTCTGCAGAAGCTCTAAAACCGTGGAGGCATTGTACGGAGAACGGTTGTCACGGTCAGTGAATTTCAGCGATGAGTCAAAGGGAAGCCCAAGGTCGCGGACCTTATTCACACGTGACAAAACAGAGTCACATGGTTGAGGAGTCGTTTACATTATCAGAACCGAAAATTGCCTTCAACGTTCCAAGGGCAGGCGTTTTAACCCATTCCACTCAAAAGCTTCTACGTTCAATGTACATAACTCAGGAACGTGTGTGTAATTAACTTTGACTCGAGGATTCGTTTTAATTTGAACACCGTCGATTTAGTAGTTAGTTGGATGCTTGTGAACAGTGTACAATGTAGAATGTACAGAATAAAATATAGGTTTAAGTCGCTTATACAAAATATGTAATTTGAAATATGAATATTATGGTCAACACCACCCTTCTACTATTATTATTGTAAATCCTGCAAACTTGGACTGTGCGCTGCACCTTGCTTCGTAATTTATCATAGAAAAGAAAATGTTCAATTCTTTTGTTTATTATCGTAACATGTAAGAACGTTATATCACGTTTGCATTATACACGACGATAGTACTTTTTCCAACCTTCAGATTTATTCTTTTTCAGCCTTTAAAGTGAAGTTACCATGCATGAATAATTTCCATGGATGAAAAAAGTCGACATTTTCCTGCTTTGTTGCAAAAAAAAACGTGCATCAAGGGGTAATTTTCCATTAGAAAACATAGCAAACGAACGCTACCCCAACGTTTCCTTCGATCGTAGAATCCCGACTGAATCCGTCAGAGCGTCCGCAACGCTCGCAAGCACGCCGGGTATGCAACCACCGCCCTCTCCCTTTTTCCTCCCTTTTCTTCCCTCTCTCGTGTCTCCAGAGAGTGTAGGGAATATTTTGCCCGTAAATCGACCGCTCCTCGATCGGTATTCTTGGCGTTCCCCTCTCCTTGTGGGCTGGTTGTTTCTTGTGTGCCCGCGGCGCACGCAGGCGGGCAGGCGGGCAGGCGGGCAGGCGGGCGGGCGGGCACGCAGCACGCAGCCGGAGCGTGTATTTTTATGAAATCATTGTTTCGAATGACAATACAGCGGGATGAGCAGCGCACAATGACTGGAGAGAGGCGCAGACCGGAGACGGAGGCGGAGAGAGAGAGAAGCGGAGAGGGGGAGAGAGAGAGTGAGAGAGCGGAGAAGGGAAAAAAGAGGGCAGAGAGGAGAGGGTGGCAAGAAATCGGGAGGAAGGGGAGGCGTACACGTCCGCGTTTTCACGCACACGTGCACGCACGCGATATACAGGGTGAACCGCGCGATTAGACCGGCTTGTCTTTCGAATGTCGTTAGAGATACAAAAAAGTTATTCGGGTAAATGTTGAATGGTACAAGGAGGACTATTTTCCTACGACTTCACTTTGTTTGTAAGTGCAACGATGCTCCTGATACATGCAAACGCACTGTTTTTTTAAATGGTACCACATACTTTTTTCTACGTAGATCGATTCTTCGGAACAGTCTGCGTGAAAAAGTATTGGGGTACAATGTTGACAAAATTAATGATTCATGAGATATTTCAAATTTTCGTTATGGAGCTGCCTTTAGGATAAAGTGTACTCACGTCCATTTGTTTCTGTGGAAGACTCAAAGAACGGATTACGTTAGACCGTGCAAACATAACTATATTAATTCTGTTATGAAAAACATAAGGAAACGATTTATAAAATGCTCCCTACGTGAAGGAGGAACGTTCGAACACCTTTAACACGTTGAACGCTGCGGTGGTCACCGGTGACCGACACCTCAAACTTAATTAAATTGAATAATTATCGATTGTCACAAAATGCTGAGTAATCTTCATACTGGAACAATAATGTAAGAACTGAATAACACCACTGAGTACTCAAATCTTTTTTTCCTTTACGATTTATATAAAAAATAGTCAATTATATCGTGTCTGATTGGGTATGGCTTATTTCACTGTGGCGTTCAACGTGTTAATAAAACGTACGACTCATCGAAACTTTGAAATATCTCGTGAATCCTTGACTGTTTTCACATCGTACCCTAATACTGTTTTACGCAGAATATTCCGAAGAATCCATCTACGTAGAAGGAAATATGCGGTTCGATTTAAAAAAAGGATGCGTTTGCACTTCTCAGGTGCATCGCTGCAGTTACAAAAAATGTGAAGTCGCAGGAAAATAGACCTTCCTCTGCCATTCAACTTTTTCCTCCACAACCTTTTTCTACCTCTGACCAAACTCGAGATATAACCCGGTCCAATCGCGCGGCTCACCCTGTATATGCGGTTCGTTGGCGCGCGGAACGTTCTCCTATGCTCGTTCGTTCGTTCGTCGATCCGTTCGTTCGGTTCTTTGTGATGACTGTCGATGAAACGATGACATATTTTTCCGGCTTTCACTCCCGGCGTGCCCCGCGGCTCTTCCATTCACGCTTCCTCGCGCTCCGTCCCTCTCTGTGTATATCTCGGCCGTGGCCGCGCTCGCCCGCGCGCCCGCGCGGATGCACGCACGGACGCACGCGCGTTCGCCTTGCCTCGGGTGCAATATTCTCCTCTTCCACTCGATCCTTGCATTCATCATACACTCTCTTTCTTCCTTTTATTCGCGTACCTCTCTCCGCGCGTGTCTCGTTAAACCGTTCGACAGCTTCTTTTCCCCGTGTTCGAGGATTTCGACGACCGACCGTCGTCTAACTTTCCTCGTTTCCCCGATAGCATGCGGGAGATCCGCGTTCATGGAACAGAAAGGGAACTCCAGGATTCCATTCGAGGATAGGATGATTTTGATGAATTCTTTTCTTCCGTCCGTGGGACTTTGCGTCGGCTGACGCGGTCATTTTGGCGACAGTCGTACAGTTTTTGGTGCATCGTGAAAACTATGTGTCTATAATGTAATGCGTCAGTAGGTGATTTCGTCATTGCTCGGACACTGTAGAGCGTACTTACGCAAACCTAGATGGTATAGCCTGCTACACACCTAAGATAAATGGTGCAGCCTATTGCTCCTAGGCTAGAAGGCTGTACGGAAAGTTACTGTACTGAATAAGTACTTATACTGCATTCGTGTGTCTAAAAATATCTAAACACAGAACAGGTACAATAAGCATGTATTGTAATCTTCTGACCGGAATGTCGTTATGCAGCGCATGACAGCATAGCGATACGGAAGTTCTGAAACCGGTCACCCACCTTTAGCGTTCAATCCACAATAGTAGCTTAACTTCGCCGACTGGACGAGACTGGTCTTTTGCATATAATCCAGCATCGACTGCTATGGTCATTCAGTCGGCGGTTCTACAGTTTTAAGTAAGTTCTAGAAGTCACGCGTCGACGTAGCAATACAGAAGTACTGAAGATGTTGGCGCTGATCATGACACAGTAGTTTCACTCCGCTGATCGGACTTGCAGGTGCCTCGCATCCCTGGTTTGTTTGCTATTCTTCAGCATCGGCTGCGAATGGACCAGCTATTTTCCATTGGTCGACCGTGGTCTATCAGTTTTCTCTTTCCTATTCTATTGTTTTCCATGTATTACCTTGCGCTACATAGTTGCTGGCTCTCTTAGACGGCTTCCGAAGGTTTTCGCAACATAGTTGCAATTTTAATTCGACAAATACTCGGATATTAACTTTTTATCCGTGTCAGGTGCGCTCAGTTACCTGTTTTACATAAGGATTATTTAAATGAATCGAATCACGTACATGTGACAGCGGCCATCAAAGTGTTTACACGATACCACCACGACGGTCACCGGTGACCGACACTGTCGACCACAATTAATGCGCATAACACGCAATTGCTTACATTCGTTAGGCCGCAACTATGTTTAGTAACTGTAGAAAGGCACATAATACCGAATATAACATTACACATAATATTTTCCTATAATTCAATATTATAATCCAATGTGGTATTACGCTGTTCTCTTTTTTTTTCAAACAATACGCTTGACCAAAACGGGTAGTCAGCGAAAATACGCTTAATATCTTGTAGTTCA
This sequence comes from Macropis europaea, assembly GCA_916610135.2. NCBI lineage: Eukaryota > Metazoa > Arthropoda > Insecta > Hymenoptera > Melittidae > Macropis > Macropis europaea. The sequence continues at coordinate 2,535,836 of OU744345.1, read as the reverse complement.
AAGAAATGAATAATGGATTAATTCGCTTTGTCTATTCTCTGCTGCGTCCACGCGTGTGCAAGGCAAAGAATTCGATGCAGTTGCGCTCTCCGCGAGTTTTCTATGTCTAAACAGTATTGGGTCGAATCATAAACAACTTCCAATTAGTCTTCTTAAATTTATTGCTGATTCATTAAAGGATGATTGTTGTAGTTTTTGCAGCATGTCTACGTTCTAGGGATTCCTACCTGCGAATGTAAGGCAAAAATCGATAGGCCACACAAACTATTTAACTTTTTAGAAAGAACAAAATCTAGTACGTGCCAGAAGTAACTTATGACTCGATCCAATATTATTGCGTCAAATTCCAACAGCCGTGGAACATTGTTTCTCACTCATTATCGTATAAATACTCTCGAGCAAACATGCGCTCTGCCAATAGAAAGGATGGTTGGATGTGTTAATAGATTTAACAGCGCAAAATCCAACAGAACGATTCGTGGATCGATTTTACGGATTGATCGTTGGCGACGGTGCGAAAAGGCCGGTCCATAGCAAGAAGATTACGCGTCGCGTCGATTTCGCCGGAAGAGCGAATATCCATCGATAGCGGGCGCGGTGAAACGAGCCCCATAGGCAGGGGATATATTTTTTTTTATATACGATAAACGAAATAAAAGGTCGATCTCGTAAAGCCGAAGCGGGCACAATAAAACGGACACGGAAAATCTGGCGGTACGGTTGCGCATTCACGGGGATACAGTCTCTGCACGTACATCCAGAGAATTATATGTCTGTCGCGCTCTCTACGGGGCTGAGAGAGAGAGAGAGAGAGAGAGAGAGAGAGAGAGAGAGAGGCAAAGAGAGAGAGAGAGGGATATACGCGCTGCTCTCGCGTATTGTATGTCGATTTTTTATCGTCCCATTTATTTGTACCGACCTTTATTAAACGATGAAAACTTTATTGCTAATTGCCGGGGGCGAAAGGGTTTTTATGGATGCTTGCCCGGCCGCGTTTTCATTTCGATTCCAGGAACATTCCTACGGCCTAACCACCCTCCCGTCGATCGATCTCTCGATCGTCTCAACCCTCCGCTCCTACGGCGGCGTAAGTGTTCCTACGGGGTAGTAATGAGCAACGCGATCCAGCACGGCTTCTACGTGAAAGAACAACTCGACGGTACAAAACGCGGGTGAGGCTTGCAACAACTCAGTGTCGCGATTCAAGCCAGCGGAATGATACTCGAGGATTTGGGAAATTATTGTACGCAGCTCGTGACGTGGGTGAAATTGGTTTATCGGCGCTGGGAAACTCGAAGATCGTTTATTTTTCTGACAATGAGTCAATGGCGATTGATGATGGATGAGGAAACCTTCGGAACTGTGAATCCAAATTCTGCCTGCTTTGGTCAACGTGGCCTGGATAGCCCCTTCGGGGTCGGATATTTCACAGCTGGATGTTCTCTGTGGATGGAATCTTGTCATACTACATATCGTAATACGTTTTCGATTCTTTCAAAGAGTTCGAAAGCAGGCACAAAAGAATAAACAGAACGCCGATTATTGAAGTTACGATGGAAATCATAGGATCATGAGTGTATACATATATTTGACAGAAAGCTGGACGATTTCAGTGGTGTCGAATATATGTATAAGCCAAAGCAATTTGCATGATGCATAAATGCGTCCAAAACACATGCTGATAATTTTTGGAATTAAATATTATATAGTGGTTGGAACCTCTGAATACATAACAAATCTAACATGATCTCATAAATAAACATTAGGGGACGTTAAACCCGGTGGTAGCAATCGCCGAAGTATCATCATACGTTTCACATAAAAAAACATAAAAGAAGCAAACCAAAATAATTAATCATGACCTATGGAACATTTACAAATATTAACAGAAAAGAAACTTCGATTACAGAAAAGTTCACGAAGAAAATACCGAAAAAATACCGCACATATACCACACACATTTTCTCGAGAACGAACGATCACACAGAAAAAATATATCCCACATTTTTTTCTCTATCTTCTACTGCTTATCGCGGGACATCCTGTATAAAAAAAAGCAGAACTTCTACCGTTCAACATTCTCCTCCGCCATCTGTTTCTGTCATCGGTATAGTTCGCTCGCACCTTGGCATCGTGCAATAAAGGCGCGCTGTAACAGTGACGATAATAATAATAATGAAGGATCAACGATGAAGCGTCCTCGAGCTAAATGCACGCGGAAAGCTCTCGGACGATCCAGTCGGCGAGGAAGCTTTTTTCCTCGGCGAAACGTCGTTAATCCGCGTAGACGATGTAATCTCGAGAGGCGATTCTAAGGACGCGACGGTGATAATTTAACGTCGTTTCATTCCGCGCCGCCCGCTAAAGAGAGTTTAATTAAATGAAATCGTCGGAGAATTAATCGTTCGATCGGCTAATCCGCTCCGATAGCATAACGACGTTTCCATTAGGGGGTTGAAGAGGGGGAGGTGGAAACGTTTGCCGGAACGTCGAAGATCTTCGCGAATCCCGCGGTCACCAGAAAGGGAGAGAACCCGGGCAATTTCCAGCGGAGGAAATTTACGACCGGTTACACGGTGGCCGCGAAATCAACGCGCTGGAATAATCATTCTTCGAAATAAAAATAAAAAGCGCGCGCGAACGTTTCGGTTTTATCGTCCTTTCCTCCCTGTCTCCCGTTCTACCGTTGCTTTTGAGTTCTTCGCATCCGGCTGCGAGAGACCTCGTCCAGATTTCGAAATAACACTGTGCAACGCATATTTCGACTTGTAACAGTCAGTAGGCGTTTCTTAGAGAATTCAATGCACCGAATACGAATCTGCAAACGGTTTTCCACTATTACTCCCAGTGTTTGAGGAAAGCAATTTAAAAAAAGATGCAGATTTTCAGATTGAAAGTTGCTTTGTGCTTTAACAGTCATAGTTCTGTACCTTGGAAGAAAAAGGGCCAATGTCCAAAAGCATTGCATTTCAGTTCTATGCACCATTCACATAAAAATCATGAACGTCGTCGTAAAAGAAAGGACCACTGTGTACCTTTTTTCAAAAAATTGCAAATCGAAGATTAACCCTTCTTCTAACAAGGTACAGAGTCATTCAGTTGCTTCGTACGCGAAATGATTCTACGGACTCTCTCGAATATAATGAAACTATTGTTAGATTATAAAGACTTAAATATACTGAAACAATGATCAAAGTGAAAAGGATATTCGAATATTTTTCAATTTATTTTCAAAACTGTGGCTCTGGTAGATAATCTGGCTAGACCGTGCGATACGGCAGACCTTTTCCCTGCGGAAAGCATCGAGAAAACCTACAGATCATATTTTCTTTCAATACAGAAACGAAATTTGTTGGACAGCGTAATCATTGTTCAGAATAAAAAGTGCGTGCGAACGTTTCTGATTTATCGTTCTACTCTTCTTGTCTCTCGTTATACCATCACTTTTGCGTTCTCTGCGTCAGGAACGTCGTCTAGATCATTTCGAGATACAGCAGAGCCGCGATTATCCCGCTCTCGTTTAACACTTTGACTGCCATGGCACCCATACACGAGTGACACTTGCATTCAGTTGCTATTTATTTAAACACGAATATTATTATCACATGCTTATACAAAGAACAGAAAATGACACGGCGCAAAAGTTTTTTATTCTCGAATAATATGGCCTTTACTTCTTACTACACCCGTATTTCTTTACGTCCCTATTTTAGCTGACATTGAGACGAAATAGGCAAGCATCGTAAAATAATTTTTTTAAGAAATGTTTACAAACTCTATGCGAAAATTCAAACATCACTAGTGACTGAGACTGATCTATCAACAACGCCGAAAAGTATGCTGCAACGTAGCACACGAAATATTCTATGCTGATAAGGTCATACAAAATTCCTTTCCATTTGATTACTGTTTTCTGCTGTGTCCTCGGATGAAATAAAAAAAAATTCAGGTGGTCACGTTGGACGGTTCACCCTGTACACGCTTCCAGCGCCGCGTTGGCCCGGAGTCGCCGCAGAGGGTGTCCAAAGGAGTTCGAGCATCGCGAATCGGTCGGAATCACTGAAAACTGCGAACCAGGGCACGTAGGTGGAAGTTTTAATCGTGGTCGAGGTCGTTAAGACTTTAAAGGCTCGGGAGCAGCGCGCGCGGGGCAAAAGAAGTCGAGGGAAGCGGTTCGCGAGGATGAAATACGGGGAACGTTGAACCCAATCAAGTGGCTGTCATAAATTTCCATCAAGCCGTGCACGGGCGCTAATGGTCGATACAAAATTGCGACTACCAGACGCGAAGGACGAAAGAAAGAAAGAAAGCAGTCGAGGCCGAACGAGCGAAGAACCGAAGCGGACAGCGGCGCAGCCGTGCGCCCGGCGACAACCGCATAAAACGAAGATCAAACGCAACACGATTTCGAACGTCAGCAATCAGGCCTAACAATTTAATCACCCGAGCCGGCTGGATCTTAAAAGTCGTCTGATTGGACGAACGACTCGCAAATAGGGACATCAAGAATGATACCACCGCGACGCCGGTGGACAGAGTCGTCCCGGCGCTGTCAAAGTGTCAGCAAGAAGGGCTGATGACGCGAAAGGCGCGCGAACGATGCGAGCAAAGGGTACAGGATGATTTCGCTATAGATGGAGCGACGAGAGAATCGACCTGGTGGCGGGAGAACTGCCTGGAAGAGTCGACTTTGTCCGTATCATTCTCAGGATGCATTTTACGACTTTCATTAATATTTATTATTCCATATTGCAGAAATTTTTGTTTACTTCTAACGACGGGTGCAGCGCCAAGATTTACTCGATCGGGGATCATCGTAAAAACATTTGAGGCAGAAAAGTGAAGCGGTCCTTCGTACAATTACATTTTTGGCCTCCTATTTATCTTGTAGAAATGCTATTGTCAGTCTAAACCCAAAAGTATATACAAGGTGAGAAACCTAACATACACATTTTGCATAATCCTTAAATCATGCATTCTATGCTAAATTGTTACATAGAATAGTTGCATGGTTTCAAGGGGAACGTTACGCAGGGCATCGACTGTTTTCGTAGATGGAGGCGCTTCGAAGATTTGTGGGTCAACTTTGTTCCATTACCCGAAAGAAAAATTTAAAAAAATATAATTTCCTGAGTAAAAGTGTATTAACCTTTATTGACTTTAAGGCTAATAGTTAGCGAGATACTGTACTTATGAATGTGTAATTTAAAAGTTATGCAAGGCGAGCATGTAACATACGGGAGCTCATTAAAATCTGAGTCTGGGAGTTCGGGATCTCTCCTCGCCAGAGAACGTACAGTCAGTCCAGAGAAAGGGGGTTAAAGGAAACTGTTCTGCTGGAAGGCGTGTCTGCATGACAGCACAGCCGCATGGACAATACACGAGAGAGTATACCATCGCTCCCAACGCAAGCACCAAAAAAAAAAAAAAATAAAAATAAATAAATAAATAAAAAAAAAGTAAAGGACTTTTTCGATGGAGTTCCGCGGGCATCAGCGGATCGAGCGGCGAGAATATTTCTATAGAAACGGTTATACACTCGTAGAACATATTGAAACGCGTCGTTGGGGGCAGATGCGTCCGATGATATATTAACAGCAACTGGCCGGCCCATATAGGCGACACTCGGGTCCGCGCGAGCCTCGTTTTCGCACGTACACGCACACTACGGGAATAAATTATAGAATTATCGTTTTATCGCCGTGCCAGCCTATAGATATATACACACCGTACATATTTTCGGTAGCGAGCGAGCGAGTGACGGAGACAGGGAGAGAGAGTGAGCGCCCACGCGAAATTGTCGCGCCTCCCTCGAGGGCTAACCCTCTTCTCGCACCCTCTCGCGCACCTCTTCCATCCCTCTTTCTCGTCGAATCGACACCGTCCTCTCCTCTCTGCGTTATACATTTTTCTTCCCCCTCTCTCTCTCTCTCTCTCCCTCTCCTTTTTTTCGGGTCCGTTCATTCTCTCCGACGCCGCGCAGATAATAAATCGCCAAGGCGGTACGCCAAATTAATATCGTAAATTCGTTACGGACGCGATACCGCTTCCCGAAAGGACGGCGCGGCGGAGGGCCGGGCGGGGGCTAAAACATTCGCGACCGCGGTGTAATATTAAAAACAGGCGCGAAACGCGCGGCCGGATGAAAAATAAGCGCGGTAATATTCCGCGCGAGCCCCTTCTCCTCTCTTCGTTCGCGATTAATTGTTTGCCGCGCGAGCAATCCCACTTCGCGGTACCGAATATAATTACCTACCTAAATCATCGCTCGATCGTGGAATATCTACGGCGAGCGGAACGCTGCGAACACGTTTTTCGGACAACGACTTCGACGCTTTTTCAACCGACCCCCGCCGGAAGTTCCGTGCCGTGTCGGGCAGCGGGTGATCGTCTTTGCCAATCGGATCGAATGGGAGTGAATTCGTGGATCTTCGAGATCTGGTCCGAAGGGAGGCTGCGATCGGGGGTACGGACTTTCGAAGCAGGATTTAACAAATGATGAATGAGCAGGAATAGAAATATGCTCTCTCACTATCTCAAGACTGAGATTGAATAATGAGTATTTTCGCTCTCATTTGTTTCACACATCCCCTGCCACAGGAGAAAATTCCGTTACTAGACAGACACGCGAAAATGGCTATTTATTAACACGTGGAACGCCACAGTGAAAACGGCCATACCCAGTCAGACACTATATAATTGATTTTTTCCCCCATAAATCGTAAACAAGAAAAAGATTTGAGTACTCAGTCGTATTCTTCTGTTCCTATATTATTGTTTCGGTATGAAGTTTGCTCAGCGTTTTGCGATGATCAATAATTATTCAATTAAATTAAATTTGAGGTGTCGGTCACCGGTGACCACCGTGGCGTTCAACGTGTTAATAATCGTGGTTGATTGTACAAATATTTATCTATTTGATGCTACACTTTCTATTTCTAATGTCACTTTAACGTGAATGTTACTCAAAATTTCACAAGGGTTGTTGGTTATGCGGTCAAATTAAAATTGATGCGTGGCAGGGAACGTGTTAAAATCGGAACTGGGAGCTCCCTAGACTGCAGACTATAGAAGACTCGACTCATATTCTTGACTCTGCGATTCCAAAGAAATTGGCTGAGTGATTGATCGTTACGGATTTAAAATCCTTATTTTTCACTGAGAATAAGGAGCTGTTCAACCGCATAGAGGACTTCGCCAAAAAGCCATAATAGACGTATAAATCAGTGATCTGTCGCTCTTACATAATTTTGTGATTCTTTCACACACACATATGCTCTCCAACCCTGAAAGTGTTAACACAAGGAAGATAATTCGCGTTGCTCCCGGCATGTTCTGCGACATAAACGCAAGCAATAAGAGATCACCGGAGACATAAACATAGGTTCGGATAGAAACATAACATTCCTGACAGAAATTTATGCAACTCTATAAAACATTTATTTGTGTGTCCGGTCCACAGACGTCGGTTGCACGGGGCAACGCTCATTCCAACATACCGCGTATAAAATTAGAAGAGTATGGATGTAGGAGCATTTGATTTTCGTTTCTAAACCTCGACACCTAAACTGAATCATTTGAAAACGTATCCACAGAATGAGGCGCTTGAAACAGGCTACCTTAATAACTTTTCTGGTATTTGTGATAGAGAAGAACGTTTCAGATGACGGTTGCTTGGTCGCCGAGGCTGAGAGGTTCAAGAGGTCAAGGTCATTTCGAGGTAATCAGTATTTTCCGAAATGGGATGGTATATATTTCTACCGGAATTATAATAGAATGTTTTAATGGAAAGTCTTAATGATCTGTGATACAAGATGATTGGATGCAATATCAGGTTAGTTACAAACAAAACATGTGACAGGATATTTGTTATAAACAGAACGCGTTCCGCGTGTGTTGGAAATCACTGCAAAACAAAAGAGAATGACACAATTATTCAGCTGGTATGCAAACAATGGAATTCCCTTATGGAACCTACAATTTTTTAATACTCGATTCCTTTCTCCGAAAGAATGAGGATTGCTAATCAAAAGAATCAATTATTTCTTCCGTTCAATCCACTCGTTGATTATTTTCTTAATTTTGCAATATCAGATCGTCGAGTTATCAGGAAACGCGGAGGTCGTGGGCGTCCGGTAGCCTAAGGTAATAACGCGGTGGCGAACGGAACGGCGGATAGAGGAAGGACGTCCGCGAAGATAGATTTACACGCGATATAAATTCGAGTAAGTCGTTTATAAGTATAATTTGTTCGGTCGGCACCGCGACGCGAGAGACGCCGCCGCAACTGGAGGCTCGTTAAAATATCTACGCCACACAGCCGGGAATATATTTTAATAATTCCGAATACATTAAAGTTTATCGTCGGTTGGCCAGCGTCGAGTCGTTCCGCTCCTCGAGCGCAAAGCGGTGCCCAAAACGACCTGGATCCGAGGCCCTGGATCACTCGGCTGCTTCCGTCTCGCTGCCATAATTACGGGGGGTCTTTCCATTCCGTTCGAGCGCATCGATTTCCTTAACGCGTTGAACACCCGGTAGAAACCGATTGTGCTCCCCGCGGCTCCCAAATCCGCGGTTCGCCGCAGGTCAACTCACGTGTGCAGTTGACAACGATTCGATCGTCTTTTCAACACAGATAAAACTGTTTCAAAAACAATTCGGTCGGATTTCTTCCGTTGAAAATCAGTAAATTTGTAAGCGGAATATCTCGAAAGCCACTCAAAATCGGGGGTATGCATTAAAGGTCAGCGAATTCGTCTTGAAATGCAGTATTGAATGATCTGAACAAAAATACACAATTCCGTTTAAAAAAAAGAACTTGAGCTTCAAATTTCTGAAAATAATATTGTAAAGAAAAATCGCCTTTACCAAAAGATGTGTCCCGCCCATGCGATGCAACTTCCATATAATACATTTTTTCTACCTTCAATAAGTTAGGACATATGGGCTTGTAACAGATTAGCTGGGACACCTTCTATACACTTTGGAAAAGTAGATTTCTGTATGAGAACGGCCACTATAATGGTTTCGAAAAACATTTGTCTGTTTCGAATAATATGCGAAGCATTCGGAATTTGTAGACGAGTTGCGTACAGGAAATAAAATCTATTGAAACCATGCCCAAATTTATTTTTCTACCGCCACGTCGTGTGATCTTGCCCCTTCAGTCAGGAATTCTATCGGCAACACAGACTCACGGATAACGTGGTGATTCTGTTCTTCAGGATTTCCCCGAATGCGGCAAAACATTCTACTTTCTGTCATTCGGTAGGAATGCTCCTGATCGATTTAGCGAATGGTGATTGCTAGAAGCGATCTCTTTGATCAAACTCCGCTCCCCGACTTCTTTGAAGAGCAACACTGACTCGCTCTATCGCGCTGCGTGCTCAAAGATATAACTCCGTATACAACTCATCCATTCGACCGTCTTTCGTTCGGTTAGGTTCGAAACGATCGAGCTGCATCCGCCTCGATCGTGACCTCCCGACGCGTTCGAAAAGTTCAAACACCAAGAAGTTTCAAATACAAAAACTATTATCCGCGAGATCGAGCGCGAGTTTCTCCTCCAGCGGAGCACGCGTACGTCATTTCGGTACCGCGCGGCGGTCGGGTCGGGTCGATCTCGTTCGAGTTCGATACGAAACGCATGCGAAACAGTCTGAAAAGCTTCTCGAGCTGCAGATCTTCGGGCAAAGTTTTGCTTACAAAATTCATTGCTCCGGCGATGGACGATAGAGAGCGACGTCGCGAGAAACCATCGCGGTGATTTAAAGTCGCGAAATGGAACGAGCCGGAGGAGAAGGAGGAGGAGGAGGAGGTGGAGGAGCAGAGGTGGCGAAGGAGGAAGAGGAAGAGGAAGAGGAGGAGGAGGATGGAAGAAAGAAGAAAAGAGAGGCGGAGAGAGGAACGGAGACGGACACAAAGACGCGGAGCTTGCTCGACCGAAAAGTTTGCCTAACGGTAAAGCGATGAGTTAACATTAATATATTCCGTCGGAAAGTTTTTATAATATTCCCGGGCATTGTCTGCGGTGGAACAATAAAACCGCTGTTCCCGTTTACGACGGACGATTTTTCAACGAGTCGGAGAAACGAAGCGAGGCGAGGCACCGCCGGCCGGACGAGGACAGACCAGAGGGAGGAGGATGAAGACCGAGAGGGAAAGAGAAAGAGAAAGAGAAGGAGAGAGAGAGAGCGAGAGTGAGGCGGCTGGAGGCGGAGGAGAGAAAAAAGCGGAGGTGCTCTCTCTGTCAGTGGGGGCGGAAGACGAAGAAGGTCGAATGGAAGGAAACGAGAGAAGGAAGCGACGCTGCTGTGTGGTGTGTCGAGTACGCGTCATTTGCGACGAGTTACAAAACGCGACAACGCGTCCCGACCGATCGCGCCGACCGAGAAAACCGATTGGAGCCATGAATTCCAAAACAGGACGGGTCTACTTTTTCACGCTATGAGTTATCGGTGCGAATGCCTCCAGCCCGCTCGGATCTATCCAGTGACATTCGAAACGACACGGTAATCTCATTGTTAAGATGTTTTTCAAGAACCGTGATACACAAAACATCGCAGCTGTATGAAAGGAATAGTAAAACTGTTTTTCTCAAAATGTTCGTCGGTGGACTTGTCCTGTTTTGGAATTCATTTGAATTTGGAAATCCGAAGTTCTAAATAAATGGTAATCAGAGGGTGCCGAATCCGATGAATACGATGGACAGGATAGACATCTATGCCAAACTCTGACAATTTTTGGCGGCGCTTCACAAAACGCGTTATCCAGCGTTATCTACGAGAAAGAATACGACTTCTTTCCTATCGAACAATTCTGAACGTCTTTGTTTAACTACTACTTTAAATTGATCCAAGTGTAAACAATACTTGTTCAATTGTTTGATAAAAATTCCATACTGCATAATTTTCTTCAGCGATACCTGCTTGTTGGAAACGCTACGAACGTTCCGAGCGACCCAACATTTCGAGAAAATTAATTAAATTCTTAAGTGTTTAATTTGTTCATTGCACCAATGAAGAAACAGTTGACCTCCTTATCGAAAACATACTTGAGCTCATCGAGCTGACGAATCGTGAATTCTTCCTAACGCGGGATCGACTCTCGGTCGATCAAGTGGCAGGGGGCACGCGTCATTTGCGACGAGCTACAAAACGCGTCCCGACCGATCGCACCTGTCAGGAAAACCGATTTGTAAACCGTATCGAGTGCCCGCCGGGTCTCCGCAACGGGAAATCTACCGCTAAACCGCGTTTTCTTCGCTCGACTTTGCAACGGGCGAGCGTGGTCGCGAAATCGAAAGCTGAACGATGATCCGATAAAAAAGAGTCGCATCGAACGGAGAAGCGAAATGAAGCGACACCGGGAAGCGATCACAATTATCTAACAAGGGGACCTGCACAATGGCTTCGGTGAAACCAGGCAAGAAGCTTCGGAGTCGAAGAACATTATTCGTGCAGGCTGTTTAGCCTGCAAGACGGAGGATGTCACGGTGCTGGTAACCACTGTACTGGCTCGTGCGAGAATTTGTTCAGCTATCTCGAGTTGCTCCTTTAACGCTTTGACTGCCATGTCACCAATACATGGGTGACCCTTATTGTTACGTTCAATCATGCACTAAGACCATATTAATGGGGTCTCACAGAACGAGTAAACAGATATGAAACTGCTAACATTATGGATTAAAAAGCGTATAATTTGAAGTTGCACACATTCCGTATACAAGTTCATCATTTTCGACGAATATGTGACACTGACAGTGTTAAATTCTTGTCAACATCATAATCAGTTCATCAGTGACAGCTTGGTTAGCAGCTTAATAAATACCGCGTACCGGCCTTGTACTCGCGTTTTCAAATCCTCTGAATCGCAAGAATATGTATCGACGATCGTAAAAGTACAACCGTGTGGTCAGCTCGCGTGTGAGGCGCAGCAAATTGAAATATCACGCACGCGGAAGCTTACATTGAAGCGAATCTTACGTGAAAGGGGTTAATTAAAAAATCGTTGAGGCGAGAGGCACAGAAAGGTTCCTCGGGACGAGGCGACGGTCCACGCGGCCGATCGACCGCGATACGAAAGAAACCGCAGGATGGAGGGGAGGGAGGTTCGAAAAGTTTGCGAGAAGCTTGCGAAAAGCGTTGTTTTTCTTGGCCGTTGTTAAGCCGGGGCGTCTAGCGCGAACTTTCGTTTGATATCGCGTTGCATCGAGGAGTGGCTGCACCGCCACCAGCGCAAGGAATTAAAAGTAAACACGCAGGCTCACGCGTTCCTCCGGGTTAGAGTAATTACGAGCCACGCCAGCTGCCGCGGAGTTTAAATTATAGAAATTACAAAACGCCCTCGCCCCTCTCCTCCCTCCTGCCTCCTGCCTCTTGCCGACCGACCGACCGGCCGGCCGGCCGACCGACCCCACTCTCTCCCCTTCTTCGAGCCCACCGCCCGTTTCACTCTGTCACCCCTTCCTCTCTCACAATTCCCCGCCGTCGCCTTTTCCAGGAAACCGCGTTTCTTTTTCCGACCGAGTTCCACGTCCGAGATTCGCCGGCGAATTCTTCGATACTCCCGGGCCGCGACCAAATGGAAATGCTGCGGCGCCCCGCCGACGGGTCCTGCGACAAATTCATTCGTCTGGCTTCGCGTTTCGTGTTTCAGGAATCCTGACCCTCGAAACGGCGTATGCTAACTTTTCGCGGGCTGTTCGGAGACCAGGCGAACGCCGCGTGCGGCTGACACACGGTTCTACGTAGTGGGCCCTTGCGTTGAACGCCGATGGGCGTTGGCAGTACTCTGAGAGTCGTTTTACGGGAGAGTGAAAGGAGGAGTTGAACCCAAAATTGGGGGTGAGAAGAAAATTTGTAAGCGACAGAACAAGGTCGACAGTGTTTTTAACACTATTATTATAGTTATTGTTATTGTAAATCAGTAGGTTTAACAATAGTAAAAAAATTGTATGTACTACGATATGTTTATGAGAGGAGTGTGAATAGAATTTACGTATATTTGAGAAACATTTTATGTAAAGCAGAAGAGGGCAGAGCATGAAGTACATAGTGTTTTATATGATTATAGTTCGTTAGGCTAAAAAAGAGGAATTCATAAAACATAAATGTAAACCTGCGAAAGAACATGATAAAACCATACCATACCGCGATAGAATAAGTAAGACTAACAGCATAAATCCGTTCCCTGTACTCGTGTAAACGATTAGACAAGCGGTAGGCAGAATACTGAACTAATATAAAAAATGAGATGGTAGAGCATGTAGGCAAATTCCTATCGCTGGTATGCTATTCCCTTTGCCGATGCGAACCAACGCAAGCCTAATTGCTTATTTCTTGTATATACCTTCTGATCTGATTGTAAATAAATGTCGGAACGGGGTGTTCGCGGAGAATACCCCACACATTATTTAGCAAAGATTTACCGATACAGAGAATGGCATAATAAAACCGTAATTATAATGAATTGCAAGCGGTCACGATGAGATGCGCACACCGACTGGCACGCTCTACCGCTACACAACATTCTTTTGCGCTTGTTCGCCAAATGACAGTCGCAAGCCGAGCATCGCCCGGCGCGCCTGAAAGTACGGTCGGACCTCGATTATCCGAACTGCAATCAGGAACAGGATGACTCACAGCGTAATTACGTTTCGCATGGAAATGATGATTTTATTTTAAAATCTAAAATATGTGGTAGTGTACGCGTAAGTACATAGCGTCGCTAATGACAGTTTTCGCTTCCGACTGAACAATGAAGTTGACCAATTTTCGGATGACCGGTGTTCGGATAATCGGGTCTTGCCGTAGAACAGAATACAATATAAGCGAATGCTTGATATCGAAATATCACTGAACCCACACAAATATACTTCGTCGTATACCAGGTTGAACGGTATAAGCTTGCAAGACGATCGTCGTGTCCCATCGTCGCTCCATCTCGCTCCCTTCTCGTCTTCTCTCCCACCCAGCTGGGACTCACGGGACGCCTTCGCGAAGACGCTGGAGGAGCTCCCTCGTTAGAAGATCCAGCAACGATCCGCTATCAGAGCAACGGAGTAATTTCGAAGGGAAGAGGGAGGAGGATAGCTCGCAGGTGAGTTTCCAGGTGAATGCAGGCAGGTAACTCAGGTTGCAGCAGGTAACGCAACGAAATAACGCCGCTGGAATTCCTCGAGGCTAATGCCATCGGCCCTCTTTGTCTCGCAGTGCCATCATTTTTCTCCGGTAATATATTTTATTGCCTTCTCGGTCTCCCTCCCTCTCTCTCTCTCTCGCTCTCTCTCTCGCGCCACCCCCACCTCCACCTCCGCGACCACCGGCTCTCTCTCCTCCTTCACCTGCCTCCCCCTCCCAACCCCTCTCGCCTCAACCCTCTGTGCTCAGCCGGGTTCCCTCTACCTAGCATCTACGAACACCTTCTCGCTCGAAACTCTCCACCACTACGCAACGCAATTCCACTCCCCTCGCTCTCCACCCAGACTTTATTATACCTTTCTGTCCCTTTTCTTTTCTCCCCCTCTTCCCCTGGCCCTCTTCCTGCTCCTTTCTACTATCTCCTTCTCTCTCTCTCTCTTTGACTCACTCCGTCGACCGTTCTACTCACTCTCTCTCTCTCTCTCTCTCTCTCTCTCTCTTGCTCGGCGGAGACCTCCGTTTCTCTTACGCATAGGCGCGTATCGAATCTTCTCTCGCGGGAGCGACGAGGACGGAGCGACGCAGATAGCTCGAAAGAGGCGCGCGCGAGAGAGAGAGAGGGAGAATGGCGGAGGCGCGACGAGTGCGACGAAGAGGCAGATATAATTGTATCTAAATTATAATATACAAATAATAACAGCCAGAGCGGCAGTCTGACGCCAGTACAGTCGCGGGAGAAACTTTTCGGCTTGCCGGTTCACCGTTCGGTGTAGGAGAGGAGAGGAGAGGAGAGAGAAAGCTCGAAGCGATTCTCGCGTGCCTGGCGTCGCGCGGACAGCTATACGAATATTCGGTTCGTCGAACGTCCTCGCGAGGGTAGGAACCTCGAGGACGGAATTTCGAAGCGGATCGCGTGACATGGCGCGCGTGCAACTCCGGGACGACTCTATCCGCACCGTCGATACGACCCGAAACGCCACAGAAGGGAGACCCGCGTACCTCGGACCCGAAAGGTCCTCGAGGAAGGATCTCGGTCTCGCCCGCTTCGACCACCCCCTTTGTGCTCAGTTTCCATGATACTCCTCTCCTTATCTCCACCAATGTGTATCGGGTAGATCTCCCTTCGTTTAAAACTGACAACGAGACGCTGTGTCAAATACCGAGTAAGCAATGTAAATCTCATTGCAATTTCAGTGCAACATCTTTGGTTTCAACATTGCTACAGGCTAATTTATTGTAGAAAGTCTTGTTCCTGCTCACTAGCATAAGATTAAAGTAACCAGTTCCTATCAGGAGTATTGCTAGCACATTTTATTTTTTATTAATAGCCAAATTCGGTTCTTAAGCTCGTCTATTACGAAATTATTTTTTAATATTAAAAAAAGACCTTCGTTCATCTGCTCGCGCCACATTGAAATGAAATTCTGCCTATCGACCGACGATCCCGGTTTTAGTTCGAGTTAGGGGTGACAAGATGCGGACTCGTGGAATTCGATTCTTAAATAGCTCCTTACCTTATGATTTTATTCATTGGCATGTACGCTATAGTTCAACAAATAATCTTTCGACCGCCACATGAGCTTTTGGTACCTTCATTTTATGATTCAGTATAAAATTTTCGTCCCGAGCGTGGTTCTTTTTTATAAGGCACGGGTTTAACTGTTTAGGGAGTATATTAGGTCAAGGTCGTACCTTCGCTCGAAAAGTTACTTCCTATTTTTGAACACGATCTTCAATTTTCGTTACGTCATTTCATGTCTCATAACGTCTGTCTCTTTCAATCGTGCGGTGACTATGGCATTCTTAAAGCGAAGGAAAAGGAAACGCTGTGCCGTAGACAATCGAATGTCCTTCGGAGGCTTAATTTGTGTGTCCCTGCTACAATGCCTTTGGCGCGCAATTTACATATTCATAGGTACTTGCAATATGTATTAGATAATTAGAAAAATCGTGTCCCTGATATATGACTAATTGTAGACAGGTGCACGTGCATTAATTTTCTTTTTGTTGTCCAAGACACACGTGTTTTCACACGTACTGATCGTCGCGTACACTTGTATTTACTCAGATAAATATTTTTAAATGCATGTGCACCTTGTATTTAAATACTCGTGAAACAGCGTAAACACCTCTAGTTTTGATGTGTAATGATACATGAGTGTAGAATATGAATATGAATAATTTGCACGGTGTATTGGATCGCACAGCGTCAGTTGTTCTATGATCGTTATAAATATTTTCACTTGTAGTTAAAATAATATCATCGAGTTCAGAGCATTCAAAGAAACACAGAAAAATCGAATATTTTTTATTAATTTCTTCGGTAGCTCTTCCGATCGCTTGCCCCGAGGCGACTGTTTCCGCGAAAAGGGCAGTTGCTTCTTGACTGGGGAAGACGAGTTAACTCATTTTGTGAAAATTGCTCCGCCGTCAGCGATGCACCTGTTAATCGCATCTTACAGTATTTCTTGACGAATGTTTAAATCTGCTAATCGGAGAAGACAATCGTCTGTAATTAATATATAACATGCCATTTGAAAATTATATTGTTACATGTCATTTGAAAATTAGATTATAACATGTCATTTGAAATGTCTCTGCGACTGACCGGATAATTTACAAGACATGTAACAAGTCAGTTTTTCATACCGCTTATTACATGCAAATTTTTCAGCGATTTACTGTATATCTGCAAAGCAGGTCGCTGATATTCGAGAATATTGTTCGAACATCGGATTGAACGGTCCTGCGATGAACAAAGGACACCCTATGGCAGCTCACGAGTGTCCATACACTATCGTTAGATAATATTCTCATATCTCTATATTCAACGAATCATCTGCGAACTAAGAATTTTTTACGAAAGCGCAACCTTTAGACGCTATAACGTTCTTGTTCGCGTTCTCCATAATTTCAACACTTAAATAAAAACCAGTCACAATTCAAACGATCCTCCGTCCACGCAACTAACAAACCTCGATGCGGCTCTAGCACGAACTTCTGCCAGAGATACGTACGGTAGGACCACGATTATTCGAACTATAATTAGGAACAAGATGACTCACGTTATAACTACGTTTCGCGTAGAAATGATAATATCATTTTAGAATGTAAAATACATAGTCATATAAAATTATGTGCATACCGTCGTTAACGATCATTTTTTCTTGTAACTGACGCGAGATGACCCATTTTGAAATGGTGTTCGGATAATCGAGGTTCTACCGTACATAATATGCTGCTAGAAATAGAAATCCGTGGCGATTCAGCTGCTCGTTTCGATAAATTCACCTGTTCGTTCGAAGCATCGGAGCGGTCGGAAACATTTCACCGGCGGTGTATATCCGGTTAGAAAAAATTGCACAGCTTGTCCCGCGCGACGAATCCGATCGGTCCGTATCCGTATGCTCTTGTAAAAAAAAAACATAAGAACAATTAGGAGGTAATCAAGAGGAAATGTCACGGAGGAGCCGTACTCGCGATCCTCGGCTTTCCTCTCGCGATGGCGTGCCTCTTTTTCTCGCGATGCATTATTTGCCGTGCATCGCCTGCAGGAGAGTCTCTCTCTCTCTCTCTCCCTCCTTCTCTCTCTCCCTCTGGCCAGCGCCGGAGGGATCTCTCCCGGCAATGCTCGTACAAAAAGAGAACGACGAGTTCGGGGTTAAGTTTTTCTTGTCTAAGAAGGCGAGGAGATAAGGAGGGAGAGAGGAAGGTGGAAGGAGAGGAGGAGGACGTGGAAGGGAAAGGAGGTGAGCCAACCATCTGGAATCCAAGTCGGTGGGTAAGAAAAATAAGCTTGGTGGGAGTAATAATAAAGAAATATGTTTCTCTTCGGTCAGAGCCCCGCCGCTTGCTTTCGTCTCTCTCACTCTCTCTCTCTCTTTCTCTTACTCTGTCCCTCTCTCACTCTCTCTCTCTCTCTCTCTCTCTCTCTCTCTCTCTCTCTCTCTCTCTCTCTCTCTCTCTCTCTCTCTCTCTCTCTCTCTCTCCCTCTCCTTCGATCCTCTCTCCGCGAAACAGACACGCTACGAACAGAGCAAACGTACGTTCGAATCGTCTCTCGCGTTTTCTCGGACCTACCGTCCTGTCTTCGAGCTTCCTCGAAATTCCCCGCTCAAGGGGTTATCCCACTGTGACCAGCCCGAAAAGTGGATGTTTTTTGGCCTCGACGCATTTTGCACCGCATACTTCGCTATACGGAGTGCCTTCGAATCGGTGGTACAACCCGAAGAGAGGCGAATCTACATGAAAAGAGAAGTTGAAAACGTAGAGGGACGTTTTTTTGTACGAAACTTCACTTCCGGATAAGTCGATGGTGATGATTCGTCGAGTATGACGACGCTTGACTATGCTGTAGATTGTTTCTTCTTGCGCTCGTATTTAGCTACATGTTGGTACAGGATATCTTGTACTTTTATTTCGTTGTTCATCGTTTGCTACCTAATGTAATAAATCCGAACAGCGATACAGTCACCGCGGTGATATCCATGTCTTTTCGACGTAGGCGTGAGCGAGATCACGTATGAGCGTACATGTACTCGACGATTATTCAATATCGATTTATTCGAAAATGTTTCGTGCGAAAAAAATTCATTCCACATTTTTTATTTATTTTGTTTATGTAAATTCGGCTCTTTTCGAGTTGTACCGCCATTTCAACCCGGTACACCAGCAAGTCTAAATGTTAAGGTTTTCTGTTTTTCAGTTTCTCCATACCATAAAAATGATTAAATTACTATTTTTGCTGGGATTGAAAATTATATTTCTGTTGTTTCTTTTTCAAGTGTGTTTCACTTGTAAATCGATGATATTCACTAGCATATGATCTTTCCATTTGCATATAAATAAAGTTACTTATAAAACTAGCAATAACCTATGGAATGACCTGGCAATTTTTACAAAATATCTGCAAAAACCGTCAGAGTACGAACAGACGCGTTAAATTCGATTCCCCGAATCTCACGACTGATCGAAAACATTCCGAAATTCGGATAGAATCGCGTGGATCGTACGATCACCGTGAAACAGCCCTCAGCGTTTATTTTTCTCATCGTCCGTTTCGGCCTCGAACTCGCCGCTCCTCTTCCATCTTCCCTTCTGCCTCTCTCTCTTTCGCCGTTTCCGCTGCCTCCCCGATTGACAGCGTCTGTCGTCCATTCTTTTTTCGGAGCGCACCGGAAAACGGAGTCGCATGTGCACCTGCTGCTCCGACCTTACCCTCGATCAGCTCGAGCATCCGGCTCTCCCGAGCTCCTCGAAAGTCGACTAATCGCCTCGACGGCCATTCAGATTCCCCGAAGTATCCTCCGGATGCCTGGCCCGCGGGAGAACGGACGGGAATCGCGATTAGGTTCGCGTGGAATTCGGACGGCACCGTAATCCGCCGTAGAATCGGCACGCGGAAAACACCGAGCACCGTTCAACGATGGAAATCAGACTTTTTGTCACGCAACCGCGCCGCCACGCGTCTTATCGCACGCATAAACGCTTACGCGAAATCTGTGAAGCAGCTGCATCCCGTTCTGATTCGTTTAACAGGGTATTCTCCTTTTTCGGGGCTGTTTTGAGGGTGTATTTTGAGAATTTTGGGGGGAAACATTAAATGATATATCTTTGTGAAACTTTACAGGTTTATTCGTGTACGTTTATACTACTTTCGGGAATTTTTGTACATCGCTGACGTGTGAACTATAGGAATTAAGTTGAGTTTTTTACGCTTTTGATTTCAGATGACTTCAGCGGCAGTTATCATCCAAGTCCTTTTTCTCAAACTCTCTGCTTCCCCAATGAATAATTCCTATAGTTTACAGGATAACAAAGTACAAAAATTCTTGAATAAAGTACAAACATGTACGAATAATTATATAATCGGTCCCTCGCGGCATTTTTGTGTCACATGATCCGGAGACGAGAAATCGTGCACGCGGGAAACCCCATTCATCGTGCAAGGGTTACGAGCGGAACGCTTCGCACAAAAAGAATACTGTATTTTGCCAGAACAAAAAATTGTACACATAGCTCAAAGTACGAACAATAAGGTTTCCAAGTTTCATTTCAATAGCTCCTGTAGTTTTCTTGCAAAAAATGTCTAAAAAGCAGCGATTTTTCGTACTTTTTGACACGCGGAGCGCACGTTGGCCGGAGCGCGCCTCGGGACCACAGGACAAGGGGGTTAAACAAACCGTCGGGTCTTTGGGATCGAGGTCACGGACTTCTTCATCCGAATAGCAGGTTGCCGAGTTCCTGGAAGGGAGGACGATCGGAAAAAACGGAACGGCCTGTAGTTTTCGCATAATCTGCGAACCACGTCGGCATAATGCCAGTATTCGCCGGTTAGCGTGGAAATCGAGAGGAGGCGCGTCGGCTACGAAGAAGAAACCGTCGTGGTGCACCGCGTGAGGCGAAGAGGAGGGAAGAGGAGGCAGAGGAAGAGGCAGAGGAAGAGGCAGAGGAAAAGGAAGCACGTTATATTTTATATGACAGCGTGATTGCATTTCCCAGAACAAACATCGCTCTGGCCGAGCGAGCGCAAGAAAACGTCGGCGTTAATCGCAGCTCTCCCGTTCGCCTCGCTCCGATCCCCTGTGCCCACCCTCGCCGTCTTTCCTCCCTTCACCGCCCTCCTCCGCCTCCTCCTCCTTTCTTCCTTTCTCTCTATTCCATAACCCCTCCCGTTCCGGAATTTCTTCCGCGAAACGACGGAGCTTCGCGAAACAATCGCCGCGTTTCTTCTGTCGACCGGCCGACAGAAAATCAAACGGTTCGAACGATCGTTCGCGTGATTTTGAAAGTCGGAGCGTGGCAGGGGATAGGGGTGTCGGGTGATAGAGGCCTATGAACGGTTGGCGTGACGTATCATTCGATTACTGGAATTTCAGCCCCTGTTTCACGAATTTTTTCAATGGCGCGCGCTGAAGTTTAATGACCGAGCACTCGAGCGCATGTTACGGCAGTACTCGCCGGTACGCGTACAATTTTCTTTTGACAATCTTTTGAAAGTCAATGGAACTATGATACATGTAGTTTCATCAAACACAAGTTTCTACGGGATTTGGATTTGTAACGGATAAATCATAATTTGTATCACGAGTGGCAGTTGTTAATATAAGTCGAGGGGTCGACTGTAACATCGATTCTCTGTTCAGGCACGGGGTGTTTGGTAAATTTTAAAATAAGTGATTTATTCTTTTTTCGCAATTGTGCTTCTTCTATGTTAGTTCATAGGTACGAATATGTCGACAGTCACGGTGAAGATTACGCTACATTAACATACAAAATGTATTACAGAGGCCAACCGAGTATTTCAAGTACTGACACTCATCCCATATTTACGTATGTGTAACAGATTATTGTGAAGGGATTGGTAGATGCGTCGCTGTCACGCACACATGAGGTCGATGTTTTCCGAAGGAACTACCGCGTCACTCATATGTGACACGCGATGGCGAACACGCTGAACTACCCTTTCTGCTACATAAATTCTTGAGAATTCTATAATTTTCCTTATTCAAAGGTACACTTGGAAGCTTAGACAATTACGAAAAAATCGACTTATTCGGTCAAATCGACTTACAGTCAACGTCTTAAACCAAATAGTTGCAAGAAATTCCAAAATGTATTACAGAAATGTACGCATCGGTGTCAGTGTCCTTCGACGTGCTGACGAATTTAGGACGAATTTTAAAAGCGGTGACCGTGTCTGCTATAACTTACATTGTACCTCTGCTATAGACTTCACCGAGTGAGAACCCAGACGAATCTATTGCGATCGAACAAAATTGTCAAAATCTGCAATAAACTATTGTTTGATGTTTAAATGAACCGGTATCCTAGCCCTCGTTCGAACTTCCTCCACATTTTTCTCCCCTTGTCGCCAGCCCTCCCTTTCCTTTCAGCGTTTAATCTCTTTCCCGAAATATTTCGTCCAGCAGGAGAGAAGAGGGAGAAGCGTGGAAATAATTAAACACCGGCAGAAAGATACTCGCAATCTCTTCCACGGCGAAGCTTTCTTTTCCACGCCTAGAAGAACTTGGCTCGTAAGTAATTTTCGCGATTATTCCCCTTTCCGGCCGCTCGCCCTTCGTTTCGCCCCTCCGAGAGCACGGCCACCCTTCCATTCCTCCCTCGCCCCTGCCGCCGTGAAATTCTACGGCCAGGACTATTTGTTCGCGGACTTATCTGTATTTTATTATACCCGAAGTTTTCACGCTCTCCCTTATCTGGCCGGCTGTTTACTATACGATATTTATAGCTGTGCTCGTCTGTGCTCGGCGCCGGTTATTACCGAGCCGCGCTGGAAGAGAGGCGCCCGTTGTACGAAACACGTGAAACAGTGAACAGAACTCGCCTCCAGGAACCCGGGGAAAAAACCAACGGAGATGGATAGATCGTTTGCTCCTCCGTCCGAGGGTACGGGAGTTCCTCGCGGAGTACGGACGGAGGTACGAACGGGGTGTTGGGATAGCTGGAGAAGCCTCTCCGCTTTCGAAAATTCCCACGGTGCGGGCGGTCGAAGAGATTCTGTGCCGTGTATCTGTAAGATCGGTGAACCTGTACCACTGAACGTATTCAAATATGTGGAGCATGTTGAGGGAGAAGCCATCTTCGGAAAAGAAAAAAGATGATTACTAAAAGTACTTAAAATAAAAACTGCTTGCAAGAACGTTCTACCTTCGGAATAACTTTGTAGAATTTACTGTACATAAATCCACCTAATCCTTTGACCGCTATCGACGCCTGCAGCCGCTCACCGCGTACTATCGACGCCCATAGACGTTTGCTGCAGCGCTTTACCGCGTATCGCAAAAGCTCGACCGCACAGCGTTCGCTTCGTTTCCATGAGATCAGCAGTCCAAGGGTTAAAATTTCGACAGAAACATCCCCGGCGCAACAACAACCACGAGGACTCAAAGAATTTTCAGCCTTTGGAAATTGATCAGCAAACACGCGTCAGCTATTCTCTGGAGCACCGGTACAGCAACGTTCGAGGGCAAAGACACGGAAGAGGTCGAGACGATCGAAGAAGCCGCGCGAGGGGGCTGAAAACGGAGAAAGCAGAGGGGCGAAGGGGGGCGAGCGGTTTCAAAATGACGCGTCGTTTCGTGGAAATTGCTTAATCCTTGGCCAAAGTTTCGAATGGCTACGGTACGTAGCATTAATGTAACCCCCGTAAGTATCTGTCGGCCCGTAATGGCCCGTAATGCCGGTATTATTATTCGCGAAATGGTTTTTCTTTCGCATGGCGGGCATTAGGGGCGAAGCGGGTCGGTGTCGGCGGCGACGATGCTTTTCTGATCGCTTCTGCAACGGGTTCTTGCGCGAAAGTCGTCGATTACACGAGCTTCCAGGCAGCGGGCAACGTTAATTAAGATTCCGTGGAACTTTTTCATCCGGTCCCGGGGATACATTGTCGCCGCGTGTTCGAACGATCTGCCTTCTTCGCATTGAATTCCACTTGCAACGATTAGCTTCGATTAACATTTCTCCTTCTTCTTCTTCTTCTTCTTCTTCTTCTTCTTCCTTGTAGGCAACCCAGAATCGACGGTTACGGTCACTTAGTTAGAGCGTACAGTTCCGAGCCACCGTGTGTCAAAATCAACATAGCAGCCTGAACACGGTCACCCTCTCCGATACTACAACGATGCGCAAATAAACAAAGCAATACGATATAATAATGCTGGTAAAATTTAATGGCCTGATTACCAAGCTTTTCTAACAATAAGTTACGCACTTTATGCAACAGAGACTTTTGCAAGTTATACCGATTGAAGTTATTGGAACCAAAGCAGCTGCTCGCGCAGCTACTTTCATCCTGTCAGAAATTGTAGTTTCGTTTGCATAATCATTACGATCGTATACCTGGGTTCTGAAGTTTTTCTTTCTTTTTCTATGGCAAATAATAGGAGCGTCCAGGTTATTTTGAATGTATCCATTACGGTCTAGAAATGGGGACGCCTCATGAGGAATAAAGCCATTTAGTCTAGCAGTATTGAGCTACTCAGGGTTCCGGAACGTAACGCATGATACCAGGCCATCATCAGTTATGGATACCGCTCTGAGGATGTGTTTTCTATCAAGCTTTTACACGTGTATGTCTATTCTACTGAAGATCCATCGATATAGTTTGATATGGTCTGAACGTGGGGAACACGTTTCAGATTGGAACCACTTTTACGCTGTACACCTCTCATCTTTTCCATAACATAAGGACTAATATTGTACCAAATCTGACTGGCATATGTGAGAATAGACCCTGCGAACAGAATGTAACAAGTTGTTTCAACTGCATTATTAATGTGTTTTTCCTAGAATGGTACGACTTCATTTTCGAAAGGCAGTTATTTATCCATTTTGATTCTCTTCGGGTTAACTTCGACCGATCTGCTACATTGAATTCACGTTCGATAAAAAATGATCGATCCACGCGAATAGACTGCTGGTGAGTGCAAACATTATCATTATACATTTCCATTAAAATTGCGTCCACTTAACAATAATTCGATCTTCATCGAAAAGTTCAACACAAAACACATCTTCCACACTCCACCAGACGCGTGATAAAATTTGTATTAAATAAAACTCACCAATATGTTCGTATTTAATTAACGAATGTTGTTTAAATTATGAAGGGACATTACTTATGGAATAACATGATAATTGCAGGTTACGGTTCGTCAGAACGTTAAATACTCTGAAAGGTATATAAACAGGCAAAATACGATTCATTGAAAATATTGTATCACTATCGATGTCGATAGGGTAAGCACATATTCAGTAGCTGATTCAAAGTATAAAAAGTTTGACAAGTACTTGCAGATATGTGTGCGTATTGCAAGAAGTCCGAGGAACAATAGAAGTACGTACAATCATTTGTTATAACGAAAATTTCGAAAAACATACTGAAATTAATCGTTCTGGCGGTCAGTCTTTTCTGTGTCACGTCACCGACTGCATCGAAATATATTTTGCAGGGAAACCTCTTTTCCTTTACTTCCCAACAATGTCCATGTAACACATTTGCACACGAGTGAACGCTCCATGGGGCATCGGACGCCTCTCACTATCCTCAAGAAAGTTCAGTGTGCTCGATAGGTTCGCTCGGTCTGAGAATAAATAGCTAAATAATTGAATCCGTTTACTGGAAAAGAATTTGTTAAAAAAAACAGCAGGTTGATCCCTCGTGTAAGAAGTCCACGGAAAAGCAGCGCTTCGCTCGCGGTCTCGCGATTATCGAGCGCTCGGTTGCACCTTGAACACGGTGGCCCGTATGGGAACATTTGCGAAACGGGAACAATAGCCATGGATGGAGGGGGTTCTGTTCGAACGATTTCGAGTTCTTGGGGGGGTAGCAATTAGCGCGGAAGGATCTCGCGACACAGAGCGGTCGATGGGAACGGTTACGAGTTCTCTTTGGCAGAGGGTGAGTGGCGGCGTATCGGGGGTGGTAACACTCGGATACGTCGGTACGGCAAGCCAATAATTATTGTTTTTACCCGGCAGCAGCGGGCCGCAATTAAAAACTGTTTATTTATTCAGGTCCGGCTTTTTAGCATCCGCCCTCACCCCCGGCAAGGCGAACGTGCGCGCGTACGTGCCTCCGCCACGATTTTTCGGCTTACCAGACCGTTCGTTGTTTCCAATTTTCCGTGTCGTTTTCCCTTCAGCCTCGTTCTCCAAAAAACACCCGCTCGCTTCGAACCGTTCGAGAGACATTAACACTCTGACTGCGAGCTACTTTGAAACGAGGCGAACGCTGCGTGCGGACGAGCTGCGGTTGTACACAGCGAGCCGTTGCGCCGAACGCCCATGGGCGTCGACGGTACACGGTGACCGGCTCTGTTAAGCGTCTATGGGTGTCGGTAGCAGTCAAAGGGTTAAGCACCAGGGATTCTAATCGCTTTCTAATTCGATCGAAAAGCTGGTTATCCCTGCTTACATAATAAATACGCGCAGCAACCTTCCGTACGGATAAGGAGAAGGCTTGAACTCAATTTTCTGGAAAACGGAGCGCCGCACAAAATAATTTTATTCTACATTTTCATTTCGTTGTATCACCTGCAATCACCTTATACTCGATTGAACTACTCGTCCCGACACACCCTGCGTACACCAGCGAAGTTCAGTGACCTCAAAGTGCTAATTGTAAGCTCCACGGCGCTGCTATAACCCGCAAGGTAGCGGGTTAACCGGGTTACCCGTAGTATTACAGAGCATCGACCACCGGGTTAGGTGGGATATTAGAGAACCGTATCCTGTTCGGGTTAGAGTTACAATCCGTATTGAAAACACCCAACGACACATTCACTCCTCGCGAATCAACATTTCTCTCCTTCCTTCGAACCCTGCCCCTCGCTCCCTCGGAACTTCCAGCAGTCCGCAGGTGCGATCAAGAAATCAACGCGCTCGCGTATCGAGAATCGACAGGGGAACACCGATTTATCCATCCCGTCGATTCGCTCTTCGATCTCGCGTCACGATATTTATTATTGCACGTAACCCGGCGGGTCTATAAAAATCTCGCGTTATCGGTGCATGCCGTCCGGTCAACAACAAGCTGACGATACCTTCGTGTCGAAATCGTGGCGAATTTTTTCACCGACTAAGGAGAAAACAGAGTCTCTCGAACGCGGTGGCGGCTCGCGAAGACGCGGAGGCGTGGAGAGGAGAGGAGAGGAGAGGAGAGGAGAGGAGAGGAGGGGAGAGGAGTGCAGAGAGAAGAGAGAGAGGAGAGGAGAGGAGAGGAGAGGAGAGAAGCGGGGGCAGATGAAAGAAAACGCGCGCGGTGCGATCGAAGCCCGCGGCTCGTCGCAACGCGAGGAGGACAACCGCGCGCGAGGAGGGGCCGCGAGGAGAGAAGTTAGAACAAATAAAGCGATAAAATATATAATATTACGTCGTAGCGGCGGCTGGCCGACTCGTGCATTCCAGAGTGCATTGCCCTCGCGAATACTCCCTCGACCAGCCACACGTCACGCCGGCCTTAATGCGAAATTACTGCTAAACCGTGCCGGCGTGCACACGCTTTTCGCCGCGAATTTCTTCAAACGATTCGTTTCACGCGCGGTTCCGCTTCCTTCCTCCGCCCCTCCTACCGTCCGCCCTCCGACGCCGCACCGCGATTTTCAACCTTTTCAACCCCGAACCCCCCACACCGCGACGTCTCTGTCGCCGACGCGTCCCGAAAGACATCGAACCCCTACCGCCGCGCCGCTACACCCCGCGACCCTGTCTGCCGAAACTTTCGGAGAGTTTTTCGAGCTGGACGAAGCGACGTTTCACGGCAAATACAGCTTCCGGAAGCAGGG
The DNA here is from genome assembly GCA_916610135.2 of Macropis europaea. Lineage (NCBI taxonomy): Eukaryota > Metazoa > Arthropoda > Insecta > Hymenoptera > Melittidae > Macropis > Macropis europaea. Next base: position 2,508,391 of record OU744345.1, on the reverse strand, counting down.
GAGTGTAGATTTTGAGGTACAGTAGGGATTTACTTACTTGTTGAGGCGTTTGATTGCGTTGTTGAGTGAGCTGAAGTGATCTTGTATGTTCGTGTAAGGAGATACGGAAATGATGGTTTAATACTTTCAGTGCCTTGTCGATCTATGTATCGGTACGCTTACAATTAGATTCAATTAATGTTCATTTCAGAGTTTTGAGACTTTCACGGCCTGGTTTGTTACAGTTAACAGGGTACAAGTCGCGTCCGGAAGAAAGGTGTTCCCAACGTGTCGCTATGATTCTCTTCGGTGATACAGATGCATCGGTGCGTCCTCAGAACTCTGATGAAGATGGGCTGCAGTGCTGGTGAAACGTTGGGAATACACTCCTACTGGACGTGGCTTGTATTCATTAACATCCGTAGAAAAATAATCATAATAAGGATAATTGTAAGTAATCGAGACAACAAACATAACATACACTCTTCCATAGTTTTAGAAACATTAAAATACAAAACCTGAGATGTCTAAAAATTGGAGCTCTCAAAATAAGGAGCTCATATACATAATTGTAGCGAATAGGCGAGCTACAGCGCATGTTGCTGCTTTAAACCCGGCGTTGATGCGACTGCTAATAGTTCAAATAATTCGTAATCGGATTATCGGTACTCGGTACGATGCTACCGATGTCCATCGATACAAACACAAGCAACGGTTCACGGTAAGACCCTTCAAGCCTATCTACTAACCCCTTGCCGGTTTTATGAATCGAGTGGGCTACAGTTAACTATTTAAGCGTTCAAGTGCTCTAATAAATAAAGAACACAAGTCAAAACGTCATTTGCCTTTAACTACTCTCTGACAGCTATAAAAAGGCTTGCTTTATCGTAGTTTCTATAAATCAGTGGAAACCTTTGTCGTACTTTTCTAATATATTGAGCATACTCTACGCGAGTGTGACCCGTTGTTACGAGTCAAGTCAAATAGAATACCGTTGAAAACAAAATTTCAAACACACGAAATTCATTCCATCGAGTCATCCTGAAATTTGTCGCGGTTTTTGCTGTGTCTGACTTTAATTCCGCGTATCTGAAGTGGTATCCAAATATGGCTAGCGATATGCATGTCGACCCGACACACACGGTATGCGGTGGCATCGCTAACAACGGTCTACCTGAAATTCACCGATTCACCCAGGTTAGCATCTCGAAAGCATTAACCCGCCGTTAACCGCTGAAGATGTTCGAGCAAGTAAATTCCTTCCGGTTTGGTGAACCGTGTTCGCCATACACACAGGGTGGTAGCACGCAGCCGTTGTTCAGCGACTTTTATTAACGCGTTGCGTACGGGCCGTTTTCGAATCCCGTGTAAATAGAAACTCGCGGCCGGCATTAAAATGCAAATTTCCCTGGAATTACTCGATCAATTATGAAGCCCCGGGGGAGAGGAAAAAACTGGAGAACGCAACGGAGGCGGGAGGGCGGTAGCGGCCGCGTCTCCGGCGCTTTCATAAAATAAAACACCCGTTATGAAATGTATAAAAATTTTAATGAAAATCAATATCGCTTTCAACGCTGCGGGACTGGCCAGGAACGCATAAAAACACGCGATCCGTGCGTAACGCGTTAACGGACGATGAAGCCTCGCTTAATCCACCGGGACGGAATTTATTTTACTTTAATGTGGAAAATACGGAAAATCCGCGACGATTCTTTTTCCATACGCGTTGCGTCTCGCGGATTCCAAACGTTCCTTTTTATACGAGCTCCGGTCCTCTATGGCCGAATTATCAGGGGCACAGAAAGCTCGAGCGGTTCTTCCTGCACGGCCAGTTCAGCGTTTTACCCGCAAATGTCACTGCGCTTCATTTTCTCCTTCAAAAGTATTGCAAAATGTCTGCTTCCAGTACCGTAATTCGTCCCTGCTTGCTCTACGAATACAGTGTTCCACGGTTGGCTGAAAGAGCATTTGGGACCGAGAACATCCAGCCAATCGAGGTAGGGCCAGTTGTCATCGCCTTCTCGAGCACAGTATTTACGACCGTAGCTCGAGAAGGCGATGACAACCTGCCCTACCTCGGTGGACTGAAAGTTCTCGGTCCGTGATGCTCTTACAGCCAACCGTGGAACACTGTATAAACTTGGAGCTAAAGCTACAGAAACTACCGAAAATATTTGTCGAACTATTGGCTTTCATACCGCAAGCGAACGAACAGCAGAAAAGTGGTTTAAAAAGTTTAGAAATGGCGATGAGGTTCTTGAAGTCGAATCATGGGATGGTCGACCATTCCTCGTGAATAACGATGAATTAAAAGATATCGTTGAAGAGCATCGTGTAAAGCTCTCAGCAGAAGATGAACGTGTGCGAAGAAACAATACGAACACGATTACATAGTCCCGGGAAGGTGTACCAGGTGGGAAGATGGGAACCGCACGAGTTAACCAATCGGCAGAAACGCCACAGGACTGCTGCACGAGTTTCATACATTCTTCCCCACAAAAATGAACTACTCTTAGATCGTTTGCTGCTTATGCTGAAAAATGGCTCGCTTACGAAAATAAAGAGCGACTGCAATATTGGTTATCACCCGGGGATCCACGTCCATCTGAATCTACACCCAAACTTCACCAGAAGAAAATTTTACTATGCATTCGGTGGACATCTGTTGGAATTGTTCATTCCGAACTGTTACGAAGGGACCAAAATATTATAGCAATCTTATATTCGGCCCAACTCGAAAGAATGCAGGAAAAACTTTTGATGAAACAACCAGGATTAGCAAATCGCAAGGGTGTTCTGTTTCTTCGAGATAACGCGAGACCGCATGCCGCGAAACGGACGCTGCAAAAAATTACTGAACTTGGTTGGGAAACTTTAATTGATCCACCATAATCGCCTAACTGATCTCCAAGAGAGTACCATTGGTTTGTATCATTGTACAATTATTTGACTGATAAAAACTTTCAAGACGATCATGAAGCAAACGTCATTTTCGCACAGTTTTTCGAATGAACAGATACGAATTTGTACAAAACTGAAACTTGCAAGCTTTCATCACGTTGGGAAAAAGTTATTGAGTCCGACGGTGAAGAATACGAAACAGCGTGCTACAAACGTATACGTTTCTAATTTCCGAAAACCGCGCGATCCTAATATTTACGATTCCCTACCGATTGGTCCCAAAATGGACGTCCTTGAAGATCGATCGTAACTCGTCTCTCTCAGCGGCTCGTTGGCTGGAATTCTGGATATTTTCGTGGATAAGCGAAGCCGTGAAACGTCCAGTTTCTGAAAGATCTCGGTCGAATCGAAAGCGACCGATAACAGGCGGGAACGGGACGAAGATCACAACCGAGCTTCCGTCTCTCTGACACTGTACTCCAGATACGTCTTTGTTTTCCTTGTACAGTCTTCGAAAGAAGTTTGTCGGAGCGATTGTTAATGACATTCGCGAGGTCACTCGAACGCGATTAACATTTTGAGTTCGCTCGTGGTATTATCACGGCTTTTACATCAGAAGTAAGTAGAAAGCAAATGTGTTTTTATCTAAAAAAAAAAATTGGCACATATATAATTCTTTTCTTAACCCTCACAAGTGTGTCAGTAGGATATCGGAGCGTTTAACCCTCTGCACTCGAAATCTTTTACACCTGAAACGCTCAGAAACGCAAGCCCAATTAACGTCAACAAGAAGGTTTATTTTTTTCCAAATACACTCGTTTCAGTAGTAGAATGCTTGTAAAATGCGTACGTTGCGGAATTCATGCAACTAAGCAGAATTTTTAGCTATCTGCGCGAAATGGAAAACTCCAAACATGAATATTATTGTGCCTCAACGGCTTCATTCGGGTGCAAAGGGTTAAATACCACAGGTTTCAAAGTGTTGATTCTGACGCGAGGTCGCTGCCGCTTCCTCGTCAGATTCTTCTTCTACTCACACATGTTCCTTTTTCGGTGGCTATGAACACTGACATTGTTCACTCGACTGTGATCAGAAACAAAAAGATGAAAATTATGTGAAACACTGTTATTGAGCACTATAGCCTGCACGATAGGCCAATGAGTTTAAATGCCATCTATTCAGAATCTATTCCCGCAAAAATGATAAAAACTGTTATTATATACATTTTGGCAATGAAAAATCACTGCTTTTTCCATACTTCAGGGATTGCTATCTCTCGGAGAAAGTGTTCAGCACCACCGCCGCCGTTCATGTTCGCTTGTACAACCATTCGGAGCAACCGTGCAGGAGTTGCATCTTTGTACGTACGTGCAAATCGAACCTCTATTAGAATGTTTAAATAGCCTGGAATAATGAGTGTGAGACCGTTAAAAAAGCGATATCGGCCAGTCGGTCGTTCATTACGAATTTAATCGTACGTGTACGCGCGTATCGAACGTGAGTCCGATTGTGCAATAAACAGTAAAGAAGAAAAAGGAAAGGCGAGTAAGCGTCAGTGACCGGGAGTGCACGGCGTTTCTTCGACCTCGCCGCGAGATAAAGCTCGACGGAGTTTCGATAATGCGGTTCGAGCGCGGCTTCCTCTGACCGAGGAAGACACCGACTAAGAGGAAAGGAATTCCGATTAATCCTCCTGCCGCGTGTGTATCGTTCCCGGCCGATTGAGAAACTCTTTTTCGTTTCCACCGCGGTAAATCAACGCGCCGGTTTTCGTAACGGCTAAGAACCTCGAGGGCCCCCGGGGAATAAATATTTTTATAGATATACATATATTTATATATGTATACATACGTGGTACGCGTGCACGGGATGTTTCATAAATGTATGTCAATGGTCCACGGGAAGAATCGAAAGATTCAAATAAATAAGCGCTGTACCAACGTGGGTCGTAGATAGAACCGTTTCTGAGCTCCGGAGGATCGAGCGTTCTCCTTTCTCGGCCCGTTTCGAGCCTACATTTTGGGAATTTGTTTTGAGAAATCTAAACGACACGCGTTTATGAAACTTTGCAGATCTATTCTGGTACATTTGTACTGCATTCAGGAATTTTTGTACATCGTTCTCATGCAAACTGCAGTAATTGTTCACCGAGGAAGTGGACAGGTAGAGAAATACGGTTCTCCCGCACATAGTTTAGACAATAACAATGGACAAAGATTCATGAACGTGGTATAAATGTATATGAATAAATCTGGAAAGTTTCATAAAGATACGTCGCTAATTTACGTAGTGCATACAATTTGAAATTTGCGTAGAAACAAACACCGCGGGATCTTAAGTCACGAGACCGAGGTAGCCATAATATGACCCACTCGGAGTACTTCCTTTAATTTCCTGTAACTCAGAATCACAACATATTTTTTACTTCCTGCAGTGTGTAGATTCAGCTCCTGAAATATTGACATTCATAACACACCGTATGTATTATTATGTGAATGAAACGAAAGGCGGGAACTCCCCGAACGGACACTCGTGATAATTAGCCCAGTTTCATCGATCAGAAAATTTGAAAAATATGCCCGTATCAATGACATTTTTTTTTAGATCGACGTCGAACCTAACAGAACGGATCAAGAACACATTATTGTTGTGATTCGATGCACTTTCAATAAGAAATCACGATTTGCACTTTCATGCACTTCAATATTGCTTCACGTAACAGAACAGTGTGTAGAATTTTCCTCGTACATCGTCTGAATCGGTATAAATATTGCTCAACCAAATATTACTCATATAACATTTTTCACTGACTTCAGCACGCAGGTTGTGCTCCTGAATGACTCACATTTATAAAACACTATGCACGATTGTAGTAACCGTACGGTAGACGGTACTTTCGAACGATTTCCTCGAAAGGATACTGGCCAGAATTAACCCCCTGCGCTCCACCGATACGATTAACAAAAGTAACACAGAATCTATACAAACGCGATAAATACACCATCTATATTCATTAACCCTCTATAACCGGAATTTTTTTGCGTACGATGAAAATGATACCTCAGGTAAATGATAAAGATAAATGATAAAGTATGTATCGCAGGATATAAATATAATAAAGGGCTAACATTTCTTATTTATTCTATTATGTACATTCAGCTCTTAAATGATTGACAATTATAAAACATTATACATTATTGTATGCACCGTACGAGAGACAGTACTTTGAAACCACATCCTCGAAAGGCTGTTCACCAAAATTAACTTCCTGCCCTGCACTGCTACAGTCAACAGAAATAACTCAAAATCTACGGTACACGCGACCTATATTCATATAAAATTTTTCAGTGATTTCAGTATGTACATTCGGCTCCTCGATTCTTAACATTTCTAAAACACTGCACATAATAGTACGAACCGCACGATAGGCGGTACTTTCAAACGATTTCCTCGAAAGGCTGCTCGCGAGAACTAACCCCCTGCGCTCCACTGCCACGGTTAACAAACTCATGAGGCAAGGACGCGATTTCACCGTTCCGCTCTAGAAAGCCGATCGTTCGGAATCACCGTGGCCGATCGGTTCGCCGTATTCCACGCGAAAACGAGCGTTTTTCCGCGTACTCCGCGAGGGTGCGTGGAACCGGCGGAACCGGCGGAACCGGCGCGATCGCGCGACCGCGCGGCTGCACGAGGGTCGTGGAAGCGGGGAATGTTTGAAATGAAATAAAAGAAACGCAGAGACACGAAGCCGCGCCGCGAAACGAAGCTGGGGAAGGAGAAGGATACGACGGAGAGGAGAGGACGAAGGGAGCGAGGCCGATGTATAATGATATACAAATAAAATATCCGCCATACTGCACGCGCGGAACACCTACTCGATCTTCTACACCGTGTCCGGAAAGTAGCTGCGCTCGCCATTATGCATCGACCGAACGTAACGTACGCTTCGTGAATAAACACGTCATATAGTACAAGTATAAACAACTTATGTGGCTTGTTTAACCCTTTCACTGCCGACCGAAAAGTTGAACCTGAGCGAAAAATGCCGAGCCGAACCGATGCGGTTTGGTGAGGTTTGAGAAAGAAATTATAAAAATTTAGTTTTGAGTAATAATTAGAAAATTTCAAAAGGAAGATGATAAGAACTAAAGAAAACGGTGAGTTAATGACTAAAGTATTTCAATATTTCTTGCAAATTATACGAATAATATTTATTTAAAATTATGAAGAAAGTTCGAAAAGTCGGTCATCTTTCATAAACAGCATTTATAATTAAAAAACGTCGTTCGTTATATAAAAATAGTAATAAAATCATTTGATTTGGCTTGTCGAAACAATGCACTAACACACAAAGTAATTGTAATCAGCCATTTGAAAACAAGCTTTAAACAATACGCTATAAACAGACTGCTTGATGGCGGTGCGATGGAACAATGGTGGAACACAACGGTACACAGTGTTAAACAAACGAAATAAATCTTCCAAATTACAGATACATGCAGTCACTCACGAAATCGATCGAATGTATAGGATATTTCAAAATTCTCTTACTGGTTGACATCTTCACAGGATATTGTTGTTTGCAGCAACGCTGCCATATCTGTAATACAACACATTTCGAATACGCCCCCGTAAGTTATAGTCACTTTGTGCTCGCGTGAAGGCAGGAAAGTAATTACAAAAATATTACATCGATTTCGTGAGTTACTATAAGTTTGTAGCTTCGAGGTTGCATGGCGTTATAGGAGATTAACCTGATCCATTTCTGAAGCAAAGGCGTCCGTACACGCAATCAAATTCGAGGAAGAAACGAGTTAACGAAAGCAGAACTCGCGAGCCGGTAAAAAACGGTGCAAGAAGCTACGGAAAGCAGAACTCTGTTTCACGTATCCGCTTTATCCGTAAATCGGGTCAAGTTCGTGAAGCTGCGGCGGTATCGCGATCAATCGAGGAGGAAAGGAGGAGAAACGAAACCGAAAGGAAAGCAGAGCGTAGGAAACGCGAATGGAAATCGAGTCACGTCCCGTTCGTTTTCCACGTGTGGCTCGTTCCTGGTGAAACACGTGGCCGGTCAACCGCCTCACGATCCCTCATCCTCCTTTCCACGATTTTCCATGATCTCGCTCGCGTCCTTGAAGACAGCCCTCTCTCTTTCTCTCCCTCTCTCCCTCTCTCCCTCTCTCGAATTCTGTCCCCGGATGAATTTTTGATCCGTCGCGCCGTCGACGAGTTCGACGCGATACGGCCGCTTATCGTCGCTGAAAAATCGAAGCCCGTATCGCGAAAACGAGCCATCAATCCCGAGACCCGAGCCTGGTCGTTATCTCGTCCGATTCGCAATTTGTTTCGTCCGATGTCTTAACACTTGAACGATGGGACGAATAGTTTTCCCTTTGCCAGCCAGTATGATTTATACAGGGTGTACCGTGTAAAACCGGACGCTTAATTATCTTCTCTGGAGGTGACGGTGCGAGAACGTTCCATACGTAATTGAAAAGGGTTCAACGGCCGAATAAGATAGTAGAAAAATTTCCTTATAAATATAATTTACATTTTTATTAAAAGAAGAAGAATATTCGATGTACACAAAAAGAAGGCGGATCGCAAGGCAAAATGTGTTCGAACTGCATACGACTATACTTCCTAGGGCAAAGTAAGAGCAAACTCTTGAAACGTCATCCTTTGGAGCAAATACAAGTGTGAATGTAAAACTCCAATAGAGGAAAAAAATCCACACCATAAATGCCACTTTTTTGCTCCTAGAGCATGCATCAGCCCTTTAGCTGCGGCACACATCCGGTGAAAACCGTTCACTGTGTGCGAGACGATAATCGTTGCGAAATAACGGTTAATTTCTTTTATCCATTTGTATTTTTATATTTTACGACTTCGATTCAAGCAACAATACATTTATTATATATTCTTATGACTTCGAAAAGTATCTTCCCTGAATTCTAATTTGGCATAAACTTTATCTCAGATTTTCGTATATTTTTCGCGATCAAAGCTCAGTCCTCGAGGCCGTTCGCAAATACTGATTTCTCCATTGAAATATGTAGAAACTAAAATTACACAGTCTCGAGTTCTTATTAATTGCAAACAAAAGGAAATACAATAACGAATCCCAATGAAATAAGTTATATTTATAGAGGAAAATCACGTCATATCTCTTCAATGACTGAGAATTGATAATTGCATTTAAAATTCATATTACAGAAGAGCGATAAATCTTGTGCACGAACATAATAGACATTACCCTTGCGATGCTATCAACAGAATCATATGCGTGGACAGCACGTTTTACGGTACACCTTTTTTTCAGGAATATTTTTTGTTAAATGATCTGTTAAGAAACATTTCTTGCAATAACAAAATGACCGTTCACATAAGTCATAAATACTGACTCCGCAGTTACTATTGGGTTAACTTCGGAGATCAGACGAAATCCCGAAGTTGTAGTCCTGTTGCACGGTGTAATCCGACATGATCGTCCAGGAAAACGTGGAAGAGTCGCATAAATTTGTCAGGAATCACACAGAAACGTGCACACAGGAAACCAAGCGCTTCAATGTTTTCATGAGGTTCTTTGACACGTACCGACTCTTAAATAGCAAACGGAGCGACGGCAACGCACGTAAAACCATTAAATTAAAAAAAAAAGTAAATAAACGCGTACTTACAAAATTAAAATTATCAAATGATCGATATAAAACGAAAAATCATAGATTGTTTTATTAGACCACTGAAACGTTGGGAAAATAGCCAAGATAATTATCATGTCTTTCCATAAATAATGTTGTTCCATATCCTATAAAACGTGTATTAAATAAATATAAATACATTATCGGATTCTGTTTTGCAAAAATTACACTGTGCATTCGATCTATCGGGTTGAGTCATAAATAACCTGCAACACGTAACAAATTTTGTTTCATTCCAAAAAGTTCAATAACTCGTCGATAAATTGAAAAAGTCAAATCGGAAGTCATTTGTGACTCAACTCGACACTTCGTTACGAATTCCTCGATGAAAAGGGGTAGCGATTTTAATCTGGCGTGAGTTCGAAAATTGCCGCGGAAGGAGCGCAGGAAGAATTTTCCACGGGCACACCCCGTAGATACGAGGAGAGACGGAGGCCGCGGTCTGCCGCCGCCATTGTGCACGGCGCAGAATAAATAACGCCGTAGTAAGAATGCCGCGGGAGATATTATACGGCGACTACAGTGTGGTGCAGAAGTAGGCCACCATTACAATATTTTATTACAAGGCACTAACGTACAATCTAACGTGCTCGTATGCATTCGTAATGAACGTATATGAGTCGTGTCGAACCTGCCCTCTCCTTCCCTCTCGCACGCGCTCTCTCTCTCCTTCTCCGTACCCCTCCGCCGTCCCACCCACCCCCGTCTCTAGCTCTCTACGCACACCGAGTGTTTTATTGAAATTTATGACTACTCGCCTTTGTGCCGCTCGCCACTGTGTGCGTGCGTGCGAGCCTCTCCGTGTGCCAGTGTCTGTGTGTGCGTTCGTGCGTTTACGCCAGCCTTCCCTGCGTAAGCCTTCCACCGCATATGCGATACACGCTTCTGCATATTGTATACGAGAATAATATATCGACGTGTCCCATAACTAATCAGAAAATTCGCCAACTTCCCGCCAACCGACCGCGGAAACGGAGTTAAGGTGCCCTGTATCGGAAGCGGGTGCTTTCTTATCGGTTTCTGGGATTTCTTAACCCCTCGCTCTCTGCGAACACGCGATTGGGTGGATTGGAAATTTGTTAAAACGATTACTGCGGTAATTGCACCGACTATCGAGAACGTAGAAATGCGAATTATCCGTGTCGAGTACGGTGATTGTCGTGATCGTGAAGATATCACGTCAGATGATTAATTCAATTTCTGTGAGTACTTTGATTGGTTTCATATGAGAGTTGTTGATAGGAGAAATTGAAGCGTTCGTGCGTGGTGTTGTGACTGGGGTGATTTTTAAAATAGTAGATCTCGTGGCTGTGAAGCAGTCGAACCAACCAGCGTTCAGAAGGTTGGGAACACTTTTTGCGTTGATTATTTCGATAATGTTGAATGCACGGTTACCCGGATAGCGGTGATTAAGAAATCGAAATCTATGTGTTTATCGGCCAGGCATCCTCGGTTCATGCTGAATGCGTAGTTTTAGGAGTTCTCAAACATAGCAAATTCAATACAATCGTAGTATCATCTGTTACTTATGCCTTAGGCGTAACAATCCAAAATGGGGACGGTCCTAGCCGATTTTTAGATATGTTTATGGTCTCTTAGGTGGAGGCACGACCCGACTCGACCTCTCGCTCTGAACTCTACTCTCGATGACTCACGGGTGGAGGTTGTTCCGTAAAAAATGTTTTGTTCAGTGAAAGTGGAAAAACAAGTTGCTCATCCAACAAATCTTCCACTATTTTTGCCTAGAGGCGATCTCTTTGCAGTCGACGCAAAAATATTTCACCTATACTAACGTCTCTCTGCATGTAGAAAGTAAACGAGGATTGCGTAAAAAAAATCAGTTAAAAATAGATACGCGTCATGATGTATGTGAATTGTGACGAGCAACGAAATGCAGTAGGTCATCCCATAAGTACCGTCGTTTTTAAATATGACTCTGAACGTACATAAATCAGTGATTACAGTTCTTTTTAATTATCGAAATATCGACCATTACGTCGAATGTCCTTGCTCTGCCAGTTGAACAGTTCTTTCGTTCCACTTTCGGAAAGGCTTCCATTCCGAGCACATTCGAACCGATCGATATCATTAAAATCGAAAAATTGTTCGAATCACGTTATTAAATTGTGGTTGCTACGTGCAAGAAGATTCGAGGACGGAATGATTACATTGAAACGCTGTTATTACACTTTTTTCACAAAAATTTCACGTAATTAATACAAAATATTATCTACAGGTTTCGGTTATGATAATTTTATTTGCATCGAAAAATGAAGAACCAAGTACGCGTCTCATATTCCCTCAAGTGCACGGTAAAATTCGTATTGAATAAAATTGAATAATACATTCGCATTTATCTGACGTATGTTTTTCAAAATAAAGAAAAGAATATTATTTATGCGATAACCTGATATTTGAACTTTCTAACTATCGGGTCATCTCATAAGTAATGTCGTTCCCTATCTTATGAAACGTGTGCTAAATAAATATAAACATATTGTCCGATTTTGTTTTGTTAAAATTGTAGCGTGCATGTGGTGGAATACGAGGGATCTGCTTTCTTTCGAATATTACGAGAAACATTTGGATTGCTATTGTAAATACCTGTTGCTCGTTTTACCAATTATAGTTCGGATAATCGAGGCTCCACGGTACTACCTACGTTGGTAGCTCGACAACTTTTTGTTTGACGAAAAATTCAGTGATATGAATCGGCCAAAATGAAACGAGTTGTATCAAAACAGTAGAAATGTGTTGAAGATGGAATCGAAGAACCGTTGCACACGGTCGAACAAGGACGCTGAACTTAATATGCAGAATCTTGATAGCAAAAAATTGGCAGGTGCCAATTTCTTTATGTTCGATGCGGCGATTTTTAAAAAACATTATTCACGGAACGATCTGATAAACTATACTGCTCGCGGAGAGTTCGAAAGGACCCGAAGCTGGCGAAGCGCCGCGCTCCGTTTCCGCTGCTGCTCGTCGGTGACAGTAAACGCATTAAAAGCGAAACATAGTCGCAGGCTGCGAAAAGTACGAGGACAACTGGAACAAACCGTGGAGGGTTAATTCGTTCCGGTCGCGGTGACGCGGCGGTAGGGTGGGCTGTAAAAAATCGGTCGATCGGGAAGGAATAAATGGCGGAGGAGGAGCAGCGAGGTCGCGTTGTACTCGCGAGCGAGCGGAACGTGGGTGCACGCGTGTGCGTCGAGGCTTGGGTTACGAATGTACCGGTGCACGGTGCATAATATATTGCCTGGTACGAGCGGTAATCTATAGGGTTTTAATAAATCTTATTCTTCGTATGAAATACGATAATAATAATTTATAACGTAAACTATAAGCTCACTGTAAACCGCATGGCTGCCTACCCCTCTGCTCGCTCACTCTTTCTCTCTCTTTCTCTCTCCATCTCGATCTCTGTTTCTCCTCGACGTACACGAGCTTCTGCGTTTCTTCCACCGTTTCTCTCCTCTCCTCTCCGCTCCTCTCCTCCGTGTCCGTCTCTGTCTGTCGTGGCTACGCTTCGACTACCTACCTACGCTCTCCTCTCTCTCCGTTTCATTTCTCCTTCGCGTTACATCTCTCTTTCCTGCCCCCTTCTGCCTCTGCTACGCTACACCGTGTATACGAGCGTACGTCTTTAAATAAACTTTTATTTATACGACCAGTCGCCGAGATGAATTTGCGCGATTCCTATCGTACACGGCCGGATATGCACGATGGATTCGAGTCGCTTTCGTTCCCACCAAATGTATTCTCCGAAGTCATTGACCGTCGGACGGAGCGTTCCACGGAGCACGCCGTGACTCGTGCCGCGGAATTCACGAAAAACAAACGACGCGCGCGGGCGGACGCCTCGGCGAAAAGAAGAAAAAAATACGGGAGAGGAGGTACGCGAGGAATCGACGCGGTGCGGCGCCGCGTGAAATTTTCACCGGACGAAACGTATCCGGGGGGGTCGCACGAACAAGACATCCGGGGATAGCGGGAGAAAGAGGACGATGGAATTGCTCCCATCGAACGTCCAGCCGGGTGGACGCGAGTCAATCAAAGGAATCGCGTCGACGACGAGCCGTCGTATTTCTACGTGACTCCTTGTGCAAAGCACCCATCGTACAGTTCCCCGATTTCACAAAACCATTTATCCTCGCTACCGACGCCTCAGGATACGCTGTCGCTGGCGCGTCGAGCCAAGGCGAACCCGGCAAGGATTTGTCAATAGCTGACGTCTCTCGTGCATTCAATTATAACGAGCAAAAGCATTTGTGGATAGAAAAGGAACTGTGAGTAATATGGAATGATTGCGTTTGCAGGAACGTTCGACCGAAAACCTGTCCCTGGAACGATATGAGATTCGAGCGATCGCGGGTGTCACTAGGTCCAACCGGGTGTGCGCGAGTCAATTGAAGGGACACGAAGAAATGCTCTACTTTGCGCAGATTCTATAGGTTCGATGAAAAATAAATATGGAATGGTTGCGTTTGTGGGAATATTCAGTGTACAACTTTTCCCTGGATCTGTTTGAGATTTGAGTGATCGCGGATGTCACCGGATAGGAAGCTACCGCGAGCTGGTTCGACGAGACGTCAGATCTCGGAACAATCAGAAATCAGGTGGCTGGTTCATTTTTAACGGTCCACTAAATATCAGAATCGGAGGAAATGTTGCATACATATTATTGCGATGTTTTCAGTGCGAATGTCTGCTGCTTATAGCGTGCACAACTTTCAATGTATATCATTTGCATAGTGCTATATGCGTCGCTGTACAGACGCACGACATTCGAAATCCGCCCAAAACTAAGATCCACCGGGTAAACGATCGCAACAATCGATTCTGGGTTACACGCAAAGAAGAATAAGAAAAAGTGCGCTTACTCTCGAATCGCGATTCGCGGATCTCGTGAAAGTCTCCCGAGAAGAATGCGAAAAATTGGAAGGGGGTCGCGTGCGGGAGAGACGCCGGACGGCGCGGCGCGGCGCGGCGCTGTGCGCCGTTATCTTTGAAATCGGCGCGTGGCAGAAGCTAATCGGGTCGAACGCGTATCCTTCCTCCGGCGCGGCGTTCCGAGAATAATTTAAATTCGCACCCCCATCCCTCTCTGGGATAAAAAGGGGATGGAAGACGAGGCGAGAGAATAAATACAGTTTAGAGCGTGAACGGTTGGGATCGTAGGTGGCGATGCTTTCCCGGATATTGGCCCGGAAAAAAACTCACGGGTGGAACTGGTCGGATCTTTACAATTGAAATACGGTGGATCTTGTTCCGACGAGTTTCTCTCCTCGCCTCCGTCTCTCCTCTTCTATCCCGTGCTGACGGTAGCTCCGTTACTGGGTCGCGTATACGTTTGTATCTTATTATCTCGGTGCTCGCGATTACATCGAAATTTATCGCGGTAATCCGGTCGTTTCCCGGTACCAGTTCGATTCTCGTTCGCTCCAGCGGCCGTGCGCATAGATCTCGAGATCGTTCGTCGCCTTTCGAAATTCCGCGCGAGGCGGCGCGGCGAGGGAGAAACTTCGACCCGGGCCGTTTCGAGGCGGGACATTTTCGCGTGCACGATAATACCGGAACACGGTTAACGACACATGAAAAATAGATCGGGGGAAAAAATATTAGCTACGAATTCGCGGTTTCGACGTTTTGCGAGCCCGTGTCCGGACGGTCCCTTGGGAGCGCCGAGCTGACAAATGCGCGAAACCCGGCCCCCCGGTTATGCATCCAATGATTTCTCTTTCATAGAATATCACTTATTTATCGATTGCAATGCAAACCGATGGACGAGCCCGCTAAAGGCTTCATGCATTTTTTTTACCTGTGAATCCGTCGGTGGCGAATTCAGCGAGAACGGCGATGCTGATTTCTGGTCGCTTCTGCTATCTCCGTGCTCACTTATTTTATTATTTCGCTCTGACCGAACCGTTCGATCGGTTCTGAATAAATGGACGGGATATCTATTATAGTATAATTAAACAGGAAACCCTCGAATAACACAACAGCTCAATTTGCACGAAATTTAGAATACCACGCAATCCGATCCCCAAAATATGTTGTTATTTACAAGGTTCTTTTAATCAAGCCTTCGAACGTGATGTCCGATTTTATGCGGATCTGCTGTTTTCAATTGCACGGTTTTCAATTTTATAATAATGAAGTTTGTATTATTCAAAATATTAAATGGTAGCACAAGATGGGCATACCTATACCAGCAATACAATTTACTGCAGCGTTAAGCTTTGCCGAAATACTTTCGTGACGGTAGCTCGGTTCCAATACACTGATCACCGACGCGAGATCGGGTCTCGATGCAACCGTACAATCGGTCCGTTACAGACAAATCAACCCTAAGCATCGCCCTACCAAACATTTATCTCGTTTATAATTCAGCGATCCACGTGTACGGCAGAATTTGAAAGGATCTCAGGACAGCGGTGGTCGTACAAGATAGAACTGAGGGAATCGATTGGAATTAATCGTTGGACCGTGCAGCATGGTGAAACAATTGTTTAACTTTAAACTTTTGAATTAAGGAAACGTAAAATTTCGGATAAACGACCGTCGAGATCGCGTGTATGGAATATATCGAGAGCATCGATGTTTATAGATATGTTTCATTTTCCTGTTCTCCTTTTTTTCTATATAACCCAGCATCAATTGGTACGGTCGTTTAGCCAGAGGACCGACAGTCGAAATTGTAAAAAAATGCAATGGTCGTCTGGAGAACGTCGCCTGTCATCGCCGTTGGGGGTGCCGTTCGTGGCCCTCGACAGATGCATCGAACACCAAGAATTTTGGGCAGCTCCGAAACATTCCTGTATATAACGGAGTTTGTGTGCAACGCACGCATTCCAGCACGGATATGTATCCAAAATATTATAAGGAAATAATACAAACAGTGGATGTTCGCTGGATATAATTGTATCATTGATTGCTTCAAATTCGTCGTCTCGTGCTCATCGTTTGCTAGTCTCTCCGACAGGGTCGGTGGAAGCGTCCAACCGTCCAGTATCGATGCTCGTTTCTTTATCAGCCGATGCTTCAACTTCGACTGGAATCTCGAGGGGATCATCGGTCTAACGTTCAAATTTCTTACGATAATGTAACACATTCACCACTGCGCGTCACCGGTGACTGTCACAGAGCTTTCCGTTCACGCTGCGTCGGTCACCGGCGGGCGACATTCAAATAAAAATCGGAACAGCTCGGCGTGAACGGAAAGTCAGCCGATATTGTAAGACACTTTGTCGCAACGCAAGGCCCCGAGGGGACCGATACTTGTCGAATGCTGCGCAGCGAACGTTGATTCTGGGAAACCGACCACCCGCAACCGTTATCGAGAGGAGATCGGCTTATGATTTCGTTGAGGACCCGTCGCAACGGCGAAATGGGCCACGGTCCTCATTCTCTGACGAGTCACCGCGAAGTCACGCGCTCTTGAAAGACTAAAAGATATTTTACGTGCTGGAAGTCCTAGCAAAGTTATAACGTTTCTTACAGCATAGGCTCTGCGGTGAACGTGTTTCGGTAGACGCCCATCCCCCGCATTATCTTCCATAGCTGTCCTCCGAA
This sequence comes from Macropis europaea, assembly GCA_916610135.2. Lineage (NCBI taxonomy): Eukaryota > Metazoa > Arthropoda > Insecta > Hymenoptera > Melittidae > Macropis > Macropis europaea. The sequence continues at coordinate 2,491,237 of OU744345.1, read as the reverse complement.
ACACCGTGTGTCAACGGGAATACGGGAACACGGAACCACGGAAGACTCAGCGCTGACCGAGGCCAACGCGACTTCTTAACTTCGGTGATCGGACTCGTTCGGAGTCTCCTTCGTTCGAAAGCCGTGGAAACGGAGGTTCTTTTCGGCGCGATGGAGTCGCGCGTACATACGTACACGCGTCCGCCCGGAAGCGTGTAGGTGCACAATTCCAGCGCGTTCGCGAGGAACATCAAAAAACGCGGCGAGCACAAAGCGACGCGTACAGGGAGCGTCGGCGGGCGGGAGAGACGCGGCGGATAGAAACGAGGGAGACGGAAACGCAGGCACGTCGGAGATACAAGGCGCAGAGAGATGGAGAGAGACCGGGTAAAGCTACAAAGAAGAAAGAGAAGAGCAGAGGCGGTAAGGGCAGTAGGATTATCGTGCGACAGACAGAGCGAGTCGAGGTAGAGAAGAATAAAGAAAGACGGAAAGAAAAGAGTGAGATGAAGAGAGAGAAAGAGAGAGAGAGAGACGGAGCGGCGTGTAAGTTCGGCGCGAGGGAAGCTCTCGAGCGAGATGGAGCGCAAAGGAAGGGGCAAAGGACGGAAAAAGAGGGGACGTATGTACATTAAAATATTATTCTCAGATGAAATACCGGGTGGGGCCCGGCGGCACAGCGCGCGTATATTTTTAGACCTTATATAAATACACGAATCATAATGAACGCGCCTCGTTCTCCCTGTGTGTGCTCTTCTCCCCTCCGTGTCCCCCGTACGCCCTGCGCACCCCTCCAACGCCGAAGCACCGTCGAGAGACCGAGTCAGGGCCGAGCCTCTATCTCGCCGCGTCTTCTTTGTACGGCCTTCTTTCCCTTTCTATGCCACCGGCTTCTCTTTTCCTTCCGACCCCTTCATCCCACCGCCCCGACAACCACCACCACCACCACCAACACCCACCGCCACCCCTCCCGCCGCTCGCGTCGCTCCGTGTGACGCGAGTTTCCTCCGCGCGACCAGGAAATCAAAACCGCGTTTTCCTCCGTTTTCCGCGGGTGGGCCCTTCCGAGCGCATCGCGTATCGATTCATCGCGGCTCGACCGCGGGTCCGCGAGCGGCCGGAAATTCTTCCGTCGAGTCTAGGAGAAAATTTCGAGCGCGCTTCTGGGAATCCGGCTATAGATACTTCGGGACCACCCTCGGCGTCGGAACGAAATGTTTGGGTGTGCCGTAAACAGGGGTTCGAGCGATCCAGTCGACCCGGGCTGCTTTATGGCTTTCTCGAGGGCCTTAGAAAAATTCTGTAGGATAGCTACCAAAAGAATGTGTTCGGTAATAGGATGTCGATTTCTTTTCGATCGATGCACGACTCGTCCTGGATCGATCTCGGTTCGACTGCCTCTCGAAGAATGATCCCCTTTGCTTATAGTCGATCACTATGCTTGGATCCATAGCTTGACAGGGTCGTTGAATTCTCAGAACTACGTTTCTAACGTTTACATTTTTTTACAGTTCTTTTCGAGGAGTTTCTTTCGGGTTCGCGTGGCCGTGTCTCAACACCTTTAACCCCTTGCGCGGGATTCGCGCATCACACGGTTAGAGAAATGTCTACTGTTTTTAAATTTAAAAATAATGTTATGGGAAAAAGGTTGTCTGTCTTAAAGAGAACCCTTAAGGAGTCGTCCCATTTTTTAAAACGGACATTCTTCTGCATAATTCTAATCCTCTGATCATTCTACGTAAAAAAGTATCACAGCAGTGGTCGAAAAATGGTCAGCTCGAGAGAAGTTTTAAATAAATTAATGGACCTTCAAATTTCTACTTTCGGAGCCTGTACTATAAATTCGAACGACTGTGAATCATTGTATTTTCGGTCCTTCATTGGTGTAACTTCCCTCCCCGTCAGAATCACAGAAATCAGAAGCTAAATGCAAATTGGTGTTATCTGCGATCATCTGCATCCTCGAAAAGTGTCTTCGGATGCTTCGTTATCGAGCTTACGGGTCCTCCCGTTTCGACGCAGCGCACGTGTCACCCGTTTACGAGTGACACGGCAGTCGAAGCATTGAAGCGAGCGTACGCGCGTCGCGTGACCGAAGATGAAACGGTCGCGTCAACGCGAGCTCCGATAAATTTGGGTGAACGTCCTCGCGCGAGAAGAAACGAGAGTCGATTCGCCGCGGAGGAATCGCGGCGAGATATCGACGAGGCGTTCAACGAACGTGAAAACGAGCGGATCATCGGTTTACGACAAAGGTCGCTGTCGCTTCCGTTGCGGAAAGTAGCCTGATTTCGCGCGCCTAGATAACGCAGAGAGGAATGAAGAGAGAGAGAGGAGCTAGAGGGAGATCAGCATTGGAACCTTTTCAAGCGAGTATCTTCGAAATTATCAGTGATTTCGAAAAACATTTTAGACAAAAGTTGAATGATTTCAAGAGGGCCATATTGTAGGATCAATCAATTTCTTATGAGTGGACACTTGTTAAGGATGCGAAGTCTAAATTCTTTTAGTGAAACTGTACACTCTTTAATACATCAATCGATGCCGTTTTGAATTCTCTGTTAAAAAGTATTAGGGTGTTTGTGCAGAAAAGCTATTTATTTAGGAGATATTTTGATTTTAATATTGATTTATAACGTTGGGACTAAAAAGAATCACGCTGAAATAGCAGCGTCAAAATCGTCTGAAGGAACAGTGGTTTTCATTCCGCTGTGCGGTCTGTCTGTCACTTCAATTCCTATCGATATTCATTCATTTTTAGTTTCTGTGAATTTATCTGAATCTGTTTAGTTTAGGTATTAGTCGGTTAAATTTACTTTTTACGAATCTTAAATTCATCATTTATGTGCTGTATACTACATCGAGCGTGTCATGTAAATAGATCCTCGCGAATATATTCAATAGCAACGTGCATGTAAAGTTCTGTTTTGAATATGTTTATCCTTTTCTTTGAATTTTGATAACTGCAATAATGTACATCATATGCCTTGACGGCTACTAAAGAATATTTAACAAAATGAGGAGGATGTGACTTTGAAGAACCTACTCTCTGCGTCTCTCCCATGGTACCTGCCGCATAAAAGAATACTTACTATTGAAATGAACAGAAATAAATCAGTATAATTTTGAACGTTTTTTCTAAAAAGAACATTGTGTCACGCACAGTGTGCAGGATATCCCATTTAAATCGATCCTCAGGAGTACCTTCGAAGCTATCAGTGACATCGAAGAACATTTCAGACGCAAGCTGAATGATTTCGAGGAAGACATACAGTTTTAGCTGAGTTCTGGAAACTATGTGCCTGTATAGCAACACGGAAGCACCGAGAGGACGATCCCTCATCTCAGCGCTGACCGTGGCCAACGTAGCTTATCTTCGACGATCACGTGTCCTCTTCTTCTGCACGTCACTCACCATTGATTGCTACAAGAATGAAGCTCCGTATGAACAAATTTTACATTAAATGTTAGCCTTAATTTTCCATGAGAGTTCCCTTTCCGTTGTACCGCAATTACTGGGACACACCGTACATAGCAACGCAGAACCACTGAAAACGGTCACTTATCTCATCACTGACCGTGCCCAACGTAACTCATCTTCGACGATCGAACGAGTGTTTTCTTCTTTCATTTACGTAACTCAGCATCGACTGCTGTAGCTACAGTGTCGGGAAAGCTCCGAAACCATCGTTTTCTCTATCCAGAGGAAAGACAGAGTCGAATGATGCATAACGCGGAGAAACGAAGGCATCCCGCGAGGAAAAGGGAGGGCGTGCACGGAGACGTTGGACGCGCGTGCTCGTACGCGTAATTCATTGTAATTAAGTTGCCGGCATAACGGTCATTTAACGGAGAGAAATTCAGCCTGGCCGTCTTTTCCCGTACACGTCATCGGCGACCTCTTTAACGCCGCTTTTTGCCGTTCTAAGACACTCTCCGCGAGCCGAGCCACGGTTTCGCGTCCGCGAGTATAATTAGCCCTTTCCCTGCGGACAATACGGTCATTGTGCCGCGATTTTTTTTCATCAATTCGCCGGGACGAGACGCGAACCGAGTTATGACGCGACGCTGCTATTTTTAACGCGTGCAAATTTCATTTCATCGAATCACTCGTAATCCTTGGTATTCAGGCTTCGGAGTTCGTTTCAGCGCAACACAAACGGTGCCTGATGATCAAAATTCTTTCGTGAATAAGCTGCGGTAATTGCTACATCTTGAAGGAACAGGAACGAACAGGAAATGCAACTCATTAACATTACAATGGAATGTGTTCATACACATTTTTCGGTACCTTTTGTTTAGACCAATGAACTCGTACCGCTTTACTAATTTATTTATTAGAGATAAAGTGCAGAGTTGCCGAATCTGTTGTGGGCTCGACCAGGTAACTCATTTTTTATTTCACGCGGAAGGGGCGCTTTTGGGCGAGGAACGACCCGGTAGCAGGTTCATCGATTAAAATTTTGCGAATGAAGCGTTTAGTACGATTTTAATTAGAAATATTTGAAAAATCTTTTACAATTGGTTTCACGGAGATGAAATGTAAATTACAGAAATTGGATTTTTGGTTACTGGGCCACTCGTTCTTTGGTTTTCGGTACTAAATGTCATCTTTCGGTGAGAGATAAAGGTCTGTCTAGAAACTTGGGGGATGGTCGCTGTCTTATATCCCAGCAACACGAAACACGCTGTCCTCCCTCACGCTTTTATCGTCAAATCATTCTATAAGCAATGAAGCTTTAAAATCATCTGCGAATGAATTTTTTAATTCGAAACAGAAGAATTTTTTGAAGAAGGAATAAAAGATTTACCCGAAGAATGGAACGTTGCATAGAACGATGATCAATATGTCGATGAATAAAAGCAACGGTAAGCATTTATTTGTTTGCATCGAAGATTAACCACGGAAACGACATTACTTACACGATGTCCTGATACTTAATTCTTTGCCTTCTTCCGATTTCTCCAATGATCTCGTGCGACGAAGCCTACTACCAAACTCCTCGAGTGCCTCGATAAATAAAGATCGTCCATCAGCACACACAATTCACTGTTAAAATCGCTCGGAAGATCAACGGTGCTCCAGCGGAGTTTTAAAAACTGAAAATTGCTATGCAAGCAGGACTCGCATCTGTTACTTTTGAACCATATCCCGCGTCCCGATTGCGACTCGTTGATTCAAGCAAAGGGTTAATTATCCATGCAGACGCCATCGATCCGCGTGTCACGGGAAAGGCAGACGAAGGAAAAGGAGCAGAAATTACGCCCGGTATCATGCTCGTGGAAAAATATCGGCAACTTCCTTTTATACCGCGGTATCTGTAGCACTCGGACTCGTTATTGGAAAAAAGTATTTCCTCTCCTGGCACACTTTACGCTTCCGTCATGCTATTTAATGCTCCTTACCTAAAACGCTCGCCGCCGGCCCCCCTCTGCCTCTCGCCCCTCCGCCGCTATATCGATCCGAATTCACTTCGAGCAGTCCTTTCCACCGAGATCTCCACTTTGGTAGGGAAGGGTTAGCCATTCGCTTATTTAATTATTCGTCAGAGAGTCGCGGGGAGGCGAACAGAGCTGCGGGAGACCTCCGTGTCCCGTTATTACGTGCACGCGTACCATTATAATACCATTCAGAGGCTACGAACCGAGCTGGATCTTCTCGAAAAAAATACATACTCCCCGCACCGAACGCGAATGTTACAAAGAAAAACGTTCCGCGTAATTACAGGCTCAATAGAATTTAGAAAACGTATCGAACACCGATACCGTTCACCTCGTATTTATTCGTGGTCTCGTGTTTGAGTTCGACTCGAACCGTTCGCGCGGAGACGGAAAGTCAGTACATATTTCTGGAATTTCGCTTTCCAGTGACGAAAAAGTAACCTTTTTGTGGTTACACTTACAGTGGCGTGTAATGGGTTCTGGACACTTCGCTTTTATGATTGCGAAGAATTTATAATAAAGAATTTATAAAAAATTTAAGTGTCGGAGTCGGACGTTTGAATTCAACGATCTACGCGCTCCGTTCCGCGAGTAGTGTTATAAATAGACTGCGGAAGTTTATGCAAAGATAGATTTTTATTCCTCCATATTTTTACATCGAATACAAATAAAGAAATGGGACACGGAGAATAATGGGGTCTGTTTCGAGCAGATATCAGACATATACATTTTATTTATATCATTTGCGTCAGGCAATATATTTTATGTACCCCGATATGTTAAATTGCATAAACATCCGCAGTCTAGTTATAAACTAAAATTCTAGAAACTTGCAGACCGTTGCATTCGAATTAACCAATGAAATTCCGTTTCCTTTACGCTATAGTCATGCTCATTCATTGTTTATTTGCTCAACGAAATGCGGTCGGTCACCCATCTCAGCGCTGACCGTGGTGAGCGCACCTTAACCTCGCCGATCGGACGAACGTCGCTGACGCGGTAAAGCCCCTTTTTCATTATAAATCCTTGAGCATTTTCAGTCAGTCATTGATCGATGATGCACTCGTTTACATTCTTCCCGTGATATGCAAATTTAAGTACAATTTCAGAATTCATTCATTCATTCATTCATTCCGGCTACTCTGACGTAAAACTACACACCGTGTGCGTAAGAATACCCCACACAGAAGATTTTTCTCCACACTCAAAACTAGAAATTAATCTATATCGGAAGAAAGGTTCACCAAGAAATTCTGAAACAAAGCCTGAGAGCGTATAACAGTCGACAGCATCCGAGGAGAAGTTTTATGCGACAAGAGATTTTACCAAGCGCCAACAGGCGCCAACAGCAACGAAAGGGTTAACATTCTTCGAGTAGACGCCCTTCGTGCGCCCGCCCTACCCTTTCGTTCGAAGCGCAAGAAGAAACAGCCGAAAAAAGATAAAGAACCAGGCACTCGCGAAACGACACGGGTCGAATCTGTAGCGGGGAAATCGCGACTTGTCGCGGTTGTTGTTTTTGCGGCGTATCTTGTTCCAAACGAGCGCTCGTTAATATATTCGACGCGCGTATCCGGAACGGTTCGCCGGACGATTTAATAATTATCGGCCGGCCGGTTGACGCCGCGATCCTCCGTCGATCATTCGGCAGTCGAGCAATTTTCATCCGGAAAAATCGCCGCGCCCGGAGGGGCGAGCGGCCAGCGCGGCGACGATAAGGGCGGGGAGGGTAGGAGGGATGGCGCGAAGGAGAGGGACAGAGGGAGCGAGGGAGGGGTGAGTGTGTGCGGTGGAGAGTGGCAGCGGCGCGCGCGTTTTAACGCGCGAAACAATATTTACAAAATGATGCGACCGCAGTCATCGCGGCGCTCGCATCGTGGGTAAATACGCCAGGGGGAAACGGTAAACAGAGCGAAAATTAAAACAACAAAGTCGGCGGGCGAAATCGCGTGTACGACGCGCGGGCGACGTCTAAATACGCGCGCTTCCTCCCGCCGCGGAACCACCGCGTCGACGCCGCTTCTGCGACACCGAGGACACCTCCGGAGGAATTCCAGCCGATGGTTTGAATTTCGCGGGCCAATCGTGCCGCGGGATGTTAGAAGCTGGACGAGTGCTTTTCTTGGGGGAAGCTTGCATCGGAATTTTAGTATCGTCGGGTGAAGATGAATTGTGGAATATTTTTTTGTGAGCAGACCGCGGATGTTTATGCAAATATACATTTTTAGAGTTCAAGAATTTTTATATTAATATAATCGGTGACATTAAATTTTGTGCTTCGTACGGTTAAAAAATGTACTTTTTACATTATACAATATACATAAATTTACAACAAAGTTCTGATTGGTTATTAAATATACATGTTCCAAGTATACGGATATGTTAAATTGTATGAACAGTCGCAATCTATCTATGGAAAATTGTTGTATGCATGAACACGTTGGCTGCCATGGGGCTCTCCGGTGACCGACGCTTCAAATTTTATTTAATTAGATAAGTCTTGATTTTTTCTATATTCAGGGCAAAATTAACACTGCAGCACTAATACAGGTATGCGTGCACTATAATGAATATTGAAATATTTTTCTCCTTTGCGATTTATATAGAAAAGAGAAATTGATATCGCGTCTGACCAGCGATGACTGCTTTCACTGTGGCGGTCAACGTGTTAACACTCTGACGGCCGCTCTCACGCATACGCGATTTCATTCATTTGAATAACAATCATTTGAAATGAATAAATGAGCATATTTGTTACTGATAATTGTATCTTCTTCTTCTTTCTTCTGTATAATCCAGTACCGACTGCTACGGTCATTTAGCCGGTGGAACTACAATTTTAGATTGATTCTGAACCAACACGCGTCAACAGCAAGACAGAACCAATTTAAAAGTTTATGCGCTGTTTTCATTCTCCTATTCGTGTATAGTCATTTATTATTTACTTATTCAACGAAAAATAGACGGTCACCCGTTTCGGTACTGACCGTGGCCAGAGTAGCTTAATCCGTTGCACTCGAGAACATATTTTTCAGTGGACAATAATATGTTGGTAACAGGCAATGAAATAATGAATTCTGTGGCGATAGGTGGTACCGCAATTATAATTCTGAGACAGCAATGTTTCAATATTTAGAACAGCATCATTGCAACGGTCTCGTTGAAAGAACGATCTCCCAATTTTATTCTTATTTTTAATATCAAACGAAAATACCATCGCGCCTTTCGAGTGAAAAGGGTTAACTTCTCCGATCGCACGAGTGTTTCTATACGTACTGTTATGATATTCGTCTCCGTTTCTCCTAAACGGTCGTCCCGATCGGGTCACAGCGAACGGGGTCGAGAGATCAGGCTCGATCGATGAAATCGCGAGCGGCACACGACCGTCCGTCGAGAAGAATCGCCGATTTCCGGCGAACGGATGCAACCTCTCGGCCGATAAACCGTCTTGGTTATCGCGCCGGTCGATTGCGCCATCCAACCCCACCGTCCGGATAACAATAATAAGCGTAAACGATCGGCCAATCGCGAACCTTTTATTTTCGTTCGGCGCGCGTGTCGGGGAAGAAAAAAAGAAAGCAGAGTTCCACCGAGCGATAAAACGGGCTATCGAGACGTGTTCTACCTCAACCGGAGACGCACGCAGGAGAGAAGCGGCGAGCGCGAGGCGTACTTACACGCGTCCATTATCGTCCAGTCCAACTATGTCATTGTGCAAACATATTTCCATCGTTATCGCCCGCTTACGTTCCGCCTTATCGCCGTTTGCTTTTCTTTTAATCGCCTATCGGCCGCGGTCTCTCCTATTGTTTTTAACCGAGCCCGAGATACGACCGAGAAATCGCCGATACCCCTGCAAATTGCCACGGCCGGAGAACCAGGAAGGGAGGGGGGAGGGCTCCCACATCGATTATTGCGAAAAAATATTGCACTCGCACTTATCAGTACGCAAAAATATTGCACCCACGCTGATCAATGTGTAAATATATTACAGCCACGTTGTTTGTTGAGAATAAGAGTAGACGACACGGGCACAACTGCACGCTGTTTTTGAGATTTGTATATTGTACGAACATCCGATAGCGTTGAGAAAGGTATTTTGACCGCGTGCTTACGATGCTCAGGCGCACGCACTTCTGCGCCACCGTGTGAGCGCCACTGCTCGCAAATGTGCTTCTTTGTGCGTGCACGTGCTCGTAAACCTTCTACGCGTTTCCTTCGCGGCATTGTATCGTATAGTGTAGCTGCTAATTATAATTATTCAAGTGTCTAATAAACAGTTCTTCTTCTTTTTTCTTCTCTGTTATATATCCAACAAATAGTTTGAAGCTGACCCGTTCCAACTCAGTGGTAACTGATTTGTAACTTCGCTACCCCAAGGCGACCACTTCGAATTATCGCTCCAACCTAGACCGACCGTGACAAGCGAACGCTTCCAACATCAGGAAATGTATCTGACCATCGATTGGTCACCCGGATGACTATCCAGCTTCCAAAAACTGTATTAAAACTTTTGGAAGACTGAACGCAGGAAAATATTCTCTTACACCGACATTCTGTCGCTCAATTGTTGCGAGGTTGAACATCGAGACGCAGCTCGTAAGTAAACCTCAACCGAAAGGATCGACTAACTTTATTGCATTCGACATCGAATTGAAACATGTGCAGATCACTGTACACAACACTGACCAAAGGTGAAAAAATGTTATGAACGGATGTCATGAAGAAGTACAGCAATTAGGAGCGAGGACTTACTTTCGTTTCTTGAAACGACTGCGACAAGTTGGAGCAATGAGATTAAGAATTGGACGAGCGTGATTCGTTTATGAATGTAAAGGGTGTTTTCTGGAGGCAGCTCGAAACTTTGAACGTACCGAATCAAAAAAGCTTATAGTCGGTACAGCTTCGTAAATGAACTATTTCGAAGTAAATTCCGTTTTGCTTGGTAGAATAATATAATTCATCCACGTCTATTCCTTACCAACGGTATGGAAACGAAAGGCTTTAAGAAATTTATTTTGCCATACTATTATTTATGGCCTTTATAAAAGACATTCTATGTCGAATTCCATACCCTGTAAAACATTTCTAGTTCAATTAAATTACTCGACCGGTATGTTCTAGCTGCTGGTATTTTCTAATCACTATCATACACATCGAACACTTCGAACGCACCAACCTAATATTTATGAAAGGAAAGTTCACACCTCGTCGGTTAAGTGTTAACCTTTTCAGGTACAAGTTAGTATAAACATAAAACCGGACAGGTGGTCCACTTGTACTTTCCAAAACCATTGAAAATTAACGTTACAGAGGATCTGTCGGAAATAGTAGTACAAACGAAGGTGATTCCTTGTTTAAAAGAAAGTCGAAAATGAGCAACAAAATTCGTCTTGTTTTTGAAAAAATTGATTTTGAAACATGACTTTATCCATTCGAATAACACCCATGTAAAAGGAATACATGTTTCAAGCACTAATAAAGTTGAAATTGTAGCTTATCGAATACAAAGACAACAATGTAAAATACTTAATTACTCGAGATTTTTTACAAAAATGTCCAAAAACAGTGTTTGTAAAATATTAGCAGCCACCGAAGAGTCAACGACCCTCTAAAAGACAAAGCCACCATAGCGCAAACTTTTAAGAATTGATACTCAAACGGAGCTCATATTAGCAACATAAGGATCATCTTCGTCACGAACGTGACTCGTTGCTGTAAGACAAGGAGGGGTTGATACTGGCTGGAGAAAACGTGTCCGTCGTGGAACCGCACTTGCAGCGGTCTAGGAGGAAAGGAAGCGTCGACACGAGGCTCGCGTTAAATATAGCGGCAGATAAGGGCGAATTTATCTGTTAGGGATGAATAACGTTGACGGATGTTCCAGGGGGTGGTCGCACGCACCCCTAAGTGACCGCGCCGCCGGCATATTACTCATTTCACCGTGCCGTGCATATTCCGCGTAACGCGGTCTATAACCGCAGTCATGGAAAAACACGCACACGCGAAGTATAATTACGCGTTAATAGCTCTTAATTTATGAAATAATTTATTATATAACGCGGGACGCTGCCGCGGCGAGCGGGCGGAATGAGGGACCGGAGAGAGAAAGAGAGGGAGAGCGAAAGAGAGAGAGAGGACGGTGCAGTAACGAGAAGAGAGGAGAGGAGAGGATGTAGAGTGCATCGGTGAGAACGCGCGTGCGACGCTACGCGCGCAAGATAATGCAGCGGAAACGAGCGGTCCATCTTCGACAAGTTCCTTCTATGCGCTTCCGGTTACACAAATCGGAAACGACCCATGGATTTGGATCGGGTACATGGAAGAACTCTGCGTTAGATCGATCATTGCTGTCCGATTCTCACAGCCTCTGACCTTGAGAATAATTTAGTTTCTTCGATGCACTTCCGGTCAGTCGAATCGGAAACGATGTCTGGGTTTGGGTTAGGTACACCGAAGAACCTTGCGATTACCAGAGCCTTCAACCTTGATAATAATATACGTATACATAATAATATCTCTTAACACGTTGACTGCCCAATACGAGTTAACTCGTGTTAAATAAGTAATTATTGATTTTGATAATGTTCTCAGCGAATTTTACATTGCAAGATTAACATAGAAAGGCATGTATACGATTAAGTACGTAAATATTTTCTTTCTCTGCGATTTACAATGAAAACAGTAATTTATGTCGTGTCTGGCCAGGAACGGCTGTTTCCACTGCGGCAGCAAACGTATTAAAATAATAATGTAGGAAAAATTCTATCTTTCTATCTTTAGTAAATTAGGAAATATCAACTTGTAACAGATAACCTTGGACATCCTGTATGTAGGTACCAGGTTATTTCATAAGTTATTTCGTTCCTTATTTTATAAAACATACTTGAAAGAAACATGAACAGATTATTCGGTTTTATCTAATAAACATTTGACAGCGGACACGGTGGAATTTCAGAGATGTATATTGGTTTGAATTTTTCATTGAATATTTGATATAACACAGCAAAGACCTGCAGCCAACAGTTTTGTAAATCAGACGGAATTTTTGGTGAAAAATCATGTTGGCGTTTGAGTAACTGAAAAGTACGTATCAGCTGCTACTCCTTTTTAGTTGAGAAGCAATTCAATGATATTAATCGATCGCAATAGATTTCAAATGAATTGTTTTAAAAGTATAGACGTTTGTTAAAAACCGAGTTGTGGAAATGTGAAAGTAGTCGAACCAGGATACCAAAAACAATGTTCAATGTATCGATAATTAAAAATAGATGCAATCGTCAAATTATTTACGCTTGAAGTCACGATTAAAAACGACATGACATTTAAATATCAATTGAATATGCTTCAACACGATCAAATACCGTTCACCATATCGTTGTGTTGTACCCATTTTAAAAGACTTACGCCAAATAATATGAATAAATAATTCTTTATCGCCTACACGAGGCAGAAACACGTCCAAGTACCCCAGAAGGCGACTATACCCTGTCCGTGCGCTGTCCACGGGCTCCGCTCGCGTGCTCCGCTCTGCCCTCAAGAGCAAACTTTGCTTCAAAATTCATAAATGCTTAACACGTTTCTTTTTTCGATGAAAAATCAATACACGTAGAAATTCAGCATGACCGAACGTAGAACCGTCTGGCCGGAGAAAGAGAAAAGAAATATAGCAAACCCAATGAGCTTTTTATCGACCAGATCCCGTCTAAAATATTTACCTTTTTATTTCGAGTTACTTCGATAAGGAGCTTTATCTTCGGTACGTTTAATATTTACTTACTTGTTTTACCATCGCGTTGGTTCTCGCGTTTAAAAAATTCGAACTCGCGCTAAAAGCCGGACATGAAACATGGACAGGGTTGATCGAATCCAATCGAACACCCCCTCAGGATCTGTGGATCGGCTTCGGGGCAAAGAGAATCTCCTGGAGATTTCCGATACTGGAGATGTACCAATTCTAAGAATTGTAAATACATAAATTGTCCCAAATTTTATTGAAGATAAATTAATATAAAAAGGATATTAGAATCATAATCTCAATGAAAATGTTATTATTATTATCGGTCTAGTAAAATAATAGTTAATATTAGATATAAAAAAATTCTTTAGTTAATAATTCAGTTACATCTTTGAAAAGTTGTAAAATACCTATGAAACCGACTTTAGCAGGCCCTTTTCTATCTTGACTTTTCGTTCGAACACAGGTGAAAATGCTACGCCAATTAAAATTATAATAATCAAATTTATTCTTATGTATCAATTTAAAGAAAAATATAATTATCTATAACAGTATTCTTACTCGAATATCAATTAATGCACTTTATCTGCCAAGATGATCTATAAAATAATTTATTTCATTTATATATTTCATGACAGACGGAAACCGATCTGACTCGCGTCAATGTGAACTAAAGTCATATAAGATTTTCAAAGTCGGGCAAACTCAATTTCTAAACTACCGCATTTAAAATGCATCTTAATCCAGCGTGGAGGTCGCAATTATCTTTACCAACATGATTTCTCCAAGTTCGCTAGAGAACTCCATCGCGACGAACCGCGAGCTAAGATAGAGTTATTACAGCGACAGAGACAGGGAGAGAGATAGAAAGATTGTACATTTTCGGAGGAAATAAACATATTCCAGGACTCGTATCGATCAGGAGTATTCTCGCAGCGTCGCGCAGTATTTCCTCGATAACGATATTCTTATAGGACGGCCAAAGGCGTTTTTCCCTCCTCGTTCCTCTCGGAGCTGAAACGAAAGAAACGGGACGAGCGCCGCACCTTTTCTCCCGTCTCCTCTCTCGCAGCGGGCAGAAATAAATCGTCCAACTCGCATAATAAAATCGGTACTGTTACGAATAACACGTGCATTATGCGCGTAGCTTTACGGACGTAGCCGAGCACGGTTACGAAGGTTACCGTATTATTGCAGCCTTCGCAATCCGCATTGTTGGTCTGTCCGCTTTTAATACTCTTTATTGTCTCTTTTATAACCAGAATGACGCGCTTCTTTCAGCGCCGGATAAATTACACGCGGCATTGTACCACTAATTTTAGAGGGATGGAGCTGCCCCCTCTCCCCCCTATCTCTCTCTCACTCACTCTCTCTCTCCGTATCCGTTTCGCGAATCTGTTCGGGTCGTTTCACGAGGTCCGATACGCTTCAAACTCTCCTCGTCGCGCTTCTCTCCGCGTTCAATCGCCGGCTATAAGCACCGTGGCCGCTGAATAAATAAACGACACGATGGTCGATAACATATTTCTTTTTTTTTTCTATCGTTCGCCCTACGGAGCGCTCCGTCCGTCGTCTTCGTGTCGAATAAAAAGGCTGCTGGATAGTTACGCAACGCTGGAAGACGCTCCGCTCCGCGCGATACAATATTCTGCGAAACGTAAGGTATTCAGCGTGAGCGCTAAGTAGCGTTAAGTGGGTCGAATTTACTCTGCGCCTTATTATTTCTACTTTATATGCCAGAGCAGAGTGCGAGCGTGTGTATTCGTCAGCGTGTGCGTGCGCGCGCGCTTGTGTGTGTGTGTGTGTGGAACACACAGTCGCCACGTAGGATGTGGCTTATTGCCGCGAATCTAGGTTATGTTATTCGCGACGATAGGAAGCGGAGAGCGGCGGCGTCGAACGCGTTGGAAAAAGTATCGAATTTTCTTAACACCGCTTTTATTTCACTGTAAAAATCCTCTCAATGATCCTAGATGTCCAACGGTATGACCGTCTGCCAGCTCGATGGGCAGAACAATATCTGCCCACGGGTGGTCCCCAGCGCAAGGATCAGCGTACCAGGAAAAGTCCTCTTTGCTATAAGATAAATGTGAAGCGTAAAATATATGATCATGTAAGATGAATCAATAGGCGGGCGTCTACGAAAACACGGGAGTACTCTTAAATAATACTATATGTATATATTTTGTATGTATGGCTGTGCTGGAAGCGTCGCTGCCCAAAAATCCTTGGCTTGCGACGCATCTGCCGAGGGCCCACGGACGCAAGGCACCCCCAATGGCGATGAGAGACGACGCTCTCCGGACGACCTCCAGCGTCACATTTCCTTACACTCAACGGCAAACTGAAATTCGAGAAATCGGTATCTATTCTTTTGTAACGCTCGCTATGCCAGCCTCAAGAAGATTGCCTCTTCTTCGTGAAGAGTCTTCTTGCCAAAGAGTGTTGGGCCATAAACGCTGAGCGCCTTCCTAATTTATGGTAGTCTCCGTCAAGTGGTCTACGTCGGTCAGGCCCTGCACCTCTCGGGTGCCGATTCTCGAATTCTCTCACATCAGGACATCAGGATTTTTATACTTACTGCTAGTCCTCTTTTTTAGATGATAACAAGACTAAGAGAGTACTTCCAGTCAGCTCGGATATGCGCGGTATAAGAAAAGCGTAGGTGCACCAGTTTTATAAATTCTGCAATACAGTTTTAACTCTTGCGGTCCTATGTCGATTCTGACTCGACATCGCATCTCGTTCCAGAAAGACTAAATCGACCATTTCCGATACATTAATTCTGTTATATAAATACGATGGTGCATCGTACAGATTGTGCTTAAACATTGAAACGAACGCAGACTATACGATGCGAACAAAAAACGAAGTTCATACAGTCAGGCTGGAACGAAGCACTGAAAATACCTCAGACCGCAAAGGATTCATTCAGAGAAGCCTGGTTCACAGGCCATCGAGCGAGAGTACAAATTATTTACTTGCTTCGCTTATTTGCACATCGAGCGCAATATTTTTTGTAAATGCACATAATTTCGCAATGAACGATTATAAATAATAAATAACAAAGACAGGAATTCTGCGCTAGAAAGAACTCGAAACTCTCCCCGTGCAATAAATTTCTTTCGTGCTTGGTGCCGGTTCGAGCGTGTCAGCGCATTTTCTTACGAACCGCCGACAGGAACGATCGTCCCTCGTCCTTTCGGCGGGAAAACGGGTCCGTCGACCGGACGATCATCGATCCCGACACTTTCGGTGTCGTTCGCTATGTTTGGAGGCGACGATCCTGATATTCCGGCCACGGCTCTGAATTATTCCCGAGCTCTTGACCGCGTACGGCTCTGCCGCTTATTTTCGCCTGTGTTTGCGGTCGCGAGGAATTTTCCACCGGCGATCGCTGTCAAAGGCGCAGATTTAAAGGCGATGAGAGACTGCTCGTCCTGAGAGCAGCGACGTCGGGACCTCGCAGACTCCGTTCACGTCCAGGATTTTTTGAAAATTTTACCCTGTCTTGATTTCTTGTTAGTACACCGCGGATCTCCATGCCATTCAATATATCCGAGTTCGTGAATAATGCACATTTTTTAGAGCAAAAGAATCGAAAAATGTACTTTTGAACATTTCAACCCCAAAATGCATCTCTGCCATAGTCGCGTTTTATTAGCTATATTTAAATTAAAAACACCGAAGTCTACAAATGTATGTTTCCTTAAAAATACGCAGTTTACTGACTACTCTTGCTGATACGTGTTGGAAGAATTATTGAATTTTATTACCACCACTTTTATTTGTCTGTAACAATTTTCTGAAACATCGTAGTCGCTCAAAAATCGTCAGGTCATCGCCAGTGCAAGAATCGACGTACCAGAAGTTCTCTGTTGTCAGACAGTCGAGACTCAAACCCATGTCATAAATTATTTTTGGGTTTAGGAGTCGATTTGAATGGCTCAGTGCATTTTCTAACATACGTTTCTTTCTGATTGATGCATGTCTCAGAGAATAAGGAAGTAAGGATCTCCAGGCATTTCTGTGTATCTAAGATCGTCGTGGCCACCCAAGCATTAACACTTAACCCTTTGGCTGTTATCGACGCTTATAGGCGCTTGACAAAGACGCTCACCGTGTACTGTTGACGCCCATAGACCTTCTGCGGAATGGCTCACCGTGTATTGTTACGACTTAACCGCACGCATCGTTCGTCCTGTTTCCAAGCAGCTCGCAGTCAAAGGGTGAAATTATCGCACATTATTTCCTGTATCTTTACTGTAAGATAGATGATTTTCTCGGTTGATAATGAAACACAAATAAAGGCAAAAATTCTCATCTTCATTGAATTTTATACAGGATGTCCCAAAAATGTCGGACAACTCGAGAACTGTACATTCTCCAAAGCAATACAAATTTAAAACTTCTTTACCACCTTCCAATCTGCGACTTCGTTTTCGAAATATAAACGATTGAAAATGGGGTATTCGCTGTGTATGTGGTGTGTGTGCACGCGTCTCTACACGTCTCGCCTGTGTGAGTGCGGGTCACACCAACGTGCCGTTAGGTCTTCGTCCGTGTAGTGACGCTAGTCACTTTTATGCTATTTTAAGGCCTACAAGGTTTTGCATTTGAATGTTTCTAAAAATATGGTTGCTTATTACGGAGAATTGTATTTTATATTTGTTTTCTTCAGTACTTACAATTCTTCTTCTACAGATGTTTACGAATTTTTTCGTACGAACAAAGTATCTGAAGCTATTTTCAAATTTAACATTTCATTAAATCTGAAGACTCGTACCGATTGAAATGACGCGTATACGTGATTAATTCGTAAGTCACATAAGTGTAAGTAATGCGTGTAAAATATTTCATATTCATGGTTACTCATGGCTATCAAAAATAGGAGTTATTAAATCTTTTCATATTTCCGGTACTTTTTTTTGGTCAAATAATTCCTTGCTCTACTTTTAACGTCGATACATTGCCTGCACGTTTTATAGATTTGACAAATTTTGGCGTGGCAAAATTCTACTGCACAGCACAGCGTATCTAAAATAAAATATTTGCTAAGTGGATTTGTGTCGCTTTCAAAATACATACATTCGCAACTCCGGCTAATATTCAAACTTCTATTGATCCAATAGTATGTATTTTGAGACCTATTGCCAGTCAATTTTTTCTAGGTGGGAAGATCATATCTATCTGTAACCGAAACAATTTTCACTAACTTTTTTCGGAAAACTGACTTATTTCAGTTTCAAAATAAATATATTTGCAATTCAGATCGATATCCAAAGGTCTGTTGACCCAATAACAAATATTTTTAGAACATTTGATAATTCCTCCATAAAAGGATATCTGTCAGCAGCCGAAGCATACTGATTTGTACCACTTTCGAAATAAAGGACTCATACATGAATTTAAAGGGCTGAAAGGGTTAATATGGATTCGTATCAATTGTCGAGTGTGATTGTATCAAAGATATATCGAAATCAGTTGCCATTGGTATCGGTAGGCGTGTTTACTATTATTTCACGTAGGACGATGCAATGCAATTACTAGGTGGTCATGGAGACATCAATAAAATTCCTCAAGAGATAAGAAAAATGTTGAAGACGCAGGGAGCATATGGTACCAGGAAGAGAAGAATAAAAAAATGTTTAATCAACATAGCGATTAAAATGAACCCTTATCTGTGTTATGTATAGTACTCTTCCTGTTCAGCGATACGATCTCCATTCCAATCGTATGCTAATTCCCTTTATTATATTCTCGAACAACTACTACAAAATCAAGGATGAAATGCAATAAAAATGTAAATGTACCGCAGTCATTCATTCTCCAAATAATAAATAATTTCTATTCAGGAATCATCGCTTCGGTGCAATTATAACACAGTTATCTTCGTTTTTCCTCCTTCCTTTATGCAAAGTGACATGGTTCTTTTCACCGTTATTAATTGTATATGACGTCCAAACCGATTCTGAATCATGTTGCTAATGTCTGTATCACATAGTATAAAAAGAACAGGAAACAACAGACATAACAAGAAAAAAAGCGATACGTGTGCACGGTATAAAGACAAAGTTCACCGTTAGACGCTATCATGAAACCTGACCTCCTTGCTATCATCGTCATTCGTTTGTTTCTAACGAATTACGAATTGTAATGAAGCAAGCCTAAAATTTTCTCTAACAATATCTGTCGATACTGTATTCTTTATCGTGTCCATAGTCTCAGCATCTGAATCATCGACAAGCATTTATAAACCACCCCCATAATATCAGGTTATCCCATGAACAATGTTATTCTCTGTCTCATAAGATATACGTTAAATAATATTGTTCCATTTTATTTAATACAAATTTTACTATGCATGTTGTGGAATGCGAAAGATGTACTGTATTTTGAATTATTCTATGAAAATTGAAACAGAGAAGCTTCATCAAAGCCTTGCAAAAATGACGGGGGGAGAAATTTTTCATCAAATATTATAAGGAGGAGACAAAAATATTATTTAAGAAGATCCCCGAAGACAATAGTTGACAGAATCCTGCGTTCGATACCGAAGAAAACGCCTTATCACATTCGATCACTGTATGATTTGCATGAACTAGGTTGTCCAACTTGAGCAGCAATGCGTGCAGAATTTGTGGGTCAAATAAAAAATGACAACGCAGTGGACCGCATGTTGTTTGATTTTTCACACTTGTAGATCTTTTCCTTTTGTACCAGTAATGATACCATTAATTGAGGTCATTCCTTTTAAATTCACCCCATTTGATAGAAACACGCAGGGACTTTTGGGGCATGCTCTATAGTCAGAATGAGACGATCTCTGCGCAGAGAAACGACTGAACCACGATCGCAGCGTCTCTGTCGATCGAGCTGGCAGTTTCGAGGAAATCGAGCGATATTTCTCGCGAGCGGATAGAAGCTGAACAGCTCTCGTCCAGGAAAGATCGAGCGAGCGGACGGACGAGCGAGCGAGCGAGAGAACGAACGGTGGGTACTTATCTGCGTATAAAGCGGCACGGTGAAATCTGCATATAATATTGATGCAATTTGCCATTAGAATGGCGACGGCACGGTCTAGGATGTGGGCTCTATTCTGTATGCGTCGGCTGAATGGACCGGTTCAATTAGAGAATCATAAGTTGCCCTGATGGGACCATCCTGCAGATATTACCCTCGCGGTACGGCCCTGAAGCATCAGCTTTATTATCGGCGGGGTATCGGTCTCGATGAAATACAATCGGCGATTATATAAACCGGGATAATCGATAGGTATGTTCGCGTTCGCGTAAAACTCAATTTTTATTAATTACGCCAAATTGAACGCATTTAAATTACACAATGCGAGCTTAACGTATCCGCGGACCTTAATCGTCGCTTTAACCGCCTCACCCCCTTCTCACCGCCTCTCTATTTCTCTCCATACCTCTCTCTCTCCCTCTCTCTCCCTCTCTCTTTCGCTCTCTGTCTCTCTGTCTCTTCGCGTTCTCCTGCCTCGATTCGCGAACCGGACAATGCAGGTGCACGCTCGGACATGTAACAGATTGTTCTCCGAGGGCGGTGCGTGTAATGACAGAGAACGAAGGCCCTTTTCCTCCCCCCCAGCCCCGACGAACCTAGCCCTTCTTCCTCTCTACCACGCGATTATCAACGCGCCTCTATCAAATAATACTTAAACCGACGCGAACGTTGCGTTTACAATGCCTTATTGCCTTCGAGCTTCCCGCTACCCTCGCGGACTTTCTTATTGTTGTTTGTTGCTTGCTTCGGGCCAACAAACAGTCTGGAACGTGTTTACATTATTATTTCGGATTGTCTGATATCAACGCTTTGACGGTTGTAAATGTCTTGAGAAAGCTAGATGTCGTTGAACATTTTTATCAAAACTTTTTAAGCAACAAACATTCTACGTTATTCTTGTTATGTAGAATATTTAATAGTTTTGCTGAACGCCCGCGGGCGTCGACAGTGCACGGCTTTGTCAAGCGTCTATAGGCGCCGGTAGCAGTCAAAGGTTTGATACCATCACCCTGGCTTTCGATCGCAAAGGGTTAATTTACCCGACACGTTCTTCAGAAACAGTGCAATGTAACGCATGTTACAGCACACTATGATCAGCCATAGTTTTACACAGTTTTCACACGTACAGTGGCGTGCACAAGTTTCCAGACAGTAAAGACACTCCACCTTTAGAAAAGTATAATCAAAGCAAATTCGAAAAGAGATCAGATTGAAAAATAAGTCAGAGAGATGACACGGTCGCAATCCATGGTCCCTGCCGTTATTTTTAAGAATATTCATAAATCTGAAGTTATTATGAATTGTGTAAAACGCAATAGGGAGTTGAAGTGTCCGGAAACTTCTGCACGCCACTGTATATCGTACAGTGTATCCCGTAGAAAAATGGTAAATAAATGACTACGAACGTAAGAAAGTGATTTTTTTTCAGTCGTAATAAGAAGGCAGAGTCTGAGGAAGTTGAAATAAGTGGCGAGGTTTGCATTGGGCCTACGATCGTAATAGGATTTGCAATGGCGCGCTGAGACGCGAGTTTGTGCAACGGCAACGTTAGACGACCCACGTCGTGTCACGACGACTCGCATTATGCGGCATTATATGCGTATTACGATAATAATAACGACAGCACCGACGACAACGACGAAGACGACCAACCCCTCCACTCCGCTAATGAATTTCATTATCGCCTTCTCTCTCTCTCTCTCTTTCTCTCCCTCTCTCTCTCTCTCTCTCTTTCTCTCCCTCTCTCTCTCTCTCTCTCTTTCTCTCCCTCTCTCTCTCTCTCTCTCCCCGAGATGCACACACGAACGCCTCCACGATTATACCTGCAGCCTCTGTCGGTTTCTTTGCGTCGATGTACACGGTGCTACGAAAAACGCGGACAATGATGCACGATTTGCATCGACAATGGCAACGAACAGCTTGATGCTTTGACAGTGGACGTGCAGATACATGTGTGTGTGTGTGTCAACGGCGTTGCCAAGTGGGGAATACTAGCTAGGGATTCGTCAGGTTTTTCTTCGGAATTGTATGTTTTTTTTCCTCATGCCTCTGAACTAATCAAACCGTGTAATCGCTGTGACCCGTAACAGAAGCGCAAAAAATATATTAACAAAAGAAACTCCGGCTCTGGAGCACTTGAGCGTGAGGTACTAAAAAGATGTTTCAACCTGGAACCAATTCGACGCCCGACGATCAGAAATGTTAGCAACAAAATCGTCTAACCTGAATGTTGATTTGAGCAGAATTGACATACACAT
Source organism: Macropis europaea (assembly GCA_916610135.2). Lineage (NCBI taxonomy): Eukaryota > Metazoa > Arthropoda > Insecta > Hymenoptera > Melittidae > Macropis > Macropis europaea. The sequence continues at coordinate 2,468,797 of OU744345.1, read as the reverse complement.
TTTAAAGCTTGTCAGAGGACAGTTCTTCAGAGCATCGTCCAGAAGTTTACATTTGTAAAGTAACTGGGAGAGCGAGTAAGGCTGGTAGCTGGTAGAGTAGATAGTATAGCGTATAGTAGAGCGCATAGCACCGTGATAGCACTAGAGCAAGTAACTTGCATACTATTCCGTTTTTCACTTACGCTACGCTGATCGCGGTCAGCCCTAAGTTGGGTGTCCGTTTTCAATGCTTCCGAATTGCTACATCGACATACAGTTTTTGGAACATACTTAAAACTGTAGGACCATCGGATAAATAGTCATAGCAGTCGATGCTGGGTGACATTACAAAGAACAAAAAAATATGTGTGTGGAAACTAGATGAGATTACTTTGAAAAATAAGAAAGTCCTGTTACAGATGGTCATCGTGCTTTGTGTTCGGTAGAAGCTTTTGATTTACGTTTGACACGTTCCGTGCCCTCTGACCCGCATGTGGTTCTGAACAATTTTCACGAACCAAAGTGGAGGGTTGTATGGAACTGTATAACTGTGGGTGATTATTTCAAGATACGAATGTGAGTTAAGAGCCATGTGCGATGGAGGCAACAGTGAATCAGAGCAATCGTCATTAACAATATTGTATGATTCAGGATTCGCAACTGCTATGTGCAAATCTATAGAGAATTGTGCAACGGTATATCATAATTTGAGGAGACTGATACGAGTTAAGGGCTAACGACAGCAAAGGAAGAGTCCAGCAAGGTTAGTGAAAAAATTATTTTGAATGACGCGTGGTTGAGGCACCAGTGACTCAGAACAATCGTGATTTACAATATAGAGTGACTGAAGATATGCAAATGTTATCTGCAAATTTATGTAGAATTATACAACAGCCTTTAAGAATTTAAGGAGATTAATATGAATTAAGAACCAACAACGACAGCACAGAACCGCACAAAAAGAATATAAAAATTGTCCTGGACTATGCATGGTTCAAGGAACAGTGAACGTGTTAACCTACCTAAGCCTGAAGCTCCCTAACCCAATGCCTACAAAATGTAATGTTTAAAATTTAATCACTCCAATTCGAGAAGAAATTAAAAAATGGTCTTCGTGATTGACAGATTGCAAATAACAGTCACCACACGTATAATTTGTCATGTACTCATCATTGCAATAAGTAGTCTGCAAAGATTCATGCAACCTGAAATATTCGATTACGTAAAACACTTGATTTAAAAAAGTATCAAAATGAAAAAAAAACAAGCATACGAATATTTAAAAATGAAAACACAAATTCACATAACCACAGCTAGCGATAAGTCGTCCATACAGCTCCAAGAAACGGAGCAATAAGAAAAATGAAATTTCAACGATGAAACGACACGAGAGGGGAACCGTTCGGTGGCCTTGAACGGGCAACATTACTAGCCGCTGCTATGGCATCTGCTCAGCAGGCTGCCACGTACGATTTTAATTAGCAGCGTGATAGCATTTGCAACTTTAACCTATTTAATAAGTCGCAATCGTTGCAGAGAGAAGGCAGCTGTGCGTAAATTGCGACTCGCCTGCTCGCGAGCTTTGCTCGTTCCGACGAGCCGCGAGGAAAAGCTCCCCGGGAAACGCGTCGAGCGAAATGGCCGTCTTTTCACGCAAATTGGGCAAGGAGGGATCGATCCATCTCCTGCAACGATTCCTCGCATTACCGTAACTCGTTCCATTTAGGCCATTAAACGCGCGCGGGGACATTATTTACTTCGCGGCTTGTAATTCGAGCGCGAGAGTCGTTCGAGAGCGTGTTACAATACGACGCGAGCTCGATTCCAGACTGAAGCCGCCTTCTTCCATAAATGGAGCGTCTTTGTCGACGACGTGAAACGCTTTTCACGGGTCCGCCGCGGCAGTGGTTCGTTTATTGCGAAGAATACGGTCAGTGAGCTCGAAATAAGCGAATTCGACGCCGCGGACGAATCGATAGTTTGGATTTTTCCTGCCGAACGAGTCGTGTAGTTTCTGTAGCTATATTATTAGTATCGTTAGCACGTCGACTGCCATAGTATATAGGCTGAAAACGACACACCTTTCTAGACTCTGATACACTATAGGTGTATTCTCAAATTATGCCATTCTTCTCAATGATGTTGGTAACTCTTTATAGTTCTTTACTGGTTCTGTTAGACGTTTTGAGATAGTTTTATAAATACTATGGGTACTCAGATAAATAATAACTGAATTTAAGCGTCACCATATGGGTGACATGGCCGTCAAGATGTTAAACGTTTTTGTTCTACAAGCTAAAATACAGTAACGTAGAAACATATGTTTTTCTGAAATTTATGCACTGTGTACACGCACTGCGCGTTAAGACATTTTATTGCTGCTGTTTTTTATTTGAAATCGTTTGTAATATTTTGTGTAAATTTCTTACAATCCAATTTCATTATTTATTTATTAAATAAATAAATGTCGTTGTAGCAACTTGTAATGGGCTGATCATAAACCAATATTGTGTCGCTTTTTTTGCTGAGAACTCGTTATAAGTTTACGATTCAAAACATCTTCCGATTTTAATTATTCGTGATAAAAATCAATCGCATTATGATGACGGACGGTTTCACAGAAAACTATTAAAAAAGTAAACTTCATTAGTCGGAATCGAAAAACTGATTACTCCGCGCCACAAAATTAGTTAAACCGACTGGAAATTTTGACCGGAAACCACAAATAGTATTAAACAGACTCAAAATGGGCCACACGAAACTCACGCATTCATATGTATTTTCTACATTCTATCCTCCAATGTGTGGTCAACGTAACTGTCAAATGATTGTAAAGCACATTCTTTTAAACAGCCCTGAGCATACCGAGTCTCCAAATTAAAAAAGATCTGAATGAAAATCTCGGTGTCCAACAGCAAATATCAACAGTATTCTCCTTCTTAAGCGACTCGATGCATTGTAATAAAATCTAATTCTTCATAGCAGCGCCGCTAATAATCACGTGCATGCATTTGATGCAACGTCAAAACTTAATAAAATTAAAAAAAAAAAATAAGTCGAACCGTTTTCGAGAAAAACACGTTTGAAGGTCTACGGAATAAGCTCGGGCTTGTCTAAAATTCAGAGCGATGAATTTAGATGCGATCTTAGACAACACTTATGCTTTTTTTGTATTTGATGCGACAGAATTTTCTGTTCAGTACCGGAATCGAATATTACGTGACTCGGAGAGAGGAATGCATGAACAAATAAATATTTCTAATACTCAAGTGGACGCATACCTGACTGTATCCCTAAATACATATTTGACAAAAATCATCTTCCATACGAAGAAAATATATTCTACGGTTTCGACTAATTCAGAGTCACAGAGTCGATCTTTCCTCGATCGTGCAGCAAGCTCCACCCTTGCTTGAAGCTTTCCTTTATTTCTTTTCGACAAGAGAAGAATTAACTGCGGTTGGCGTCCAAGCCTCATCAAGGCTATTCATTAATAAGCAAAAAATAATAATGCGACACTCGATATTCCACCCTCGTCGGACATACTTCATAATTCCTTCCCTACATACTGAAATTCAAAGAGCTTCTAAAATTCATCAAGCATGTTCCAGGAGGGAACGGTTGACGGGAACGGACGTCGCACAGCCGGAGGAGTTTCATATGTCATCGACTCCTTCCCTGCAATTATGAAACGACGCGGCGGCCCCGCGTCATCGGTAATCGGCTATAGCTGACTAAAAGACGCGTGTTGATACGCGAGGGTCTGGGAAAGCGTTAACCGGGCTGTCGTCGGGTCGGGTTCGTCCGAAGGTTGGCAGCACGGCTCGACGGGGGGGCCTTCTTCCGAAGTCTCGAGGTCGATACACCCGATCCGACGATTTATCGGGATGCTTCGATCGAACAATCGCCGAGTAATCGTTTTACGTGCGCGCGTGTTACGTCACCGCGCCTATCGACCCTGGAGAGAACGCTCAGAAAACCGCTGTCCTATTGTCTGGCGTACGATTTCCACGAGCTCGCCCACCGCCGAAGCTTTTACAGGTGTATCGACGCCACCGCGCCGTAATTGCTTGAATACGGAATAACGCTAACAATAGAAATAACACGGGGTATAACGGTTGAATGGACTGGAAAATAGATCAGCGACGTTTGCTCGCGCGGAAACTAACAGCAGCGCTTCTGTCGGCAGTTTTCTCCGTGTTGCTCGCGCTGTTAGGAATGCTGCCACTTCTGATTCGATCGTCACTTTTGTGTTTTGATTTTGCGCAAGGCGTACGGTACATTCTGCTACAACGATGGAAATGATTCCTCTTGCGGTCTCAGGAATGCGGGTCCCTCTAATTCGATCGTCGATTATGTTTTCTGATCTTGTACAAGGTGTACGGTACATTCTGCTACAATCAAATACAGTGTCCGTGCTGAATGTGTACAGTCAGCTATTTTTCAATGTTTTGGAGACACAAAGCAGTTGCTTATATGAAATTCGCATGCTACGAGGGGGCAAATCTATTGGTGAACACGATTTTTTATCTAGATCGGCCTCAGAAACACACTTTTTTTTCAAATATTCCTTTGTTGCTACAAGATGACTGCTGTAGCCGTCATATGCCAACGCATCAACAAAAATCTGACAGCTGTAGCCATCATTTGCGGCAATGGGTTAAGAGATATGAAGGTCAAGCTGACTTTTTTAAATGGAACCAAAAATTGTTGATAGATCACTCCATAGTGCATTTTAATTTGTGTAGGACATGTATCTTTTATGAAGCGGTTTTCGAGATACTGTGATCGAAAGAGTAACTCTCTCGATCTCTTGTTCTTTAACACTGTCAACTCTGGAGCCCGCCTTTCCAGCCGTAGAACCTCTGTATCTGTTTCAAGCGGCGATGTCTAACATGCGACACTCATGCCGCGAAGAAGACCACCGTCGATCCTTCCTATTCTCGAAAACAAGTTAACAAAAGGTGTATATGTTATAGGTTACCGATATCGTCTCGTAACGCACATTTGGTGGCGCGTTGGCATGAAAGAATTTCAAATTAACTAATTTTCTTGAAAAAACGCCGGCAGAGCACACTTTATTGTACGTTTCCAATCTGTTTTTTCATAAGTAATCACTCGATTTATACGAATCCTCTGCATCCATGTTACGTCAAGGACGCGTCCGACCGGTGTTCCAAAGTAACGCAAAAATCTCGGTCATCGGAGAATCAAGCTAATAAAATACTCTCAATTATTATTAATCGGCCGCATCGGAGAAAAAGTTGTTGCGAACAGGTTTCTTTGATATTCCGCGTGTATCGCGAACGACACGTGCGAGAACATAATGTATAGTATTCGCTGCGTCATCGAGAGAGGCGATCGAACGTTCGATTTCGCCGAGTCGCGCACATTCGCTCGCGAATTTTTGATTCCTTGACGAAATAGAATCTCTCAGGGTCGGGCAGAAAATGTTCTATTCGACCGACAATAATCGCCGTGGGCGGGGGGAAAAAAGTCGAGGAGGAGGAGGAGGAGGGGGGCGAGGGTTAACCGGGAAATGGAATATTTCAAAGCTGCGTGAAATCGATACACAACGAGCGTAAAACAAAAGTCTGTCGTCCCGTCCCGACCCATCGCGGCGTCCCGTCATCTGTCACCGGTTTTTCGACGTTATTAGATCGCGGTAATTTACGTCATAGACGTATAAAGGGACAGGAAGCGGCGACGCGAACCGGAGGCGGAAAAAATAGGGAAAGAAATACGCGCGGGTCATCGGTCCTCCGCGCGCGATATTTCATTATTGTTAACGAGTATGTTTTCGAGGGAAAAAGGACGGATAATTGATATTTTGATACGTGAAATTTCATCGAACCCGCTCCGCGGATCACGGTTGCTCCCCCCGAAATCCCCCGGCCCGACGCTCAAATTCAATCTCTTCTAATCAAACGTATTTTTGAGTGGCAAATCAAGCGTCTGGACGGTTGATAAAAACTTCACGTACCGTGTGCTCAACGCGAACGGAATCGCCGCTCGACCTTTCATTTCGTTCGAACGGAATTACGGATGCCGATATACATACATATGTATCGTGTAAGGACTCGATTATTTAGCAGCTGCCTCTGCTTTCGAACGGTGTTCGAGTTCCTCTCGCAAAAAATAGACCGAATCAGCGTAAACGTAAGCTTATTGTTGGTCGTTCGGGTGTTCGAACGCACGAGTCGAGCGTTCCTTTAGGGATTTCGAAGTCGCGAAGATATGGTTGCTCGACAAATTTGTAGACAATAACTGATAACAGATTTGACGCTTTGACTGCTAAGTCTTGATTAATTTTGATAAACTGAAACTGATGACTGCGTCGAGAATATGATCATATACAGGATGTGAAAACAGTACTCAAGCATTCAAACGATGCTCAATAAAGGTAATTTAGCCTAGGTTCTCTATTAAGACTTTCAGATCTATGAACTCGTATTTGAATTCTTGAGAAATCGTTTACCCCGAGCCAGGGGCCACCATACTGTGCCGAGCGCGGATGTTTGTTACACGTTACGAACCCATGTATGTATTTGAAAAATGATTATATCGGTGTATCTTGTTAAAATCTACACGTTCTGTTAAGTAGTTTGCAGTTAAGTAACAATGTGTACGATAAATCAATATCGGACACATTACAGTAATAAAATATTCTGTCTGACAAGTGTTGGCCAGCAGGATTTTCAAGAAACACTTGTTCCGAAGCTGTTTTTTTAGTTCTGACATACACGTAGAATACAGTTGCTAATTTCCGAACGTGCCTTCGCGTGCACACGCTGCGCGTTATATTTTATTATATAAATAATAAGAAGTAAAGAAATAGAAGGCAGAAGGTAGAAGCGAGCTCGCGTTTCTGCATCAGCGGGGAGGGTATTCGAGAAACAGCCGTTCCTCCTGAAACTGCAGCTCCCGACCGTTCGCAGCGAGCTAAGCAAACGAGGAGGTCCCTGCATTCTTTACAGCAGACAGGCGCTTCTCGAGAGCGCCACTTTGCTCTCTCTCTCCCTTTTCTCTCTTTCTCTCTCTCTCTCTCTCTCTCGCTCTCCGTCTCCCTCCATCCTTTCTCCGACCTCTACCTGTGTTCTTTCCCCTCTCTCGAGATGACACGTCTCGCTGCGTTTGTACAAGCACGCGCGTGTAGTGGTCGCCGATAACACCCGTATCTCTTTTTCCCGAGCCCCTGGCTCAACCCCGTTTGCACTTGCACCTCCGCTCGCGCGCGTTTCCGCCGCTCCGCCGACGGATTTTTATGCTCGACCAGGTGTCATCGTCCGACCAGGTGACTCGTCCATCTCCGACACACCCCTTCTTCCCTCTCTTCAGGAAAACTTTTGTACCGCGTTTCCGAAATCAACCGAGAGACAGCCGCGCGGACAGGTTGCTGATCAAGTTTGTCCACTGGCTTTATTAGATGTTCTATGTGGATTACTTAACACTTGCACTGATATCAGCGTCTATAGGCGCTTGATAAGACAGCTCGCCGTGTGCTGCCGACGCCTGTAGGCGTTCAGTGCAGTGGATCGCTTTGCAGTGCTGCAGTTTGGCTGCAAGCAGCGTTCGTCTCGTTTCAAAGTAGAGTTAATCCCATGACTTACGATCTTTCTAACGATTTCGTGCCATAATGTATATGATTGACCGCTTCGAGTGCCCTGATTATGGAGAACGTCTTTTGGCACGTACAAGTTGCTTTTAACCACCCTCGGTAAGTCGAAGGTAGTATAGTGCCTCTGATCCATATAAATTTCTGACTGGACAGTGGCAAAGGAGTGGCAAAAGCTGCTCAAAAAAGGACAGTATGCTTCTTTCTCGATTATTTTAATTACACTGCGGGTGTTTGTGCAAACATACATCCTTAGGCTTCCACATTTCCTATGTTAATGCAGTTAAATAAACGAAACATCAACAAGACTGCATTTGCTTCCTGAAGTTCTCAGAAGATGTTAAATGTCCATCATGCATCAATTTGGATATATTAAATTGCATAAACATCCGCAGCGTAATTATAATATTAAGCAAAGCTTCTTCATAACGTTCTTCCTTATAATACACCTTTATGGTATTAGTTTATACTCGTTTATGATTCACGTACTCAGCGAAAGCGTGAGTACAAGTTACTCTGAGCCACGTGTACGACAGCGAAGGTGCCAATGCTTCGCAGCTCGTTCAGACCAGCTCCTAGGATTCGGATCCTCCGAGTCGGAATACGTTGATTCATCGTTTCAGACAAATCCGTTGCGACACGGTCCACGTGAGAGCGATAAGAATTTTAGAGAACACCGTTCTCTCTGACACACAACCGGTGTGTTTCCACGTGAGACTAGTTCTTATCGCGTCTCCTATAAATCTAGATACCCGCCCTCGTTCCAAAGGTTAACTCCAGCTTACTTCGCTTCGTTTGAACGGCAAACGAAAACCCAGTCCTGCTCCGTTTCTATAGTCCGGGCACGATCTATCGACCGTTCAAGGTCGCTCGATCGAGCCTAAATCGCAGTAGACTCGACCACTATATTTATATTTTTTCCATGTGCTCATCAAAAAGGGAAGTCATCTACACCCTATTGGTCAAAAGTTTAGAATCTTTTGGTGATTTCTACCAGAATCGAATGTCCTGATCAATTTTGTACCGGCCCATCGTTAATATAGCAGTTGTTAATAAGAATAAATGTAATGTTAAGAGACTTTATTGTAAAGGCGTTAATTTTTTCACTTGTACCAATTCCAAATTTTTGGCTCGTAGTGTAATTTCGATAATTTATTCAAAAACGTCACCTCATTTTCTTAACGAGGAACTATTTTATATCCATGCGTATTACATTTTCGTTTGCGCGAGGCAACAAATAAACTCTTCATACCTGACGCGTTAATAAGCAATAAACGCGCCAGGGAAACTGTTACAATGACTATCCATCCCTAACACAAAATTTTACGCGAAAAATTCCCGAAGTATCCCGCCACGGTACGCTCCGGCTTCTCACGCTGAAAAGCTCGGGGTGAGAACGGTTTACGGAACACGAGTGAATAAAAAAAAAGGAAAAAAGGAAAAAAAATAAAAGGAAGGAAGGAAAAAGGTGGAGAGGCGGTAATGATTCGGACGCAGTTGCTCTTCACCGATTAAAACGGTCGACCGGACGTTAAGCGATCCGGGAACAAGAGAGGGGAGGAGAGAAGAGCGAGAGAGCGAGAGAGAGAGAGCGAGATAGAGAGAGAGCGACAGAGAGCCCTCAGGAACAATTGTCGCGGCCGAAACAAAGTTTCAATTACCGCTTCAGCATCGCCCAGTTGCCTCTTTTCACGTTCGAGTCCTTCGCGAGTTTTCAACGTCCTCTTTTTTCCTTGCCGGCTTCTTCCGGCTGAGGGAGGGAGAGAGGGAAGGGAAGAAAAGAAGGCGGCAGAAGAAAGCGCGAAATAAACGCGGAACTGGATGTTTTTCAAGCAGTTTATTACAAGAGAGCGCGGTCGCGCGCGGCCGCTCGCTCGCTCGCGCGAGGCAAAAGTCCCACGCGGACTTCGGCGTCAATTATATCCGCGGAATAACTTAACGGGTCCCTTAGAAACCAGCTGAATGGCCTATTCAGCCGTTCGTTGAAGGTTCTCGAGCGTTATATAATAAAGAGCCGTGTTCCGTGCGGGCATGACGTAAGTTCGAGGGTGCCGCGCCGGTTCGACCCGCGTCGACACGAAACCGCTAAAAATCGAGTCGTTCTCGCGACACTTTCGAGCCGAACCCGGCACCGCGCCCAAACAGCAAACTTGCCGGAGACCTCGCAGGAAGCGGACATTATTACGAAAACAAGCGTCGAGTCGTTAACGAGGCGCGAGCCTGGTCGAACTCGCCGCGAAAATTCGCGTAAACAATCCGACGGCTGTATCGACTTTTCTCATCCCCGACCCGACGACTGGAAAACCTTCGGGAAAGTTTGCCTTGGGACGAGGCGATCGGAGGATTCGTGACCAGAATCCCTGCCGACCTGTACCATCCTGCGTGCTATTCTACTTTCAATTTGTGCGTAAACTGTCACCAGAGTCGACACCACTGCGGCAGAGTTATAGTTTGCATCGGTAGAGCCAGCAGGACCGGGAGCAGAAGTCCAGGTACTGTACTCGTGTAAACGATCGGACAAGTGGTTGACAGAGTACCGAACGAATGTAAAAATGGGATAGCGGAGTGCGTAGGCAAGTTGCTATCGCTGGTATAAAAAAGTATTGTTCCGTATATCGTACGCTAAAGACTCCGGATACTCGAAAAATGTGGCACGCATGTGTCTTCGAACTTTCTGCTGCGGACACACTGTGGGAGTGTCCCTCGTCAGCACCGAAAGGATTAATTTGAAATTCTTCACGCGTCGAATGAACCGTGTTCGCGGTTAAGGAGGAACCCAAGCACCTTATAAATCAAATAACTCGGACAGAGGTGTGAGTTTTAGCGTTCGTGGAAGCAAGATCAGCGATAGACCTAGCTTACATTGATAGAGTAAAAGGGAGAGTAAGGTTAGTAGCAGAAATCCAGGTACTATACTCATGTAAACGATTGGCCAAGTGGTTGAACGTCTGGGGATAGAGTATGTACACAAGTTACTAGAGCGCGCAGTAAAGCAAAAAATGCAATGGTTGGAGAAGGTTAGTGGCAGAGTTACTGTACCAACGTGTTATCCCACTCTGCTCTACCAGCTACTAGCTTTATAACTCTGCCAACCATTCGACCAATCGTTTACACAGATATAGTAATTGGATTGCTGCTACTGCCCTCGCTACACCGATGTAAACTTTCCTTAACTCTACCACAGCGCTATCCGCTCTGCTCTATCAAGTACTATCTCCGGTACTCTACCAAGCATTTGTCCAATCGTTCGCACAGGTATAGTAACTGAATTTCTGCTACTGGCCTTATTCCACCCATGTAAACTATATCCAACTCTACCACAGCGCTATCCATTCTGCTCTATCAAGTATTATCTCCGGTACTCTACCAAGCATTTTTCCAATCGTTCACACGAGTATGGTAACAGAATTTCTGCTACCAGTCTTGCTCCACCGACGTAAACTAGACCTAACGAGTTAGAAACGCTGAGCCCTGTTGCGCAAGCTCGAACAGCTGCCTTGAACAACCGGATGGTGACGGGCTCGCGTAGATTTTCACCCTCGTTTTCGAACGTCTGTTGCCCGCGTTCGACCATCGACGGATCTGTTCTTCCCGCTGCAACGTAAACAACGAACCCTCCGCCACACCGTGCTCGTTCGTCACACTCTAACCTAGCGGGAATCGTTTGAGAGAATTCGTTTTGTGGACAGCTGGCGGCGGGTTCCTCGAGAGCCGGACGATTTTAACACGTTCCGTGCCGCGTGCGCCGTCGACGGTACACGCAACAATTTTCATTTCATCGAATAACTGCTGCGAACCCTTACGAAATTTTCACTCACATTTACGGTGCAATGGTGCTGGAAATAAGGAATGTAATATTCAATAAATAAATATTTCTATGTTCTGACCACATGTATTAATAAAAAGCCGTATTCGCGTGTCTGTCTGGTTACGGAATTTTCCACTGGAACCGAACGCGTTAACCCTCTATAACGCCGCATAACTTTGGAGTTTAACGTTTTTTACGTCTTATTTCATTTGTTTGCCACGAGGTAGCGTAGTATATTATTGCTCTACCAATCCTTCGTAACCAAGGAGTTTGTTTATCGCCATTTGCGATTCCTGTTTCTCACACCAGTGTGCGGATTGTTTAAATTTGTTACGAAATGATAGATAGCGATTATTCTCTGTGAATATTATCATTTCGCTTCTTTTCATTGTTTCAATAAACGAGAAAAGGATTATGTAATAATTATAGTGGTACGCACGACAATTGTCACTTTTTCCATTGCGCTTAAGTAATAATTTTGTTGTTTTCACACAATGATAACATATCTAGTATTTTCGATAACGTCTGCGTTCCTTTTCCTTGCTCGTTCTATAATATTACAGGCCCGAAATACGGAAACTGAAGTGTTGAACAAAAATTTGATACAGAAAAAATATTAGTGGCTATAACTCGGATGATTCTTTTTTAGACTTTGACCGGACGAAGAGCAACCAATATTATTTGCTCAACGTCGTGCAAATATTGACAGTAATTCTGAATCCATGAAGGAATTCGTATTAAACGTAAAAAAACATTACATTACAAGAAATTTCGTGGAAAACTGTGTCCCGTAATCTCTACGGACCAACACAAAAAAAAGGTACACGATGTGTTTAATTTCGAAACAGTCGTAAAGATAATTACACTGGAATATGTACGCGTAGTCCGTTTTAATTCAAATATCTATTTCTCACACGATTAAAAATTAATAGCCATATGCACAGGGTCGTTTATAAAATAGACGAAGAACCCTCTCGCTTTTTGCCAATTTCGAGCGCATCCACTGCAAAGATTCAGCAAAGAATAATACCGTCCGAGAGTTTCGCCAGGGGTATGGCAACGATCCCCTCGAGTTCCAGGAACGGTCGTTCGAGCGAAGGAAAAAAAAAATAACGGAGCATAAAAGCGCGCATAAAACGCTTTCGCCGGTTCGCGATAATCCGGCCGGCGAAACAATATCGTTTTTATTGTCCGTGCCTGGCTGCGATAATAATATTTATTTCCGCGGCGCGTTAATTTTTTCCGGAACGCCGTGTGCCGGCTCCGAGAAACGCCGGTGTATCGTTCGCAAGCAAACAATGGCGGCTCGCGAATCTTCCTAGAACCACGGCCGTGCCACTTTCTTATCCTGTCGTCGGATGTCAATGAACAATCGAGTCGGTTATTGCGAAAATGCATCATCCATGACTTTTTACAGGAATCCATGTTTTCCTGTGCTCCGTCTCTTGGAAGATCAGGCCATCCATTCCACGCGAAAACGGATCACCTACTTACAGTCGGTTAACCCTCACCCGTTCCTCGTGTCAATTTGTCACATTTTTCTCAGGAAACTGCGATAATTGTGAGAAAGCAGAGCGCCTTGCACCTCGCTTTATTATTTATGAACGACGCGGACGTTCTTATGCCTGAATGTACAGGAATTTCACTTTTTTATTTTCAATTTAAGCATTTATTTCTTCATTGCGCAACTGCCTTTTAATCATTGTGTCAATTTGTCACCAAGGGACAAATTAAGTTTGGAAAGCGGGAGACGGATGAGGGTCAACGGATTACGGGACTTTGCTGCACCGTGAAAGTGTAAACTTATCCGCAGTCTTGTACGAACGCCGCCACAATTGCGGCTGTCGGTGCAACAGTGGCCTGACTCCAAAAAGTCTATTCTGAGATTATGGCTATTGAAATTATTGATGATTCACAGTATCAACAAAGTGCTCGGTGCAGAAACACGTCTTCATATCGCCATCGCGGTTGCTCATGACACTATAGAATTAAACTATTGCTACACGGGTGGCGGTTTAGGCTGAAATGCCAATTCGCCCCAAATTGTGGGTCAGGCTAGTATTGTGCGTTGGTGTGTTTTCTTCAATAATTGAGAAGGTATCCGATATCGATAGAAGAAACTGATTCATCGAACCAGTACAACATGATACAACGTCTGTTCAACTTGATTGCTCGCTCCCGACTGTCTTCTCGTTACGCGCGATCGGAGCTATGCGTTAATTATCGAAACCCGTGAAATTCGGCTGTTACACGTGTTACATGAATCTGTGTTGTATGGCGGTCTGTTATAACTGTCTATTGGGTGATATTCGTAAATAACTTCCGATTTCCTCTCTTAACACCGGTGACCGACACCTCAAATTTCATTTAATTAAATAATTATTGATTGTCGCAACATTCTGAGCGAACTTCACACGGAAACAATAACGCAGGAACGGAAGAACACGACTGATTGTGAGTACTCAAATCTTCTTTTTCTTTACGATTTATATAAAAAATAGTAAATTGTATCGTGTCTGATTACGCATGGCTGTTTCCACTGTGGCGCTCAGATGGTAAATTTATTAGCTGATTCAATAAGGTCTGATTATTCGTTGCTTTTGCACTACGTGTGAGATTCAGATTCTTAGCTTCCGATGCGAAGCAAAAATCGTCAGCCTAGACGGGTCACTTGATTTTCTTAAAGAAGAAATAGATGTTACGCGTCAGGAATTATTTATGACTCAACCCGATCCAACGTACACAGTGATTAAGAAGATCGCAAGGCTGGGGGTTGAGGATCCGCGAAACCGTACGATATCTCGTCGAATTCGAGCGAAACGGGAGGCGATGAAAGGATGAACGAGTTCCGGCGAGGAGAGGAAGCTGGACGAACAGAGACAAGGAAAAGCAAAGAGACGGAGAGAGGAGGAGATGGAGAAGACGCGTATACGGGCGTACATTCTTTCCTGGGTTTCCACGAGCGAAGAATATGACGGCGGTGACGTCAGGCTGAATATTTGAAGGGGGCGAGACTTCAAAAGAACACGTGTTACGGTGCTAGGACGCCGTTTAAATAATGCAAAGTCAACTTACTCTCTCTCCTCCCGTCCCCTCCCACGCCCCTCCGCGCGCCTCTTTCTTTCTCTCCGTGTGTCTTTCATTGCCTTCTCCTTTCGCGTCTCTCCCTTTTCGTCTTCTCTCCCTCCCTCTATCTTCCTCTCTCTCCCTCTCTCCCTCTCTCCCTTTCACTCTCTGCACCCTCCTCTCTCTCACTCTCTCGTTCTTTCCCCGTCCCGGTGTCCCTCTGGCGCTCTCTCCTACTCTCTCTCTCTCTCACTCTCTCTCCTGTGAACGCTCTCCACGACTCGAGTCCGAAGTTCGTAACGATCGATGTGCCACCCTGCCGTATGTACCGAGAGCGCGATGAAACGTTAATGCAGCGAGGATCGGCCGTTCGTGCCAGGAATTTCGGATTTGCCTCCGACGTCGATTGCTCGACTATCCGTGGCCACTGCCGTTACAAATTAACGGAATCGAACTTTCGCGACCCTCCCCGCCGCCTTCTCCACCTCTCTCCTCCTTCTCCTGTCCCGCCACGCAACGTCGCCGTAGCGCCCGCGAGGGCAGAACGCCCGGAACCCCTTACGCGAGGAGACGCAGAAATTTGTGGGTTCAGGGAAACGGAGCAGGACGGGATGACTCACGGTATGACTATGTTTCGCAGAAAAACGGAAGTTTTAGCATAGAACGTAACTATACCGCTCGAAGCAATTACAGGTTCAACGATCTTTATATGTCTGGGACAGTCTGCCGCATGACAGTAATAAATGAAGTGTCTGGTATTTACTATTATAACATCTTCTCTTACTGTTTATTCCGTATAATATTTGAAACATTTTGTAGTACTTCGCGTCATGATGAAGATTAAACGATTTACGTGTGTGATCCTATAATTGTTTTCAGCAGTGTGGAATAGCGGCGGTGTAACGTGAAATGCAGCGATAGCAAAGATAATTGCTGCTGAGTAATTTTGTAAAAGCGTAGACGTTCATGGGTGAACGAGGCAGAAAGGAAATGCAGTTTGGAATTTCTTCGTGAACTCGCGTGAGAAAGGAATCCTTCGCAGAGAATTAGGATTTGTATCTTGCCAATGTCTGTTATAGAAATATATTTGTAATAAAACAAAACGATGCTGAAAAATAAATTTTCATAATCAATTGTTTGACAATTAAGTGCTGCATCGTGTATTCAAAAAAAAAGGTCCCATTGCTGTTGTCAAATTCGTAACGCAGGTCTGTGTAAATATCTTCGTTTCAAAATTTTCCACACAAAACTGTATTATTAAGCAATTCTTAAAATTTGATTATTCTGACATCTACTTGTTTATAATTCGTTACATATTAATTTGGAATAACTTGAATAAAAAAACAATAATTTGTATAATGCGACAAAGTACAATAGCAGATGTTATACTTGTTTGCAGTAAAGCGTGGACTCGCGACTCAACTGTCCCGTACAGCGTCAGCATACTGGCGGCTAACACCTCCGTAGCGAAAGGGTTAATAAATGCTAAATTTCTGAACGAGTCGTACCGAAGCATGTTTCACTCCCATTTCTTTAATACAATCTATTTATTGTCTTTTCTAATCGTTAGAAAAAGTAAGTAAATCGTGCGTAATAAACAAAGCAGCAATTTCGTAACAATTTGTTACAAAAACCTATAGCCAGCCTATCAGACGTCTCAAACTGTATTTATCATATTCTAAATTACATGAGACTTGTGTTTTCGGAACAACGGTAGGCGAGGGTGACTTTGCTCGAGTCGGGAAAAAAAATATTTAAACCATTGCAGAAGAGAAATAAAAAAAAACCTGACAGCGCTTAGTGTGACTACCACCCCCGTCTTGGAGCGACCGAGCAGGGCGAGAGGTCCCGAAGATCGGAGAGCGGAGAGCGGAGAGGTCGAGTCGCAGCGGAGACGCGAAGGTCGGGAAAAAAAGCTGGGCGGCCAGAATAAGGATTAGAAGAGGGGTGGGGTGAAGCGGTGGGGGTTGATCGGGGGTAGAAGGAGGTGGATACGGTGAATGAGCCGTGTGTGCGGAGCCGATGCGATGCACGTGCAGGTGCATCGAGTGGTGGGGGGCGGCAGGAATTCGCGCTGTCGCGGCCGCGCATTTACCCCACCTCCGCGTCGCAGGGCGCAGGATTATGGAACCACCCCTGTGTACGAGGCCCTCTGTTTTTAGTCCCGGTTTTTTTCGCCGATTGGCCACCGGCGGTGGGGCCGGCGACGCGCCGTTCGTGGACCGAATTCGCGTGGGCGTTCGTTCGGTGCCGCGCCAACGGCGTTCCTCCGTCCGGACAAAAGATGAGCGCGATTATCGATCACCCGCTCGGAAATCATGCCCGGCGATATTAAACTTCTAAATTACCCAGCCTCCGA
Organism: Macropis europaea; assembly: GCA_916610135.2. Classification (NCBI taxonomy): domain Eukaryota; kingdom Metazoa; phylum Arthropoda; class Insecta; order Hymenoptera; family Melittidae; genus Macropis; species Macropis europaea. The sequence goes on along the minus strand of OU744345.1, from coordinate 2,451,970 downwards.
CCCCCGACCAGGCTCCAGCCGCGCGCGATCCGTAACTCTGCGACACGCAACGCGTATTTCGCGAACTCGCGGGAGCGCGGGAACGCGGGAGCGCGCGAGCGCGAACCGAGTCTCGTTAATTTCCGCGAACCCGGCCTCGCGATATTAAAATCGTACGGCCGGCCATTCGTCATTGCAGCGACGTAAAAAATCGCCGGACGGGACAAAAGCTGTAAGTGGTAACAGCGTGTGTCCGTTCGGTAGGCCGGCTCATGGCACGCGACGAGCGTGCAAGCTCGCGTACGTGGCCTTTACACGTGTGCTTGCACGTTCCACGTTTTACGTGCTACGTGGCAAAGGCGCGACGACGCTTTACGCTCGTCGACCGAATACATTAACCTCCGTCTCTTCCTCTTTTTCTCGCCCCCGAGAGCTCCCGCCGACCGGTCCTCCGCCTCCGCCTCCGCCTCCACCTCCGCCTCCCGCTCCGTCCCTCTTTCCCCCGTTCTTTTCTACGTAAACACGATCCTTCCGACTTTTTCCTTCCCGGGGGAAACTTTCGAGGAGCCCGGCGTGCCAGTCAACGTGTTAAATACTATGAAAATGTATACAGAGTGGTTTGAAGAGGCGTAAAAGTTTGCAGGTTTATACCGCGCATCGAACCGAAGGAAAAATACTTGGGCGACGCAGATCCACGAATCGGTCCTCTCGGAGCAAACATCGATTTTTATTGCAAAATTCAGGACCGTCGACACGGGATGAACGAGTCGGTGGACCTGTTTCCAGACATCCGATCCTTCGGCTGTGGCGACAATAACGAAAGAGGGAGGAACTGAATGACAGCAACGCGTGAGACGCAGGCCCTCGAGTGTCTGAACTGCAATTACCAACACGGTGACTCGCGTCGCAGCTACGTTTCACATAAAAATGATAATTTTCGTTTAGAACATGGTATAACATTAGGTACGCGATGCGACTGATGATAATTGTGGCTTTCAACTGACGCAGGGTGATCAGTATGCGGATAATCGACGTTCCACCGTCAAGTATGAATGATTCCAAGAAGCGTCGGGGCTGAAGTTTTCGCAATGAACGGACCACTGCTCCGACCAGTCTTCTATCTTTTGCTTCAGCCGCTTCCTTGCTTCTCCTCCGTCCTTTTCCTTTCCTCCATAAATACGATTCTTCCAACTTTTTCCTTCCCAGGGGAAACTTTCGATCGCGTATTGTGTCGAGCTTACGAGGAAGCTTTCTTCGACGCTTCCCGTTCTACCTACGAAACGTCATATGTGGGAACCGCTTCAAGAGAAAACTCGGCATTTGGAAATAATAAAAAATGTTCGAGCGAACGCGTACGTCTTATTTCACTTTTTTTCTCGAGTTACAGCAAATTCTGCGTTGGAGTAATTCTTTCTGCGTACGCAGTCTAATTACATTTGACTGTTCATAAACAACGTTGACTATTCTACAAGCGCTATTTTGTGGCATGCATAAGGCCTTTCAGTTTATTGTTTGGATAGAAACGCAAGATGTACTTTTGGAATTTAACCGAGAAAAGGCTGATGTGCACCGTGCACAAATAAATTCGTTCCCGAAGAGTGACTGCTAGAGGTAGTCTACGAAAATATATCTCAAAAGTGCCACGAGGCATTCTCAATGTAAATCCGCTTAGTTTTTAAGAGAACTTTGAGGATTTTGCTAAATATTGCACAAAATTCACCTGTCTTTTAACAACCATACAAAGCCCAAGAAGAATCTATATAAATATTAAACTTTTGGCTACTACGCGTCGCTATAGAGGCTTACGCTAAGCTATCCTTTAGGAGAACAGAATCGCATTAACACCTGAACAGTTGATGCTCTAGAGTCAGACTAAAATCGAATTTCATCGAAATCAAAACCGTATTCATTTCACTGTATCAACCGAAGAATCGCAACGCGACTATCGCGTGGGACGGTCAACAGAGGTAATTAAAAATAATCAATTCCAAAAATTTGGCGGATCACCGGAACATCGAAAACATCTGAAAATATGTTTCTTTCTCCTCATAAAAATCCTACTCTTCGAGGTAACCATCCTAAACTTGTCTTCGGGCTTCCGCGGGTGAGGAGACACTCCCCTAGGGACAGCAGGCCCTGTTCGAGCAACCATTTAAAGAAAAGGAAAAACTGTATCAGCCGGATTTCGCTAAGCAGCGATCTGCCACGGTTTTTAATTTGTCTCCCAAAGAGAAAGAGAGAAAGAAAGACAAACCACAGAGCGTGAATCGGTAAGCCACTTCGGGATTCTAGACGGCGGGAATAATAAAGAAGGCGGCTGGCGCGTGGCGGAAGAATCCGCTCACCGGAAGCGGGTCGCGTGCGCGTCGATTCCGCGCGGGGAAAAACCGTCGGCAACGTTTCGGGACCGTCCAGGGCCGGCGGGAAACCCGTTTCGAGGAATGTTTTTGCACGGAAGAAGTTTTAACGCAATTACAAGCGACTCCCGCCACCCTCTTTCGCACCCGCAGCCTCCCTCGAGCCTCCCTCTCTCCCTCCCGCCCTCCTGATCTCTCATCCTTCATCCCTAGCCGGCTCCTCTTCTCTTCCACCCTTCCTTACCCGCGGAACCTACTTTGCCCCGTACTTTATCTTTATCCGTTTTTCACCCCCTCGACTCGCTCTCCTCCATCCCCTTCCTCGACTGCTACCTTTGCTTACCCTATATACCAGTGTTTCCCAAAGTGGGTTCCGCGAGTCGAGGTGTCTTTTAATAATATTTCCTGGAGCCCAAGAAGCAGCGACATTCTTCGCATCGACCTTCTTTTCATTAATTTTTATTTAAAACAATTACAAATTTATAACAATTGACTACGAAAAGCGTATGCGTATACACGATCCGGAAACGTAGCCTATCATCCATGAAAGACCATTGTAATGGCTTCGAGAATCTATTGTCAGTTCCGAATGATGCGGAAGAATGCAGTGCTGAGCTAAAGCATAAGTATAAGTAATTAATGAGTAAATATGACGATAAATATGGATACCAACCGAAGCGTTTACGAAGACGAGAGAACAAAGGACAATGAGATCACTGCATTAAAGAAATCAACCATGTTTGTTCTGCAATTATTATTACGCACGCAGCGAACGGTTTTCGGTGGAAGTGAGCCGCAGTTAAAGGATGAAAAACAGTATTGAGCATTTTTTTACATGAATAAATTCTCTATCTAAAACAATTCTTCATTCACTCGATATCTTATTAAAATTGAAATGATGGAGGTTGTCCGTAAAATACAGGTATGGGTTCCATGATTTTTGGAAAATCGTACACGGGTTCCTCGACGGAGCAAGTTTGAGAACCACTGCTACGTACCCATCCTCCGCGTACGTCATTCCGCATTATTTTCATTTTATCGTCAGCAATCTTGGTTAATGCGATACCACCTCCCGTCGACCGGCTACCCTTTCTTTTTTTATTTTCTAACTGAATATTGTATCGCGTTGTTGCTTTCTGAAGGGAGGAAGCACGCGATAGAGAGCTATCCGTCCTGCAGGGGTTCCACCACTGTTTGCTTCTGATGCTTTAGTATGTCTATAATTACGTTTATAATAAAGATGCGTTTGTTAACACTTTGGCTGTCACGCGACCGGTCACTTTTTATTGGCCTGATTATCGAGCGAGATTACATGTCAATCGTGTCGCAGTTTATCATTATTCTTCGGTAGGTTCGTAGGACGATCGGTGCCTTCAAACAGAGCTGTTTTAATACGGTAACACCCTCAGTATCCCCAGGGGAAAGGTTTCGAGCCGCCCCTTCGGATACCTGAACTATACACTGTACATGCTGCACATAATTATGGTACAATTTAGAGAGTAGAATATAACAATTGTGATAATAAAACTTATTGGAATGCGGTCTCTAAAATATTTATTGCACCGTGAGAGTCGATACGATAACCGAGACGGTTTCTGAGTGACCAATGGCTGGCTAGCGTATACAGTGTGGATACGCTGAAAAAAGGATCGATGATTAACGTTCGATGCACGATTCAAAATGAATGCTTTGTTATACTTCTGGAATTTCTTATTTTATTTTTCCGAACTGCGGATAGGGGAGTTTTGAAAAGGTGGTGCAAAGGTTTGTAACTAGGGTCGTACCGCTCAGCGTACCGAATAAAATCTGCTTAGACAAAATAGGTCCGTGAATCAGAACTCTGAGAATAAACTGCGGTTTTGTATTGCAAAAAATGTGGACTGTTGATAGGCAATGAAAGAGTCAGGGGACCGGTTTCTAGATATCTCTTCTTCCAGGTGTGACGACAGTCGCTAAAGGGGGAAGAACTGAATGTCAGCAACACGTAGGATACAGTTCGAGAGATTCAGAGACGTGACGGGGCTGAAGCTTTCGCAATAATCGAGTTGCTGCTCCGACTAGTCCTCCACCCAGGGAGGACACTATAAACACGATCCTTCCAATTCTTTCCTTCCCGGAGGAAACTTATCGCGTGTCGTATCGACCTTACGAGGAAGCTTCCTTCGACGCTTCTCGTTCTAAATCTACCAAAAACCTCTTCAGAACACTAACATGTGCAGACTGTCCCGTAATAATTACAACAACGCAAGAAACGAGTCACTGGATCCGTTTCCAGACACCCGAACCTCCATCTGTGCCCGCGGTAGCTAAACAGAACGAGTAAAACCCTTTCGAAGCGATTTCAGGAACTGTCAGGCCGGATCGTTCGCAATGATCGAGCCCCTGCTCCAGTTTCTCGACAGCGGACCGACTTTCAGCGGCCCCAGGACCAACGCATGGCCTCTGGCTTCCGGATGCTCCTAAAAAAATAGCCGCGCGGCGATCGGTCGTATCGGAAAGCCATGAATCGTAAAGGTCGGCACAGTTTCGGGACGCAACGTCGTCGGCTTAATCGCGACGCATCGATCGCGAGACTTTGAAACGAGCCACGCTCCAAACTGCCGCCATTCCGTCGACTTTGTTTCCGCGAGTCACCACACCGTGTATAGCCGGGCAAGACATTGCTCGTATCGATCGCCGGATTAATTTGTAGTCCAGACAATGGGCCGCCATCTCTGCCGTTTTGCCCGACACGACGGACGTAATGTTACGTTGTTTCGTTTCTGCTCGAAACCGAAGTGGCACCGCGACGCGACGCGACGCGACGCTCTCACCCAACCGGATCACCGCGTTTCGGATTAAGAATCCTAATGCTCTCCGTTCCCTGAACTTTAACGCCTCGTCTCGAGGTCTGCGCCGACCGCCTTTCTTACGCTCATCGCCTCATGATGAGTTAACGCTTTAACACGTTGACCGTCACACTGTATTGGTTGAAAATGGCCATCTTTCTAAATTTCTATACAAGGAAAATATAATCTCAAGTTAAAATCTTGTTAATTAAGAATATCAGGAATGTTCATCATTTTCTTATCGGTACTATTAAACGTTAGTAAATAAATTTATCAATACTAGAAATGATGAAATAAATAATAACTCAATTTAACTGTCACCCATGCATGGGTGACACGGCGGTGAAAGTGTTAACACGTTCCTGCCACGTGTCCCGTTTTAGGTACACACCGAACTTTACGTTCGGGCCAGGCGATGTTCTTGCCATTAACGGATAAAGTGCGGTCAAACGATTGTTCCTCTCACTGATGCGTGGAATAAACTTATTTCTTTTGTTATATTATGCATTTTATAGTTTGAATATTCATTCTATTAATAAATAAATTTCTACTTCACAGAACGGTACGCGTGTTATGAAAATGACGATCGCTCAAAAATGGCTTGGCAGTGAAGTAACCCTTTGCACTGGGGCTTTTTCTGGGCTAAATTTTACAGGAACACGGAATATATTTCGATTCTTTACTACAGTATATTGCTGGTGTGCCTGTGAGGCACGCTTCGAGCACAACGCCAAAGTTTCCCCGTGCATGGGAGGAGTACTTCGAGTGCACAGGGTTGATGCGTTGACTGTCATAGTAAAAAAAATATGTTGTCACACCCTCTGTCTGTATAAATTGTTACGAATTCTGTATCTTCCACGGTTCAAGACATTTCGTATTTTATACCGTCAGCGTAACACAAAGCCGAACGCAGGATTTCAGAGTAGGTGAAACGTACGAAAAACTTCCTAGTTATTTAATGAAATTGAATTTGACGAACGGTGGCCGCCGCGAGAGTGAACGCGTTAACATTCTATTCACGAATATAAATCATTTCGTGTTTATGACACGCTGTTTCGTTGTTGTAAAGGGTTGATCCAGAATGAAATGAAAGTTTCCGAACCCTCCCCGGGCTTTCGGGGCTCCCCGTGGCGGCCGCTTCCGTTTCCCGTGGCGAGAAAAAAACTTTCGTCGGCAGGTGTGGATCCGAGCGATCGACTTCTCTCTCCTTCGAGACGCAATCTCCGAAGCACAATGGAACATAGAATTTTTAACGGGCGGATAGGAATACGAAACGAGTCTCGAGACAATGGCTTTCTCGAGACCGATTCGACTTTATCTCGACCCGGTATTTCCTACCGAACCAATCTACGCGGCTGTTTCCTTTTAATATCCGCGCACGACTTTTCGAAAGAGACCATAAGTGGCAGGACACTCGTGCCACCGCCGTCGCACCCCTGTCGCGAAATTTACAGAAATTCGTCTCTCCGTGTGCGGTGATTCCGATGAGATCGAGGATTCGAGAGGCAGACGAGACGCGCAATCAATTTCAAGGCACTGGCATACTTTCGAAAAATTATAATTATCCTGTACACGATAACAGTGGTTACAAATGACACATAAATGCCAGTGGGTACTTCATCGATCGGATGAAAAATTCTCTGTTGCTCGTGTAAACGTGCGCGCGCGTGTGTGAGCTTGCGGTCTCGGATAGCTGGATACCGCGACACGAAGCGTGTCGTCGCGTAAACAACGGTAGACATGCATGTGTGAGTGTCGCGAATGAATGTGTTCCCGCAGCGTGTCCAGTATGCGGTCGTACAAATTTCAGATTTTAGATTCTTCTGTAGCTTTCTCTTTTCCAGATGGTTCCGGCCTATCTGTTCTTGAAATTTTGTTCTAAAGGTCCGTTCGCGACCCGTCAGCGTCAACGTTGCACATTTGGCGACCAGACCGAACGGACCCGCGCTCGAGCGCTTCCATATTCTTTCTGGTTCCTGTCTCTATTCCTTCTCCATCTTTCTACCCTACAGGAAAATAAGAGGTCACGAAATTTCCGGCGCTACAGCGCGACACCGTGATTCTCGTTTATTTTCTTTCTTTGTCCTGTATTAAGAAATTTAACGTGTAACACGAACAGTGTAATTATGTACCATTATAAAGTATAGAATATGCTCGCATGTTACGGTTTAAACAATCAAAAAAGATGGTGTACAGTATAGGCTCGATAGCTACGAGAATTCGGAGCTGAAAATGCATGCAAGCATCGCACGCATTATTTACAATAAACAAAACATTTAGCCTACGTGAAATTGTACTTTACGTTTTATTAAATTGCTCGAGTAAACTCCACTGACTCGACCAGAATCCATATTCTCCTTCTAGAATCGCTTTTCATTTTCTTCGATCGTAATCCTGCAACGCGTTGGTGAAATGCAACGAACGAGGTTCACTCGCATGCACTGAGATTTCAACTATCGAGGTTATATTGTACGTCACCGCCCACATGACCCTTCTCGGTACAAAGTTTCACTCGACAGACGCCTGGTCAACGAAAACCACCAGGGTCCTATGACTTATGGTTGCAGTCGATCGTTCGCACGGGTTTCTTTTCTCGAAGACCAAGTAAATCGTCGAACCGAGGAAGACCGACGAACGACGCGACGACGCGTCGCGGTGGCAACGGAAACGAGCTCGAATCGTTTAAATCGGATCGAATGAATCATATTCGCTAGAAGTATCGCGGGGTGAGTCATCGACGTAAATGAAATTATATTCCACCTCCTAATAGTAAAGCTCCGCATTAACCGGCGCGCCGTTTCCGACAAACAAATTTGAGCGCGTGACTCAGCCACCTCGTACCGTACGCAACACACGTACAAATATACTCGCGTAACCGCGCTGCGAAACCGTTTGATCGGTTCTCACGAGAAAACCTTCGATCGAGCGATATCGATCTGTTCTCCCCGAGGTGCACGCGCTCCGATCGATCCTCGACTCGACCGAAAATGGCCGAGCCGCGATCGAAGATCGGTGAATTTAAAACTGGCTGCTCACGGACCAGAGATCATGCGATGTACTTCGAACGGAAGATTCGGGAAACATGATCGACCGCTTCGGAGATGGACGGAAGAGCACGGAATCTGTTTCTGTACAGGTGTACCGGGATGAGGGTTACGAGACAGCGGCAGGCGATTCCCGTTGCGATGAAATTCTGTTGTCGGAGGCCCATCGGTGGGCGCTCTTACCGATCTGAACATCCATTTTATTGTTATACAGGGTGAGTCACGTAATACGGGCCACCCAGTCATCTTCTGTAACTGTGACGGTACGAGGAAATTTTTATACGTCATTTAAATGGTTCCAAATGGTAAATAAAAAAGAAGACAAATCTTTCACCCATGTTTTTTACATGAACATACATGTTTCTCTCCGGTGTACGTTATAGGTGACTCGAATATGCATTCGGACATGCATGATAGTGACTTTAAAATGACGCAGGACTCATCGAGTTCCCACGCTTCAGCGACACGTTCTCGAACTGACTTCTAACATCGCAACCAGAACTGCAACTGTTTCGTATAAAAATGACAATTTGATTTCAGAATGCAAAATACATATGGGCATAAAATTTCAATACAAAGAGTCACCAGTGATAACTGTAGCCTATAACCGATACAAGATGACCAATTTTCGGATGATCGAAGTTCTACCGTAAACCATTTCGTTGTGACTCTCCCGGAAAGAGAAGAACTGTCGCATTATTCACGGGATGACCCGATAAATTCGCGGCGGAGGAGATTAAACTCGGCAAAGGGTCGAGGGTCGAAGGGACAAGGGCGGGTGGATTCGCGCGAAAGAGGGAAAAACGTCGACGAAACGTCCCTCCGGTCGGAGCGCGAAACGGGTGTCATCGCCGCGTGTCTTATTTCTATAGGTCGCGCGTGCCTATTATACCCGGTCGAGGGCTCTTTTTTCCCCCGATTCGACGCGCGGCGCGGCGGTGAAAACTCGGGATGTGCAGCAACGAACAGGATTTTATTGGCCGCTGAGAGGAGGCGGAGGTGGAGGTGGAGGTGGAGGACAGGAACAGGAGGAAACAGAGCAGCCGGTGGAAGGAGGGAGAATGTAATCGAATATCCTAGAATTTAATTCTATCGGTTCGTCCCGCGCGTTCGACTTTCATATCGCGCTTTTTTGCGACAGTCATTAAATCTAATTTATCGCGACGCCCGGCCGTGTCGCGTTTCAGGGATACTGAAAACGAGGGATCCCAGCACGCGTTTTCCAAATCGAACCGACCGCCGCCACCCATGCCAGCACCAGCCCCGGCATCAGCACCGCCACCGCCACCGGCACCGGCACCACCGGCGTTCTTTCGCCGCGAGTTTTTCGCGTTACCCTCGCCGGCGCAGCGTCGTTTGTCTCGATTCGCCGGCAATTTCGACGGACCGGTTAAAAGCTCCGAAAAAGAGCGCGGACAAAACGGTGCCACCCCTCTTCCGGCAACGGGAAGGGGAACGAGAACGGGGACGGGAGCGGGGACGGGAGCGGGAGCGATGTAAAAAAAAGTCGGAAAGACGCGAGATCGATCGTTGATCGAGCGAAACGAGAAGCCAGAGAAGAGAGTCAGGGGTGGAGAGAAGCGGGCGAGTCGTTGGCGGCAGATAACGACGAGAGGTTATAAATCTCCTTCCGGTCGGAATCGGGAGCGAAGCAATCTGCGGAATGGTCCGGTCATCCGTCCATCAAGTCACGCGTACCGCGACGTACACTCTACGTATTAATATATCTGCGGGCCCGCGTTCGCACACACCGCGGCACGGTGGCACACGAACGCGCGGTATCGCGCGTATGGCATAGGATGTATGGTGGACGGCGCATAGTGTACGGTGTGTGTCGTACGCCGCTCCGCGCCGCGCCACGCCGCGCCGCGCTCGGCCCGCGTCCTACGCGATGCACCGTGCACGGGACGCCTCTCTCGTCCTCTTCCAACAACCCTCCACGGAAACGGTGTGTGCGTGCCTGCGTTCGTGTGTATTTATGCGCGTTTCGATGGGAAAAGGCAGCAGCACGCAACTCGGACGCGACGCAAGATAATTTCTGATTTACCGCGGCCTCGTCGGAGCTGTCGCTCGCCGTACACCGCGCGCGCGTTAGGAGATCCAAAGCATTTTCAAAATGGAAACGTTCGTTTCCGACCCTCTGCTCGTCCGCGCTGGAACACACACCCCTCCCGCGAGGGCCGCAGCCTGATGTGGCTGCCCTCCGTGCACTCTGGATGAAAAATTTGGGAACCGAAAGTTTCAACTTCGAAGCTGTAGAATTTGCAGCGGCTGCAAATTCGACCGCGATAGCAGAAACAGATGTGTTGAAATAGGGAGAAGCTGACCACAGTCCGAACGAATGGTACGACGGACAAGGTCGTTGATTCAGTTTTAACGAAAAAGGTTGAATGATCGGCTGAAAAATCTTTTCGATAGTTTACGCGTTCCCTGATAAGCCGTTTTCGAGCGACCGTCATTTTCAAGCCACGTGTGCCGTTTTTGGTACACACGGGAGTAAAAATGATCCGTTCGGTGGTTTGCTGTGAGGAGGAAATTTATTTACCCGTAGAGCGAAGGGAAGAATATAACAAAAGGAACAAGTTTATTTCACGCATTCGTGAGAGGAACAATCGTTTCACTGTGCTCGATCTATTAATGGCAAGAATATCGCTGTGCCCGAACGGAAAGTTCGGTGTGCATCGAAAACGCTGCACGTGGCAGGAAACGTGTTAATTGCTTGTGTGTCTGGAGGAGCGGTGGAGCACTGATCCGATACGTACTTACGATTTGAAACTTGAAGGCATCGGAGTCAATCAAGAGGTTTGCACTTGATATGGTTCTTAGAGACGGTACCAAAGCGGTCGCCGTTTGATACCAGTGCCATGGCATCGGTGAATGTATCGATACCATCGCAACCATGACAAATCTTTCGAGTATATACATTGTGAGCGTTTTAAAATTCGTATTTCGTGATCGTATTGAGATAATTTTATATTTGAAAACAATCGGAGACGCTCTTGCTGCGAGCAAAGACACGTTACCCGGAACATTTTTAGAAAATGGGAGTGTCGAGTTGATTATAAATGTTCAACATCACAGGATATCATTGTTAACAACTGCGTCGGTTGCAAGCTAACATTATCATTAGCGACACTGTATACTTAACCCATTTTTGCCCAAGGAACCGGCCCTGTTGCTTCAGAAACATTTATTATTGAAAAACTGCACATGTAAAATAAACTATCACTATAATACCAATTTAGATTCTGAAGTCATCTCTCATGGGAGCATTCAATAAGCATCCGACGCGATGACTGCGTACAAGAATATTTTCTGCCGACCAATGGATAGAGCTAGCAGGCAAAAATGGGTTAATTTGCCCCACCGCGTATTTTATATTGTAAAATAAAATTATAATTTTTACGCGAACCGTAATTAAAATGTGAGTAATCTTGTTACTTATTGCAATTCGAACAACCGTGGTTCTATCGTAATGCGGAAACGTTCTCCCGATGCGTTTCGCCAAAGCCCGATCGTATTGTCGAAATCGTACTCGGTGGATGTCCGCTATGACAGTCCGATTTTTCTCGAAGCGGACACGCGAGGGCGGATCGAAGGGAAAAACGGTCGTTGTTAAAAGATGTAAGCGCGTCCAGAGGCGACGTCCGCGAAACGGTCGTGAAACATTCATCCGAACGACATTCGAAAGACGCTCGTTCGCGATTCCGAGCCGCAAACTTGCTCTCGAACTTCCCGCAAGGAGCGTCTGCCCGGCAATAATGCAACGAGCCGTGGCATCGGGTCTTTATCGTTCCGCGATTTTCCCGATGCCCGGCGAAACCGGCCGTCCTTAATTATTCATTAGACTGAAAGTCAGCCGGCCGGCCGCGTGCATGTATCGACGCGAGAAATCTCGCATGATTTCGGAGTTTCCGCATCACGTGTCTCGCCTCGCGGCCTTCGCTTCCGCCCGAACAGAATATATTCTTTCGACGCTGATGCCCATTTTCCTGCCACGGGACGTTTCAGCCGGAGATGGCGTGATCTGCAGCTTGCGAATCGCGAGTGATTCGATCACGTTCGTTCCCAATCACGCTGATTTTTCACAGTGATTCGTGATTTTTTGTGATCGTCTCTGATCGGTGGGGAACGTAATAACAGTTCTCTGCACCGTCACATACCCTGTATATTTTATATTAACAACATCTAAACAAAAATACGAGTTACATCGTATAAAGTAAAGGAATAATGAGGAACAATAAAGAATAATGTATAAATCAATGACTATAAATTACAGGCGTAAATTTAATTTAAATTTCTTTAGACTTAATTCTACAAAATATAAACATAATTCTACTACAAAATAATATATAATATAAATACAATAAAAACTTTTATAATTTCTTTTTTTTCTACTGATTTTTAAAAAACACAAATAGTAATGTAATTCATTTTGAAATCATATTAAATATGTTTTTTTTAAGATCAAGAATTACGATCACAGTGAGCAAATTCACTCAAGATAAAAAACTCACGATCACGGTCGTGAATGAAGTTAAATCACGATCGTGATCGTGGTTCTGCGATCACTGTGATAAATCACTGTTAGCGATTTTGCACACCATCTCTAATTTCAGTCGCTTTTCAGGCGCTCTCGTCTCTGGAACCGCTCGCTTTATGATTTTTTCAAGGGCTATCCGGGTTGAAGTTTGTCGTTCGAGAGCTACACGGTGCGTCTACAATGTTTTGGGACTGATATTGGATTTTCGGTGGTTGATCCGACACGATTCTCACAGAGTAAAATATATATTTCCTTCAATGTTATTTTACTATAATACAACGGAAGAAACAAACACAGAGAAAAAAAAGGAAACGCATAAGAAAAACACGCAGAGAACGCAACTGCTAAAAATCTCTGTTGCACACACGCGAACGTCGCAACGCCGTGAAACAACTACAAGACGCCCACACCAAAGCGCTGCGTGTTAGAACGATCAATTAGCAAAGATAAAAAGAAACCGTGAAATACGAACATACTGAATGGACCATGTACCGGTATGCATATTTCCAACAACCGAGTTTCTTCAGAGGGTATTATTTAACCGTTTCAGTGCCACGCAGCGCGATCGCGTTGTTCAAATTTTACGTCGAAAAATGATGGCTTTTTAAGAATTCACAGCGTCTTCCATGATCGCGGTTGTTGACACCCTGCTCCTGCCTCGACCGAACGATACCGACTTACATCGACTGGTATCGTTCGGAAAACGTGTCAGAGCTTCCCCATGCATGATAGCATTAGTCACAATCATCCCCCGAACAATTTGCTTTAAATAATTCTCTGAAAGTCGAGGGTACCGCTGCGTCCCGTGATCTTCGCTTCGATCGGAAGATATCACGGTGGTTCGATGGACTGTATCAGATTAACGCGTTGACTGCCAAACTAGAGAGCCTGAAAATGATACGGCTCTCTAGACTTCAGTATAACACGAGAGTGATCTCAAATTATGCCCTTTTTTATCAGTGATGATAGCAATGCTTTGTAGTTTCTTACTGATACTGTTAAACCTCTTCAGCTATTTTTACTAACACCATTCGTAGTCAGGTAAACAACAACTGAATTCAAGTGTCAGTCGCATACGGGTGACATGGCAGTCGAAGTGTTAAAATTGTTCCACGAGTTATTGTTCGAATACGTTGCCTGAGAGTGTCAGGTAGCTTCGAACAGAGCGTCGTCGATGCACTTGGTTTTTGAACTGATCCTTATTTACAATTTTCCTCCTCCTTTTATACACACTTTGGAAGGTACGAATTCACACGACCAGCCAATCATAGCTTCGTTGCGGTTGCAGACGAGAAGGGGCAGCGTGGACGGTGCACGCGTCGTTTATGAGCTTATACTGCGTTGCTTACTATCAAATTGAAGCGGCTAACATCTTACATGTCAATTAAAACTTGCGGCCTTTAATACATTGAAAACAGCGAACCCTCTGATGCACGATACGTACCGTGATAGAAAATTTTTAGCGAATCATATTCGAGTGAACCTCATATTTACAACGCGCAGATCGCAATCTGCAACACGAGCGTGACTCGTTATTATAAGGCAAGGGGTTGACCAGCTTCGCTGCGTTGACCAGGCGAGTCCAGAAGCGGCCAGACTTCCATCGAATTGGGAAACTCAAGATATTCGTGGAAACAGTGACGACAAAGCTTCTGTTGATTTAATTATACAGCTTTTTTCCTTTAATTCGTTTGGTGCGTTCGATATTGAAATTGTGAACGCACGCAGTAGGGAGGAACGCGGTAACTAATTTTTGTAACAACATACCGAACTTAACCACTCGCCTTACGATTTTATTAATCGCCTGGTGCACTATAATCAACTGTTTAAATGTACCTGTGCTTTAATAAATAAAGAGCATGCATTGAAACATACAATTTGCCTTCAACAATTGTTTGACAGTCAAACGAGCTTCTTTTAGTTCAATTTTTATAAATCAGTACGAGACTGAGTCATATTTTTCAAGCACATGCAGCGTAATCTTTACCACGAGTATGTCTCGTTGTTATAACGCAAGGGGTTAATATAACCCAGTGGATTGGATTTATTTAATTTATAGAGAGAACGCTGTACCGGATGGAATAAAATGAATAAACAACAACGAGCGTCACAGCGGTGACGCTTGACGGAATGACGAAAGAATGTCGGTGAACCATCGCGGGAGATCAGAAACTTAACTTACGTAATCCGATATAATTACTTGTAAAATAGTTTCACGTTACTCTCAGTCGCAGAACTGTACACGGTTGAGGCACCGTTTCAACTTTATCGGATAAAACCGAATAATATGTTACATACTTCTTTCAAGTATGTTTTATAAGATAGGTTACGACGTTATGGGATGACCTGGTAGATCAGTGACCCAGATACGAGAAAAGCAGAGGAAAGGAATATGTGGGAAGAGGGTGGACGCAGGAATCGTTGGGAATAGTTCAACGGCCTTACGTCTGTGTACTTGGCTGTAAACAACCCTTGCGAGGCGACAGGGTTGCATGCGTACGGCTGACATACGATCGGGTGACGATAGAAGAAACAATAACGAGTACGCAGCAAGCAGAATGATAGAAACTGAAAATTTAAGCTTCACAGAGGAACCGAAGGAGGACTGAAATTTTTGCTTGACAGCCTCAGGACTTTCGAGGAGAAACGCTGTATGTAGGAATTCTGTGAGCTAAAACACGCTTGGGTCGAACGCTACGTCAGTTTTATACGTATGACTCAATTATTAAGTTATTTCAGGGCTATGAGACACGCAGTCGTAATGATATAGAATTATTATCAGAGGATCATAGCGTATAGTACACAGCTGCGCCAATATTATGGTACGCAGCACGCGGTGCACGAACTTTCGGGAACCATATGTGGGTTCGTAGGGTTGAAAGGGTTAACGACGAGAAATTGCCAGTTGGATATAAGAAACCTTCAAAGGTTTCATGAAAAACTAGCCTTTTTTATACCGAGTACTCCGAATTTGACGATGCTATTGAAAATGTTTCAACGATTATGAAGACAGGCCTTCGAGTAAAGAATACAGTCGGTGTCTATTTAAAGAGTTCGAAGGTTTGTATCTGAACAATCGTCAAACAATCATAAACGATAACGGCGATTAAAATTTATCGAATAATATGCTTATCCCTTTTTATCTACTCACTTGCAAAATACAATAATGAATAAAACCTGGAGAACGAATGCAATCAAATAAGTAATAAAACTCATAAAATATGAATACAATACGGACCATAAAAACATGGATTCATATACAGATAAGATTAATTAGAGTACGGCTGATAATGCGAAGTATTATATTTGAGTAACGCGGTATAAAAATCATAAGATCCTCCGCACCTTCTAGGATATAATTTACAATTTATGTCGGTCACGCTCCGTCTCAGAAGAAATGAACATTTGAAAAATTCTTCAACCGACTGGATTCTTCGTGACTCTAACCGTAATTAAATTAATAGCTGCAGTTCTTTTCAATTATCGATATACTCAACACTAATTACAGTGTCGTTGTTCCACCACATAAAAAATACTTTAATTCCATCTTCAACAAACTTCTTTGAAAATTCTTTCATCGATTGAAAAATTGCTAACCACCTGAGCAGATAGTCGTAAGTGCAACAAGATTCGAAAACACAACATTTATGTCCAGACTGCGTACGTTTCTGCAAATATCCATATTTAGGCTTCCATATTTCCTATGTTAATGCACTTAAATAAATGAAATATCAACGAGACTGCATTTTTCCCTTGAAACGTTCAAAACATGCAATCTTTATTTTGTTGAGTCATCGAACATCCATCATGCACCAATTTGGATATATTATCTATACTGAAGAATTATCGTAATATGTTCCCACTAAAATTGAATCGGATCGACAAAATTATTTTCGACGAGTCTCCGCCATGACAATTCACTTTTCACTGAAAAATTTAAAACGAATTGTTTTGTATCATGTGCACGTTAACATCTGTATTAAATAAAATCGAATAATATATTTACATTTATTCAGCGTATGTTGCATAAGGCAGAGAACGGTATTACTTGCAGGATAATCCGACAGCAGGAGACCGCCTGGACGGTTTTAGGTCGGATGCTAAGAAAGCGCGTTATTAGCGTTTCTTTATCCAGCAATAAACGTTTCTCGACGAAGTTCTCTTGGCGGTGGAACGAGCGGTTGCCAGAGGGTTCGAGCGAGCGACAAAAATACAGACGTTCCGCGAAGTACACGTCGGTCGCGGGGAATTTTGAAGAAAAGGCCTGAAAGGGCTGGCAGCGGCCAATTCGACGCGAGGACACCCCAAATGCAGCATTCGTCAATTTATTTTCTTTTTCTCACTGTTCATTGTTCTTTTCCTGACGTTGCTGAAATAACGGTGACCGATAATTTCACTGCGGTAGTTTATGCAAATATACATTTTTATTCTTTAACGGAAATTTTTTTACGTATCAAGAAAATGATACATCAGGTGGATGATAAAGATAAATGATAAAGTTTGTATCGAGGGATACGATTGCACGGTTCTCTATTTTTAAGGTATTGAAGATTGAGCAGTTAATTAAAATGTAAGACTTTAGCTGCCCCAACTTACAATTAATAGC
Organism: Macropis europaea; assembly: GCA_916610135.2. Taxonomy (NCBI): domain Eukaryota; kingdom Metazoa; phylum Arthropoda; class Insecta; order Hymenoptera; family Melittidae; genus Macropis; species Macropis europaea. The sequence continues at coordinate 2,434,613 of OU744345.1, read as the reverse complement.
AATCGACGTATCACAACCTCATAAACGATCGGTTCACTGCTGTGGGTGATGCTTGAGCTCTACCTCGTTCTTCAATGAGAACCAACCTGCGATCGGTCATTGGTGTGACTTCCTTCTACCATCCGGTTCAAAACTCTGGTTCTACGCCGAGACTGTGTTCGAAGTCTATGTTCAACGAATCTCAACCAGCGTTAAGCAACTCCAACGACTCCTTGTATAACTTTCATCCGTCTCAAGCCACAAAACGTTTCACACGATGCAACGTTCGTGCCGGACGACCGTGCGGTATCCTCCGACCGAAGGGAAGATCGCGATACCTACGCAAGAACACTTACCGAAGGAAAAAGCGCGCGAAAGGATCGGAGGATCAGAGGCTGCCGCTTCGTCGATCGGGAAGCAACATCAGCGGTGTCACGAAACGAAAGCAAGAGAAGAACGAGCATCGGAGGGAAGGAGCACCGAAAGAGACGCGGGATGAGAGAAACGGAGAGAGAGAGAGAGAGAGAGAGAGAGAAAGCGGCAAAGAAAAGGAGAGGCGAAGTTGAGCGCTCGGGCGCCTACGTGGCCCGGGATTATATTCCAAGTATTGCCATTATGCGAGCAGTTTCCTAGGAAGGCAATTTTCGAAATATTTAAAATACATGGCATTACGGTGGCTAAGCCGTCCCTTATTATAAAATAGTCTCTGAGAAGGGTGGCGGTGGCCACGTAACACACCGGCTTTCGACTCCGACTTCGACTCGAACTGTTTCGCCTCTCCTTCTCGTCGGCTCCTCTCTCCGGCTGCGCCAGGCTTTCCTCTCTTCCGACAGGATCGCGCGGCGAAATTATAAGCGTGCCTCGCGAACAGGTACCTACCAATTTCTTCCGGCTCCGTCCTTGCGGCTTCAACCGTGAACACGAGCTCGAATCTCGCAAAAACTAACTCTACCTGCCGTGCCCGCCAGCCATCCACACCCTCCTCGACTGCCTCCTTTGCGTACACCGGCGATTTATCGCGTGAGTACCACTCGACCGAACGAAATGCGTGCAAACTGGATCCTTCGACCAATCCGGATTCGAGAGAACTCGGACGATCGCGTTTCCTTTCTTAAACTGTTATACAGAGTTAACCCAAATATCATTGCAATATACTCAGAGAAATGTACCTCGAGGAGCTGGGCACCGCCCGGAGAAGATTCCAAGAATATGACGATGACGCTGAACGAGTGGACTCTTTGAGGATACGATACATTTATCGCTGCATCGTTCTGTTTCTCGAAACATTTTACTTCCAAATGAGTGTGAACATCTTTCGAAGCAGACTGTGTATTAACCTATACGCAACACATGAATATTACCGCAGATAACATCGCTATAGCATTATTATTCTAATTACGTAAGTTGTATGTACACTATGGCCGCTGATACCTTAACAGGGGATGTGACATTAAAACCCCTCGCCTTATTAATTTCCTACTCATTTCGCGTGATGGGAACGTCTATCGGCACACACAATTCCACTTTAACGACTCCCTTCGAAAGTTGTCAAGTTCCATAGCGCAAACTTCTAAAGAATAGTACTCAAGTGGGACTTATATTTCTAACATAAGGATCATATTCTGCGTGACAATAACAAATTATGACAAACCGCAGTAAAGACTGTTTCACCTATCCACCCGCATCACTACCAACGGACGTGTCGAAAATACCTATTATATATATATATATAATATAACAACGTCTTTGCGTTTCGTTCGCTCGACACGCAGCGCTGCTTCGTTCCTTCGTCTTTCTTTTATGTTCATCACGCTGCAAAAGTTCACGCGCGTGTACGAGAGATTAAGTGCGGTCGCGTCCTCCATCGTATTTTTGCATTACAGCGTGCTGAATTGGCGCGTCCATGCAAAATTGTAATCGTATCTTTTATTTATGCAATACAATTCTAAAACAAATATACGTTCCGCGAACAAGGCTGGACTGCGTCGTTAAGATCAGCAGCCAAATTCCACTAGAATGCAATTAGCATTTTGAATGGTAACTCCATTTTGAAATTCGTTGACCGAATCACGGGAGATCGAACGCGCAGCGGATCGACTTAAGATCGAATCGACGATAGAGGAGAACCCTCGATCACGTTTTGACGCGTCGCGTAATCGAGCCGCGCGTACCTACGACGCAGACGTTCGATTCGCCGTTGTTTTGTTGTTTCTCTCTCGCTTTCCAGAAGGAGGGTCGGTCCTCGTCCCGAGCGCGCATTTTAATACATCAAACTTTTCAATTTTCCCGCCACCGGTATCGCGACGAACTCGCAACGGCCCGTCGAAATGACGCTCCTGATATATCGCTTACGTGGTCCGTTACGCGTTCATCAACGCGGAATCGATACGTACGCGTGCGTACGCGTAGACGTTTCGAGATACGAGGGAGAAAGGGGCGCAGCCCGAGGGGTGAGACAGGGTGGAGATGGAGGCGGAGGCGGAGGTGGAGGTGGAACGACACGGGGATGAAAACGGGACGCCTGGACGCGCGAAAACACAATCAAGACCGTACGGCAAAAACACTAATTTAAACGGAACGAAGGAAATATGTAGTCGCATCCGCTGCTGTGTATCAGGATGAATGGCGCCCGCTCGGTTACTACGATTCACGATTTACCGTTTTGCGACTTTTTTTTCATCCTCCACCCTGCCTGCTCTTCCTCTTCTCGTTCGCCGCTCGTCCGTTCGTCCGTTCGTCCGTCCGCCGACCCCCGATCCGCTTCTACCATCCACCGAACCGATACGCCGATTTTCTTATCCTCGAAACGCGTCAGCGTCTACTGAAATCGGGACACCTATTCGCTTGTTCGGTGGAGATTTATTCGGTTGGTGGCAAAGTAAGTCCGTTCTTCGTGTACCTATTCGGTCGAGTAACAAATAACTTCCCACATACAATACGTTTTTGATTCTGAAAAATTCCAAATTATTTTGGCGAAAGCAAGCAACTTCTCCCGAAAGAACGAAAACAGAAGAATTCTGTAAACTCCAAAGTTTTAACTCCAAGGTGTCCTCCTCGAATTTCCACAGATGCTTCACATCTTGGTACCACGGAATCGCATGCTTTAACGCACGTACGTAAATTCGAGAGCGGTGTCGCCTATTTGTAACAAATTACTTAAAATACTCGATTGAGCTCTTTAGAATATTCTGCGGAACGAGTGCACAATCACACAGACACACTGTATCGAATAACGCTACTAAATATATAGCATGGTTTGTGGCGGATGATCTCCCTACAGAGCAGTGCGAGTAAACCTGTTAAAATGAACCCCTTGCCTTACGACTTTATCCAACAAGCGTTCAAGTGCTTCAATAAATAAAGAACATACACCAAAACGTGTAATTTGCCTTTAAATATCCTCTGACAGCTAAAAAAGCTTCCTTCTTCTTAGTTTTCATAAATCGGTACAAGCCTGTTTACGTCTCTCTCGCTCAAGGAGCATAATCCACGACGGGAGTGCGACTCGTTACGAGCCGAGCGGTTAAAATCGTGCGTGTCGAAATTAGAACAAGAAAATGACCAAATTCCGTGAAAATTTCAAGGACGGAGTTCAGAAGCCACGCGGCACCGCGAGAGTTCCGGCGAAGCAAAAGTTGCGGCACGCCGCTGGTGCAAGGAGTTCTTTTGCTCGAAACACGTAGCCAACGATTACGGTAGGAAATGTGGTTAATGTTCTCGAACCGCGAGACACTGACAACAGTATCAACGCCGTGGGAAAGAGAAAGAGAGAGAGAGAGAAAGGGAGAGAAGGGAGGAGAGAACGAGGATCCGAGAGGTAAAGCCGTTATTGCCAAAAAGGATAATGCGACGGAAGATTAAATTTTTTTCGAGCTGCCCTTTCGGACTGCAGCGACCGCGTGATCCTCGCCGCGGACTCTGTGTACACTTTTACGCAGGTTTTCCCTTCGTGCGCCGTTCATCGTTTCCAAAAGGGCTCGAAAAGGGCTGCTGCGTCGTATCAGATTTTTTTCTTCGCTTGTAGAATCGTTGATAAATGAAACAGAAGGTTCATCCTATGTTCGAGTCATAGTTCAGCAATTGAAGCCATGAATTGCAAAATGATACAAGTCCACAACCCAACAACGTTTTTAGAAAAACGGTTTTTGTTTTTATCTTCTTTGATGAAGGCTATCACCATAAGAGTGACCTAATACACAATTTTGAGTGAATTAATATTTCAAATTAAACCACCTCTCATATGGCTGCACTTTAATTCCATAGTGTCCTTTGCAACCTTCCATAAACCTTCACGAGGTAGCAAATAAAATACCGTGCTTTTGCCCCAAGCATTTTCTTGATGCTTTAAGACGTCAATAATTTCAATATCTATAATCTCACAAGAAATTTTGTTGGGTTAGGCCATTGCTGCGCTGATAGCCTCGCTTCTCCATTAATCTTGCATTTTTTTGGGAACACTGTTTATATAAATACGTACATTTTTCCGTTGTTTGTCAAAACGTGCTGTTTTAGAATTCATGGTTTCAATCGATGATTCAACACCTTCAAATAAGTTGTATCAACACATTTACGGCCGCAAACATTTAGCGAAAAGTTATTACCTTGATCATTTTTTCAAGGCTTCGGTTAAATAAGAAAACATTCTACGTTATTCGTTTTATATCGATCAGTTTACGATTTTAACTTTATAAATACTTAGTTATTTATTTGTTGTCCGTTATAGGTGCGCTCAGTTATTTGTTTCGCACGCGGATTATTCAAATCGGTTAAGTCGCATGTGTGTGACAGAGGCCGTGAAAATGTGAGCCCTTCGATCGCCGCACGCTTCAAATGAAAACCGTTCGCTGCGGGAGGAATTATAATACGCTGCTCATCACACTTCAGAGATGAAGCCACCGAATTTCGCACATTCACTCAGATATCAGGTTGCTGCGTAAGTTCTGTCCGCCAACAAAGACGCGACGCTAAGGAATTGACGGACGAAACTTATGCAACGCCTGTATAATATGAGAAAATAAACGAATTTTCTATATTTAACATTATCATATTTTTATTTGACGTCAGGTTTACTCAGCAGATTGAGAGTTTGTACTATCCGATATCATGCCAAGTAACAAATTATTTATGAATAGGATCCTTCAATTCTTTTGAGCAGCGTAGGAGAGCAACAATGGTTGACTTCATTTATTCATTTGCTTTATTATTTTATACCCTCTCTTATTCATTCATTATTTACTCGTATGTTCTATCTCATCTTTGAATATTCGCATATTATCCCAACCGAGAACCAGTTCTCGAAGCTATTTTAGGGGTCGTTCGTGCCAAAGGGTTAACACATATTCACAGCTAAGCGTATGTTAGCCGACTTCCCGTTCACGCCAGCCACATTATTTGGAATAAGGATAATGAAATATGACATTGGATTACAACATCGAATTAGACATAAATATTATATGCATTTCTACTATTACGAAATTTGGTCATAGTCTTACAAATGTAAACGATTGCGTGTTATACGCGTTAATAGTGATCGGCGGTCGCAGCGTAAACGGAAAACTCAGGTGTGGCGGTGAACGCGTTCAGAGGATACATTTTGTTCGAAGGGAGCTTTATTTTCGAGAAAACGAAGTTTAAAGACTGATAAAACAGGCGAGCACGTAGCTGAAATTCAACATAATGAATTCTGCTATAGATCTCTACTATGCTATTCATTGTTACTTCTTTACAGTAATATTAGAATTAACTATTGAATAGAAGAATTTGAATCCCTTGCCTTGCAACAAGGAGTCCCACTCGTGACACAGAATATGACTGACATGTTCCAAATACGAGTCTCGCTCGTGGTATTCCAATTCTTTGAAGTTTTCCACTGCAGCACATTTGAGTTTCAGAGGATTGTTAGAAGCCAATTGTACGTGTTGACACGCGTTCTTCATTTGTCAGGGCATGCCAGGACTCGAACGGTGAACTTTATCGCGCGAAATCGTTGGAAAAACGAAACGCAAGAAGTTAAAGTCAAATTAATTTTGCTGAATGTAATCCTTTGACTGCTTGGAAATTGGGTGAACGCTGCGTGCGGCCGAGACGCGGTAGCAGATAATGAACCATTGCACCGACCGCCCATGGGCGTCGACGGTGCACGGTGAGCGACTTTCTCGAGCGTCTACGAGCGCCGATAGCAGTCAAAGGGTTAAAAGTAAGTTTTCGGTAATGTTTTCGACGTATTTTAAACCACAGCATCGACCCTATGTCGATTCTAAAACGAACCACGACACCCTCTCCACGGAAACGTAACTTTATCCGGCAACCAACAAAACCTTTATATTTCTGGTTAGCAATAACGGTCCCCGAACAACAAGTTACTCTACGAGTTAATATTCCAGCGAACGCGCAGGCAAAAAATTGCCAGGCTCATCGAAGGATAACGCACGCCGCTCTCGCCCGGCGATCGGGGTTAAAAGACAATTTACATTTAAATTCCTCAGAGGATCCGGAGGCAGCGAAACGGGAAACGAATCTTGGCTAAACCGTCGATAATCCATCGCGGAAGATATTTTTCCGCAAGGCGGGGAGAGAGCCGGTCGTCGAGGTGTCCGCTTTATTCCGCATCATTTTCCGCGGCTCGCGTCGGATTTTCGCGTAACTCGCGAAATGCCGGAACGTACGGCTTCTATTTAGGTTTGCCCGCATCAATTAGGCATTTTAATCGGAAAGGCCTCGCGCGCCGGAATAGTTGCGATATACTAGCCGTATTACGATACGAGCGCAGGCATGCCCAGGCGCAGCCAGGAGAATTGGAACGTGGTTGCGTTAACATAATGGAATTCCGCGGAATGTTATACCCATTATACATGGCCGATTGCGTCATCGGACCGATATGTACCCACGATAGAAAAATAATACCGCCGACTCGCTTCAATTTTCTAGATTGAGGCGAATAGAAATTCGTGTGATGAAACGGCGTTCACTTTGAGCCGGGGCGTTTCGTCACCGGCTTTTGGATCACTTCCGAGACTCGCGGGTTTCGCAAGTTCACCAGGAAGCAACAAACGCAAAGAACTTCGGATGTCCCGAGTGGTGATGGTGGAACGTTTGTTGTGATGTACCAAATAAGATGTTTCATATAGCGAATACGTATCCAGGATAGAAAAATAATACCGCCGACCAGCTTCAATTTTCTAGATTGAGGCGAATAGAAATTCGTGTGATGAAACGACGCGCACTTTGAGCTGGGGCATTTGGTTCGCTTCCGAGACTCACATGTTTCGCAAGTTCTCCAAAAAGCAATAAACGTACGGAGCTTTGAGTGTCGCGCGATGTTATTGTTAAGGTCACCAACAGAAACCAGGTTTATGGTGCGAACGTGACTTCTCGATGTTTTTTAAGATTTGTTCGCATCATGTTCGGACTCCATCGACTTCAGTAACTCACGATACAGTATTTCCAGATTCTTCAGAATTCTGGTACGGAGTTTCAAGGATTAGAACTTTCTCAGTTTCTAGATAGTAATTGATGTGCCATAAACCATATGCACCCTAGTCGGAGCGCTCAAGTACTTTCCCAGGCTCTGGGGCACGCGCGGTACCCCCGTGATTTGCATATTCCCTTGTCCTATCGTCTCCTGAACGCGTACGGGAATTTTTCTGGAGACAACGGTATCAGGATGCACGCGTTACAGTCTGCAAATAGTAACTTTGGTACTCTGGTAACACAGATATACACTTTATTTACTAACAACACGTCCTCATTCCATTTCAGAAGCTGTCCTAACTGGTATTTTTAATAATTCTGATCGGTACTGTTAGTCATTCCAAAGAACGTTCCAACTCTACTGTCCTTAAGTAACTAACGTACGCGTGCATTACAATGAAATGCGCGTGGGATTTTTCTTCATGTTCCTTTATTTCTTCTTTATTTTCTTTATTCATGCGATTCATGTTCGGGTTTCGACTCATTGATCATCGATCTCAGATTTTAATTGGTCAGCTAATCGATTGAAAATAGGACTAGGTTGCTGTTGATGGCGTTGAATTCATATCCAGTGTCTCAATTGATGTTATCAATTTTTTGCATCTCAAAGAGTTTCTCTGCATTTTCTCGAGAAGCAGCCTTTGGGTGTTGCTATAACCTTTGTTTTTTTTCTAACAGTATTCTGTATATTACAGTTATTTCATGTTCGACCGGGTACAGCCTACTCCGGTGCACCTCTAATGTTCTTCCAGCACAAGGTCTGCACAAATATAAAACGATCTTGCGAGTTGAATCGAACAACTCCTGCGTTCCACCGGGCTCTGCGAAATGTTCTGCGATTTCTACGATAAGAATTACACGCAGGGAACACGGAACGCGTACAGCGGAGGACGCGGTTCGTTCCGAGCGAAACGGAAGAGCAACGAAATATGGCAGACCTCTAACAGGATCTGAAATGAGCGGAGGTAACAGACGGTGGAAGGTTCTAAATTCAACACTCGGCGTGTACAGGTGTCCCGAAACAGGGTTCGTGGAACTCGTGCGACACGTACCACCGAAAGCTTAAAATCGGTGCAGTTAGCGGAATTTCTGTTTGCCACATTCGTTTTCGCGCACCGGGTTCCGGCAGGACGCGAATCTGACGTCGATTCTCGGATACGTACGAATCAAGCATCTTTTAAAATGGAAATCTATGTACAGACCATCCTTGAAACGTAACAGTCGTACTCTGTTGCGTTGGCCGCAAAGATGTTTCGTTTTTGTCAGTAGGTGACAGCGATGTTGCGTTACTCCTTTACTTGTCTATTGTTTTAGCGAATACCGATATAATCTGAAAGCTTAAACTTCGAAGAGTCATATAAAAAATAGTGTCCAGATTAGTGGAGTTTGTCACCTGTTATAAAACATGTACAGTGTGTGGTCAAGACGCTGTAAATGGTCGCATGTGCCAATTTCGGTTTGCAGAGTTTCATGCTGATTATTTTTCCGTCAGGAGACGTCCAACGTTTTGGAAAGCCGAGTACGATGAACGACGATCAAATAAACACCTTGGTCGATGATAATCCGCGTGAAACGACCCGAGATATCGCAGACATACTTAAAACATCTAAATCCAGAGTTGAAAATCATTTGCACGAACTAGGCTACGCGAATCGATACGATATTCGGGTGCCGCATGCACTGACGGAGCAAAATTTGATCAACCGCGCCTCTGTCCGCGACTAAACGCTCAAACGTAACGAATACGACCTATTTTTTAAAAGAATGGTGTGGGGAGATGAAAAATGGATCACGCATGACAATGTTGAACGCAAAAGATCCCGGAGCGAAAGAAACGGAGGACCGTGAACGCGACTCCTGAGCCCGGTCTTCGTTCGAGAAACGTCATGTTATGCATTTGCTGGGGTTGGAAGGGTATCCTGTATCACGAACTCTTGCCAAGCGATCAAACGATTAAATCGGACAAATACTGTTCGCAACTGGATAAATCGAAGACGGTGATGTAGCAGAACCGCTTATAATTGATAGGCAGAAAGAGCGTTGCGTCCCAGCAGGTCAACGTTCGATCTCACGTCTCTTTAGCTGCTCGCCAAAAATTGTCAGAGCTTGGATGGGATATCTCACCCGTCACACTCGCCGGACATTGCACCGTCCGACTGCCATTTATTCCCGCGTTTAAAAGATTCTCTCAGAGAGGACAAAATTGCAAATTTGGAGGCCTGCAAAATACATCTGGAGAAGTTTCTTGACAACAAAAGTGGAAAGTTTTTCGAGGAAGTTGCCTGAAAGATGACATTGCGTAACAGTCACTGTGACTGAATTTCCTTTTGAAATCGAGAAGAATGTTTGACCACCCCAAAAATGACAGGAAGCCTGCAAGGGAATGATCAAACGCAATCTTTCTCAACGATTCACATTAAAAAAAGAACACTATACATCCGTATAAAGAGATTCGGCGAGCGCACGATGACACGGTCTGAAAAATAAATTTCCAAACATTCGACCGGAGACTTCACGAGCTTCCTGACCATTTATCCGCGTTCGCTAACGGACGGACGGATTGGATTTTCGAGGGAAACGCGGAAGAGCGTGGAAGAAAATTCGTCGGGCATCGATCGAGGCCGCGTAAAACGTTGCCACCTAACGACGTTCCATCGAATGAATAAGAAAGGAGATCCGGCGGTCGTGAAGCGGCCTTATCGAGATTCTTAACGTTTAGAGAGCGTTTCGAGGGCGATGGAATCGGGAGGGAAAAAGGCGGGATGATAGAAGCGAGCGGCGCGGTTCGGGTCGGGTCTGGTCGGGAAAATCGGAGGAGACCTCGGAGTGAGAGAGGGAGAGAGGCTGAGAGGGAGAGAGGGAGAGAAAGGGAGAGAGACGGAAGGGTTGTCGAACGAATTGCGAAACGAGGCGCGGTTACTAGCTGTTCGTTTAATAACTTGCGCCGGTGGCGGACGATAAATAATGCAGGAGACACCGTCGTCCCGATGTAATTAACGAGAACAGTCGATATCCGGTGTGTGTCACGTATGCACGAACGAGCGCGTAGTCAATATTTGTCGTTCGTTTTAACAAAAAGAACGTTACAAAACGGTCGGATGCTCCGCGTCCAAATATTGACTATGCTCATTGACGTTCATTGATACTCTCAATTAGCGCGCACCGTCGAAGCCGATCGCCCGTTAATTGGGCACCTTTTCGCCAAAAGGCACCGTTACACGACGTTCTCGCCGGTTTAAAAACGTTCGTAATTGGGAACGCCTAACCTCCACCGACCTACGGACGCCGAACACCGTCCTTTTGCCACCAATTATCAAAAACCTCGCCTTTTCTTCGACCCCGCGCCTGCACACGCTCCCGCGAATTTGCAGCCGGGCCCAGGCGGGCAACTTCCTCGAAACGCGGAAACCGCGCCGCCAGAGGATCTCGTTAGCCGAGGAGACAGAGCAATTACCAACTTCGACGTTTCATCGATTTTTAGCCGACCGTCCGCCCGCTAATTTGCCAACGACACCTAAACTTCCCGTTTGCGAACACCAAGATACCATACGGCCGGGCGTCGCTCAACCGCGGGGGTACGTTTTCAGAAATGCGTCGACGGGCGAAATCGTTCGTTTCGTCGTTGCACGAATTCCATGGAGAGTACTCGGATAAACCCAGGCGGTACAGTTTGCTACACGCCTAGGTTATACGGTGTAGCCTATTTCTTCTAGGCTGGAAGCCTGTACAGCACGAACGCTGTAGGCAACTGTAACGGAATGGTATTTGTGTATCTAAACATATCTGACAAGGAAGATCCCCCGATTTTTATGCGATTTTGGTACGATGCAGAATTCGAAAACATATTCGACACGTATTTTTTGCATGAAAATGCGAAATAAAAAAGTGTATTATCATCTTTTTTGGGACCACCGTTGCGCGTTCGGACCGTCGTTGACCAAAACATCGTTTCGCGATGCCCGACTGCAGTGAATGGACGATTTTTTCAGTTTGCTGCCGACGACTCGAGTGTTTAAGTTTGTTGCGGACAAGCCAGTTTTTGTACGGCGGCGTGTTTACGTTGCGGTCGTTGCATCGATAGTTTTTGCTTCGCTCATCGATTCACTCGGGTCGAACGACGACCCGTTTAACCCTTTCGCCGGCTAAGCCGCACGACGCTAACAATTTCTTTCCTGCTCCAAACGTTTAACCTCTTCGGCCATGTCGACACGTACGGTTTCCGGACATTCCGTTCTTCTACCGTGCTTCGAACGATTTGTGACTCGATGCAGTTTACGCATAATGTTAATATCGATACGAAGAATCGTGGATTCCCATTTTAGCCTACGCCTCGCATATTTTTCAGCCAGATTTTGCGTAACGCTTTCAGTGCCGCGCTGTATTAGCTGGAAGTGAGAAACTTTCTAAATTTTTATACGAAATTAATATAAACATGAATTCTACCTTTTTTTAATTGATAATACCAGTAACTTTCATCACTTTTTTACCGATTCTATTAGACCCTGTTAGGTATATTTGGTGACACCGTAGATGATCCACTAAATAATGATTGAATTCATGTGTCACCCAGATATTGATGACGCTCAAAGCGTTAAGTTCGCTCCGAGTTTCCTTCGTCGATGCGAGAGTAAAAAATTGAGTGTCGGAAGACTTTTGCGTGTCAATTTTCTTTAAATTTCCTTCAGAAGCTATGGATCTTTATTGAATAATTATAATGGAGAAAATATCGAACTTTGTTATCGTGTTTGCTGAAAACGGAGCACTTCTCAGATTTTCCTACGAAATGAGTATAATTCCAAAATATACTGCTTCCGATCGATCTTACTTATAATTTTCACAGCCTTTTAGTGGCCCTGCTGGGCCTCGTGGAGCATATTCGCTCACACCGTTTAAAATGAAGACAATAACACGATTCATGCTGGAATTCATGCGACACCTGCGTACGGCTGATACGGCGACCAGTGTCAAAAGAGTATTTTTATCTGTTATACAAGCTGTTCTAAGATATTCGAACAATACCGGCGTGACGTGCTAACTGTACTAATGAAAAAACGTCGTACGAAAGTAGGTCCAAAAATGTTTCGTTTTCAACTTATAAATTCTGAAAGTTGCTCGTTACTGGAAAACGTCGAACGAGGTCAAAAAGGTGTTTTGAAAATACGCGTGCAAAGTTTAGGACCGTATTCTGCTCGCCTCGAAGATGAAAAAACGTCGCCTGAATATTTGCCGAGAACCTCTTCCGAGTTATAAATAATTTGTACGTGGCGGAGAATTTTGCAAGGATACCTAACGAGTTCGTACCGGTTAATCGTATGGCAAATATTGCTCTTCCTATTGTTTTCGAGAAATTGTTGGCCGTCGACTTATCTGATTACAACGAGCGGTGTTACGTTTACCGTTAACACAGAAACTGATAATCATACTCGTGTCTCGAGTCTTGCCGAACGATCTTGCAAAATTATGTAGCAACAAAAAGCGTTCGTAACTCGAAAAGGAAACGTTTTTACGATCTTTTCTCGTTCTTAAGGTAAATAGAATGCGATTAAATTCGCCTATAATAATAATAGCAAGTAAAAGAAATGCATACGAAACGTTCTTGTTTGCAACTGTTTTACACGCTGCTGAAAATAAGTCGAGGATCGCTGACATGATTTACCGTTCATTAAGCTGCCAAATACTGTGACATCTCCAAATACTGTGCATGGTAAACATCGAACGATAATGTTACAATATCAGCTACTGAATATTTCTTCCACTGCTTGCATTCGATGGACCGTACGAAATGATTGAAAAACCTGAAACTCCAATTGTTTTCAACGGTACGATAACATTTATTGTTATGAAATTTGGCGAACGAGATCCGTGTAATTTGATTTTTACGACTGCCAAGTTGCGTAGGAAACATATAAACTTTTTTGGCTCACCTATGCGTCTCGAGAATAATCTTTATAGAATCATCCACGAAAGCCTAATTTCACGTTGCATTTCATTTGACTTATTTATACGCATACTTTGCACAAGCGACTGTAATTCGTACGTTAGCAGTTTTCTCTCCTTTCCTATATCCCTGAATTTACCGTCGATAAACGGTCACGATCGATATGTAAATAATACACGACGGATACCTCTTTGGGGATGTTTCGAGATTCGACAACAAACCATAATCCTTGCGTAGCATTATCCTCTCTTCGTCTATATCCTCGAATTCAACCCATTTACTGCCAACGAACAGTCGCGATCGATACGCAAACGATAAGCAACGGAATGCCCTTTCGATGATACTTCGATTTCCCAACGAAAGGGTTGAACTCGTCGGTCGTAAAGCATGCGAAAGAGAAAAGTCTGCGGACTCACCCTTTCCTCCTCGCGAATCATCTCGGCGATGCCAGGCTTGATCTCCAGATCGTCTCCGGGTGTGCCGGGTGCCCCCTGCTGATGGTGCTGTTGCTGTTGCTGCTGCTGTTGCTGTTGTTGCTGCTGCTGCTGTTGCTGCTGCTGGACGTTCAGCTGCTGTCCGTGAGCGGTCAGGTGGTTGACGGAGGCGTGGGGACCGGAAGTCACGTGGCCGGGCACGTGGTGAGCGGATACGGTCTGCTGGCCCTGAGGGGGCGGCGGCGGGGGTGGTGGCAGGGACAGCGATACCGGAAGTTCCTGCAGGTTGATCTGCGGCGTGACGGAGACGCTGGGCGTGCCGGGAGATCCCAAGGATCTCGGAGTGGAGATGCCGTGAATGTCGGGCACGATCACGCCCGCTCCGCCGTTATTGGGATCCTGATCGTCCGGCAGGCTTCCGGAGAGCACCCTGTCGGGGCTGCTCCCCGGTGGCGATCTCTCGCCGGATATTCGACGTCGTTTCTTCCTGTGCAGCGCGGCGTTGGCCACCTCCTCCAAGGTGGGTCTGGAGGTCAGCTCCTGCTCGCTGTTCACGTCGGCCAGGCCGCGGATCTTCAGGCTCTCCGCGACCTTCAGCAGAGGACCGATCTGCTCCTGGGAGACGTTGATCTCCCCCTTGTACATGAACTCCACGGCCGCCTTCAGTTCCGGCCATTTGATGTCCTTCATGATGACGATCGGGTGCTGGCACGGGTTGTCGAAGAACAGCGCCTGGAAATAGGGGCTGCACGCCGATAGGACCATCTTGTGCGCCTTGACGCTGTGCCCGTCGCAGGCCAGGGTCACGTCCACGAAGCTCTCGCTCTGCAGCAGCTGATCGAACACGTTCGTCAGGTTCGTCTGATAATTGTTCCACCTGAGGCAGAACTGCTGGGGCGAGCCCGCCCCGCTTTGCTGCGTCATGGTTTCGCCGTTCGAGTCCGGATCGTTCTCTTCCGTGGCCACCTCCACCGCCACCTCCACCACCTCCGCGAGCTCCTTTACGGCTTCCTCCGTCTCGACGCCTCGCTCCGTCTTTCGTTTGGACGCGGAAGAAACGGCGGTTGGATCGCTTCGACGACCGGTCGGTGCTGTGTTCAACAGCCAGGCCACTGCATCTGTAACGACGACAGGCTTCGATAGTGGCGCGCGCGAACCGGACAACGTGCTCGTGGCAACGCGCGCCGTTCCGTCAGACGCGTGCCTCGGCCACCGGGACCACCTCGCGTCCTAACATCCTCTCGCGATCACACGGTCTCTCGAAAACCTTCTCCTCTCCCCTCCTCTCCTCTCCTCCTTTCCGTTCGTCGACGACTCCGCGAGAAAAACGCTCAGTGTCCGGAGCGCATGGTTCGCGACGACCCCGAACGGCTGCCGGTCAGCCGAGAGAGACAGCGATCGAGAGAGCGAGAGCGAGAGCGAGAGAGAGCAACACGCGCGAGCGCGACGTTCGAAAAAGCGCGCGAAAAAACTCAACACCTGCCTATTTCCCTCCCCGTCGCGCACTGGTTTCTCTGTCTGTCTGCGATTTCGCAGGTTCTCGCCGGTGTCACTCAATTCTGTTCCAAGTTCGCAGCACCGATCGTATCGGGAATCACCATCGACACGAGTCTCACAGCAGCACGAAAAATCTGAGCACAGCGGGTAAGCGGGCGAGCGGGCGAGCGGAGCGCGTGGGGGAGTAGGAGGATGCGCGTGGACACGGCGATAGGGCGACGAGCGACGTACGATGTGCACCCCGTGACGAGCGCGTCGCAACTGAGAGGCTCGGCTCGCGCGAGGCGGTCGAGCGCCGATGTACCGTGTGTTTGCAGCGGACCGCCGCCGCGCCGCGCCGCGCCGCGCCGCGCGCGCGAGCCTACCGCGAGGGGTTGGGGGAGGGGGAGGGGGAGAGGTGCGGGCGCGCTAGAACGCGAGCGGGAGCGAGAGAGAGAGAGAGAGAGGGAACGAGAAACGGCGAGAGGCAGAGAGGGAGAAAGAAAGAGGGGAGGCAGCACGCGCGTTCCCCTCGCTCCGCGCCGCGGCGGCCAATCGCGTGCCGCGCCTTCCGATCGGACGCGCCGACAGGCGCCGCCCCTTGAGACCGCCTCATACCGCCTATCCCTCTCTCACTCCCTCTCTCTCTCGCTCTCTCTCGCTCTCTCTCGCGCCCTACCCCTGTGCATACCTGCTGCAAAGAACGCTCAATTCTCCGATCGGCCTACCGAAACTCCGATCCACCGATCACGAGCAGAGGAGGTCGCGTTCATCGCGATCCGACGATGGTGGTCGCTGGGCTCCTTCCCGTAACGATACTCGCGATCTCCCGTACCCGCGAATCCCTGTCGCTACGGCTTCGCTTGTTTTCAAACGGACGGCGAGTCGACGCTTCGCGGTACCGATGGTGATTCTTTCATTGACGATGTGAAATCGCCGGACCGAGCCAACGTGTCCGAAACAGCTAATCGTAAGTTCGCTGCGATCGAGTCGATCGACCGTATGCAACCGCTGTACGGGACGGTTCAGCCGCGAGTCTACGCTTTGTCACGAACAGGGAGCAACATCTGCTGATTCCTCGTGTTATGCGAATTATTGGGTTTTTATTCGAGTCATTTCAAATTGATGTATAGTGAATTAGAAACAGTGACATATCGGAATAATGAAATTTTAAGAACGGTTTAGCACGTCGACTGCCACAGTGAAAACAGCCGTCCCTAGTCAGACGCGGTGTACATCCTCGTTTATTATATGAATCACACAGAAACGTAATGTTTGCGTATTCAAACGCGCAAATCGGTTTCTGCATCAACGTTGCAATGTTAAAGTTGCTCGAAGTATCGTCAGCCTCAATAGTTATTTGATTAAATAAAGTTTGCAGCGTCGGTCACCGGTGACCCCCAGGGCAGTGAACGTGTTAACGCTTCGGCTGCCATGTCACCCATGCACGGAGTGACACGCGTCATTCAGTCGTTATTTATCTGAACATGAATACCAGATTAACCTATTAGTGAAATGTTTAAGAAGATCCAACAGAACCAGCAGGGACTATAAATAATTATTAATATTATTAATTTGAAAGACCATGGTTGCAGATTGCTTTACCAATGATAAACATGACGGATGAGTATGGCCACCTTTAGGATACCGGAAGAGCTCAACTGTGGGTGACTGTAATCACCTTTAGATGAAAATTAAATACAGTTTTTTTTTTATTAATCTAGCGCATAAGTATTCTTTTTTTTGAATTATTTGCCTGGCATCGCTCAGATTTAATGATAAATAGAAAGGAAGTACAAATCATTAGGTTAAAAACCAAAGCTAAAAGTACAGCAGCGTAAAGGCGTAGAGAAGCTCGCCACGATATGCCTGCCGTTCCGACCAAACTGCTCAATTATGTATGCGACTCTGTTGTTTATTGAAGAGCGTATTGCGAAGCAATGATTGTAAGACATACGACAATAAGTAATGATAAATCTAAAAATAGTCGCCCTTAGTACACAGCGAACGCTCCACGTTGGGTGACTATAGTCACCTTTAGCAACGAAAGGGTTAATCCCTGAAACTTTTGAACAGAGCACTGTACGCTAGAATTTTCTGCGTTCGACTGAATATTTCATTGTTATTGTACCTAGAATGGAATCGTACGTACGATGCAAATTGCGGAGTCGCTTCAGTATTGTCAAACTGCTGAACACAATTGATCAGATGTAATATTCTGCTCAAAAGAATTAGAGGAGAACACAATTAAACATTTATTGTTCACTGATGTGTCTAGTGCTGTAAAATATAGCATAAAAGTATAGTACACGGTAAACATCCACTAAAAATATTATTATATCGGATACAAATTATTTTTGTTTCATTTTTAACATCTGACAAATTGTCCAAAATTATTGAAAATCCTGAGCCTCGAAGTATTTTGAGCGGTGTAATTTGCACGAACACGTAGATTCATAGCGTAAGATGAACATCGTGTCTGAACCCATTCGATGGTCCATAGCAGACGGTGGTTTCTCTGAATTCGATTTAAAAGGGTTAACCCTTTGAGCACGCGATATCCTCGACCACATAGATTTACCGTTTTGAGCGTAGGTCAGAAGATTTAGAGCACACCGGCCGTTGAGTATATTCTGTTCAGAGCGAGGTTCTTCATCGTACGAGATATTTTGAAATGTATATACATATTTGAAAGTGTTATCTGTTTAGTTGTGCAGGGCGTTCCGGGATGTTCCTGTGAAACTGTGCCAGCACGTTCTACGACCAGGGGCAAGATAAAAATCATACGTAAACATACGACCTTGCGTTATCAAACAGCTACGATAAATATACAATGAGCGCGGTAGGGAAATGTTCTTACATGAAATTCGTCTGACGCGTTTCTACAGTTATGTCGGTTACACGGCATCGCTGAAGCTCTAAACGAAAAAGTAATAACATATTCATTGAAACGAGACAGACCGACTACGAAATTCGTACGGCGATAAATTCGCTTTTTCAACCGCATCAGCCCCGTATTGACATTTTGAAATGCAACTGTACGAAACGGCATGGAAGGTACACTGATTGCCTACAGCGATTTCAATTAACGAACGTAGCTTTACAAATAGATTAGATAAATATTGTTGAAATACCTTTAGGCTGTACCGCGGGAATTTATATCGAACATTTCTGTTGTAACTCTTTCACAAAGCATTTGTGAACGTACGTTTATGTAACATTTCTTCTTCTTTTTATCCGTAGAACATTTTTCGACCGTTTCGCCAGAAAAATCCGGAGCATTACCCTACAGGAAAATCTTGGAAAGATCGAACATTCGTTTATTGTTTGCAAATATAGTTTGAAGTCTTTAAATGATGTCTTAAAATCTACCTATTCAAGTGACTCGACAATTTTTTAGTTGACAAACGATTCAATGGAGCTGGTCGGCTGCAACAGACTTCAAATGAATCGTTTGAAACCTATAGAAATAGGTTTAAAAACCAGCTGAAGAACTGTTAAAGCAGAGGAACGAAGATACCAAAATGAATGTGCAATGCATCGATAATTAAAAATGGGTGCAATCGTTGAATTCATTACGCTCGAAGGCCCACTTAAAAACAGCGTTACTTATCAGATGGCACGATAACCTACAAGGTTGTAAGTAAAAGGCTAAAAGTAAAACAGCCTCAAACTCGGCGTGTCTGACTGCTGCGTGAAACGCACAGCTGATCCGCTTCGGGATCGTCTGGACAGGAGTGTCCGCAAGGACTTTCGAAGGCTCACCTGTTCGAGGATCGAACGAAAGGTTTTCAGGTGGTTCGCGAGAAGTGAGTTCAACGAGGTGGCGGCGGTGACTTTTGACCGTTCGAAGAGGAAGGGTTCGATCGAAGACGAGGCCGGCTGCAACAGGGGATGAATTAAAGAATTCAGAGGCGACACCGACCGACCGACTTCCTCGTCCTCGCCTCGTTGTCCGCGCTTTATGACGAACTAATTCGATTTCGAGAGAGCGATGGGTGGGGACGGGGAGGGGAGGGGAGGGGAGGGGCGGAAGAGAAGAGGAAACGATTATTTAACGACAACGACGAACGCTTCGCCGCTCGACTGCCTGACTGCCTGCCGTTTTCTCGAGACAAGCAAGAATATTAACGATCGTATTTAGGGAGTCGTGCTTCCCGATAACGGAGTTACTGCTCGCCGGTAGAAAGGAGAGATGGCCGTCCTAATGAAATTAAGGGTACAAAGAGACGGTTCGCGTCTGTCCCTCCCGACTCTCGCAGACACTCCTAAATGGCTATTAACGCGAATTTTGGGACTACCTCCCTCTCTCCCTCCCTCCCAAAGTATCACCCTCTCCTCTTTCAGCCCTCTTCGATTGCTCCGCGTCGAAACAAGCATTGCACGCATGTATGTATCGTTGTTGCTAGGAAATGTAACAGGGAACTCTGTGACACGGTCGCAGAACATTGCTGTTTTTAATTCAGCTTCATCGGCCGTCAGATGTTTCGAAGTATTTAAGAAGTTACCCGAAGAGTAATGGTTCTTCCGACCTTCGCTTCTTCGAACAGCTACCAGAAAGTCTTCATCATGGTTGAATGCAGGTGAATCTTCACGACGGACTCCGAAATAACGAGTCTTCGTTCAAGGAAACTTATGCTTGCCGTATAATGGACACGCCTCCTAGCTTCTTAACACATTCGCATCGGGCTATTTTTCACAAACTTTTCATATAAATCGGGGGTATTTTAGTGATCTAAAGATATTTCAACATATGTATATTAAAACTGCAATAATTATTTTTGTAATTAATATATGTTATTGAAATTTTCAGGAGTTGTACATAAGTAGTATTAGAATTCTCGTTTCCCGACGACAACGCTTATTTTTTAAAAACGAGAATTTTCGTTTCTCGATGCGAATGTGTTACGAACTGATGAAACGATAATGCACCTATTATCGCAGCTTATCACAGTGACGTTATTAGTTACACTGACTACTGAGTGTCATTGTACTGACAATCGCTACAATATGGTAATGCGATTTCTAATCAGCTAATTAAATGATCGTTACATGAAAATCGGAGAGCTTGCAATATGGGGCCTTGTACAAAGTGTTGATATCATGGGAACGAAGCCGAATCGACTCATGGTGCGTATGAACTTTTTGCCTGGAACGACCATTCGAAGCGGACCATCGCGCAGCTCTGCTTTGCTCCTACGTTTTTCGTTTGTGATTGTGCGAATTAGGCGTCTGCGGTTGTGTCCCCCACGCGTGTTTTTGCATCATTAGCAAGCTGAATGGACACGCCCGCGTAATGTTTGTTTCTTTCATTTCATTTTTGTAATATCGTTCTACAGCAAGTATATGTTGTATCATCAAAGTGGGTGTGCTGTTCCATCAACATTTTAACTGCTGCGTCACCCATACGCGGATGACACTTAGGTTCAATCATTATTTATTTTATCATTTATAGTATATTAATAAATATATCCAACAAGGTCCGATAGAACTAGTAAACAAAATTATGAACATGACAAATTTTATTGCTTGCAAAGGGGTATAATTTGAAGTTATACTCATTGTACGTGAAACTTTCGAAAATTCGCCGTTTTTGGTTGATACAGAATGGCAATCTGAGAGTCAGCAGCAAAATTCCTACACTCTGTCCTTCTTCTTCCTGCACGATCGACAGTCTGAAAGTTTCTACCACGCGATTCGCATCGGTTTCTCAAGTCTGACCAATTAAAAAGTGGGAACGGCGATCGGTGAACTGGAACGCCAGCACGGTTGCCCCCTTGAATGCTTTGCAAACACGAGATATTAGTCTCGTTATTGTAAAATCGTTCGAGAACGATCATGAGACTTCGATAAAGTTCGTGAAAGATATTTCGAATTAATTACGTTCACTATCCGGGAGCATTTAACCGTTTGCCTCACGACTTTTCTAATCACTGCGTATGATACAGTTTCCAATTAAAATCTTTGGGTCCATTGATGGATAAGGAACGTCTGTCAACGAGTATCGATTGTTTTGGAAAATATTCTGTACGCTGAAAAAATAGCAAAACAAAGTTCTCAGGGATTCTTACGCGAAACGGTCTCGCGTCTGTGGTAGATGGTCGTTATTATAAAGCAAGGGATTAATTAACCCCCTGGTTGGTCCAGCGCACAGCCATACCGCTGTGCAGATAGCTCTGCCGTGGAACACAATGTGAAATAGCAATAATATAAAGCATTTCATTAAGAATAATCAAGCATTTCTCGTCCGCGCGGTTAAAATATGCTTTCGACATTAAACTCTGGATATTAAAGAAGTTGAAGAAACTTTGCCTTTCAAGGTAAATGGGGAAACGGAGGAGCCACCACAGTGGCGCGTAGCAGCCGGAGGGTTAACCCTGCCACTACCGAGGGGGGAGATATTTTGTGTGCACCAAAACATACTTTGGATATCAGTTATTGCTGAATTAATTGAACTTCAGTACATACTTTATTACGGAGAAAGTTTCTTATCACTGAATCCGGCACTAATTTGTCAAATATAACTGCATCTTGAAGGTGGACACTAAATACACTCGCAGGATAGTTCGAGTTTCAAAAAATACCTTGATAGTGCCGAGGGTTAAAGTAAAAGACTCGAATTCATTTTCTTCCCATGAACAGAGTCCGAATTAGAGCTGTTAACACGTTGAATGCCACAGTGGAAATTGCCATACCTAGTCAGACACAGTATGATCTACTGTTTTAAGTATAAATTGCGAAGGAAAAGAATATTTTATAATTTGAACGTGCAACAGTTACCTTATATTATTGTTATCATAATAATACTGTTCAAAATTGTATATGAATTATTAGTTAATTAACCCGTAGTTACTATTATCGGATCCCACGGATCCGGCGCTTCAAAACTACAAGTTGTCTAAAATGCCTTTAACAATATTTCGTTTACTTTTATTATTAACATACTTCATTTAAGGTTACCAAGAAGAAATAAATTTTTGTTCACGCAAAATGTGATGTTTGTTGCAAATTTCAGGAGTCGGTTCCAGGGACCACTAGCGAGCAGTACTTAAGTTACAATTTTTGGACAGTAGTAGTTACGGGTTAATTTAATAAAATTAGACGCGCCGGTCACCGGTGACCTCCACGGCAGTCAACGTGTTAATACGTAACTCGGGTACGCGAGTACCCGAATATCTGGGCTCTTCGTTCACATCGACAGTCTTGGTTCAAACGTCAACCGTTCTTCGAGAAGCGGAGAAATCTGGAGTTCAACTGGAACCTGAAACCCTAGCCCACTTTCCTCGAAAACATGGCGACCACGGTACGTCGGCCGTCCGGAGGAATGTCGGAGGCGGTCGCGCGATATTAGAAGCGTAAAAGCTCGAATCAACGGCGAACGAGTCGTTGAACTTGTATCCGAATAACGACGCTCGCGGGATTTCGCGACGAAGGAATATTGCTCGGTTTTTACGGGTGGTGCCGCGTAAACGAGACGCTGGATTGCGTCGCGATAAAAGCGTTATTCCGCCCTGCCTTCAACCTTTTTTCGCGGTGTCCCCGCCATACGCGTACGTCGTTCCGTTCTTTGACCCTTTCGCTAGGGGAAACTCGGCTAATTCCGCGGCGACGATCTAAATTTTTATTGGAAAATTCAAAACGATATGCGCGGATATACACTCCCGGCCAGAAGTCACCGGACACTCACAACTTACTTTATTAATTAAATTAGGAGGCGGACGATTTTACAGTATGAAATGATCTACACGATGAAATGTAATTAGCACTCGTTAATTGTTCATAATGTAGAGAATATGTAACTCAAATCATATGTTAAAGATCTTACAAAAAATAAGAAATTATTCTTACATTTTCTACTCATCGATGTGTCCGCCTCGTGCGGACATGATCGCTGGAACTAATTCATTAGAATACCTTTTATACGCAGAGTGACGCAAGAAATCAATTTATGCAAAAAAATCTGAGTGGTCTATTTAAAAAAAAAGCGCAAGAGCACCGGTGCACTAGTGAAAAAAGTCATACAGTCGGATCATAGAGCTTGTTGAACAGTGCAAAATTTTCCTCTGTAATTTTTTTCTAACTTCATTTGGAACAGAGCTACAAGCTGGCCCAGTTGCCAGAACCACTCTGTATGTTAACGTAAAAGGGATAAATATAACAACATAAAGTAATAAGATCAAGCCAAAAAGTTGTATCCACGTTCTAATAATAATTTTGGTATTATAGACTTATGGACGGGGGTGTATATCTGACACCCCACCGCGAGCACAGCCAAATCTTTATTAGAAACCTCGGCTAATTTCGTAGTACTTAGAGAAACACATATCAGATTTGTGCCAAGATATTTATATGCAAAGAATACCGAGGTACGCCGAGATAGGCTGAAACTTTGCTCGCCGCATTAAACAAAAAAAATATATTGCAATGCAAATATTTTCTGTTGCATGCCCATTACAGTTGAAAAGAAACAACTCGGATGAAAATCATATAGGCACTGCTGCGGAATTAGCCGAGTTTCCCCTACTGTTCGCGAGTGTATGCGCTCAGAGTAAGAAGTTCGCTTCGGCCCGTGGGGTGAGTGCATATGCCATACATTTTGAGAACACTGCGCTGAAATCAACAGAAAGACAGTTTTCTTAATTCACGCTATCGGTTATCGATCGAATAACAGCGCTGCTGTATCTGTAGCACTGAAAAATTAACATTATTGCAGCAACTTGTAAAATGATGTATAATAATATTGAACACAAAGAATATTGAACAGTTATTATGTTACAATAATTGTAGATGATGTATGAAATTCGTTCAAATATTTAACACGTTGAATCTATGACGGTCTCCGGTGACCGACACCTCAAATTTACTTTAATTTCATTTAATTTAATAAATATTGCTTGTCGCAAAATTCTGAGCAAACTTCATACCGAAACAATAATGTGGGATCCGAAGAACACGACTGAATAGAAAAAACTTTTTTTCTTTACGATTTATATAAAAAATAGTAAATTATATCGCGTCTGATCAGGTATGGCCGTTTTCACTGTGGCGTTCAACGCGTTAAAACTTCGCAATCTATAACTGTTCAGCTATTTACTTGACTGCGTCGAAAAGAAAATTAGATAGAAAGTAACGTATGATAATGTTCATTCAATTCTGATTCATTCCAATTGCCGGGCTGGCTACCACCGGTGTTCACCAGTAACCGGCACCCCAATCCGTATTTATCTAAATACCTGCTCCCACTATTTTAGCGATTCGAAAATTCTACGTAAATTCTGATACTGTAGCAACAATATAAGCTACCGAGTGTATCACTGAATAATAAAAGATACATAATTCTTAACAAATTATGCAGAAAATAAAAGAGATTACAATATGTCCTATCAAATGTTGTAGTCTTTGCATCGAACAAAGAAACAGATCGAAGCAACTGATAAGAGACACGACGGAGCAAAGTCATGCCATTACGAGATCGTTCGTGTCAGGGGAGGAGGGAAAAAGCTATGCAGATGCTTGGACGCGCGGAAAAGTTTTCTCGCGACACGGCGAACCTTTGGCGGATAAAGTCCAGGAAATCCCAACACCGATACTTTACGGTTTTATTTGGCAGCGGGGCTGGCTCGGTCGTTTCCGTCCATTTTTCTCATCTCGTATTTTTTCATAACTGGCCCCCGAGAGTGCGTGTTGCCGTCGCGAAAGTACTGTCAGCCGCGGCTGGGGCGCGTTCTTTCTCGTCCGCTGGAATCGCGACTCGCTTCCGGTCTGCTCGCAACTTCCGTCGGCGTCCTCGCGAGGCCAATTTCCGCGAGCTCCTCTTCCCCCATCGCGACGAAACGAACGCGAAAGCGAACGCGCGAGTTTCCTTCCGCGCCTTCGCCGCCAGTCGAAATTTTTCCGTTTCGCCCCCGCCGCGACGCCCTTAGTATACTGTTTGCAGTTAAACAATATTACGTAGTAAAATTTATGGCCGCGCGCCCTTACAATGCGCTCTCCGCACGGCTGAAAGTATCAACGATATGAGAAATACGAGCGTTATGGCCCCTGCCGCCCCTGCGATCATCCACGGCTTAACGGATACTACCCCTAAACTGGCTCGCGCGGACAGCTTTTTCGAAAACGCGAAAATCACCGGCAGCAATGTTGCTCGCGACGCTTTCACCTTTGTGCGCGTCGCCATTCCTTGCGAACTGATCTTTTATTCTTATTGGAACGATGACTGTTTGGTTTGACGCTCTGACTGCCACGCTTGCGTTAGCTGCACGCAATGGAACTTCTAAATTGTTATCAAAAATTATGTAATAACTTCAAATTATACTGTTGTCTGTCGAAATTGTCGCTGACATCCTTCAGGCTTTCACGGTCCGGGTTGTTGCGATGACAGTTGCCAGAGGCTTCCAACGTTTCGCCAGCATCGCAGCTAACTTCATCAAGACTCCGAGGACGCACCGATAATGACGCGCATGTGGGAAGTTTCTCTATTCGAGTGTACCGCGTTCAGGTTTCGGATCATTGATCCCCAACCACAGGTTTTAATTGATCAGCTGACCGATTAAAAAATGGGAAGAGGGTTCTGCGGATGGCGTTAAGTCGATGGTCAGTGTCTCTATCGATGTCAGCGTGCAAACGATCGCGGTTGTTAGGATATAAAATGTGAAGGGTTTTCCTGCGTCGTCTTGGGAAATAATTTCAGGCTTGCCCCGACCTTTGTTCGAGCAAACAGTATTTTATGTTCTGCAGTCATTTGACTCGATGTAGCCTAGTCTGGTGCACCTGTCATGTTCTTTGAAACACGTGCTCACGCTCTTCCTAGCTTCCCCGATATACAGACACACAAAATTGTTCACATGTTTCCATAATTACTTTCCTTCATTAATTCTAGTGCAACCATCCAGCTGTAAATATTTCAAGAGCAATTGAAATGTTGTTTGTTAAGGATACCATGTCCCCGCTTCAAATAAAACTGTCTAAAAAATGAGTTAAATAGAAGAATGTTGAAATAACATAATCATATGATCAATTTCGTGAGTCATTGTAAGTTTTCCGCACGAGAATGGTATCTTGAAGAGACCCGATGAAGACAGTCGTAGAAGAGAATCCTTGTTTTCATACTATTCTTCCTCGGTATTCACCCAATACGGTCTGTCGTATCCTGAATATGGGGCAGGAAGGCCAAGGCGTTTTCACGTGTTGTAAATCGTGTGTTGGCGCTGTGGCTCAGGTTGCTGCAATTTATTGATTGTTCTTTGAATTTAATTGGGGTTGAAATGATTACGGGTTTGGGTATCTTTCAGGTGTTTCGGTTCCGTGTTAATGCGGTCTGCTTCACAAATGCTGAGCCCTCCGTTGACGGAAGAGAGTTCGTGACAGAGTCCTTTCGCGCTGGGTGCTGTCCGAAGCGGTGCGGAGGTGTCTATCCGTCAAAGTACGTAGTATGATTCGATCTGTCCGGTGACTGGTACGTCAGGAAAAGGAAGGGGATCGTCAACTTCTGTTTCCATGGTGAAACGAATTTTCCAATTGATCGATTAAAAACTGATTGGCTGATCAATGATCCTGAACACGAATACGGGTACTTTATAAAGAGTGAACATCCTGACGAGCGTGGATATCGGAGCGTCCACGGGTCCCTGATGAAGCTACCCACGATACCAGCAAAACGTTGGGAATATTATCCTTCCAGACGCGGCTTACACCCGGAGGCTCGAACGGTATCACCTGCACGAATAAAAACTTCTTCGCAAACTCAACAACCAACGGTTCATAAACTTTCATCGTTCGGTCGGCGTTGCAGAGGCAACCGACGTCAGCAGAAATTTCTGAAGAAACCCAGCGATCGTCGATGCGTTCAGCCGGATCGTCCAAAGATTCGACGTGGAACGAAACGGGAGAAGGGATGGATCTTCGCAGAGATATCGCGAGTCTGGCTCGCGACGGGACGGCTCGAAATTAGCCATTTCCAGGGTAATCGTTACCTGGTCCGCTTCTGTCCGCTCCCCCCCGGAATTACAGAGACGGCAGGCGCAGCCTTGTACGTATTGTACAAGAACAATGAGCAAAGAGAAATATTGATGATGCTGCTACCGTGTGGCTGAGCGGTCGCGCGCTCGCTCGCATCCGTGCGTGTGTACGCGCGCGAGGACCGTGCGTGTACAGAGACGGCTGGACGGGAGAGGAAGAAAGAGAGGCGGACACAGAGTACACAGAGAAGAAAGGAGGGAGAGAGAGGCGAACGTACCGGGTGGATGACGAGGAGAAAGATGGAAGAGGGGGTGGAAGGACACAGGAAAGGGAGCGGAGGAGCGCGAGCGTAAGAGGGAGAGAGTTATATGCTTAATATTTCAGCATCGCGAAATTCTGCCCCTGAATCATTAATCGCCTACCCCTGCGGTGCCTGGTCGAGTCTCTCCTCCCTTCCTCTACCCCCTCCACCCCTTCCAGCCTATCTCCGTTCGCGCCTCTCCCCTCCCTCTTCCTTTTGCTTTCGCTCCCGCCCTCCCCTCCGCAGCCTACTCTCACCCTCTCTCGCTCTCTCTCACTGCTCTTCCGTTACACTCCGCTAGGAAAGCCTGAACATTTCGAGTCCTCGCCGATGTACGAATAGAGTCGTCGACTAAGCTGTAATTAACCCCCTGATTAATTACCCTGCCTCGATTCTATGATTAAGAGCGCGCGACGTCGCTGATCCTTTCCGGCTAAGCCGGGCCTATTCTCTGTATTCTTCTTTCTATATTTTCCCCGTCGCTAACACGGCGTAACCGTTCCGTCCGCAACCACTTACGGTGAACGACCTTGTCTGGTGTCCCTGAAATTTCGAACGCTCGTTCACTCGATGCTGCCGCGGCCAAGATTTTCTTCGAGGTTCCAGCTGACTCCACGGTCGATCGAACGTCAGTCCGGGATCGGTCATCGGAGGACCGGTTGACAGGCCGACGTATAATATTTCATTAAATCTTCATTCTTTTAGTTTTTTTTTCTTCAGGTTTGTGAGACAAATACTCGCCGTAGAAGAGTAATTAAGTGCAGCGTCGGAGCTGATACACTGGGAGTATGAGACGTTGATGGCGTCTGTGTCAGACATTCGAACTGTTACCAATTTCAAAAATATAATGATCATGTGGCATTTCAAAGATGACATTGTATAAAATCTGAAAGATTCTTTTTGAGTTGATAATGTCCTTTTATTTCCGGAAAGACAAGTACGCGCCGCAGTTTGTGGATGTCTCGGTCCATCCACCTTGTTCGCCAAATCGCGCACTCTTTGATTACCATTTATTAACCCTTTAATTATGAAAGACGTATATACACGTTCTGGAAAAGATCGTCTGTACGTGCGAACAGCCACTATAGTGGCTTTGAGAACTGGCTGTTCGTACAGTGCACAAAAATCCAGGATCGCGTTAGAGAAAAAAAAATAAACAATAAGTAATAATTGTGAGTACACAAATAAATATCGCACGAAGCATTTAAAATGCCAAAAAGACAAAGCATAATGAAAGAGATAAATAAAAAGTAATAACCGTCGTTGCTGAGTTATTATTATTCCGCACACAACGAATGATTTTCGCAGTCCAAGGGTTAAAGCTTTCGTTTCCCACGTAGAAGACGCAACGTGCACCATCCTTCCGCTTCAATGAAACGTTGTGTCCGATTTGTCACGATGATTCGACCAACGTCGCCACTTTTCTTTCATTGTTAGCGTAAGCAAGAAAGCACGTCATGATTTTATCCACGGAAAAGGGTTACCGAAGGAACGAACCGAAACAAGTATCATGGAATCGATGATGATACGATAATAGCTCGACGGAGAAAGAAAAACGTTTGGGGTGGTCGAGTTTTCACCCGCATTTCCAGAGACCAGTGAATCATCGTTCCTCGACAAAGGTATCGTTTCTCCGTTCCTCGCTTCTTTTCTTCTTGGAGTTAAATATTTACATAGACTGGCTCTCACCCTTCGCGAGGAGCACGCGAATCCTATGGCACGGAGCGTTTCCGCGAAGAATTAGACGATTTCCTAAAAAGGGGGTAGGTGGTGACGTGCGCCGAACGTGGTCAGTGTGAGAAAACAAATTGCTGACGAAAATATTATGTGTAAGCGAGAGCGTAAGCTCTGCAGCGATGACAATTGTGGCATAACTTCATTAACAAATCGAACTCGATAGTTTTGGTCGAAAAGGTGATCCCCGACGACAGAAATTTATTTTCAAAAGTGCTTAGAAATATCTTCGTGGAAACGATGAAAGGAATTTTTTAAACTTTCTTGTACTTTTTCTAATTTTCACGGTTCATTAATCGGATTATTATTTATTGGATAACGGAGAAGAGATGCGTTTAGTATACATATACCAGCTACCCTCCAGTAGCTTCGTGTATATTGATTTGAACTGAAATTGGTTTAAATGAATATTGCATAGCTCGATAAGGGTTATATATTATTATACATTTCCATTGCATAGAAACAGTTAGCAAACAATTACAGTGGAAAGGTGAGATATGGTTCAGACTGGTTTTGAAGCCAACCCATAGCAGAATAGAACTTAATATAATATAATTTAACATGATAACTGGACTGTGGCTGATTATGCAATTTAATATATCCAAATCGGTGAACAATGGAAAATTAATGACTTACAATAGCAAAATAAGAATTATATATTTTGAATGCTTCAAGGAACAAATGCAGTCTTATCGAAGTTTCACTTATTTAACAGCATTAACGTAGAAATACGGAAGTCTGAAAATGTATATTTCCATAACCGTCCGCAGTCTAATGATAACAATAGTAACAGTAGCAGTAATAAAAGATGTGCAACGAAATAATTATAATATGGTACAATGAAGTTCGAAAAAGAGAAGATTTTGCAGGAAGAAGAAAGTACAGAGAAGGAAGCGTAAGAGACGAAAAGAAAAGAAGAAGAGCCAGGTACGAAAGATCGGAAGAAATATCAGGAGATTCAATTTAAAATAAATGAAGATGCTGCGAATTTAAAAACTTGAAAGTAAACAATAAACGAATCTCAGGAGGCTATAATAATGATCGGAGCAGTATAAAAGGGAGCCTATATTGAATCGTACAATTCTTTCGAATTATTTGTGATTTTCAAGATTCGATTACTGAAGCAGATCTGGTCACGTATCCCACAAACGGTAACATCTAACAGAGTCTGTGGTAGCCGTCCAGGAGGCATAATAATAAATACGAAAAGCACGCCAAATATGCAACTACATTGAATACACGTGCAGTGTATAAATATTGCTAATTATACGACAGCTAATGCATGTACAAGTAGAACATTCGCGGTTTGCAAAGGGTCCTGGAAAGAATTCGATAACAAAAATACGAAATACATAGCAAAAATGCAGCTACACTAAATACACATGCAATGTATAAATATGGATAATTACTCGACAACTGATATACGGACACAGCAAAAAGTATGAAGGCAGCGAAAGGTTCTGCAAAAAATTCGATTCTACCGCTGTTCGGTTTAATCGTTATCATCATACAGAAATTCACAAGACTGTTTTTATGCAGAAAGAAAAAACATGAACGGATGTACGTGAACAAATCTGTAAAGGTAGAGGATAAGCTAAACGTTGTCACCAGGCCTAAGCCAGACACTAAAGTTTGAACAATTATATTCAAACAATCGATGCTGTCATATAACGCGCGATGCAGTGATCTTCAGTATTAATTCCATACTTCACGATTTTTCCAGTGATTTAGCGCGATAAAGTTTATTATTCAAGTCCTCCGGTGCACTGATAAACGAAGAACGTCTATCAACGCACACAATTTGTTATTACCAGCCCTCCGAAGGTCAGAGATGCTGTGATGCAAAGTTTCAACGAATTGGTACGCACGTGGAGCTTGCATTTGTAACATATGCATCATATCCCTTCACAGGGCAGTGGTACAACTATCTACCAATTTATATAAAAAGATATAGCTGCCATAGTTATTGGTATAATACTTTACCACTAGGTTTGTATCTACCACCAGACTTGTGAAAAGAAGAGGTCACAGATTTCAAAGCTTATTGGAATCCTATAGTGCACAAAAATTCGAAGAACAATTCAATTGTTGTTGTCTTCACCTTCCGCCTTACAAGGGTGTGTTCTGTGTCACGAGCGTGTCTCGTTATTGCAAGGCGAGTGGTTAAACGTTGAAGTGTTAAATTAGTGGACTGCGAGGCGAAGGTGGGGATGCTCGAAGGAAAACAGAATTAGTATTTCTTGGAAGGAGTTTCGATGGAGGCGGCCGCGCGACTTAGGCGAGAGAGAACGTTCTGACAGCAGTTATTAGTCGCAGAGAAGGGCGGGAGAGGGTGAGGGTAGGTGGTGCAGGTTGCGCGCGAGGTTAACGTTGCAGAAAGGGGCGGCATAAAAGGGGAGTTGGTGGGTGGTCGGGCGGCTGGCTTGTACCAAACAATGATATCGGGTATTTGATTTGTAACCGACGACAATACCGACTTGCGACCCCGCATTTCATCCCTCGTCTCCTCTCCTCTCCTCTCCTCTCCTCTCCACTGTTCTCCTCCTTCCCTTCTACACCATGCACTGCTGTACCTGTGCCGATACTATACCTACGCGTCTACGTTCGCCAGCTATACCTAAACGGCTGCACAGACCAACCCTATCGACGAGACGCCGCGTTTTCGCCTCGATCCTCGGCTTTTCCTCGAACCTGCACACTGGACGACTGCTATAGTGCACGGGCGCACGTATCAGGCCTTCCAAGGTCATTCGTCTGTCTAAAGCGGAGCATTCTCCTTTCTTTGTCCAGCGGCCTACTCCGCAATCGCGATCGATGCGCATTGATCAGACGCGGTTGGATGATTGAATGAAAAGTTGATTTTTTATCCTTTATAGGGTATGTTTCGAGATTCTTGAGGCATTGACGCTGGTCGTGCCCTGGCGGAGTTATGTTTCGTCATTTCGCCAGCATTGCAAGTAGCTTCATCGGACACCCGAGTGCATACCGATAATGATACGCGTGTGGAGAGTTTCTCTATTTAAGCGAACCGTGTTCACGCTCCGGTTTATTGATCATCAACCACAGGTCTTGATTGGCCACCTCATTAATTAAAAAATGGGAGAGGATCTGTTGGTTTACCGTAGAAAAACTGAAGTATGTAATCATTTGATTACAAGGTATTTGCTTATGCAGATAGACGGCGTCAAATTTTTGAAACTTCGATCCGGTAACTCTCCCTTGTTGGAAATTAAAATGGGTGTGTTTCCGTGACTAATGAATTTTGAAAGAAAAATATGGTGCCATTCAGAAAACATCGTTATCTCCGCTATCGATTTAAATACGTAGTTCCAACATCAAGACCGGATAAATTGACGGGGTGAGGCGTAGAAAGCTGTTATCCAAGTCAACCAGGGAAATGAAATTACCACCAAGTGGATTGAGCAATATGTACACCTTGTCTGCGTGAGCTGTGTAACCAATCGACAGCACATGCACGCGAGACGCACCGAACATTTTCGTCTCACGAAAAGTACGAGTGGAAGACGAGAATCGGGCGCAAGCGGTTAATCATCGGATCTGATAACAGGGAGCGAGCAAAACGGAAACACACCGGTTCGGAATATGGAATGAAGTTATTACCCTGGCAACATCGGATCTCACGATTAAGCGGTCGAACTGTACCTTCGACGCGTCCGTCGTCTCTGAATTTATTTCGCGCGCGAAGGAAAGTCACAGCGTCCTGATCCTCGTTTTGTTCCATTTCTGTGCTCGAATGTAAAACACTGGACACGGTGGGTCGGTCGAAGAGGTTGACGGGCTGGCCGACGTGCTCGAGAAAGCGGAAGAAGGGAAAGAGGGAGCGAGATAAGGAGAAGGGAACAGAAGTCGGTTGGTCCGTGCCATTTCACGAACGTACGTACATATTTGGCGGAAGACGGTCCCGGCAGCCAGGTGCAACGGACCTATTGACGTGTTAATTGCGCCTGAATAATTGAAGGGAGCCACCACTCGGCACCGGTCCGCTCTGTCCTTTTAAAATGTCTGCCGATCTCGTTAACAGGCCTCACAGCAGACCAACCGAAGCGATTCACCCCTTTGGGGAATCTAGACAAACCCTGTCACGTGTATTGCAGATCGAACATTTTGGGGTGTCGTCTTCTTCTCTGTATGCGACTCAGCATCGAGGGTTGCGGTCATATAGCCGGTGATCTATAGTTTTCGATGGATTCTGAACCATCGTGGTCGAGAGTAATGCAGAACTACTGAAAATGGTCACCCATCTCAGCGCTGACCGCACTCAGAGCAGCTTAACATCAGCCGGTGTTTCCTACGTGGCAACGCTGTTGACGGGTTTCGGTTTGACATTAAAGATGCTGAAGCCTTTAGGATCGTATTCTATTGTTTCCTACAGATTCAGGGAAACGTAGCAACGATTCAGAAGATCTTATACACTGTCGTCCTTAAGGATTTGGAGGGTTATCGAACTTGAAAATGTTAGGAAATCGTTGGAGGATTCGAATACTCCCTGTTCTTTTATACATTTTAGACCACCAGAATCATGCACGTACATAGATCACTGCATCACAATATTCACTATGGAAATTAATTAAAAATCATATCATATCTTCGCTGACACACATCTCGGTCCATGATCACTGCTTTCACTAATTTTGCCATTCTAACTATTGGTGTTTCTATAGGTAGGTACATAAAATACTTACCTAAACCTAATAAACGGAAAATGAGACAAAAACGCTACAGCTTTAGTGCATTCAAAAAATCAAGCACTAAAAAGTATCTGTACTGACACATTCGAAGCCTACAAAATGACTTCGTTTATATCTTCAATTAACTTGATTTATCACACTATTAACCCACTGCCGCAAATGGCGGTTACAGAAGTCACCTTGTAACAGCAAAGGAACATTTAAAAAAAGAAGTGTGCTTCTGAGGCCGATCCAGAAAAAAAAATGTGTGCATCTATGGGTTAATCTACCCCTTTATGGTAATGAATTATTAAAGCTAAGGGTGCGCTTGATCCCATATAAAACAGCAGAAGTATAAAAATGGAGTAAAATATCACACATTCGACAGAAGTTGCGAGCGTCCCGATACTTATGGACCGCTGTGTAAACGACAATTCCCAATGTATTCCGGCCTGTATTCCGTGGTTTATCCGATAGCCTAGCACGGCAGCCAACAGTGTTCACGGAATCACGCACTTCAAATAAAAACTAACGGGTGGCTCACGGTCGAAAAAACGGCAGCGCCGAGGAGAGAACAGCGCCGAGCGATCGTGTTTGATCGACGACGGCGACGTCGACGTCGACGACGTCGGCGACGCACCACCGTTCGGTCTACATATATAGTTGTATGCAATCGGAAACAGGGAAAATGCTCGAGCCAAAGACTGAATTATTGACGATTTAGCTGTGTATCGCCGGAAGGGAAGGGTTCTCGGTGATCGTAAGAATATCTAACCTCGACGTGGCTCCTTCTATTATTCAACGGCTGTCATCCCCGTGTCGGGGTGAAACGCGCCGCTAGAAAGCTCGAAAGCCCGATCGTACCACTTATTTCTGATCGCTCGACCGTCTGTTCCTTCTTTCTTTTCCTTCCCACCATCCCCTATCCCACTCTCTACCTCTCTCTCTATCCCTCTTTCTATCTCGTATTTCTTTAATGCATAATTTCGTCGCAGCGAACTCCGCACGGCGAACGGACTCCGATTCTCCGTCTCTCCGTCTCTGCGAAAAATAACGAATTAATACGTCGAAGAATAGAAGAGGCGGCTGCCAAACAGGCCCGTTGCTCCTCGGATCCTGCCATTCTCGGCCTGTTTACTTTGCGTCTGCTCCGAATTCATGCCCGTCCGGATACAATTAGCGACGATAAGGCGTCAGGATTCGAAACGATCGATAACGGACGGAGGAACGAGAGCGAAGGTGTTCCATGAGGTCGACAGGACTTCGCGAAGGGCAGGGCGAACGCTGCCGAGGCGTCGAGACGTTCAAAGGGTCGAAATTCGACGGCGATGCCGATTGTTGTTTAATCGCCGCACTTAAGAGGATTGAGAGATGTATCGGCGAAGAACAGCCGTGACCTCGAGCATGAACATCGAACACGGTTCGAGCCGCCTGCCAGGAGCTGGATGTTGCCCGAAATAGCACCGAGGATTCCTGTTTGGTGAACACCCTGATTACGGTGGTCCACTGAATTAGAATTGCCGCGGGGATACCGCTTGCTCGCTTGATCGCCCGATACTCCAGAAATCTACGCTTTATTCTACGTTTCAGATAAAACGTCGTCTGATCTTTTCTTGAGAAATAATTTTCAGAGGATTAATCAGACTGTTTTTACACGAATCCTGTACTCTATACCAGAGTATGACTGAGTTGTATCAATAAATATTGACCCTGTTGGTATGGACACCCTTAGGCAAATTTTGTCTATAGATAATGCAGCAGTAATATTCTTTGTGCTTTTTTCGGAATTATTGGAACCATTCAATATTTTTCTTCCGAGTTTCCCAATAGGAATACTGCAAAAACCTTGGGCACGTCTTTAGTAAGACCTCGCTTGGAATACGCATCGATAATATGGTCATCCTATTGTCTGAAATATAAGAAACAGTTAGGCGACCAACATAGGATTCTAACATGTTGAATGCCACAGTGGAAACTGCCATACTTAGTCAGATTCGACATAATGTCTGTATGATAACAAATGTGTTTGAACGCACGCGTAATCACGTTATATTATTATTACAATATCTATGCTATTTCAACATTTTATAAAAGTTATTAGTCATTTTATGAAATAAACTTCTGGGTGCAGGTCATCATTGACGTTGACTCTAACAGTAGTCAACGTATAAACCCTTGGTCCTCTACCGGCGCTATTTCGGCGACACGTATCGTTTCTACACATACTACGAATTTACGCTTTAACAAAATAGAAGCGTACATTTTTAATGATGAATTTTTTTTGGAAAAGCAACACTCAATTTGTACAGAGACACCACAAAAATGTCTTGGAATTAACAGGTCGATTATATTAACAAGGTTTTGCAAGGCAACAAATTATGAGTAGAAAAAAACACTGCTTAAGTGTTCGTAGATGTTCGAGAAGCTCAGAGATTCTTAAAAGAAGCGATTCGCTGTACGAAGCATACTTCCAGGCGACTCGTTACTTGATAAACGATTGACGATCGAAGCTGTTAAAAATTCAAATTAGTGGGCGTTGACTAGCACCGCAAAAATGACCAAGTTACGGGCAACAGGAAGAACAAGTAACTACCTAGGACACTGAACGCAAGATAGGCGGCTAGTCAACGTCAATCGGAGCGCGTGTCATCTTATCGACAGCCTAATTAGTCGATCGCTCGCACGCGACGGATTGACGACAGTGTCAATGTCTCAGACCCTGTTTGCGACGATTGAATCATAAACGTAGGCACATTCATTTTTCGAAGCTGCACTCGTTGACGTTCGTGCAGACTGACAAGAGAAATTAGAATTAAAATTAGGACCACAAAAATTGCTCGCTGATTTGGATACCGCTTATCATTAGGTATTTCAGAACATTCATGGGGTTTTCGAAGATTAGAAACGAACACGTTTCTCGTCTTTAAATAAATGTTATATTTTTTGCAACCGAGTGCAGGTAATAGTCAATTTAGTACGGGAACAAAATTGAACATACGTATATCATAGGAAAAGTCGTGAAATCAAGCGACGAAAGCGATAACAATGAATGCAGAATTTTTAATGAGAAGTTCAACACGTTGAACGCCACAGTGAAAACGGTCATACCTGATCAGACACGATATAATTGACTATTTTCAATACAAATCGTAAAGGAAAAACAGATTTGAGTACTCAGCCGTGCTCTTCTGTTTTTACGTTATCGTGTCAGCACGAAGTTTGCTCAGAATTATGCGACGATCAATAATTATTGAATGAAATTAAATTTGAGGTGTCGGTGACCGGTGTCCGCCGCGGCGTTCACCGTCTTAAAAACGGTCATTTGACCGGCCGTGGTAGCTTTAGTGCTAATAAAAATTCGTATTTGTCGACTGAAAAAATCGTGTGACGTGAAACAGATCTTGAGGCTAATGGCAGTAGGAGAGGGAAGCACGGTGCGTAAAGGAGGAAGCAATGCAGAACGATTCGGAAGCCATGAGAAGTGGGCGGAGAGCAAGGGTTAGGAATAGGTTCGGAGAGGAGGGTGGGCCGAATATTGGACAACTAATTACCTAATCACTCATTATCTAGCACAGGTCCGGTGCTACATACGCTGCTAGAGGTTGCTAGGTCGTAGAATAGGTTGCCCAGAGGGCCATTGTGATACGCGAAGCAGAATCATGCAGGATCGTATATTATCGATGGGAGACGGGGTTGAGGGCACCGGACTCTCAACCCTTAACATCCCCTTGCCCTCCCTCGAACCAGTTACGTCGATGTTCGTCACTCGACGTACGAGAATACGTGCGACCCACCAGCCCCAAAACAGTCCAACCATGATCGATAGATTAAAAACAACTGGACGCATCTCAACGCGTTCACCGTTGCAGTGAAAACAGCCATGCTCGATCAGACGCGATATAAGTTGTCGTTTTTAATAGAAATCATACAGATAAATACTGCTTGTGTATTAAATCATGTACATCTGCTCCTACATCAGCGTTGCAATATTAAAGTTGCTTAGAATATTGTTGTAATCGATATGCACTTAATTAAATAAAATTTGAGACGTCGGTCACCGGTGTCGCCCAAGGCAATCGGCGTGTTAAACGAATCTCTTGGCGATGTAATAAGAACGTCCGATCATTTCAATAATATAAATGTTCTAGGAATTATTTTGTAACTCCAGTGTCTTGCTGCGTTTAGAATTTCATAGTGTTAACACTTTCAGTGGTACAAACATGTATACTCGTTGTCTAAATGTCATCAGCATCGTTTGTGGACGCATGTATGCGTCTTATAAATTTCTTTCGCTCACGTTTTCGACACTTGCAAAATGTTCTGTTTTCCTCTCAGACATGTGCACACACGATCCTGCAATTCTCATTCCTGCGTACCCTTATGCTCTGAAATAAATGATCCGAGTCTCCACGTGTACCTGACACGCTGACTTCGTTTGCGAATAGTTGAGATTCTAGTTAAAAAAGTCGAGAGGTTCGGGAGGCTAATCTTAGAAGTATTCCATTTTTTATATTAATTTTCACCGCAAATCTTCTGTCAACTTCAATTGAGTAAATAAAATTTGGTTTGAAGTAGATACTGTAAAACCATAAATGCAAATTGGTCTGTAGCAAATACTGCAAAACCTTCCCTTTCTTTCTAGAGTCATATCTAGAGTCCTTACGGAGTAACTGCATATCCAGGCACAAATTACTACCTTTTCTTTGATAATGCAAATCTATTTTCTCTAGTCCATCCGTGACACTATACTACCACTTTCACCAACATAGTTAAAAATTGAATTTCCAGTTGGAAAATCACTTTCACGATCACCGCTCCCCTGCAGCTTCATCGGTGCAACAAATATGAATCGGACACGTAAGAAATATATTTCTTTTGTCTGCCAAGCGTCTTGGTTTATCATCTTCGAGCACAAACACGATCAGAATAGCCGTGGATTATCCGTAATGCATCGAGCTTCATTCCGATGCGAATCAAACGCACAGGCGGAGCGACTCCGTTACGTGACATAACGAGCGGAGGTTTATCAATATGGTAGACGATTCCGTCTAGCGAAACGCTTTCCCTCGTCGCTATTTTCGCGCCAGTCAAATCGAGTATGTAAACGGTCGATCTAAAACACAGACCCGCCTCAGAAATAGACAAACGCTCCATTCGGATCGCGTTCTTTCTATTTTAATCCCATTATGACGACGGTGGGACGAGCGTGTTCGATCTTCCATGAGCTTTAATCCTTTAGCAGCCTCGGTGATTCGTTCTTCTCCCGCTGATTGCCAGGTGTCCGCTTTTTTCCGAAGAAAACCACGAATCGGGGTAATACTCTAACCTTATTATAATATCTGCTCCAATCCTAGTGGTTTTCGAGTCCCTTTCGTGTTCCCTCGGCGTTCCTTCGGTCACGGTGGTCGAATCGTTTGCTTTCAAAGGCTACAGGACTCGATGCATCAGAGACTGATGTATCGCTACAAGACTATTACCGGAAACCGCCAACGTTTCTGCAGTTGCAGGAAAAGATAAGAGGAATGAAGGTGTGAGAGTGAGAGGAACGTGTATGAAGCAATTTCATTTTTTATACACCTTATTCGGCTGCTCACCTTTATTATAATCTGACTTTTCCGATTCCTCTCCGAGATCCGACTGATAACACTAACCTCAGTTCGTGACCCATATGCTGAGTCACCGGCTAAGCAGGACGATACACTCCATGACTCACATGCTGGGTCATCGGTTACAAATATTAACCCCACTCGACTTTTTTTAAGGCCACCAGAAACACTAGGTTTCTGAGAAAAATTCAGAGCCCATTAATCACAATTTCTAATGCAACAGGAATATTTGCAAGGGTTCGCCTGTCATTGTTTCTTTCGAGATACCAAAGTGATTACTTTCCTTGCATGCTTCTGTATGATTCTTGACAAATTTATACAACTCTTCTAAGTTTCTCTAAACGGTCGTCCGAGATCACACCATGCAACGGAGCTACAACTTCAGAATCGGTTCTAATTGAACTAACTATTGTTTCGATAACAACGTATTTTGCTGTGGTAGGGATAGCATCTACTTTGAAGCAGCGTGTACATTTTCTCGATCAGTGTTCTGTACAGTTGCGAAGGAACGAGTGCGTATAAAATAAAATAAATATTGTATATGTGTACACGTGTCTATAAAGTGTCTTTCAAAAAATTCCTCCCGAAAATCTGCAACGAATAAAATCTTATTGAGACGAGTCAAAATGATCCTGCCTTCACTCCCCTTTGGAGAGTCGAAAGAAACCTGTCACTTCCGGTTTACAATTATGTTCTGTCCCCTCAACACAGTACAAATTTGTCTCCAACCTCTCCGAAACCCCTGTAATTTCCACGAATCGCAAGGCTGAAAGTCTTCGATCGCGAGTCAGTGACTCCCTGATTCGGTGAAATCGATTTGTCCGGAGTCGAAGAGTTCGGAAAGTCGCAGGTGTCACGGTCAGAGTATCACGCGAGGAAATCGGGTAACGTTTCGGTTTGATATCGATTGGCAAAAGCGAGGGGTCTCCCCGCCGAAAAAACCGCGTCTCCTCGTCGTATCCCTTCGACGTATCAGCGCGCTCGGCGCGTCCTCCCCTTATATAAATATAACAATTAAATGTACAGGGGTCGTGACGGAGATGGAAATAAACAGAAAGGGGGTGAGACAGAATGCGTGTGCAGGACCGCTGGAACGATCGGCACGAATATATTATATTTTACGGAACGTCAAACAGAAAGGGGAGACGGGCGTATCCAAAAAATGCGATCTTAATTTCGGAAAATTACGTTACAGCTCGCGCGGCACTTGTTTTCTTCCCTACGCTGCTCAAAGCAGTTACAGAATCGTCTAGTTGGATTCAACGATGTTTATAGTACTCTGCAAAGTCTGCATACTATACGTATGTGACATTTATTCATTTTTCCTATTACAGATAGAATTGATGCTTTCGCTCAGATATGGCCATCCAGAACGACACCTGGCTCCTCCCTATCCCCACTCTGCGTCCGTTCCCCTCACACAATAAGAAAGTCGAGGTGTAATCTCTAGATGAAACTGTTGTCACATATAAACAAATAATTCTTCTTATTATGTCACTGTTTCGTACCGATGTTTTTAATGTCATACCCAGACAACAACATACGTGAGGGGAATAAACGTAGAGCGGGGATAGGCTGGAGCCAGGCCTTGCTCCGGATGGCCATCTCTGTTTTAGCTACTGCGCGCTACCATAGTGACTTAACTATAGTGACTGTAAGTGATCGTGCACAGCTCGTGCTAACCGGTAGTTCCTCCAACATTTCGTATTGTGTTCTGCATGTAGGTCGGCGACTGCCAAGGGGTAACGAAGCAAGAATCACTGTACAAATTTCAAAGAAACAAAATTTTTGAAGAATTACATACGTTAAATGAAACAGAGTTCTAAACGCGAGAAAAAGAAAATGAGCAATTGGAATTACGATCAATGGGTAGGAATAAATCGAATAAATTCCTTCCAACATCAGCTTCATTAGTATTTCTTTCATTTTCATACTCCTCAGACCGTTCGAAATCATCGAGAAACCCGATCCCCCGATTGTTTTGAGCGGCCCGTTAACCGACGAGCCCGCGATCAATTCGTGGCGGGAAAACTTAATTAGAAGCCCTTATTACGTTCCAGCCATTCAACGGAAAAAAGGACCTTTTGTTACGAGGAGAAATACAATTGCAGGCCGTGTACACGCGCTTCGTAACTTTTATTCGACGAGAAAACGAAGAAATGATTACAAAAGCCGGTGCACCGGGTTCGAGCGTCGAGGTTCGTCGCTGTCGGCGGCTGGCTGCGACGGAGCGTCTCGAAGATTTTCGAAGACGCTGCAAATGATTCGGGACGGAAGGAGAAAAATAGGGCGGCGATGATTAGATTGAATTACATCGGATAAAGTTCGGCTAGATTAAATTAGATTAAACTGGGCCGAATTGAATTAAAACGGAGCGTGTGCACGCGCGACGAGGGGAGCCGGGGGAGGAGAAAAAGAGAGGAACGTCGATAATGAAGAGGAAAGCGAGGAGGAATGTGGGCGAGAGAGTTAACTCGCGAGAGCGGCGTGACGAATTAAACGCGTGCGGGTTAACGCGCGACAAAATCATCGCACGACCGGACCAACCGACGGGTCAGAACCGTTTAAGCGCTCGTCCCTGGATAAATTGTTGTATTTAGTCACGGCAACTTTGTTTAATATACCGGTTGCTCGTTCAACGTTTCCATCGTCCCAGGAACCGCGACCGCTCTCTGCGATCTTCTTCAGGACACGAGCTCTTTATTCCGAGACAAGCTTGAGTCGCTCATTTGCTGCTTCGAGCTGTTCAAGGCGCTGCATTTGAACGTTTCGAAAAATATGATCGATCGCTATGGAGCATTTTATGTTGTGCTTGTTGTCTCGAGTACGTGTGATTGTTCGGTTATAATTATTTTTCTACAAATGTTAACGAATCCACATTTTTTTACATCGGTACAGTGACTCAAGCCGGTTTTTTAGCTAGATTTAAATAACGTATACTTGGTAAATAGACGAGCAAAGCTTACAGTGCAACTGTACGCGTAGCTGTAAATATAGTCCAAGTACACGTACATGTGTAAGCACGTTAGGACCTCGGTTATTCGAACACCGGTCATCCAAAAATTAATGATCATACATGAGTCAGAAGCTAAAATTATCATTGGTGACATTGTCTACCTAGTTTTGTACCACTGTGTATTTTATATTCTAAAATAAAATTATAATTTTGTTGCAAAACATAGTTACAATGTGAGTCAGCCTTTTACTAATTATAGTTCGGATAATAGAGGTTCCACTGTATGGTATATAAATACATTTATAGGTGTAAGTATATGCATGACTATAGTCTAAGTACAGTATCGGTATTCAAGGTTATTCATTATCCCAAAATAGGAGATATTTAATCCTCGGAGATTTCAGTTTCTTTCAAATACCTCAAATAATTGCTTTCTCCACTTTTCACAACTTGCCCGCACATTTCATATATTCGACACATTTTGACGTACCAAAATTCTGCTACATAACACAGTTAATTTATATTTTTTAACGTATGAAATTATTTTAACATCATTCACACAAATATTACTTCAAAAGTTGATCATATTGGAAATTTTATGTTTCATTAGTTTCATTTCTGAGACAGTTTCCTCATCGTTCCAAATCGATCCTCAGATCACTCATTCGTGCTTAACGCTAGGTTTACGAGACGCGTCACTTTGACGCATTTCGAATTTCACAAATGTGCGAAATAAATATAATGTTGTATAATGTTAAATATTATAAATTTTATATAAATATATAATATCACATAGTTTCATTTATAAGTTGATAGTGTATAATATATTGTTCTTAAATAAAATAAGTTGTTTTTTAAAGAAAATGTGCGGTCTCGTTTACGCGTCAATTTGACGCGTGTCCGCGGAGATAGGTATATCAGAAATGTCCGTAAACCCAGTGTTAAAGATTCGTCATCGTCGCTGGTTAGACGTCTTGCGCGTTTTCCAGTAGGTGCCATTAGAGCTGTTAATAGCCCGAGAACTCAGATGAATGAATACTCAGAAAATACCCGGAAAGACGGGAATTATCCGGGTTCGTTTCACCCGGGTTTTTTACCCGCACTATTACGCGGGTACCGGATACAAAACTTCTCTATTTCTACACAAATGTATACTTTGTTACGTGCACAAGCAAGTATAAGAAATACAGAACATTTTCGTATGCATACATGAATTATTTGAATCTGCATTCGGATAATACCCGTATTTTACCCGATCTCCACTGGTCATATCGGACGTTATGACGTACTCTGGGTACTCGAGTACCCTTAACCCCTTGCCGTACAAAAGCGGGTCACACTCGTGACACAAAATATGATTGATACGTTACAAACACGAGTCCAACTTTCGTGGCAATCTTTAAAGTTTTTCGCTACGGTACAAACTGACCTTCAAAGGATTGTTAAAAGCGAACGGCATGTGCCGATCGACGCTCCTCATTTGTCACGGCACTCCGGGACTGGAACAGCAAACTTTGTGGCACGAAATCGTTGGAAACATCGTACGGCAAGGGGTTAATACCTGAGGCTCTCCGTTCATATGGACGATCCTTGTCGGCATTACGTCGCTGTCGTCAATGGCCGTTTCATTGTCACGAGTCCAAAGGGTTAACGCGAGTTCCGGCAGATCGAACGGTTCGACGTCTGCGAGCTATCGATGCCGGATGCTCGAG
The DNA here is from genome assembly GCA_916610135.2 of Macropis europaea. Taxonomy (NCBI): domain Eukaryota; kingdom Metazoa; phylum Arthropoda; class Insecta; order Hymenoptera; family Melittidae; genus Macropis; species Macropis europaea. The sequence continues at coordinate 2,390,361 of OU744345.1, read as the reverse complement.
GCGGAACAAAAGGAAAGAATAAAGCTCGATCGAGGAGGGGGGCGGAGGGCGATGTTAATCGCGCGATTGCGACAAATCGAGATTGCGAGGAATCGAAATTGCGTCAGCACGGTGCCGCGCGGCGATAATGCATATAATATGCGCGCTCGCGCTCGCGCGCGCGCGCCGTTACAGGCGTATGATGTAATACTTTTATGATCGCTAGCTGCAATTTCTCGGTGACAACACTCGCTATTTCTGTCCCCGGCTTTGTATATAATGACCGTTACACGACCCGGCCATCCTCTGTACACCGCGCAGGCACGTCGCGTCTTCGTTCGACGGTTTTACGGCGGTTAGAATGATTTTCACGTGCCGCGAAACGCGAGCTTCGAACCCTCCGTGAAAATCGACTCTCGTTCTGATATTTTGTCGTTAGACGAGAAGTTTCAGGTGGACTTCCACGATCGTTGAGATGATCGCGAAGGATCACCATCGGTACGCGAAAGCTCGAATGCTCGAATCAGGTTAATGAATGGAAAAGAATAGTACTCGATAGCTTGCAACTTGTTAGTCTTCAGACCGTGATCGTTCGAATTTAATCGTTGAGATCCAATACCGTTCGACAACTTGTCAGTCTTGAGACCGTGATCGTTCGAGTTCGATCGTTAAGATCTAATATCGTTCGACAACTTGTTAGTCTCGAGATCGTAATCGTTCGACTTTAATTGTAGAGATCTAATGTCGTTCCATGACTTGTTAGTTTTGAGATCCGAAGGCAAGACTCCGGAGCTACTGTTTCTCTGAACGTGTGTTTGAAACTTCAAGGCAATCCGTCGATCGTAGCCTGAGATATTATGTACACAGTTTTAGAAAACATAGTTTCGAGAAATACGTATTTGAAGTTTAGCCACGTTTACCTTGACGCGGCTACATAAGTCAGCTTCGAGCGCTATACCTCGAAGAGCGCTTAGAATATCCATATGGGACCTTCTGAACATTAATCCGAACACTTCAAACTATTTGTTAACCCTCTATAACCGGAATTTTTTTGCATACGACGAAAATGATACCTCAGGTAAATGATAAAGATAACTGACAAAGCATGTATCGCAGGATATAATAGTAATATATAGACAGACTACTTGGCAGCAGTATACTCGTAGAATATAATTGTACAGAGTGATAAATAAACGAAATGAGACTTAAACAATATAGATGTATAGGTATGTAACTTCCAAGTCACATGGGGTTAAAGAGGGTTAAAAGAATAGAAAATTTTCGATTTTTCAAAATCTTATGGTAGAATAACCCCTTCAGTGTCTACTCTCCTCCTCGAATATTCCCACATCCCCCTCTATCCAACGAACGGTCAGCTAATTTTGAATTTTGTATGAAAACGCAACATAGCGAAGCTTGTCTTTCGCATTACGTCCGGACCACCAACATTTAAATACCACTACGCTTCTACTTACAGTCACCATAGTTTCGTAGTTAAATAGAACCAGTTTACTGCAATTCAAGTGATCTTTCTGCCTACGTAACTCTATCTACGTGTTAGAAGTGGCACTGCTCGGCAGCAATTGTACTGTGAAGCGTCCAAAACATTCAAGTCTTTTCAAACTCGCTCTACAAATATAATTGAGTAGAATTCGTGAAAATCTGCTGTACTTATTCCATCAGTACCAGTTTGTGTATTGAAGACATTAATCAAGGGACTCATTGTCGGTGAGACTTCTTTCACCGGACAGAATATAACGCGTTGAATGCCACAGTGAAAACGGCCATACCTGATCAGACACGATATAATTTACTATTTTTTATATAAACCGTAAAGAAAAAAAAGATTTGAGTTCTCAGCCGTGTTCATCTGTTCCTACGTTATCGTGTCAGTATGAAGTTTGCACAGACTTATGCGACAATTAATAATTGTTTAACAGTTTCAGTGTCGCGTCACCCACATCTGGGTGACAGATAGATTCAATCATTATTTATTTGATCACGTCAAGCATTAAAAATGTACCTAATCAGCTCTAATAGAAGCAGTAAAAAATGCTGGATGTTACTGATATTATTGATTAAAAAGGTAGAATTCATTACTTTCATTTTGTATAAAAATTGAGGAAGTCTGCCATTTTGATGACCGCTACGGCGTTCAATGTGATAACACTGATTCGTCGGTAGTCTGTTTTCGTTCCAATTAAGTCCTCATCTACCTGTATCTATCGCGCCTTTAGGTCTCAAGACTAAGTTGTCGAACGGTACCGCTTCAACGGCGACGCTGTACACAAAATGAGAATTTTCGAATCGACGACGGTCTGCGAGTCGAAGCCGGAGCACAACCCGACGACTCACCTATGAGTTATGCGTCCTTGGACGTCGTCGATAATACCGTTGACAGCGGAGCTCGCGTTCTCGCCAGCCGAGGTGCATTGCTCTCTTCCAAGTCCATGTGCGACGCTGCTCCTCCTCCTCCTCCTCCTCTTCGACGTTCACCTGCTACACAATCGAAAGGTCAACTGTTAAATAAATAGAAAATGCCGCATACACGATAATTTTGTAAGAATAGAAAAGTAGATTTTTTCTTTTACGAATGAAATTCGTTCATTTACGACACTTTGAGATGAAATGTATTCAGAGACGCTCTATTGGATCATCTTTGTTAACTCTTTCGGTACGGAACAGCGTAATGAAGAAGCAATCTGTGGAAGTACTTAATATTTTCGATTTTTAGAGCAGTTCGAAGGTCAAAATGTTAGTAAAATATCGATTTTGAATCTTCACATTGATGCGATTTTGTCAAAAATCATTTTTTTCTCGTTTTCCGTAATTCAGGCGTTAGCCATACACGTACCGATTCAGAGTTGCTTTAGTTTTTTTATTTCGGATGACTTCAGCAGCAGTTATAATGCAGGTGATTTAGGCAACTCTAATTTAGGTGATACCAATGTTCAAAAATTTATAATTGCAATAGCAGTGTATACGATTAAATCCGGAAAACTTCATAAAAATATGTTGCATAATTTAAAATAAAATCCCCAAAACAGGCCGAAACAGGAGAATATCTCCCGAAACAGTTTCTGACGGCGAGGGATTCTTGCTTCTTCCGATCTAAACCGCTGAAATCGCTTCTATGCATTGCACGTGCGGAAAGGTCACGAGAAAAAGAGTTGCACAGGGAGAATCGATCGATTTTCTAATTTGAATTTCCGTGCGTCAATAAAAAAAGGCCGTAAGGTTAATAAAGTTTCGCGAGGAATAAAAAAAGAGGCGAGTCGAAGGGGCGGGATACGAATTCAATAACGGTCTTTACGGCGGTCGTTTTCAGGAAACGATCCGCCGACACGCGGAAGAAGCTGGCCCATATTCATGGACGCGATTTTCATTCGACATTCTTCTACGACCTATTAACCCTTTGCGCTCCGTATTAAATTCAACATTCCGTTCCAACAACCCGCTAATAAAAAACCTATTCGATCACGAACAGTAAAGACAAAATTACATTTTATCATATGCACTACCGGCCGTAATTATTACAACGATACCAAATTTGTGTCCAGTTCAAAGGCAAATATATGCTTGAAATTCGTTTAAAATGATCGGTAAAAAATTTACTTGCCAAGCAATGTTAAATGGGATATATTATAATTTAATATTTAATACCATAATAACAAAACATTCGAAATAATAAATTTATTTCACATTAACTATGATGATAATATTTCTTGATGGACCTAAGCCTGTGAATACTTATACGGACAGTGTTGTACGTATATGTCACGGGAATCTATCAGTTCATTCTATAAACAATGTCGTTCTATATCTTATAAAACATATGTTAAATAAATGTAAATATACTGTCCCATTCTGTTTCGTAAAAGTTGTACCGTACATGTAGTGGAATGTGAAGGTTCTACCTTGTTTAGAATTTTTCGATGAAAATTTCGATTACGATAGGAAAGACCTGTTGCTAGCGATTGTGTAAACGGGATGCAATTTTAGTGGAAAAATCTCACGATGACGTTTGTCACGCTCGAAGTTAGTTGTAATTATTAAGTATGTACTGCCTATTTTGGTAGCTCGACCACTTCTTAGCAGACAACAAATTTAATGATACTAATTGGTTGAAATCAACCTGAAATGAATTGTCTAGAGACAATGGAAAGATAAAATGAAAGATTTGAAGAACTTCTGCTAGTTTGTTAAAGAGGCCTTAAAGACTTTCTCTGCGTCCAGAAATACTGCTGCGCAGTATTGTTTCAGTTCAAGCGCTGTTATTATTTCTGCTGTCACTCGATGTGCTTGTTCGATGGCAGTGTGTTTTCTGTGAAACCCGAACCAGGGATCTAGAATCAAAGCTTTTCCTTCGTGGTTGTGTGGAAGGGTGGGATGATTTCCTTCATGGTTTCTTGGAGTCTCTGATGTACAGTTTCGTCTACGATTTTGGATCATACGAACCAGACAAAGAAATTGTAGAAACATAAAACGTTTCATCGATTTCTCGGTAGTTACAATGTTTGACGAAGCACACTCTCATTAAAAAAAAATAGAAACACGTGAAGCAGACGCACGGCACTCAAACGATTAACAACATCAACAAATTAATTCCCTTCAACTTTCTCTCAGCTCCTCGAACGGAACACCGTGTCGAGTCGGATCGGAAACGGGAACGGGGACGGGAACGGAAGCTGCCGGCAAGAACTGCTGCCGTTCATCGATCAGAATAAACAACTGAAAACAACCGTGGAACAAATTAATCAGAAATTACCTAGCATCGATAGAAAGAAATTAGAAGGAGAGAATCGGGAGAGGGGCGGGGTGAAGGTTCTCTCGCGGCGCAGAAGGTTCGGGTTCGAAAGACAAACCGAAGCGAGCTGGAAAGGAGAAGGAAAGGGAGGTGGATGGAACGAAGAGGGATGGGTGGTAGGGTGGAGGAAGAAGAAGGGGTACGGGTAGCAATGGTTACAGCAGAATAAACCCCTCAATAATGAGTTCCGCGAGTGAATTCCCCCGGCGCGGAGAGGCTCGAGATAATAAAACAGAGCGACTGGGACGGCGCGGCGGTGGCGGCGGCGGCGGCGGCGGTGGTAGTAAGGGTGGTTGCGGTGGTGTTGGTCGAGTAGGGGGTGCGAGGGGTGCGCGCCGGCAAGAGTAATAGTAAGAGGCAATAAAATATAATGAAATAACATCCAATCCAGGAGAGATATTGTGAAAATATTATTACTAACTTATTACTCGCTGGGCACGGCGCGCACCACGCTCTCTCTCCACGTTTTTCTCCTGTTTTCTTCGTTTCTCCCTACCTACCCCTCCCTCCCGCGCTCTGCCTATCCGCGATCGCTCCCTCTTCCGCCCTCCGAACAGCTTTCCTACTAGCGGCGTCTCGATAAAAATTTCCATCGCACCACCGGATACGGGCACGCGAATTTTTGACAAACGCGCGATGAGGGCCAATTGCACGGCCCGACGATAAACTAATTAGATATTTTAGAATCAAATATGTCAATACAGAGCGGAAAATATTCTTTCTGCTTCTTTCTCGCAAGATGATCTTCCAGGAAGATCGGTGTGTTTTTTATTGGGGGATTGCAAAAGTTTTTATACGTTTCTAACAAATGTCGTTGTTTTTGTAACAACGGGACAACATTGTTGTTCACCCTAAGATGTTACAGTTAATTATTTCCTAACGTATCGGAGATACAACAAAATTGTTTATATGAAAGTTATGTGGTACGAGGGGGGCAATTTACTGGCAAAGGCGATTTTTTTTATACTCTGTTATTTTAAGAAGTACAAGGTCAAGTTCGCTTCTTTAAAAGGAACTATATATTTTTTTTTCAAGCCATCGACAGCGCTTTTGAAGACGAATTCGGTAACCTACGATAGAGGCTCAACCTTTGGATCAGCCATTCCTGGCGAGGATCCTTGGTATCAGTTTCAAGAGGCAACGTCCAACAACGCGGCGCTCGAGGCACTCAAGACTACCATCGGTGCTTCCCGTTCGACCTGGTGTTCTTCCGCTGCAAATCAGTAAATTTGTAGGAGCGATATTCCGAAGATCGTTGATGTTGGAATACAACGATATCCACCCACAGTCACATACGCGCAGAACATACATCGACAGGATGCAGCGGGAAAGTGTTAAGACTTCTGACAGGGAGTTTTTCTAGGACACTTTCAAGGGTCAAAAAGGCGCTGTACGAGTTCGAGCAGACGTGTGACACACAGTGCACAGACGTAGCCAAAAGACACGCGAATTATTTACAGACATTTATACAGTTCATTTATACACTTCAATGCAGCTTATACAGTTTCTTTCTTCTCACAGTGCATTGCATTAATATTTTCTTTGTAATATCTATGTAACCACTGGGCCCGTGTAATTTCAACTACGCATTACCTGTTTCTTTAACCCTTTCGCTGCAAAAGACGTATATACATATAGGTACGCTCTCTTATATTCACAAATATATACGAAAGGCGTATATGTACGATCAATAAAATTTGTTTACTACGATACATTCGCTGTTTTACTAAACTGGTGTAACAATAGGCCTCTTGTTAGATGACGCATAGAAGCCGTGTCCAAATAAACATCGACGACGATTTCAATACATGCAAATATAGCGCCGCGTAACCTGATGGTTCTGAGTTGGAGCGTGCCGCAGCGAAAGGGTTAAATAAAATCTAACAGTTTGTGTAAATAAAATCTAACAATTGACAAGAGGAATTTTCTATTATTCACGGACGTCTTACGAACGTCACACCTTGCCGATTCGATCGAATCTCCCACCTTGCTGATTCCGTTCCTCAGGATCATCGAGAGACGCGAGCTCGGTGCGTCCGTAGCAACGATGGTCGGTAAAATCATCGTGTCCGCACGGTCGCGATCGGCGGTCGGGAATTTGAAATGCAAAGTACGCGTCGAGCAAATTATCTGGCAGGAAAGATCGGCCGGGCGGCGGGGAAAAAAAAAGTGATTACGGTGCGAGATATCCGCGGAGGGAGATCGCACGCGGTGACGAAAGACGGTTATATAAAAGGTGGAAGGTATCGTACCCGGTGGGCGGCGGTAGCAGCGGTATCGGAGCAGTGGAAGAGGGGAAGCAGCGAAGGAAGAGAGCGAGCGGACGAGCGGGCGAGCTGTTCGACGGAGAAGAGGATGAGGTAGGAAGGGGATGCTAGGCTGCAACAATCCTATCTGCTCGTGTAAATCTCCGGGCGTCGTAACGAACCGGCAAATCGAAACTAAACGGTAGACCATGAATGGGAAATCAGAAAATAACGTTACGCCGCGCGAGGCCGCGCACTTCCGCCAGCGACAGCTCGGCGAACGCGAACGGGGGAATCAGCTGCTCCGCCGGCCATCCTCCCGCCTCTGATACCTCGTCCCGCTCTTATTATAACGGACGCGATGACAGTCCATGCATTTTTTGCCAGTCTGCTTCTTTCGTCCTAGAAATTCTAAGGTAAACTCTTTTCAAGAGGGTGGTCTGTCGCGCCTTGGTCGAGATTCCGGGGCTTTCGTTCCACAGCTAGACCGGCTGTCTAACCAACGAAACTCTTTTTAGCTGTCTGCGCGTCCTCCTCCCTCGACCCTCCAACGATCGCAGTGTAAATGATATTCGTTCATGCGGAATTCACGTTGAGTCGCTCTTTTTCTAACGGACGCGACGATATTATTTGTAAAATCACTGTAACTCATTCTCTGATCTTAGGTCTTCACACCCCCTCCTTTCTTGACGATCGAACGATCGCTGTACAGGATGTTTTGTAACTGGTGGTACGAACGAGAGGAAACTTTATTCGTACGATGTTTTCGAAAACAATGACTTTGAAAATTTGTTAGGTACCTGTGTACTGAATTATGTTCAGATGACAGATTTTACTGTACAATCTATAGTCTACGTTATCGCCATTCGTGTGTAATTCACATTAAATCGCTCTTTTTTTTGCTATTATTTTTATAGGTGTCAACTGTTTCTGTCCACTTACGTTCCAGATATTCAGAGTTATTGAACTGTATTACGTATGTACATAGCAAAAATGAGTTCTTGCCAATGTTTCACAAAAACAGGTAACTACTGGAGAAAGTTACTCCCACGACCACCCGGCCTGTATAGCGTGAACGGGTCGCTGTACGGGACGGTAGTTCCACGAGTCTACATTGTTGCAAACAGAGTGTAACATCTGTTGCTTTATCATGTATGCAAATTCCTGGTGTTTTATTGAAATTTTCAAATTCGTGGACACCGAATTATAAACAAATACATATCAAAATAATAAAATTTTTAGAACTGTTTAATAATACAGTCTTGTATGGAAAATTTCGAAACAAGGGTGTACGTTCAGACCTATGTATATTAAAAATTTGACAACCGTAATGGAATTGTCGTTGTATATTCTTTTTTATACGAACAATACGATACGTAGTTGTCAGGCAATTAAACGAAACAATGTTGAGTAGCCTGTGGATATGAAGCTACGCTGTGCTCAATCAGAGTCGTTAACTATCGCGCAATTTTGAGGGATGACATAGTCTCACTTTTAGGATATAAGAAGCATCCAACGGTGAGTGTCTATGATCACCTGTAGAATACCCTGTGATTTCTCTGAATTCGATTTGAAAAGGTTAACTCTTTGAGGGGCCCATATTCCCGGCGACGTAGTCTTGCTATTTTGAGTACAGGTCGGCAGACGTAAGGCACTCTGGTCATTGACCATTTATTGTTTAGCATGAGCTTGTTCATTGCATCAGATATGTTCGAACGTGTACATAGTTGAGAGAGTTAACTTTTTAGTCGTGCTGGGTGTTCCAGGATGTTCAAGAAGCGATCAACGTTGAGTGATTATAGTCGCCCTTAGAATACAATGAGCACTCGACGCCGAGCGACTATAATCACCTTCGGTGAAGAAAGGGTTGAGGCTATCCGTTATCAACTCACAAAGCAATGAAACGATAACAGAACCTTGCCATCGCATCGGAAGAGGATTCGGCTGCGCAGGAAGTTCATCGTCCTCCGTATTCTTGTCAACGTCGCTCCGACACATCAATTCGTGTTTCTTCGATAAAAATCATACCGTTTGCAGGTTGCAACGATCTGCCGAATAACAGAAATCTATTCGATCGTACGGAGGGGAGCCGGTGGTTTTCGAAAACGGCGAGCTGGAACGGCGAGCCATTATTCGCGTTAGCAGCCTATATTCGCGGCAATTTGCAAGAGTGGGACGATTTGCTGGGACAGCTCCGCTTATATAAATAATATATCGTTATGCGAAAGAGCGCATAAGCGGGCAGAACGGGGAGGGGAGAGGGGAAACTCGTCTGTGTCCGATGCACGTGTCTTTGCAACGGGTTACGTAAGCGCATCCCGTGCACGATCGTATGCAGGTAGGCGAATACGTCTGTTCCGCACACAGGCTGCAAGGAAATCGGTACACGATACCGGCTCTCATGATGCACTCTGCACGAGTACCAAGTATAATGTCTTTATCGTTATAACCGGTATTCCATGCGACGTACGAATTAAATAAGATTCCCTCGTGACGCTGTGTAGTTGCAGACCCGAGAGCGTGCGCGCGCGTGTGTGTGTTTCCGTCATTAAAGAAATCGACGTTGCCAGGGGAAGAATAATATCTTTATCGACGCAATTGCCGTACCACGCGATGCTTGAATTAAATAAGATACCCGGCCCGGGACGTCGCGTTTCCGTTATTAAGAAAATCGCTGCGCGACATTCTCACGATACATATACTTACGCGTGCACAGGTGTGTCCGCACGGACCTGCGAAATTGACAGGAGCATTCTCTATCGGGTCTGCGTGCGGTCAAGGCAGGTTTCACCTGCATGGTTTGTGGAAATTCTTTTCTTTTCGTTTTCTCCTGCCACCGCGTTTCGCATGTTCTTTTCGAATTCTTCATTTCTTGCGCGCGAAACTCCCGTGGCTGCGAACCGAAGATGTCCGCCAGACCTGATAGTCATAGCAGGCTGTATTTATGCGATATCTGTGCGAATTGTTTTGCAAACTCGGGGACAGGTGATGGTTTGATGAAGCAAGGTATGCTCCGTGAGCTATCATTTCGAATCCGGATTCTCGCCTTTTTTTTAAACGCGTCCGCCGTGTACCGTGTTCTCCTAGATTCTGGATGAGGCAATCGGCTGGCTCAGGTCAGACACCGTAGGCTGTATTTATACGATTCGACATACTCCGAATTAACGTCATGCGAGGAGTTCCAGGATGAGTTGTTGGAACGAGAGAGTTCTTCGTGGTTTTCCACGTTTATTTTAATAGGGCGGAGGTGTCCGTATACGCGCTGCTCGGTTTTGTCTCATCGGATATGAAAAAATCCTCGGTCTTTACAGACTTTTTGGATGCTAAGCGCGAATGAATGTAGGATCCAATCATCGATCAGGATTGAGTGGAAGAATCAGTTCCTTATCTAGCCATCTGCTATCCTCCGATTTTACGAGCTCATGATAACTCAACTGCTATTGACGTACAACAATCATCAGTGTTCCAGTTTCTGCGTGTCAATAAAACTATGTATATCATACGCTGTGTTTAATAATTTGCTAAATCCTCGAAGAATAATATTTCACCTGCCTGCATCGCAACACTATGTGCATATGCGTTCATATCATTTCAGAGCGATCCGAATTCCCAAGCATCGCTTCGACGCTCGGGGACCGGCTTCTTCTTCTTCATTTCATGAATTTATTATTTCATGTACCTTATCTATATACCCTAAGTATCCCGTACTAAATGCTACGAGAAAGAAAAGATGTTCGAGTTGAATTGCTATAGCGACGAGACCAATTAGGCAGATACGCTCGAAATATTCTCTTCCCTTTCGCGTTATCGCTTAATAACGAGGAATTCAAAGAATTTCGTAATTTCTTTAGGTACCATTATTGCTTTATCTACCTTATCTACACTGCCCTACCATTAATACCAGGACACCAGGGTTTCAGGCAAAGCACCTGTTTTATGGCGTTTGTAATATCTCATGCTGAAATCTTTGGCTTCTATGACGGCTGTTCCCCTTCGTGGCATACTCTTCACCAATTTTTGATAAATGTCCGGTTCGGTATTCCCACACTCAGCTTATAGTACCCCCACGAGTTCAGCTTCGTTCCTTGGCCGTTCTTCACGCGCACGCAAGGATGCTCGATAGGATTCAGATCAGAGCTCTCAGTTATTCGATCCAACTTTTCGACACCCATGTCCACAAACCACTCCGACTGAACCCGAACAGTATGGCAGGGTAACGTCTGCTTTACGATCTGACAGTCTGAATATTGATTGTAGATCGGCGTATGCAGCCTCAATATGCCTTAGTAAATGTTACAAGATGGGGGACACACGAGATTTGAGGCCGCATGCAGAACGCTGTGAAGCTCTGTGCCTAACAAGACTGCACGACCCGCGTCTCACCGATTTAGTTGAGACTTTCCACCCTGCTAGATTTCGTCACCCTGTTCACGAAGATAGCTCATTATAGGGATAGATACTGAATATTTTTTTAGATATTCATGATTAAAGTTTTTATACTGTCTTGACCAGAGTTTGTTCCTTGCTTCGATTCAAGCGTGCTTCGTCGGTGCACTCTCGTTGCAAGCAAAGACAGAATTTCTGTGAAACCGTTTCTGCTGCACCGTGTACAGTTCACGCGCGCTGGACGAACGGAGAATAATTTGTATAGTCGTAGCCGGTGTTCCGTCGAACGCATAAATTAAGATCCTTTTACGAGGCTACGTTTCCGTTATTAGCGGCCGCCTTCATCGGCTGTACGAGCGAAAATTTCCATAAGCGTTCGACCCTGCCGCGGCCTATTTCCGACGAGCTCTCCTCCCCTTCCTTCATGCACTAACAATTCCTTCAAGATTTTTTCCCGGATCCTCGGCAAACCTTCCTGTTTATTCACCCACCGACGTTCGGTCTCCTTTATCGGGCGTCCCAGAAAGTTCGTTCACATTCTGGATTTTTACATTTCAAATGAGAAACTAATAGCGTTAACTGCGAATACCGCGTTTCGTATTTCAAAGTGACACTTTTTTGTGCGGAATTTCATTTTCGAATAAATCGATGGCGAAGATTCGTCGTGTACGCGTATGCTTGACTATGCCGAAGACTAGTTTTTCTTACATTTGTATTTAGCTACATGCTGGTGCAGGATATCTTGAACTTTCATTTAATTGTTAAGACTTGCTATCCGATGTAATAAATCTGAACAGCCACTGATCGTGTGTAAGCGTATGCGTACATCGATGTCTCCGAAAATATAAAAGTTTCGTACAAAAGTTGTCACACCATTTTCGAATTATTTTTTCAAGTAGATTCAGCTGTTTTCAGGTTGTACCACCCGTTCGGCAACGCACTGTATTATGTTTATTACACTTGAACATCATGTAGAAACCCTTCGTAGAAACAACGAAATACCGATTTGCCATGAAATCTCGTCAGAGAATGAGCCTGACGAAAACTCTCGCCGTGAGCCTAAAATAGGGCACCGTTCGTCCCGCGATAACGAATGCAGAAGAGATCATCGGAGCAGGGATATTTGCACCTTCCACTTTCCTGTTACGGTGACGTTCGTTGCAACGCGACGAACGAACGCGTAATGTGTCTCTTAATTCTCACGTGTCTGGAAACGTGGCGGCGCGAATAGCCTCTCTTCCTCTGTCCGTCTCTGTTCCTGCTCCCTCTCTCCTCGTCGTTTCTCGTTTCTCGTTTCTCGTTTCTCGTTTCCGTTCCCTCGGTTTCGTCGTGATTCCGTCTCGAATCGGTAGCTGCCGTTTAAATTGTAAATGTATCGTTACTCCGTGGGCTAAAACGATAGGCGAGAAGAAGGGGCACGCCGGTCTGCGTGTTCGCCGGGAATACGTGGAAGCGTCTCTCGCAGGTGGACGAGCCGCGGCCATGAATAAAATACATTTTCCAGAGCGAAGATTTGCCGAGCTGCCTCGGCGTAACTTGTCTGTCGCATTTGCATCCGCGTTACGAGACCCCGTCCACTTGCGTAATATTATAATCAGCCACGGGAAAATAAATAACCATGGCGTCTACCTGGCCACCGCTCCCCCGCTACCCGCTCTCGCTCCTTTTACCTAGCCGCTAGATAACTATCTTTCCGTTTCCTGTTGACGGGTCGCGGCAACTGTACGTGCCTATCCGCGCGTGCACCGACCCACTCGCTCGAGAACCAAGGAACACGATGATGCACGGTCGGACCGTTTTCATCGTCCTGACCCAGTCCAAAGTCTGCGCGTCATTCGCGTCACCCGCTTGATCGGCCATTGGTCTCCGCGGCGACGCGTCCAGGACCTGGCGCATCGAGAGACCGACTGAAAAGGTACGAGCAAGAACATCCGGCTGCGTCTCGTATCCGTGATACTTTTTGACAACTTACAACAATTGTTTCCAAATACTGCTGATCATTTCTGATCGCCAAGCTTCTGAACTTCTAGCATAACCGCATAACAGTTCCATCTCCGTACCAATCGATCGAGAAAGATCTTAGATTCAAAGTATCGGATCGTTACATAAGGAATATCTAATTTTTAACGGTAACTCTGAACGAACATAACTGTTTTCAAACTGAACTTTATTAGTCGAAGCAAATACTGTTATAATCCGCAGATTTTTTCGAACAAGGTACTTTTTTTAATTTTTTACTTGTAGATTTACTAATACGTTTGGACGGTATGGTATCTCTCTGACATGTTGGCAGACGCAATGATAGCTGACATTTTTTACATCGTCGGACATTACGGTACCATAGTTCACAATAAAATGCAGTAAAAATTCTGTCCAAGTGAAATCTAGTACTGTGCAGAAAAGAGAAGTCGGTTAGCCTAGGTAGCCTAAGTAAGGTGTACCCTTCTTACCCCTCTGTCGTCCCGCTGACCAAATTCAGATCTCTGCACAGTACCTACCTCAAATATTACGACGACTGCCGCCTGTGGTCGTACGCTTTGGCATTGGGTTACTATGACAAGCCAGACTCGTCATTCGAATCCAAGGGGTTAATTGGTCGGCCGTTCAATCAGAGAATGATCGGAGGATGCTCCGGATGAGCTTCGCACAACGCTCCGACGTTATTGGAATGTTCGGCGCACGTGTGAAAGGGCACACCCGGAAGCCTCGAACAGAGAAAGGCAGAAAAGTGTGAAGCGGTTCTCTCCGGAAGCGGATCGGTGGAGAAACTCATCAAAGGCTCCGTGGAGCGAAACGGAAACGAAAGTGTCGAAGAAGAAGGCCTGCATGGCCGATGGCTGCGTGGACCGTGTATCCGGTTTCCCTCGGGTCGAATTAGCTGAAATTATTTATGCGCGACGGAGTTCGGAAGTCGTAAACGCGAGCTCCGTGCCACGCCGCGTGTTCCCTAAAACGAACCGGGTTCGTCCGGTTCGCTGTAGTCGCGACCTACTTGGAGACGTTTCATCAGGAAAATTCGAAATGGAAACGCACTGCGAGAAGAACGGAGGGAGAGAGAGAGAGAGAGAGAGAGAGAGAGAGAGAGAGAGAGAGAGAGTGGAGGGCGTGTTGCGCGGTGCACGGTGATAACGCCTCGACGTAGCTTCCGGTTCCAGCTGGTTCCCCGCGATTCCATCCGATTCCACCCCCCCTATTTACCTGTTCTCCCTTTCTCCGCGAGGATATCTATTCCGCGCACTTGCACACGACCAGGGAGCCGGAGGGAGAGACGCGGGCAGAGAGAGAGAGAGAGAGAGAGAGAGAGAGAGAGAGAGAGAGAGAGAGAGAGAGAGGGATGGAGAGCGAGGGAGAGCGAGGATCGGCAGGTACGTACGAACGCGCAAATGACAAAACACGTATTACGTGTAACTGGAGTCCGTGCTAGAGATCAATACACATAATAGAGGGTATCTATAGCGCGCGCAACCCGTGCTCATTTACTTAATTGTGTTCTATACGGTATAACCGAGGTATGGTGTGCGACTCGTGTAGGTACGCGGCTGCCTACAACCACCCCCTCTTACCGTGCCTCGCCCCTTTCGCCACCCTTCCAAGCACCGCACTCCCACCCCCACCCCCAACCCCACCCGACCCGACCCACGCTCACCCCAAACCCACCTCATGCCGCCCCTGATGTCCATAGGGCCGAGTGTGCGTAATATTCAGACGTATAACGTGCCGGGGCCACGTAGGTACATTGGCATCAATTTATGGGGTGGGAGGGTGCAGCAGATATATACGATCCGATAGGGTTGAATATCTCGTGCTTTTGTGCCCATCTACACCTCCTCGTTTCCATCTCTGCTCGTCTTTCTCTTCACGAGACCCTCCAACCGCCCCTCGCCCCTCTCTCTTCTCGCCCATTATCTTGCCCCGCGTGCTTTCTCTCTGCCTCTCTCTCTTCTCCTCTCCTCCCTTCCCTCCTCTTCCCTTCCCTTCTCTGCCGAGCGTCCGGTCGTTCGAAGCATCTCGAAGAGAGAAGCCATCGAAACTCGTGATTCGCGACAAAAGAAAAGCTGATACCTGGTGTCGTTCGATCGGTGAACTCGAACGGCCTTGTAGAAAGCGGAGGTTTCTTTTGTCACGGCGGAGAGTCATGGTCCACGCTGGACAATGCCTCGCGTTTCAACGCAACCGGGCAGCGTTGATGACGTTTGCTGCTTCCTAAAACGGGCAGGCCCAACTTGTCCAATGATCCGTGACACTTTCGCTCCGGCACAGTTATCACAAAATACGTCTTGTCGATAGACAATTATTTCATGACAGTAAACTATCCGAGGCATTCGGTGTTGCCTAATACTCAGTTGGGAACGATATTTCACGTGCAAAGTGCGCAAAAAAATTTAATGTAGCATACATAGTATGGGTGTATATGTACGCTCTTCGTACCTGAATGTCCACTCTTCGAGGGTGTATATATACGCCCTACGGAGCGACAGAGTCAAAACGTTGAACGTCACAGTGAAAACGGTCGTATCTGGGCAGACACACCATAACGTGCTGTTTTGGATATAAATTACGAAGCAAAAGACTGTTGAACTTTCTTAGCGTATACACGTGCCTCTATATTATCCATGCGGTGGTAAGTTTTCTTAGTATTGTGTACAAATCTGTAGTTATTTTGATTAAAGTAAATGCAAGGTACTTCCACGCGAGGAAACGGGTTGAATGATGAAAACAGGGTTATTCCAAGCCAATCCCAAGGGTGTTTCGCCCATCTCGCGGGTGCTTTGATAAAAAGTACAACATTTTGCGAACAACATGTTGCAGGCGAAAGCTTATGCCGGTGCAACCCGTTCGAGCGGCGTGTCGCCCTCAGCGACCAGAATTGTCACGTTAACACGTTGACTACCATGGGGGTTGCTCGTGACCGGCACGTTAAATTCTATTTAATTAAACAATTACTGATTTTTACAATATTATTAGCGAATTTTACATTGGAACCCTAACACAGAGAGGCATGTACAAGACTGAATACATAAACATTTTCTTCCTCTGCGATTTATAGTAAAAATTACAGTTTATGCGGTGTCTGGCCAGGGATGGCTGTTTCCACTGTTGCAGTCAACGTGCTAACCGTCACGGTGGAGACATTCGAGTTGAGCCGTTCAGAGTTGCAACTCTGCCTGGGAATTGGCTTGTAACACGATCTTTAATTGTCGTTAATTTATGTTTTTCTTTTCTTCTTCTGTCATGCATTAATTGCAGAACTGTGAAAATGAAGAAAAAGGGAAGGCTGCACCGCGTACAAGGGCCTGATCTTGACAGGTTGGGTTCTTCCGTCCCTACCGTGATACCGTCACGCTGATCGTTGATCATTGGTCCACCACGCTTTGACTTTTTTATGAATATTACGACGATCGCGTTATGCGAGACGATCCAGTGCATCCGGAGGTATCAACGTCTGCCTCCTCATGGTAATCTAATGAATTTCAATCTGCTATAACGCTTTGTAATAAACCAGAACTGTGTACAAAAACCTACTTTTCATATTATTAAAATACTCGATTCAATCTGAAACACGTTGTTTTCTTTTCAATCAGTCTGCACCGACTGGCGCAGAAAAATGAAATCGCATAAATGCGCATAAATAATTTGAATGAAATTGTACGTCAAGGGGTTAAGTTGTTTAAAACGCAACGATAAATAGTGATATTGTCACCGTGTTCCGTTTGACAATCAAGATAATGAAAGTGCAAATTAACCGCAGCGTTGTGGACGATCGACAAAGAGGTTTATGCAGTTGGGCCGATTTACATAGGGTGTGCCGAAATTAAACGATCAAACCAGTGGCAGCGTGTTCTATGCAGCGGAGATTTAAAGTTGAATAGTATTTTAAAACATACGTCTACGAACGTCCATATGCGTTCGATAAAACTACATCGCGTGCCATCGGCTGTTATGAACACTCAATATTCGTTTCAAAATTTTTTAGATAATCCTCTTTCTTCAATAAGTTAATTTTTATTTTCTGATGCGCGAAAAAGTCTCCCGTGCACAGCATTGTTCGCTGCAACAAGTTCGTCGCACACAGCGCGTAGTTTTGCGTCTGCGTTAGTTTAAAGAACCTTCTAGATTCTCTTTTCAATCTATCCCTATAGTAATCATGCACTAACCGCGTGCAATATAGACGGCGTAATTAACTGATAATTACAACCAGTTCCAATCACTCTGCATTGCAATTAAAGAGAGCTCTGATTATCTTATGTAACAATCGCAGGCCTGTAACTCAAACAGCTTCAATACCCTCTGCAACGCTCGCGGATCCTACGAAATTCGAAAAACTCCATTGGCGATCGAAAATAGGGCCAACCCCGCAAAAACCTACGCTCGGCGATGAAGCTGCCGCATGGCCGGATCAAAGAAGCTGCGAACAGTCGTCAGAGAAAAAGGAGAGAAAATTCTGTAAACGGCGGGTGGGTGTTCCGGTGGAAAGGGTAATCATTATCACGGGCGGCAGGGAGCGGAGGGGCGGAAAGAGAAAAAAAGGGGCGCGCACGGGACGCTTCGAATGGCGCGAATAATTCGCGAACGAGCGTAATTCTGGGAAATTCGGCCGCACGACGGGCAATGCTAATAAGCGCGCGTGATATCACAAGAATTTTCCAGCGAGAAAATCCGAAAGCGATCCGCGGGTCAGCCGGTCGACAACTGCGACGAACGACCAACAACAAAATGTCGACCGCAATTATGCTGTAATTAACTTGGAAACGCACGCAGACACGCAGGCACGCAGACACGCGAACGCGAACGCGCGCACACGCGCTCTCCGCTCGGATAGAAACGCCGGCTTCAGCGTGTGCGCGTGCACGTGCAAGGGCACACACGGGGGCGAGCGCACACGGACGAGGTGTACCGGACGGTGCGGCGTGCTTCACAGGTGGTTGGGGATTTTTGTATTTAGCGGTTGGCACCGCCCGGCGTTTACGCGTTTACACGCGCCGCCTGGCTGCATTATGCATGTTTGCGGTACCAGAAGAGAATTTAAACCAACTACCTCCGATCTATCCTCTGGCGTCTATCTTTCTCTGCCCGAACAACCCCTAATTCCGATTATCCTTGCTCCCGCTCCTTCGAACCACGACCTTTCGCACTTTATCCCCCTCCATTCAGAGCTTCGTTCGCTTTGCCTTCGCCCGGCCACGCATTCAGAATAACCAGCTTCCGAAACACGTGAAACGCTGTATCTCAGCGACGAGGATCGTCCGTGGGAATTCGTTTCATTCGTACTTTGATCGCGACGCGATGCACAGCGTTGGATGCTCAAACGAGTTCACGATAATGAATAACTTTGCTATTTGTGGCGATCGAATAGAATGTAGGGTTGAATACTTGAAACTGTTCGTAGCAATGAATGACTTTGATATTTGTAATGATTGAAAAAAATTCTTACTGGTTTCAAAGGGGTTTCTTGTCAATAGAATCGTTTTGAATAATATATTTTTTTCTTTGCCTTATGATATAGTTTTAAAATGAAGACGATAACTGGCGACCTATGATCAGTTCTATCAGACATTCTGTAGCATGCTGATGTAGATACTCGTTTAATCACGACGCAGTATGAACTTGAAAAAGAGGGAAACATTGGTGATTAAATTTATTTATGTAATAAAATTCGAGACTTGCTCTATAGCGTGTACAGTTTTCCACGAGTAAAAGTAAGAGAAAAGTATTATATAAACATAGACTCATATATCTATGTTTCATAATAAAATAGTAAAAAAAATACGAAATGACAGCTGACTGGTTTTTCGTTCGATACAGCGTGAAAACAGATCGGCGATATTTACTGTAGCTCCATTTCAAAGTGCGCCCATTCTTGTGCACGCAGGATTGACGCTAACGAAAAATTGCATCTGTTACATTACCGATTTCTTGTTGACTTTCTTTTATTTCACTGAATGCATTAAGATTTCTTTCAATAAATTCCTGAAGCGTATTAATTTTTGTCTGGTATACTTTTTCCTCCAAAGTTCTCCACGAGTAAAAGTCCAGTAGCGGGATATCCGATGATCCTGGGGCTCAAGGAATGGACCTATTCATCGTTAAGGCTAATGCATATTTAACCATTGTTATTTCGTGTTCCTATTATAACATTTTTTTCTGATTCTCGCTCCTACAACATGCTGGCGCCGTTCGGCGGGAAAAACCTGGAACATCCTGTACATTGTACTAAAAATTGTAAATGTTTTTACGTATATCGCGTATTTTGTCGTTGGGCATTTGCGCTGCGGAAGCTTCGCTCGAACCGATACCGCTGCTTGTTTGTTCAGGAAAAGTTTCCTAAAAAAACCGCAGGACAAAGGACTGAACAGTTTCCCGCTGCTGTTTGCCTGTGTCTGAATATTTTTCTATTGCAACATAAACACCGTAGCTATTGGCGAACGCAGCGTGTCAGTCCTAAAATTTTTACCTTTCATCCGGATAGCATAACCACGCGTTCACAATCATTCTTGTTCCCATGACAGTGTTCCACGATTGGCTGGAAGAGCATTCGGGACCGAAAACTTCCGGGCAACCGAGGTAGGATAAGTCGTCATCGCCTTTTCGAGCAGAACATTTACGAGGGTAACTCGAGAGGGCGATGACAACTTGCCGTACCCCGGTTGACTGGAAGTTCTCGGACCCGAATGCTCTTCCAACCAACCGTGGAACGCTGTATTCGTAAATCCGAGGCCAAAGAACTCGATCGACGACGCGTCGGAAGTTCCGCGAGCGGACGTCGGCTCGCACACGCGCGAGGAATTCGCGAACCGCGCCGGTCAGAACGCAAATGATATCGCTTTCAGCGCGGAATTACAGTTTAAATTAGTATTATTACGACTTGGACATCGCCGCGTAATCACATTATTATTATACGTTTCAGTACTTGATTAAATATTTATTGGTTCGTTACTGCGTATCAAACGCGGCATTAACGGCGCCCCGGGGACCGGTATTTCACCGGATTTCATTGAACACGCTCGTACCGCTGCTTCGCGATCCGTCTTCGGAGTTCCGGTCCGATTCACCGAGGACGATACACGCTCGAGAGTTTCGTTCGCTGGAAGCACGGATCGCATAGTCGAGAGGTCGACGAGTTAAGGGGACCAGGCAGTCAGATTTGGTCAAAATCTAACTTCTTTTGAGAATTAATTACAAGTAAATGAATACATATTGTGACCAGTGCTTTTAGGTTATGTTTATTAACAGTATAAAGTGTAAAAAAATATTTTTTCGAATAACATATAGTTGTATATGATGGTTTCACATTCGACTGATGCGTAGGCGCGTTTTCTGGGGTCGTCCCGGTCTTGCAGTGATCCTGGCCATAAAGAATTGAATTATGAAATATCCTGGAAAATTTGACACTCTAAAGGCCCCTAATCTGCACCGAACCTATTGAAAATGAAAAAAAATCCAAATTGTGAAAACGGCGGCAGTGAAGTTAAAAAAACACGATTTTTCATTAAAAGAGAAGCTATTTTATATTTTCTTTTGACGAAACAACAGTTTTTGCAGACTTATGCGTAGGTTCAGGCCTTAACCAGACATGTTTTACATTTGCTCAATTTTTTTCAAATCGATTTGAACCTCCGTTTTGTCGCAATCACTGCAAAACGAAGAGAAAATATGATTTCGAGAAAAACGCGTTTAAAGTTTTGGAAGACCATAACTACTACATACCTCGCGATCGAACTTTTCGGCTGCCAAATCCTTACTTTTGCGAATTTTAACATGATTCGAACGGCATTTTACTCGGGAAGGATAGTACTTTCGGAAAATACAATAAAAAAAAACGCATTTTTTGACTGCCCAGTCCCTTTAAGGTGGACTTGCATTATCCGCACAGACACGGAACTTTTATTCGTTCAGCACCGATCAGACGAATATTCTTTAACCTTTTGGCTCGGACACGCTTCCAATAAATATCAAACGCTTCGTTTAAATATTTATTTATATACTCTCAATTACTGTTTATTAGTCATGTTTATCCTCTACCAAGGCTCAGGGTTTTTATACTTTATTGGGAACTGACGACTAGTTCTCGAAGCTGATGCAGTGACCGCTCGTACGTATGACTCTACTTTCCCTGGGCGTATATACAGGTTGTTCAAAAGTTGGGATCAACCTTCAAGGACATATAGAACGAAAAAAGTCTTAATGAACACGGGTCCAAGTATCATTAGCTTCGGAGTTACGAGATGTTATTTTTCAGGTTACTTTTGTATTATTCAATAATTAGGGTTGATACTTATAGAAATTCTGAACTCGCGGACATGCATCCGATGTACGGTAAAGCAAGTGGCAATGCCAGAGGAGCAGCACGCCTGTATCAAGAAGTTTTCCTGAACGGTAGCCACCCTATTAGTCAACTGCTCAGTACCATGCATCAGCATATTTCATAATTAATAGAAACATTTTATAACTCCGAGACTAATGATATTTGGCTCCGTGTTCATCAAGACTTTTTTCTTTCTTTCGACGAGTACCGCATACCCCTCAGGTTTCAACAAAACCTCGCACAGTTAAGTGAGAATAAATTTGTACGTGCTATTCTGTGCCTCTATGGGTCACCTTCCGTTGTCTGTATAATCGGATGCGATCGTCCGACGAACTTATAATATAAACATATTTGTCTTTGTTGGAACGGAGCCGATACGGAACCCTTCCGTGTCGGATACGGATAATACAGGGTGTCCCGTAATATGTGGAACCCACGTCAGAAATTGATTTCGTGCTTCAAAACAATGAAAAAGTTCATAGGAACATATGACCTATTGTACCTCGTTCACGCGATATGTACACCCCCGCAAAAAAATCTTAGGACAGTTGTCATATTTGCATTCAAGCCTGGAAAAAATGAAGTAATCGTTGAAAGATGTGAAGGAATGTGTTATCTCATCTGAAACTTTCTGCGTTAAAGAAAGTATTCAGTGCTGATGTATTAAAAATCTTGCCAAAAAGTAGGAAGCTATTCATATGTTTTGTCATCAAAGTATCCGCCACGTTTGTTTATTCTTCAAAACCACGGGTGTCCCGAGAGTTTTAAGCGAGGGTGTACAGCAAGTTTTGTGTTGTATCGTTCGGTATCTGATTACCTCCGCAAGAGATGCTCGAAGTGACTCTCTTGCATTTCAAGGCATGCCCGTGGACGTCTTGCCGTTGATCTCGTTACTCTTTCAATGCTTCCTGGTGTTGCTCGAAGTTGTTGAAAACCTTGTTCAATTCTGTGATGCGGCACTTGAACGTTCTCAACAGGCGTTGCCTACACGACGGATCTCAAGTCAAAATCTAGTGGATTTAAATCCAGGAAACGAGCGTACCGCGCAACAAGACCTCCGCGTCCGACCCATTAGTTTGTCCGCCAATGCCAAGACATCTACGGGTATGTCTTAAAATGCAAGGTAGACGTTTTAAGCTTCTCCAGTGAAGGTAATCAGATACTGTCGAAAATATGTATACATGTATAGTTCGTTTATTACGCTTGTTTTTTCGTGGGCTTTTATTTGAATCGTTTTGACACGAGCACTCCTTCGCTTCCGCGTTGTTCGTTACTTCTTCACGGCGCCGCGAAAGTTCATGCGAGCATGCAAAAGATTCAGGTGTGATTACGTTCCCCATGTGTGCGTTTTTAATTCTTTCTTGCAGTTATATACTATAATATTAACACAAATACGTATATGCTCCGCAAGTACGACGTACAGTAGGACCTCGATTATCACAATACAATTACGTTACGCATAAAAATGATCATTTTGGTCTAGAACATAAAAGCACATGGTGGAATAAGTACACAGTGTCATTGGTGATAATTTTAATTTGTAATTAACTTGGAAGAGGAATTTTTGGATAACCGGTGTTCGGATCATCGAGGTTCCACTGTACCGATAAACGATACAACGCAAACCTCGCTACATCTTACAATCAAAGTCCACCAGGACATTAGTTTATATGAACTTTTTTCCTTTGCTTTCAATGGGGAATCAGATACCGATGCGGGTCCCACGCATTACGGGACACCCTGTATGAATCTACCTTCGCTCGCTTCCCGTCGCGGAGCTCGATTGTCGCGCGGATGCACGTCAAATCAAAATGCACAATCCCGGCAAATCATTTCGAATATTTCATAATGGGCGCGAAATATCATTACCTGCCGCCTGTGCGACACCCTGCACCGCACCGCACCCCACGTGCGCCGCGTTCCTCCATCCCCCGTGAATTCGCCGCTGCCGCCGCCGCCGGTGCATCGCGAATATTACCGACACAGGGAAGCCTGGCCAGGCCACGGCGTAGGGGTGGTCGTCGCAGAGCGAGATGGAGACGGATGGACGGACGAAGAGACACAGAGAGGGAGAGAGAAAGAGAGAGAGAGCGAGAGGGTGGGAGCTGTGTCGCGCGTGTACGTGCGTGTACCGAAAAACACATTGGAGAGCTTGCACACGGACACCAGCGAACACGGGCTATGCAACCGGGACTAAATTACGTTCCCCGTAACGCGTTTAGCCGCGAATCGCATTGCGAGCGATCCGTATAACCCGAATATCGGCCGCACGCCAGAGATAGGAACGACCGAGGGTTTCGTCCAGGAACGATCATTACACCCGTCGATGACAGATTTCACACTCCATTTTCGCGTTCGATCGATCCCACCCGCGGGATCCCTTCGAGGAAAACACTTGGTTTTAGAGGATGTCCGCTGGCTCGAGCCGGCTTCGATGATCCCTGACCCCTGCGTACCCAATAGATGCCTACCTACCTTTCATCCGTGACTGCGTTTCAACGCTTTGCTGCCTCCTGTCATGCGTATCTGATTTCAGTCATTCGAATTATATTCCTGTGCTACGAATAAGTGAGCGTTGTTGTCATTTCAGAAAATTAATTGTGGAATACACATAAAACCTTCATTGCCAACGAGTAACGTAGCATGTTTTGTTACTTGCGAATATAAAATATTCGCGGCTGCCGGTTGACTTCTTTCAGAAGACGACGAGAAAGATTTGCTTAATCAGTCAAATTCAGAGCGCATTAATCGCAATTTCTAATGCAGCAGAAATATTTGGAAGGGGTCAACCGCCGTTGCTTTGAAATACAAAGGAAGAAATTTCGAGGTTTTACGTTGTCCGATGAAACACCTATAGAACGGACACCCAAAATAGTAGCTGCTTCAAAGCCACAAGTAGTTGCGTATTTCTATAAAAAGCTCTGAGTTTTAAAAAAGCGACCTGATGACGTGATAACTGGTTCGTTCTTATACAAAACACGTATCTGACAAAAAAATTACATACGGAAGTCGAAACTTTAATAAACACTTTCAATGCGTGCTTCATCGGTAGAAAGCGGATGTTCATGCAACTATACATTTTTAGAAATCAACAATGATTATATTTAATACAGTCGAAGAAATAAAATGTTGACATACCTGCATTTTGTGCTTCATACGATTAAAAAATAAACTTTTTAATTCTCTCTTGTAATAGAATGTACATATTTGAAACATATGAATATGTTAAATTGCATAAACATCCGCAGTCTATTCATCAGTGGCTCTGCAAATTTCAAATCGTTTAGTTGCGTTGCGGAATACATTCTGAATAATTTCAGGGGTTATTTCCTGCACTGCCAGCTTAATGCGTTCCCTAAGTTCTAAATTGATAATCCTTCTGCGATAAATCTTTCATTTTATGTAACACCCCGTGCAGAGAATCCAGAATGGGCCATCCGGAGAACGCGCAGCCCGTACGTCCAATTCGCCTGCTCTGAAAACGTCTGTCACGGTGTCCTGAAAAAATTTGACCACAGTAACACGGTGTGTCATCTGGTTGTAACACTACAGCTTGAGAACACCATCGAATCTTTCCCTAACTTCATTGAATTTCATCCCTCTAACTATTATATGATATTTAACTATTACAAAAACATGTGTTTTGTATAAAAAGAGACCAATAATCATGCCATAAGACATTTTCTTTTTAAATTCGTCCCACTTCATAGAAATACGCAGTGACTCTTCGGATACCCTGTATTCTTCCGTATTCGTGGACTCGCGATCAGCCTAGATGCTCGAATACGTTTTTCGCCGGTATTCGGTATAGCAGGGAGACAAGGATTTGTAGAGGCGATAAGTAATGTTGGTCGTTCGAAGCCACTGAATTAATTTTATCTTTACCATCTTTGTTTACCGCATTATCAAGCATATGGAAAATCATGAATGTGGGTGTTGTGTCCACCGTATCTATCATTTACAGCGAGGACGACGCGAAATTTGAACAAATAGGGATTTATCGCCTGATGAGAGCCGCATTCGGATCTACAGCCTGAGTTATTAGGCAATTTGTAGCAATAGATTTGTGAATCTAATCGAATAGGGAAATTATCAATCTGCATCTAAATCTTGAAACGGACCATAGAAAGCGTATCCAATGTCTATTTCCATCTTTAAGATAACTCTGATACACGTCCAAACAATATCTTTCCAGATGCGCTTCGAGTCGTCCTGATCTAATCCCGATAATTGTGCGTCATTGTAGCCCTGACAGTATTTCAAGAACTCCCGTCTCCCGTTAATACCGATGGAGGTTCGATAGAACGGTAAGGGTTGCTTTAAATCAATGCACGCTCATCCAACTAACCGGCTACCTACAACAATCTCCGTTCCCTCTGCGAAACATCCAGCGGCGAGTATCTAGCCAACAGCAACGTCGTCGACGGGAGCGGGAGCGGGAGCGAGAGCGGGAGCGGGAGCATCAGCATCGGCAGCAGTAGCAGCAACAGCAACAGCGGCAGTAGCTAGACAGCAGCCAGAGCCACTAGTAACAGTGGCTGCTCGTTCTCCATTTGCCTTCTCCCCTATCTTTCTCCCTTCCTCTCGCTCCCTCCCTTCCTTCGTCCCTCTTCATCGACCTTCTCTGGCATCGTCGTTGAAATCACCACCACCATCCACGGTACCATCAGCGGGAGCAGCAGCCAGCAGCCAGCAGCCAGAAGCAGCAGCAGCAGCAGCAGCAGCACCGTATACACGGTACACTCTGGTACTACTCTGGAATCGCATCGTGGCCACTCCAGTTGCATTGCGGCCAACACCGATCCGCACACAACACACAGAGTCCGGTTCGCAGACACTCACCGGCACCGACCAGCCAGGAATACGTATATACACGCGCGTGAATCGAACGATGCGTGTACGTACGTGCATACACGCGAGAGGCACAACGGCCTAGCGTTGCCCTCTGCCTCCGGCCAGAGATATCGTTAGCATGCCTTGCTAATCACGGACTCGATAATAATACCGTGATTGATAGGACGAACCCCGTACCCGTCCTCCTCCGCGTCCCTTCTCTTCTCGTCTCGTCTCTTCTCTTCTCTTCCACCTCCAGCTCCTCTTCGTACAACCTCCTACAACCTCCTATCCCCTACCACCACCGCCTCCGCATCCACCTCCGCATCCACCTCGAAACCTGCAGTTCCACCCCCTCGACACACAGCGCGGCCATTGCGCCCTTCTGACTTTCTCCTGTCCATTCTCTTTTACCTAACTCCCTGCCTCCATCCCTCCCTGCCCGCGGACTCTCCATCCCTCTTCTCTCATTTCTCCCGTTCGCTCATCCTACGCGGCGCATCCTCGTCATTTTTTTGCGTGCCGTTCTTACGCAGCAAGATCCCGCGAAATTTGACACTCCTTTGAAAACCAGCCTGATGCTCGTTAACCGGATGCTTCCACGGGGATCGTTTTGTTCGTGCGCGCGCGGAACGGTGATAGCGGAGGAAAGAAAGCAGAGTGTAACGCGCGGAAGGGTTGATAACCCAGAGGACTGCTTGAAAATGAGTTCTTTTCACGGGTATCGATACTTCAAAAGTACTTTAAAAGACGTCTCCTCATGAACTTTCTTCGTTGCGCGTGACGCTTTGGTCTTTTCTTTGGGAACTCCGGTAGACAATTTTTTTTATATAAGCTGCGCTGTTCTTCGATTTTCAGTTTTGAAGGAATATCGTCATTTGACGGATGCGTTGCGTTACAAATTCATTCGGGTCTGTGTTAATAGTTTTATATGTAAAAAGAAAGCGGGGTACTCGGTTACACAATGAAAAATAATCTCGGGCTCTGGAGGTCAGAGCAGACCAGCCACATATTTTGTGTCGTTTTGTGGACAATATTGAGTATTCTATCTGTTACCTCGTAACAATCATGTTATACAAAAATGTATAATACATACATGAGTGGACTCGCATTTAACACTTTCACTGCCACGTGGTATTAAATGCATTTAATTTTTAAATTTTTATATAAAATAAAAATAACCTCAAGTTATTTTTACCACTATACATGATCAAATGAAGAATGACTGAATCTAAATGTCACTCCATAAGCGGAGACATGGCAGTCAATGTAATAACGGTAGTACGGTACGCTCTACTACCCTCTTTCCATATATAAATTGTTAATAACCACATGCCTTGGTTATTCAATGGTATATTTGATACTCCATATTATTTCTGTAACACAAAGATTTCCGTAGAATTTAAAAATTGCGACAATACAAAGAATTATTTAATAAATTCCAAACTGAAGTACATACTCCTTACCGGCAAAAACCACGGTAGACAGCGTGTTAGTCAACAAATAGAATCGTTTCCGCAAGGCCCAGCAACGCGTCGCAAACACGACACGAACTCATCCCTCCATTGATCGTCCGTTGCAACGGTGGCGATCGAAATAAAGGTAAAAGTAATACAATCGCGCAGATGATAAACGCTGCGGGATATCCACCGAGATACCTTCGTTTTCGTGACATTTGAAAAGGAGTCGCAGCCACGGTTCGGAATAATGAAGACGCAACGTTCGACTCGCTGGCACAGTCCGTTCCGAGCGGTTGGTGCGTGTGGGTTGGGTGCGTGTGTGGAGCGAAGTCAAGACCCGGTGCGGCCGCGTGTACGCGTTTTATGTGGGTCGTCCCGTCTCTCTTTCGCTCGACGTTTCTCTTGATCCCGGGGCTCGCGTGTGTCCGAGGGTGCGCTACGAAACCAGCTATGCTGGCTATGATACCATTAGCATCAGTGATTAATGTATGCCGCAGCCTGTTCCACGGCACTGCGCGAGGTTCGTGTACACCGCGTGATTGACTCGTAGCTCTGCCACCGGCGGAAACTAAAAGAAAACTCGCCAACGCACCGACGATCGCACACTGCCTTCGAAGAGACCGTCACGCCGGAGAACGTGTCACACGATAAAGGAACATTCGATTTTTATATTTTATATTTTATATTTTATCTTGATGGCTGTGTCTGTCGCAGCGATGTGCTGCAGGTATCGTTCGAAGGCAGATAGTTTGACGTTGCTTTGCCTCTTCCTGTTTGAGTCGACTGTTTCTTTCTGTGTCAGGAAGGAACAACGACTACAGAACTCGAAATCAGGGCACGTTTTATTAAACGGTGGCAACAGAGGTGGACAAACTCCGAGAACGGCAGATAGACATTCAATATCTTCCCAAACGTAGAACGAGGACTAAACCTAATTGTAAGATGGATTTACCTAAATCATCACATAGTACAATTCCTCACACGACACATAGTCTTTGCCCAAAAATTACAGAAATTCTAACTAACGATAGACAAACGCTGCCAGTGTGGTACTCAAGGGTCGGTACCTCGTGTCCTACCAGAATGCAAATTGTACAGCGACGATAGAAGACAGTTACAAGACACAGTTATAGCCAAAATCTTCAGTGGTCAGCAGACCCACGCGAACCGATCTATCGGGACACATACGTAGCACTGATCTGCACCGCGAAGATCATGCTCCAGAAGAAAAAGTAGCTTTGGAAACGCAAGCATCCGCCAGAGAAGATAACGCTGGCAAAAACAACTACATAAACAGTATAGGCTACATTCTACACAACCCTGACCGTCAGAGCAGGCGGTTTTCCATACCGTGACGACCAAGGTTGCGCGTACTCGTCGCCGGACGAACTCGTGAAACGGCGAAAGCCATCTTCTGCATACCTTTTCTATGTGATCCACAGAAGCTGGAAATTAGCCTAATAATTTTTAACAGGTGTTTCTAAACCTACAAGCAAAGAAAATTGGTCGTAGAATCACGACGGCGAAACAGTTGATACATATCCTAAACATCGATACAATGAAATCACAAACGGTTCGCTTTTCTGACCACGGATTATGGACGATTACGCTTGAAAATCAGAGCGCCATAGTGTATGAAATATGGCACAACATACAGCAGGGATATGACGTATGCATTGCATCAACACATTGACTGCCACACTGTATAGGCTGAAAACGACATACTTTTCTAGACTCCGGTAGACCATGACAGTAATCTCAAATTATGCCATTTTTAATCAATGATGTTAGTAACTCCGTATAGCTGTTTACCGGTTCTGTTAGACTTTCTAAGATATTTTTACTAATACTATTTGTAGTCAGATAAAGAACAACTGAATTGAAGCGTCACCCGCATATGAGTGACACGGCAGTCAAAGTGTTAAAGATAAATGAAAATTTGGAGAGTGACATGTACCTATGATCTACCACGCTGCAAGGGGTTGATTTCCAGTTGGAAAAGGGTTTCGATTTGGGACATGCCCGCGTGAACGCGCACGCACGCTTCCCGATAATTAATTCCTGCACCCGGACTGCGAGCCTCTCGAGGACGCTGCAACGCGATACGAAAGATCTTGCCCGGTCATCGCGAATCGAAGCTGCGCTATCGATCTACAAACTCGTACCCGGAACTTTGGAGGTTTCGTCTCTGACATCGTGAAGTACAGAATGCGCATACGCTCCGATACGTGCGTTACGTAATGCACGCTCTCTCTCCCTCTCTCTCTCTCTCTCGCCCCGTGAATTCAAACCGACCGATTGCTATACTCGCTCCATCATCGACCCGTCCATTCAACCGACCCTTCGGGTTTCGCCTTTCCTTCGGATCTCCGCCTATCGTAAACAAACCGAGGGTAACTCTTTTAGGGACCAGAGAAGATTTCAGTATCGACCATCTCACGGAGACTCGGAAACTGTTATTAGGTTGCTGGGAAATAAATGGCCCATTTAAAGATGCCCAACTTTACCGTGTTACTCTGGCAACGGTTGTGGTCTTCCTTCAATTTTTTTTTACATGGTGATAAAGTTTAGTCTTCGCGCTATGGGGCACCTGCGTTATTTTGCAACACCGTTTGTAGAAACTTAGGTGTATTGTTTTTTCGATTTCTTTTTCGAACATGAGCAACAGCGATTTACGAATACCGTTGCTTCGTGAGTTCTAACTGGGACGCAACGATGCGGAAGCAACTCGAAGTATACAGATAAATTTCGTTCGGGTGACACGTACCTCTCGGTTCAAGAAGGTAGAGGATGCAAATCAACAGTAAATGGGGGTGTTCTAGGAACAATGATTGAAGAAAATCCAAGAGAAACATGTCGCGAGCATGCACTAGAACTTGGCGTAGATCATACAACTGTTCTTGGCCACACGAAGGCTACGGGAAAACCAAAGAAATTGGATAATCGGCCATTTATTTCCCACGAACCTAATATCTTCAGTTTTGTTCGAGTACAGTTTGTAAAGGCTTTTGGAGCCTAGGTACCGATCCATTTCTTAATTACCAAATATAACAAACAACTTCCGTGGTAGAACCGCGAGCTGACCCAGTATCAACATTGTGAAAGGCTTAAAAACTGTTATCTTCAGTTGTGTCGAATTCTAGTTCGTGAAGGCTTTTCATCGATCTGTTTCTTAACCTTTTCGCTACCAAGGACGCCCACCACGTAATAATCTTTGAATACTAAGGGCGACTGTAGTTGCCCGCCACGTAATAGTCTTTGGATACTAAGGGCGACTATAGTCACCCTCAGCGATAGGCCTGTAGGTACTGCATTCGCTCAAAGAAAAAAATCGCATGATCACCTGATTTATCACTGGGTGTCATGACCTGTTAAATTAAATTTTGTATTTAAATTTCACTTTGTTCTTCATACTGAAAAATACATGGCGACCCGTATGGCAGTATCGTTTTGTCTCTTCCTAGAACACTGCCCCAGCGAAAGGTTTAATTTGTAAGTACAAACAACAGTTTTCATGACGGAACAACGCTGTAAGCAGGCTTGTCCAGTATCAAAACGGTGAAACGTCATGCAGACGTTCGAGTAACATCGAAAACTGAACGCGAAGGTAATGACACGAGCGAGCGGACACGCGAAAGAGCGGAAGTTTGCCGGGGGAATCGATTTCAATCGATCGCGGAACACGGTTTTCCTTCGCACGATTAAACGTTCGCGACATTTGCAAAACACTCGCCACGGTTTTGCATACGCTCCGACTCGGTTTATGGATTTTTTTTTTCTTGCCGTCGACACGCGGGCGGCCACAACGAGTCGCAACCAGGATTGATATTCATAGATTGAAATCAGGGAAGACCGTTCTGTCGTATATGTTTTAGGTATTAAAGATTGTGTCGGTTTGAAAATTAGATTGACGGTGAAAAATAATGGACGTCGTATGCTACGATTTAACGCGTTGGGCGCCGCGCGTACCACCGGTGACCCACGTGTCAATTTTTATTCGTTAAATAACTGATTATCCAAGTGAAATTTTCAGTTACATCAACGCTACAATGACGGTGGAGTATAAGAAGTATATTATCAAATGAATAAATATTTATATATTCATCGATACATGCTAATAAAAAGGTATTTTCGCGTGTCTGACTAGTTACAGGATTTTCCACTGACCGGCGCTCAACGTATTAAGGAACTTAACTGGATAAAATTAAAAAGAGGATGTGACCTTCAGTGGCCTGATCTCACGATAAATTGGGTCATATTCTGTTGGGTTGGCTTTTGTCTATACTGTGCTGAAGTAACTGAAACAGTGTTACTCGTACGCCTGTAGCATCACACAAATACAACAAAACCTCCATTATCCGAACTGTAATTAGTAACAAGATGATTCAAATTGTGACTATGTTTCGTATAAAAATGATACTTGTGTTACGAATGATAATTTTAGCTTGTAATTAACACGGAAGAGGAATTATCGGATGACCAATGTTCGAATAATCGAGGATCCACTGTAGCAGGAATAGAGGTTCGGAACATACTTAAAACTGTAGGCTCCCCGGCTAAATGAGCAGAGCAATCGATGCTGGGTTCTGGGTTACATATAGAAAGAAGAAAAGGACTATCAGAACTACGTTGGTATTACGAAACATTCAATACAGTTTTTCCTTGTTAAAATCTGCACAGAATTCGATGTATGATGGGCACTCCGTCGAGTGTCATTTCGGCGTGGACCATTCCATGAGATTATGTTCATAACGCAATCACACTACCCGACAGAATAAACTATAAACACATACATACGTACAACCACCAGGAAACTATAAAAACACCGTACGCAGCTTTAAATGTTGAAATAACTGAAACAAGATATCCTTCACCCTTAATTACTCGCGTCCGGTTTACGTTGTCCGGCACCGTTGCTGTAATTTAATTAAATAAATATTAGTTCGTATAAAATCCAAAAAAATATTAACACTGTAATAATAACAGAGGATGTGCTTCATGCGACAGAGTAGTTAAACATTTTTTTACTTCATGATTTATATTAAAAACAGCAAATTATAATGTGTCTGACGAGGCACGGCAGTTTCCACTGAATCAGCTCATACGCACCCGACGCTGGTGACTAGAATAAAATAACACCAGACGATATAACGACATTCATTACAGAGGCACGCAAAGTAGACATCCGAAGGTCGGTACACCAACTGTGACACAGCCCTCCTTGTTCTATTATAAGAACGTAACACTAAACACACGATCAAAAGAGAAAATCAAAGCACACTGCGATATAACTAAAACTGAAGGTCCAATTGATCGTCCGACTGCTATCAGTACCCATAGGAGTCAGATAAATCCGCTCATCGTGCACCGTCGACGCCCATTGGCGTTCGGTGCAACGACTCACAATATATATACTGCTGCCACTGCTCCACCCAGGCCACGATCAAACTGTTAAAAGATAGATCAATTTGCAGACAGAGATGGAACCTCGAACAGTCTAATCCGGAAGATTCTATCATACCGTTACGACTGCACGCAAGCCGAGCATATTTTGGACACGCGACGAGGTCGACTAATTTCCCGTCGGTTTTTCGGGGCCGGTGAATAATAAATAAAGGCGTCGGACCGGGCGGAGGAAGCGGATCGAGAAGTTCGAAATCTCGAAGGATTTTGTCGTGCGGTTCGGATGGGAGCACACGGTGGCGTGTGGGTGGAGGGGAATATGTAAACTGAGAATCGCATTAATATTCAGGCTCGCGGAGGTCTTAAGGAAGGAGAAACTCTCTGTGCAGGGAAGAAAGGAGAAGAGGGAAGAAGAGAGGAAGGTAGTCAGGCGGGCGGGCAGGCAGGCAGGCAGGCAGGCAGGCAGGTAGGTAGGCGAGCGGGTGCCGCGATCCATAAAAATGTCGGGGCTTCCGAGTGACGGCCGGAAGCCGGGAGATGGACAGGGCCAATTGTTTATATTACTCGGTGCAACAATGGAAGTCCAGCCGCGTGTACCGTGTACTATCGTAATACATGCTACGCTGCCTGCATTCTTTTCCAGGAATTCGACCGTGCCTCGCTTGATGCGATAATGCCAACTAATGTTTCTTTTCTTCTTCCATTCGCGCTCGCCTGATTTTTATTGACCCCCTCGCTCCGTTGTTCGCGGGACAACGCGCGGCCCTTCCTTCCACGGCAACGGAAACCTTAGCGTGTCTCGCATTTCTCAGCCCTTTTTTTGACTCGACATCTCTCGCTGCGAGGGCAATGCACCGGCCGTGGAACACCGACGATGAGCAGCCTCGATGCTAGACCCAACGTAGGCTCGACCCTTTCGGCTACGAGGAGTTACGCTCGCGGCGCCGGTTATGGTGTACGTGTCCACAAATACGATTCATGAGAAACCTTATAAAACGGGTCTATCAGAGGTTTTGTTAACGCCTCGCCGTACGATTTTTCACACGATTGCGTGCGCCGGAGTTGACTATTTCATTTCTAGGTTGGAACGGTGCATGCTGGCGACAGCTGGATAGGCGTCTTCCGTTCTGTCTACCTGCGCCATTTCATCGAACTCAATATATACAGGATAGGCCAGCATGTATTAATAGCTTAGTTGTTTCGGAAACTATAGCAGATAGTGAAATATATTTCGATCAAAGACTGTGCTGCACAGAAAGGGCTATTGTGTGATGGTAACATTTATTATGTAAATGGAGTCGCTTAGGAGGTACGAAGATCACCTTAATCTCGTTTTACATGAATCGGTGCATTTTTTTTTCTTTTCCTCGTAACAACTGCTGATTCGACTCAATCGATAGCTGATCACAGCATTGCATCGATAATGATAGTCGACGCTTCGAATACCATCTGTGAGCCTAAGTTTCGATCATCACTGAAACTTTTGTCGACGCAGAGCCGAACACTCTGCACGCTGAATGGCCACACCAAGAAAGACTTAGCTGCGAGAAAGCGCATACAAAATCCTTGTACCATCAAACAACCAGATTCGAAACACAAACGGGCAAAGAAGCGGATCTCCACGCTGTCTGAAACTGTAACACTTGTAGCTCATTCTCAAAAAAGCATTCAGCATAATAAACTATTGTAAACCACCAACGGACCTCTTCGATCAACTTAAATCTGCTGACACGACGGTAACTTTGACCTGGAATACATTATAGTGGCCATCTTCGCACTTTCGTAAAGAACACGGTACGCAACAGTGCGATCAATTGCGTTTGTTTTTCCATGTCTCTGGACACGACAGATAGCAGCTTGCAATAATGAATAGCGTCCAATAGCATGTTTTACGAATTCCCATGTCGGCTGAAAGTACATTACAATTACACAAATTGAAATTCAACTACCAATTACATATTCCTCCGACTACATTAATTCATATTCCTCGATCAGCGTGTACCATTTCCCTATTACATGATCTTTCTCGGAGGCGATAAAATTGGGTCACGGAAGGCTTCGAACCACTCAGGGTGCAACGTTTCCGCAACACTCGTCTTTTGTACTCGATTTAAAAGCCAGCGAGCTCGAACGTTCGAGGTTCTGGCGGGCGAAGAAAATTCGAGAGAAGTCGCCGGTCCTTGTCGATCGCGGGAGGAACCTCCGGAAGGGGGAGACACGCACGGCCGAAATTTCGTTCGTAAGAATTTCATGAGATCGAGAGATCCAGCGTTGGGCGAGAAAACGGAAAAGGAGAAACGGGCTGGAGGACAGAGCGGTTGGGAGAGAGAAAGAGGGAGGGAGAAGGGATGAAAGGAGCGGAGAGGGTGAGGCGTGGAGGTGGAAAAGTCCGCTACCTTTACAGTAAAGTAAAATCTACAGAGCGCTATGCTACAAAGCAGGTCTGGCCATTAGGTATTTATTAAGTTTAGAAATTTATAGATGCCTCCTGGGCGCGGGCCCCCCGCGAGCAGCTACGCTCCTGGCTGGCTGGCTGGCTGGCTGGCTGGCTGCAGGAGCTCTCGGGGTTTCTCCGTCTCCACGGCGGCAGTCTCCACCCCCGGCCAGCCGCCAGCCAGTATTAAAATGAATTATTTAATTTTAAACTTGGTAATTTTTAACCGTATTATATCAGAAATTATTTACACGCCCGCTTCACCGTACCTGCTCCGCTCTGCCCCCTTCCGCCCCCTTCGTCTTCGTTCCCCGCCCGCTGCTCCCCTCCGACCTCCCTCCCGCCGCCCGGCCCGCCCGTTTCACTATTAAACTCGCCGCCACTTACCTCGTATACCAGCCGCGAACGTTTCTTCCTTAACTTATCGTCGCTAATACCGCCGACGTATTTTCCCCTCGAACCCAACCCCACCGCCGCCCCGAACACCGGCTAACGATCGAACGAGGAAACTTCAACAGCTCCGATCGCTTTTCTATTCGGTCGGTGCATAATGAACGCCGTTTCTTCGACATGTCTCAATTCCGACTACCCTTTGCTGATTTCGTGAATTCGAGATGTTCGAACGAACAGCTTTCGTTTGGACGGTGTTCCGTTTCGTAATGTTTATACTGGTTTGATTTCAGACTAGCTGAAAGAAAATTGCTTTGCGGTATATCACTGAATTAGTTTCTTTTATTTGCCACCACAGTGTATTACCGTTTTGGCGGCCGCAAATATTCCGCAGACATTAATTGTCTTTGGCCATTTATGTGAAGATGCTAAGGAATGAAACATTTTTAAATTTTTACAATCATCTATTACAACATCCTTTACTTCAAGCAGATGACATAACAAATTGCACACGAAGATAAATATTGCTCTTGTGCCTCGCCCTTACAAGGAAGTTTCAGAAATCTGACGCCCTCTATGTGCATAAATAAACATTTTCCAATCGAATGATTGCAAACTTGTTTTTCTATGGCAAACCAGAAGACCTGTTTTTTGGTGATAAAATTTCTGCTTTGGTTCGTAGACCTTCCTCGTTAAAGTATTTAAATAATAAACCTCAGCGCAAATAGTCATGAAGAAAATCGTATGGAACAGGGTTAATTATAAAGCAAGATCGGACTACATTGCAATCGAGCGTTTTGTTATGTGCAAATGTGAAGTTTTCCCAAGTACCACTGGGTGAGCAACTGAAGGAACCGCTTAAATATTTATTATAATTCCACTTCATCGGAGTAATTTTCGAACTTCGAATCGAACTGCACTCAACCCTTCATCCCTTCTAACTGAATTTCATTCTAAACAGCTTCCCTTAATTTCCCACAACGTCGTCACCGAGTAATCAACAACAGAAAAAGTAAGAAAAGGAGAAACATTCGAACAATAAAATTTAAAAGAAAAAAGAATGACGAAGTCACTCTTTGAACGTCCGGACGATGGAAAACTTCGGAGACCTCAACGTCACGATCGCAGAATATTAAAAAGGACACGTCGCTGGAAATATGAAACGAATTCAGCGCAGGCGCATCGCTCGATCGCAACAAATTCACCCGTGAAGGGGTTAAAGACATTCTAAAAACGGTCGACGGATGTTCCGGTTAATTTGCGCGCGGCTATTTAGTTGAACGAGCCGATCGGCGAAATTACAACGTATAATTTAATACCGACACCGGTCAAATTTACTTCGTAAATAACGGTAAATAAACGAGCCGTTCGCCGAGCGTACGGACGGCCACTCGAAAATTCCGACCCTCCGGACGAGCGGCCGCTCAAATTTGTCAGCGCAGATCGTCCGGCGATGCTTCCCGACCCCCCTGACTCCGAATAGAAATGAAAATTCTAATTGCCGCGTCTTTTCCACCAACCCCCGTCCTCTGTCCCGCTGCGCCGCGCGGAAATTTGTTACGATGTTCCGTCGATTTATGCTAATTACCGATGGCTCGGTAATATTAATTAATACCGTCGATAATATTGGAACTCCATCTAAACAAACGACCGAGCGCGATGCAGATCCTGCGTCAGTTGATTAGCGTTCGCCAGCGGGTGTGCGCGAGCGCGAACACGTTGGCACACACCCACGCACACTTTTACCTCCGCGTCGAGGGTAGAGAAATAGAGAAACACACAGAACGAACCGGTACGTGCGTGCACGGACGTCTATTCGTAGCTAGACGAGCGGTGCGGCGAGTGTTGGTGCGCGTCCACGTGTGCGTTCGCACGGCCGCGGACGCGCGGACGGTGTGTGCGTGTGTGCACATACGCGCGCGATATCGCGTCCAGGCCGCGCGGTATTAATTGTTACGACGAGAAAGGCAAATAATTATTATAATTGTCCGGTATAATAATAGGATTCAGCGTTGGAATACCGCTTATACATCGTTCGTCGTAATAAAGCGGCCATCGATTTCGAGGCGGGCGTCCATCGATATCGGTGTAGAGTAAAACAGGCGAGCGCATGATACGCTCACGTTCCGCCTCTAACTATAGCACGCGCGTACGCGTGCGTGTACGCGGGTATGTACCCGGCACGGGCATATTTACGCAGCGGGGCCGTGTGTGCGTGTGCGGCGGAGTTTCGGTGTGGGTGAGCACGGTATAACGCATATCGAATGTTTATATTATATGCACACACCTAACGAAAGCCTAAATATACTAGCCACCGTGTGGGATCACGCCTATAGGCGGCTATTTGAGCGATAAACAAGCCGGGCCCGACGTGTCACGCGGCGAATGGTAAAATCTATGTATACCGGGTGTACGCCTCCATTCTGCCGCGTTGTTGGTGTATCAATTGTGATTAGGGACAAAGATCCGACGAATTATTCCCGGCCGCTCTCTCTAATCTGATAACCGAAGCCAGCGTGCGCGCGGCCCGCGTACACGTCATTGCATCGATTGTTTCCGCATGTGGGAAATCATAAAGGGCTGTATGAGTTTCCAAGTGTCTTCATTGCGCCGCGGCCGTATCAATCGCTGATCACTTCTATCTGTCCCGGCCAATTATCGGGTCCCGCGAAAGTTTTTCCTTCCCGGCGATCGGGAGACTTCGTGTCTCTTCCGCTGCTCGCGTTGCGGTCTTCCCAATCGTGGAGCAGGTTGGGTTTAGGTTCAGCTTTCTCCCTCGGAGTCGCTTCAAAGGAGGACACGCGTATTCTCTCTACTGCCCAGCGGAACTATAGTCATTATCTTTCGTTTTCTTTTTTTCATGTAACCCCTATCATCGAACGCTATGGTCACTTAGCCGGTGGATCCGCAACAGTTTTAGGAGGGTCTCGAACACCCTCATGCAACAGCATCACGGAAGCACCGAAGACGGTCTCACCCATCTTAGCGCTGATCCGTGGCGATCGTAGCTTACAATTAGCTTTGGTGATCCGATGAGTACCGGTGCTCCCTACGAGGCTGCTGCCATTGATCAATCGTGGATAGATAGTGTTTATGAGAACTTCGAGTAAAAGTAAAAGGAAGAAAGCTGCAGCTTGCTTTAAGAGTAAACATGGGAAGAAAGGTCCAGGGAATGTTGATAAAGAAAATTGATTGAATGATTGAGACGCTTTATGATCATGATCATTCTGCGAATTAGTGAGCTCCTTGAGTAAAAATGTTTTTCTACCTTTTCGGTTAATTTTCACATGTAGAATCATCCTCTGTCCGGTTGTACCACCCGTTACGCCACACCTTGTACATCTATTGCATGTATCAGAATTATTGCTCGCGAGCTCCAACAATGACCATAGCAGTCGATACTGCGTTACACGCAAAAGAGGAAGAAGACACCCGATCGACGAAGTTACGCTACTCCGGGCAAAGTCAGCGCCTCGTAATAAGATGGATAACCGTCTTCAGTGCTTTCGTGTTGCTATATAGACATACGATTTCTGGAAACCACCTAAAAGTGTAGGTGGCTAAATGGTCGCAGCAATCGATGTTGGCTTCCATAGAAAGAAGTTCGTGAACTACAAACTAGGCTCTGTTCAGGTTTCACAGCATTCACCTGATTCGATCCTCTGCCTTATATCCAAACACTATAGTCGGTCACCGTTGCAGCAGGTCCCAAGAAGCGACTCCATCGGTCGCTTTCGTTTTCTCGGATGATCGATAGGAATCAAGGTCGGACAGCGTCTAATTCGATCGGATCTCGAGGGAGCCGAAGGAGCGGGAGAGAAAGAGAAAGAGAAAGAGAATGAGAAGGAGAGGGA
Organism: Macropis europaea; assembly: GCA_916610135.2. NCBI lineage: Eukaryota > Metazoa > Arthropoda > Insecta > Hymenoptera > Melittidae > Macropis > Macropis europaea. The sequence continues at coordinate 2,350,266 of OU744345.1, read as the reverse complement.
GTGGGAGAGAGGGGTTGGACAAATGGTCGCGGGCTCGTAAATAGAGGAGCGTGTAAAAGTACGGTAGGGTACGGCGTGGATTAAAACACGCGTGCTGGGTTACGCTGGGGTGGTCCGCGACCCCCGTTGCGAGTAATGTCGATGAATTATACCCATAAGTCTGTGCCAATGTGCGTGACGTGTCCTGCGGGGAGTGTACTGATGTCGATTCGACCAATCAGCCCGCGTCCCGTAAATGGAAATCCAAAAGTTGCTCTCGCATCTGAAACGACGAATCTCGGCCGCGATTCCCATTCGAACCGGTCCCGCCGTTTTCCCGAAATTTACATCCGAAATGATGTTACGAAGATGGACAACCCCGATCCAACGATATCTCGGACGCTCTGCCCTGCTCCCGCGATAGCGTCACGGACTTCGCTGTACTTTAGATAGAAATGTATTAGGCATGATTTTTGAGTGAAGCGGAAGGATGCTGGACGCTGTTTCGATTTTTACTGATTTATTATTGAATCCAGGAGAGCGCGTTGGGAGTAGATCTCGATGGACAGGCTCGGACGATGCGAGTTCGAATTAAAATTACACGAGCTTCGGGGTTTCAAAAGTTTAGTTTACGCATAAATACTTTCAAATACGCTCATAGTTGTTATCTTGTAACTGAAAACTTCGGATTCTAGAAATTCTTTTTGAATTTATGCCAACTTTTCATGAGTCAATGTTCCGTGGTTATCAGGGTTCGTGTAAAATATTGTTTAAGCGAGTCAGAAAATTGTAACATTGGTTCAGACGGTAGTTCGAAGAATTTAGATACAGACATCGATTATTTTGAAAACAAACGCTTAAATCTAGACATTCTATGGCATTTTTATGATTTTCAGGCAATCTGGAAGACACTGTGGCAAATAGAAGGGTGGTGTCTGATTCCTGTTTCATATGGAAAGCATTTAAATATGATATTTACAACTCTTCGATGTTAGGCAATTTCAACTTCTACATATACTGCTTCTGGAAGAAACAGAAGCTGCTAAAATATGAGCAGAGGGGCCTTATCCGCGGACTATCCAATCTGGCTAATTTGTACAGCAATAGACATTTTTACCGACTCATTACCATCTGTTTATCCAAGACTACGTCAATCCATGCGGAATTTCAATTTTTAATCGAACGTTCTATCTTATATAACTACACACTTTAACATGACTCATATACATTGACTCACTGACTGAGTTCATATACATAAAAACAATTCGTCTATGCGCAAATAGAAGTATTAATATTTGATTACGAACAGTTGATCGTACCGAAAGTTTCCGCTACCTTTTTTACGTAATCTTCATCCCACATTTTGCTACTCATAAACACTTCCTATGTAATTGTTATAATCATTTTAAGAAGCGTTTCAGGGTGCACTTAACTATAATATCGATCAACAACTTTTAAATGTATTTTCTGATTGATAATCAAAACAAATGTCAAAGAATTATTTCTATGATACAAAACGAATTCTAAGAAATTCGAATGAAGATGTCGACTGAAGTTGTATGCAAAAATATAGACTACTGACATTTGCAAGATATTATTTTCCACGATTAAATCTGGTTACCGATGACGCAGTACTACGTCTCTTCATAACTCGAAGGGGCTGAGGATGTAAAGCACCATTGCTACTGTACGGTCCATGCTACACGGTACCTGTTGTCATTAATTCTTCATGGCAAATCTACAATTAATGAATTTTAAAAGCTCCCAGAATTTTAATATTACGACAGTTTCCAAGTTCATCAGTTTCTCTGTATTGTAACTAGTACAAGATAAATTTCCTGCAATTTCAAATGATACCTAGCTAGAGACTAGCTCTTCTAAAACAAACTTCCTTGCTTCGATGACAGAATCCTGCGGCAACCAGCTTCACGTGTAACCCTTCGCACACACGAGATAATTTTTAGTAGAAAATAACGGAATGGTAACTAGCACTGATATACTTAACTCTGTGTCACTAGGTTTCTAACACTGTCCACAATTCTTAGATGATTAATATTATAATATTCGAAAGAGCATCGTCGCAATAATGTCGTTGAAATAATGTCATCGTTTCGTTCTAACTCTTACAACGAACGCAGATAATATGGCGCCGCGGAGGAGCCGGTTGAGCGGAAAGGCTCAAGTTACCTGTACCGATGTTCTAAAGAAAAACGTGCAAATTAAATTCTATTCTGAAATTGATTGATCATCTTCAAACCCTTAACTGATGATGCGTGGTCAATATGACCGTGTTCATTTTGTTGTACTTACAGCCACTCCACTTATATTTCGCACCGACTTGTCATTGCGACTACCCTCGAGTCAGTGCGCTTTAAACGACCAGAAAGATCACAGGTGTTTATCGTTTCATGGTTTTCGATTTATCCGTATTCAATGTTTTTACAGGGCCACATTGACCCTACGCCACCAATTACTGATAATTTAATTACAAAATCTGATTGACCCAACGTCACATGCTATGTAACAAAAATACCACGTCATCAGTTAAGGATATGAGACAATGAAACCCGTCCGTGACTGCCGGACGACCCCGTGCAAACGGAATCGCGCGGAAGAACGTTCGAGCGGAAAGAACTGGAGGTTGGGAGGTGGTTTTCCGGTGGAACTGACGGATATCGAGGGCGATACTGTTTGGTCGGTTAAATTTTGCAGCGCGAGAAGTATCGCGCTCGCGAGCGCTGGCGGAGGGTCCGAAAGAAAGAGCGAAATTCGAGGGTGCACGCACCCGGTAACCCAGTCCCGTGACCCACCGCTGAAAACGCCGAAACCCTCTCCCGTGTTTGCGATTGATTCGACCGACTACCCCTCGCTTTTTCATCCCTCGGCCCTTGGGGTGCGCCCTTTCCATCGGGGGAGCGAAAACTCTCGAATATTATTGCGGTGACGAGCAGAGAAACGGCTCGATGAAGTCATAAAAGGTTTCGCGACCGGTCCAAGAGTTTTCACCACTGATTTTTTCCCTCGTCGCTTCGACCGACACCCGACCAGTTTCGCGTTTCAAGCTGTTCACCCGTTCGACCATCGTCCAACGCTCCGCAGGAAACACCCTTAACCCGGAAAGAGTCAAAGGAGAATGCACGGGGTGTTCCAGACTTGCACATTTTCCGTGGGTCGGTTGCTCTTTGGTACACTGAGCAGTGTGCTGTGTTCCGACATTTTTTTTAGGTTCATCCCATTTTCAACACGAATATCTTTCGCTATTCTTTTATAATACATCTCTATATCAAAATATCTAGATTCATCCAAAGAAAGGAACTGGTCCTTCGTGTCTCTTAAAATAATAATGTAAAAGCAATTCGTTTGCGTCAATAAATTTTCCCTCTCACACTATATAACTTTCACACAAACAATGTCTGATATACCTCGAATACGTTAGAAAATAACGAACTGCATCCGCTCATTGTTAGCACGGACATCCTGTATATTCGCTTTTCGTAGACACCGATAGCCATGTAAGAGCATACATACACGCCTTTCGTGGATATCGATAGACGTGTGAGGGCATACATAGACGCCTTTCGCAGTCAAAGGGTAATACCGGTCAATAGCGTCGGTCACCGGTGACCGTCGTCGCGGTGAACGCGTTAACCCCTTGCAATCCAAATTTTCGACTGATTTCGTGCGATAATGTTTACGACTTGAGTCCCGAATGCTCAAATAAATGATAATCATCTACCAACACGCAGAATTTGCTGTGAACGATCCTTTGAATATAAAAATGTTGTAATGCGAAGGTTTAAAGAATTGGTACGCAAGAGGAACTCGTATTTATGCAGGAATAGTAATATTTTGACATTAAGTTATATTGTAGTGTGCTTTCGAAAGGGCGGGTCAAGAGACGCTCTGCTTGCGATCGTCATTTGGCGAACGAGCGAAAAAGAAGGTACATCTGATGAGAGCGCGTCAGTCGGTGCGCGCATTTCATCATGAACGTCTATAAGACTTTATTATATTTATCTTTTTTATATTATTAAATCTTTACTGAAGACTGCGCAGAGCATTTTTAACAAAGACCCCGTTCCTTACATTTACAACGCATGGATTATATTCAGCATCACGAGTGTTTCGCACTGTTGTAAGCAGGGGGTGAGTAAAATGTTTTTGTCGGTTTATAGCAAGGTTCATGCTTTCGTCTGTCATCCAACGTTAAAAGTGATTTCATCCTGGGCTCCGGTGGCAACACCCTGGACCAGGGAATAGAATGCTCTCTGTCCATCGTTCGTTGGACGACAAACGGTGGAAAACTCGCGAGGGTGTTGTTGATGGACGACTGGACGATGAAACGAAGCAGCGAGCTGAACCGGAAGCAGCGAGGATCGCGAAAACAGCAGAGGGTCGGCAATCACCGAGGTGTCAACCGGGACGAGCCGTCATTACGTGATTACATTTTTTCAAGCTCGATCCGCGTCCGGTGAACCGTCGTAAATCTCGATTAAGTTTCGATATTCCGAGTAGAACCGGCCTGTCTGGCCGCAGGGAGAAAAAAGTCGCGAGTTGCTGTTGTTTATCCAGACGAGTTCTCACAAAAATGCTGTCGCGACGACGGTTCGTCTGGGCGACGGCGCTGCAGCCACGGCTCGACCGTTGCGAACAATTTCATCCGTGCGCGAATATGGGCAAGAGGTTTCAAGCAATTATTCGTTTTTCGTGACAATCGTGTCTTTGTTGTGCTATGAGCAAATTTTAGATTAACGAGCCTTGTCGGAAGTAAGATCGAGGAGCCAAGTGCATGTATAATGAATTTAACACGCGAACACGTTGACTGTCACAGTGAAAACGGTCATACCTGGCCAGACACATTATAATATCCTGTTTTAATATAAATTTCGAACAAGAAAATGTTTTGCTACCTGATCTGGTATTATTGTAACGATATGAACGCTATTCAAAATTGTTTACAACTTAGTGGTTATTTAATCATTTCCACAATTTTAGTGAAACTTATTAACTACAAGTTTTGTAAGGACACTCGAAATGTACTTACTGTTAGTTGCAAATGCTGTAACCTTACTTCCAGTAACAAGGGTTTGAATAACTGTTAAATAAAAGGAAGTTGAAACAACGCATTTATGTAATCCATTTCATGAGCCACCGTACGCGTTAGCACCCGTGGAGAGATTTAAAAAACTTTCACCCTGAATTTCATGGTGTAGATGAATTTGAAGATAAATATGTCTACCCTGAGAGCCACGGCACACGCTTATCCACCCTGCACAAATGATGATAATTAAATTTATTATTGAAAGATCGTCTACAAAAATACTTCCTCACTGTATTTTACATAATCTCACTATTTTTACAAACATGAAAATACAAATTTCGAATTGAAATATGAAAAAATAAAATTCTGTTGGACAGCGTTTTGTCCACTCTGAGACTGGACAATAGTATTGAAGGATTGCAAGATGTTTTTGTGATCTGGCCTGGACAAACGTGGTTTAGAAAATAAAAGTATATTTAATTAAGAAAAAAAAAAAAAGGAAATATTCCACGATGCTTAAAAGTATCGTACTAATTCTAATATCCGCAGTATTTTGGCATGCAAAAAGACGAACAATGGGTGCTCTGTAACCGGAGAACGACGACAGATCGGCCGCTCGGTGGTGGGGTTGAATCTTTCGCAATGAACGAGTCGCTAGTCCACTTTGTTGAAGTGGAGCAGCAACAAATAGCAAACAACGTAATTGAGCTCGAAATCGATATAGAACGGACATTGCTCAGCAGTATTAGATGTACTTATAATGCGTGTTTTTCTAAATAGCCGGCCGACATTTCCCATCGGGTCGCAACCTTCTCGCGCATTTCATAATTTATATCGACGCGGTTCATGTGGATATTTTACACCCATAATCCTCCCAATGTCACTCGACTTGAATATTCAGCATGCTCCGCATTGTTTAAAGTACATTATAAACGGATGAAAACTATCGGGACTGGCGAAGCGAAGAAACTTAAACTTCACGATAGAAAAAATTTAATTTAGAATCTATGGAATCCACCCCATGAATGTTTACAAATTTCGCATACTTGTGGATGTTGAGGGCGTCGTAGACTGTAGTTGTTAATTCGAAAACGTACTGTTCGCAGATTTCGGGTTTAATCCGACATTTAGGCTCGAGATGTTATGTAGAGGATGCGATACCGGTATAATTGTCAAAAAATTATTTCTGTCACACAAAACCAGTCTCTAGAGATTAAAGTTATATGCAAGACTATAAACTACTTACAGAAAGAAAAAACTGAGGATAATTCTATACCTTTGTATGTTTTAACACGCTGAATACCAGTTACAAAAAACAATGTATAAGATGTGATTTTCCGCCATTGATACTTTCGCAATCGCTGACTGTAATAGTACTGGTACGACTTTCCATGAGATATATCTGGTTACCGATGACACGGTATCACGTCTCTTCGTAATTGCAATAGGGCTGATGAAAACGCAATGTTGGCTGCACGATCCAGACTACGCCATGTCTGTTCTCATTAATTCTCGCTGAGAAATCTACAATTAATGAATTTTAAAAGCTCCCTGAATTTTAATATTACCGCAGTGTGTAAATTTAGCAGTTTCTCTGCATAATTTGCAGAGGGTAAATTTACTGCGATTTCAAATAAGAGCTAGGTATGAATTAGTCATTCTAAAACAAAATGTATGGATTCTGTCTCTGTTTTAGCGACAGAATTCTGCGACAGCTAACTTCAAATTTATGTCATCGGTACAACATCGGTAGAACTCTTAAGGGATCCATTTTATCATACACAACCAATTTCAGAAGATTCGAAGAAAGAGCATGTCGACTAAATTTACATGTGAGCACACAAAATACTTGGTGAAACGAAAGCTGAAGAGAATTCTGACTTTTCGTATATTTTGCACCAGTTTGAAAAACATCGTTCCAACAAAAACGCGTCTAAAGTCTCACGTGGTCGGTTTAACCCATGCACCGCTACCCGAATGTCTATAATTGCGAGAATTTTTTGAATTTCAACAAATCCCTTTAAACGCGTATCGTTGAAAGGTTAAAGATTCGAGAAATAAAATAAAAGAAGTCGATTTGTTAAATTTGTAAACTGGAACCTCTCCTTCGCACGCCGAGTTCCACAGTGAAAACTGCCGTACCTGGTCAGACACTCTTGAATATTCAGTAGTTAAATACCCTACTCAAAATAATTACAGGATCATATAGTTAAATAACACGGTGTTCGGTAAAGCATAAAATACTTTTAAAACGGCACATACAATGCATAATGTTCGGTAAAAATATCATACCATTGCATGTCCAATATTTCTTTCATTTTTGATATTTGGAAAATGGTTAAAAATTACTTAGAAACTTGTCTTTTAATTGTTACGAGCAGTGTAATAAGATACATCGAAAGCTGGGTATTGCATTCTGAGACACACGTATAATATGCTTGAAAATAATTACACATAATTGCAGAGCTGTTCTTGCACCCCGATGTATCGCAGTTCAGCTACCGATTATTTATTTCGTCGCCTGGCAACCAGTTCGGCCGCGCGAGGAATAATTCCAATCCCTAACGATACCAGCGTCCTAATTTATTCATCCAGCACTGTCGTTCTCTGCATCTTGGAGCTCATCGATAATTGTCGCGATACCGTCGAAGTAACCGTAGAAAGAGAACTGCAAGTACCACGTAGGAAACATCGGCTTTCAGCCGGTTGGCGAAGTTGAGCTACGGTGACCTCGGTCAACCCTAACATGGATGTTAGAATTCGCAAATAGAAATTCCGGTACTTGTAACGCGCATAGAAATAAGAAGACCTTAGTCCGTGTAAAATAATGGTCAAGTCCAACCAGCAAATAACTTCAGATTCAAAGTCTTTAGTAGCTCTTACTGGTTCTAACAAGTTCTGAAACAGTTTCAGCGAGTTCTAGGATAGTTCTAACAAATGTTCTAATTCTACTGTCCTTGAATAACTAATGTACGCTCCCTCCAGAATGTTCTTTGGAAGACAGCGTACCAAGGTGGGGGTTTAAAATACCAATAAGAAGTTGACTCTATTTTTCTACAGGTTCTGTGTACGCCCCGTACAGCCCACCGTGCGGGGTTTATAAGCATACCCTTTAGCATATTTTCATTGGATCAATTGCCATTGAGAACACAGGAAACCTCCTGGTGTCCAAGTCCTGGTGAAACTTGGGCTCTTCCTTAACTAATTGTAAATAAGTAAGATTTACAAGTTAGATGTCACTATTCTTTAGGACCTCAAAAAAGTAGATGTCACACACACACACACATCTTAAACCCGGTCCCTATCGCTGACCTTAACAATGGGTGACCGTTTTCAGTGGTTCTGTGTTACTGTATAGACACACAGTGGCTCGAAAGGCACCTAAAACTGTCGATACCCCAACTGAATGACCATAGCAGTCGGTATTAGGTTGCATAGAGAGAAGAAGAAGAAAGAGAAGAAAAATCAACGAGGGTGGTGAGAATTTGGTCGATTTCAAAACGAACACGGTGAATCGCATCGGATGCGGACACGCGGTCACCGACACGCGTCCATCATCGTAGCGGTCTGCTTAGAAAAGGCGGTCGTGCTCGGTCGACCGGCAATCGCCGCGAAAATTACGCGGTTTCCGATCTACGCGTGCGTATTGAATTGAAAACAGGCAACAAAGCGGTGCTCGCGTGCTGCCTTCCATTCTACAACATCAAAGGTAAACATCCTTGAACGCTCGCTCGTTAGACCGATGCATCCTGACCGCCTCGCGATAATGCCTACCATACTCTCCCGCCCCGTCTTACGTAAATTCCAAGCCACGCACCGAATAAAATTCATGCCTGTCACACGAACGATAGGCCTACCTTCTTGGCCGACCAACGGGAACTCGGACGACGTTTCCATCGTTGTACCGTATAGATTCCTCATCGAGAATTTTCCTTGTCGCCGGATCATCGGCACGATGCTTACTATCGAGGCTAAAAACAGAGCTTATGACACGGATAGCTCCGCTATTTTTAAGGTCTCCGCGCCGTCTTATCGTGTTCATCGAGTCGCTTATAGACTTGTACCCAGACAGGGAAATTCTAGACGTCGATATTTCTACAATTTACCCCCTTCGACTCGATAGCGAGTCAGACGCATCTATCGGCCCTGACTTGACGTCGCCGCCGTGCAACCCCTCGCTCTGAGCTGCCGTGCACGGTACCCTAGGTCGTACTGACAAACAACGCGGTGATCTGCAGTAAGGGAAGGCATTCCTTAATTCTGATTGCCTACCAATTAACTTTCGTTTCGACTATGCAATTCGGAGCAACAAGTATACCCTTTCGATAGCAGACCACGAGCGCACCCGAGCTATAACACTCGACCAGTTGACACACTCGTCAGCCTTTGTATAATAAAACAACACTCCTGGACCTATAGAAGTCGATTCACCGTGACAACAATCGGTCAACTGTATCGTTGGAATTCCTTAAACTTACGAAGTTTAACGTTTGCGTTAAATACTGCTTTCTTCGTCTCACAGGCCCAACGTGTATACTTACAGTATTTCCTTCGATTTATTTGTTTTCCTAATTTTTCTAGCTTACTGATACTTCATCTGGTACGGATGAATGCTTCGACACCCTCTAGGATTTGATAGTTCATTTTTTATTCCGTTTAGAATGCGTGAATTGTTTTCCAGGTGATGCGTCGTTCATTTGGGGAGGATGCTAGCGTATTCCAGAATATTTCTGGACAGTAATTGGACAATCCAGGAAAAAAGGACAATATGTACTCCAAGAACGTCTCCAAGTATCAGAACATCTTTCGAGCAAACGGACACCTACCCGAATTTGAAGATTCACGCAAGTCCCACACGCGGTTGTATTCGCTGTACTCCAATTCCCAGCAAAGAAACCCCGATCCACCGTAATCTCAGTAATTCGTAATCCACATAATTCACAATTTCAACGCGGCTCCGACGCATCGGAAGGGTCTACAATTTTGAGGCCTTGCTGAAGTTTCCTACGGGTCGTTCGAAACCGCTAGGCGACTACGTTGTACGCGAAATCTCATATGGATAATGAGTTTCCGTCTTTTTGCGGTGCGGCCGGACCAACAACGTCGAACCGGTGAAAGAGAAGGTACCCAGAAGCGGAAAAGGGAGAAGAGAGAGAAACGGGAGAAGGGTACAGAGGGGAAAAAAAAGGTCGAAGGAAAGGACGGGACCAGAGGTGGACCACACACACATCGAGCGAACGTGACCGAGGCGATCCAAGTTCATATTGTAATGCGGAGGTATCCATCCTGGCTGCATTATCGTACAGTCCGCGACAGCAGCACGCTACTTCCGTGATCATGCTCTCCAGCACGAAACCGACTGTAGTACCGGGAGCTTCTTCGATCTGCTCGCTGACAGCGAACGATATACTACACGGAATCTGGCTACTTCGTCGACACTGGCCACCCCATTCGAATCGTCTATCGTAACGGCGAACCCCGGTTTTCGACAATCCTCCTCTCTCACGCTCCCGTATGCACACGCTGAGTCACTCGAAACCGCCACCTACGATAACTTCCGACTCGTTGATGCTTGGAAATAAATTATGATACGCTATTCGAGTCAGAAGGAATTTTCTTACTTGTTTATCCGCTTTGTATTGTGAACTACGGGATAGGTGGTGCCCGATATATTCAGTAAAAAGTGTCTGATAAATGTGAGTCGAGAGATTAATAATATTCGAGTTATAAGGAATTTTTTAAATAATATTTTCAATGCCAAATCGTTTACAAATTGATTTTCGATGATCCTCCCACGCTCCCGAATGCACAGCTTACACCATTGGGATCTGCCACCTAGAATAACTTCTGATGTCGTTGATGTTAGGACGTAAATTGTTGACTGAAATATCTTATGTTACACCATTCGAGGTATAAGGAATTTTCTAAGCAATTGTTTCAATAATAAATTGTTTACAGGTCCGTTTTTGACAATCCTCTGACGGTCCCGTGTCCAGAGGGTGAGTTACAGATAACTGCTCCCTAGAATGACTTCTGATTTGTGGATGTTAGGAAATAAATTGTTCACTGAAACATGTTGTGTTTCGAAGGCTTCACAGATCATTTCAGTTCAGAATAAATATCCTTTGTTACTGCAAATTTGTGGAACTCGCTAAATATTCTGCTATCTAGTACCCGCAGCCACCAAAGAACTGTTTCAGCCTTAACTGGTTAATTGGTAAAGATAAGTTAAGTCGTCCTGTAAAGATTATTCCGTCATAAGTGATATGGACATTAACTGATCATTGAGTGTTTGTTCAAGAATATTTGAACATCTCAATCGAAGAAGGCGATTTAATATGTCACTTGAAAATATCTCTGTGTAGGGCAGGGACACATAATCCCTTACCATAGAATTATTTCAACTGCTACCTGACGCTGAAGTTTTATCATTCTCGTACCATAAGGTGCAGGAAGAATATTTGTGTACACAAATAAAATATGAATATTATATGAATATTTTTGCTTCTGATAATTCTCTGAAAGTCAAGGCTGCTGCGATAGAAAACTTTTGACAATCCATGTTCCAGTGGAACTCATATTTACAACGTACAGACCGTAGTCCGCAACACGAGTGTGTCTCGTTATTATAAGGCAAGGGATTAACTCGACTTTATTCATTGTTAGCTATACAGAAACGGCCCGGTTAATGGGTTTGTGGTTGTTACACTCTCGTTGAATTAGGAGTAAACGGGTTTTGTATTTATTAAAAACAGCGTTGATCTTTGAACTCTTTTAACGACTTCGCTCGATTCACTGTCAACAGGTCTATCGTGCCCAATGTTTAAACTTTTGCGTTAAATTCGAGTCAACGGCCTTACCTCTGCTGTTTACACTTTTTCAGGTGAGCCTTCGCCGGTTTAAGCCTGTCTCTTTCTGTACATCTTCAAATTTTAGAGGAGAGTAGGTACTCTTCCGACTATAATTCGATTAATCGGGGATAGTTTCGTATTGCAAGAAGAAAACGACCCAGAACATACTTCTAAATTATGCCAGAAGTACATTTCAGCAAAAGAAATCGAAGGGCTGTTGCAAATAATGAAGCGGCCACTCCGATCACCTGAATCAGACACCATAGAAAAACTCTGGGATGAGATTGACAGACAGCTCCAAAAATGTTATCCAAATTCCAAGGAGAAACCATGGAAAAATACCTGGGAATGCTGGAGGACCATTTCAGAAAAAAAATTACAATAATCTAATCGACAGAATACCGAAACTGCACAAGATAGTCATAAACAGGAGAGGCAGATATTTCGATGAAAAGACACTTGTAACAAATATATATGACTCATTAATTTAACCATTTTTTGCAATAGGTGCATGAATACGAAAAAACATGTATGATGGTTGATCATCCAAATTATAATGCTTCGGTTTCTGACCGCTTCGGACTAAAAGATTTTAATCCTTTGTGTAAGAGATGGTAAAGCAATTATTGATTAAAGTATAACTTCAGTTACTTGGGACCGGCGGTATTTGAGAGGAAAACAAAGCATTGTGCGAGCGAAATCATTCTGAATCATAAAGATTGAATCCGGATACGAATGGTTGATCAGTGTGTAATAAGAAGCGAGAAAGTAAAGACGAATTATTTATTTGAAACGACGCAATTAATTATTTCATTAGAAAGTCTTAAATTCGTTTTAACTGCTCCACGGATATTAAAATAAACAGAAGAATAATAAGCACGAAGGGAGATCAATTAGACGTTGAGGAGACAGATCGAACGATTCCGAGACGGCAGGTAGACGCGGAGGAAGGCTAATTCAACCGAGCACGACTGTACGAGCTAAACGAATCACGTATTATTATAATGGCCAGTTGCTAAATGGTTTTTTTCAATCATCATCGGTCGTTTCTCCCGTGGAATGGCTCCCTTCGCAGCCCTTCCGGGCGGGCTGGCTGACCGGCCGACTGCTGGCATGGCTGCGTTCACAGTTGATGCTTCATTATAGCCGCGTAATGAAAATAATAAGAAGAGCCATTTGTCCGAGTCCGTTCGTTCTTTCGTCTTCCGCCTCCTCCGCCGCACGGATCGACGATTTTCGTAATCCTCCGACCCGTGAATCGAACATCGTCAGCCGATTCTTCGAGATTACCGCACGCGCGCGCGCGCAGAACTCCCTTCAACCTCTGCGAGAGAAGAAGGGAAAAATCGGATTAGCGGACGGAGATTTGCCTGGAGATTTTCGTTTTCAAGAATCGATGTCGTTTCGAGCCTCCGCGGACCGTCCGCGCAGGCGATCCGGGCGAAACAATGGCAAACGTTCGACAGATATTTCTCGTCCTGACGGGATGCTTGCAGGATTCAAGGAGTTGCGCATCGTAACGAAGCTGAACTGTTCGAGAGATTGTAAAAATAGGTAATATTGACAAATGTTGGGTAATTAGTTACTCTAGGCAGGGGAACACGTTGACCTTTCCCTGGATGCTGATGAACTTGAATGGTTTTCTCTGATTGCGATTGATTCTCCGGTTTGTGATTTGGGATTGATCGTTAACTATGATGAACGAATAATTTATATATTGGCTCGACCTTGTATTTTAGAAGCAATCTTTATAGATTTATACATGTAATCGTGGTGAACAGACTGTAGATTTTTATGCAAGCATACATTTTCAGACTTCAGTATTTCTGATTTCCACGTGGATGTAGAACTGCAGTTTGGGTTTGAAATAATTAAAAATACATTTCTTTTTCACTTACTTCATAAAATATGTATTATTCTCGAACTTGGATATGCTAAATTGCATAAAGATCCGCAATATATTCATCTGGATTTAAAATTCAGGAAGGTCGACAATTTGAACATTACCTGTAAATTTGATATAAAATCAAAAGTAGAATAAAGTAAACGTGTTTGAATTACTGTTGCACTGCAAGTATGCTTCATCATATATTACTTTCGATATAATTAACTAACGATACGAAACAGATCTATAGCGTATATGACATTTTTTATTCAGGATGACTTGTCGAACGCGTGGACGAAGTTTGTTGAATACCTCACCGGACACCCTGTATATCACTTTATTAACATTATTAACAACTACGTACGCGCAAAATCTACTGTATTATCTATTTTTCGTTGGAATCAACAGAATTGTTGAAATAAATTCTAACAGATTGGACAATCATTAGAACTTCTCCCAACACGCTAGGCCTCCGATTCTGCAGTCTCGGAGCATCAGAGATCGTTTCGAATGCCCAGGTATTCAGCGTGCATAATTTTTCCAGCGAAAAGAAGGTTGTCATTTCAGAGGAGGATCGAGGTCGAAACGAGCGGAACGAAGAAGAAAAGAAACGGCGAAACGGCGGAACGGAGAGACGCGCGGAGGGAGAGAGAGAGAGAGAGAGATTCGCGGAGCTGCGGAGTGAGAGGGATATTTTCATTAGCATAAGATTCTTTTTAGTAATCTCGCGTAATGCCTCCCCCTTCCGCCCGCTGGCCGCCCCACCAGCCAGAGAGCACACCGGCAGAGCCTATCATTATAGAGAAGGAATCATTGGATGATCTTAATCATGCGAACCGCTCTCCGTGCCTTCGTGCCGGCCAATCGCCGCGGCCGATTTCGAATAATGGTTTCCACCGGCGCTCCGCTAAACTCGGAAATACGTGGTGCCGCTCGAGAGCTGCACGATCCGACTATAATATAACTGCCCGGTCTCTCCTCCATATTCGTGGAATGGACGTTCGATCGAAAAAACCCGACGCGGATACATCCTTTCTCCGGGAAGTCGAAGCGCAGCGAGAAAATTGCGAGCCTCCGATGGAACCGCGAGATTCTGCTTTCGATCGATCAGGTTTCTCGGATAGCACCGTGTAGAATCGAAACGGGGCTAACTGCCTGTGAGGTGATCACTCGTACACCTGGTATGATTGTTGTGTTCTTCTTTCTATGCAACGCGGTATGGACTGCTATGATCTCTAATCCTATGCCTTACGATAACGAGTCAGACTCGTGACACAAATTGTGATTCATACGTTACAAACAGTGACCTCATAGGAAATTAAATTTAAAAAAAATCTGTATCATAGCTTCGTTCACATTCAAAAGATCGTCGAAAGCAAGTTGTACGTGCTGTACACTGACGGATACTATTAACGCGTTGAACGCCACAGTGAAAACGGCCATACCTAGTCAGACACGTTATGGTATACTATTTTCTATATAAATCGCAAAGAAAAAAAAGATCTGAGTACTCAGTCGTGTTCTTCTGTTCCTACGTTATTGGTTCAGTATGAAGTTTGCTCAGAATTTTGTGAGAATCAATCATTATTTAATTAAATTATATTTGAGGTGTCGGTCGTCGGTGACCGCCACGGCGTTAAAATAAACTTTATTACAACTCATTAAGAAATTCTAAGGAAGGGGTTAACCGAGGTATTTACAGTGTCAGGTGCCTTTCGAACCACCGTGTGTCCATGTAGAAACACAGAAGCATTGAAAACGGTCACCCGTCTCAACACTGACCTGGGTCAGGGCAGCTCAGCTACGCCTATCGGTCGAGAGCCGATGTTCCCTACGTGGCGACGATGTTAATGAGGTTCATTGTGTGCGGCATTGCTTTACCCGTTCGTGTGTGTTGGAGCAGTAAAGTTATGATCGCGCCTGATGTATCTTCATGAATATTCATTGTGTCGCTGCAAGAAAAAGACGCACTAACTTTCTTCGCATTCGGATAGAATGCTTACATGAAAGCAGTAATACTCGTTTTAGCTGAAGTTTGTTGGATCACCGTCCGTTTTCTGGCAAAACAACCTCCACCCCCGATGACGCGACAAGTGAAGTCAACCATGCCGTCCTCCTTTATTTAAAATAATAGAAAGATACCTAAAAATCGATCAACAAATGTAACGTGCACCTTGTTTTTGAAAATTCGCAATTCTTCATCAGTACAGTTAGTGCAGCAGCTGTAACCGCGTATATGCAAGAAGCAAATACCCAAGTATATGTATAATTTCTGAAAAGAAGACTCACTGTTGGAGTGTATGATGTTTTATTAAACGGAGCGAGAAATTGAGAGAAAACATTTATTAAACTTGACAATGTCGTTTTTCATTTCTTTAAATAATACAGATTCTTAACTTTTCGATTCCAGTATCCCTCTCAACTCCTATTTCGGAAACTGAATATTATGTAGCTCAATGATTCCCGATACACCTTGAAATTGTTAAGCAATCAAGATTCTACAGTGACAATAATGAGAAAATATAAAACTAAGAAAGACGTCGAGTGTGATCGCAGCTACGGTGTCGGTCCGACGCGAGACGACCCCTTTAAAATTAGACCCGTTCCTCGGTTCCCTTCAACCCCGTTCCACCGTCCTCTCTCTCTCTTTATTTCGGCGTTCTCTTCTCTTTTTTCTCGCCGGTGATCCCCTAATCGCAAGGTCGAGAGGCTCGATCGTGTCTCGACCTATCTCAATCCGTGACGCGAAGGGACGTAAGGGCTTCCACCCTTAAATTCCAGCGAGGAGCTTTGTGGCCGTTAAGGGGTGGCATGGGGTGGTGTTCGGTGGTTTTGCCGTGGAAGTGGAAGCGGCGTGGGACTCCATCCAGCAACGGCCCGTTCCCGTTCCCGTTCCCGTTCCCGTTTCATCCCCGGGAAAACCCGTGAAAACCGCCACTTGTTGCATTACCTCTGCCCGTTCCCGTGCTCAACGAATATAGTATATTTATACCTATACATATTTACACGTACAGGTTGCCGCGCGTATTCGTTCGTATTTAACCGTATAAGCGGCTGCACGCCTCCGCGTCACGGAATTTATATATCCGGCCAGCGCATTTATATCCGAATATTTCCAAGGTCGCGTGTGAAAGCGAGCGCTACACGCGCCAAACTGGAAACTCGAAATTTTACAGAGAGCCCTCGTTGTGCATCCTGACCGCGCTCGCTCGACGCTTTCATTGTCGTTTCACCCGCGTATCGGTGACGCTTGCTCATTTTTACCGGCCAAAACACAATTGATAACGCGTACCATAATATAATCACCTAGAACAATGTCGTCGAGTACAAAGTACGAGTATATTATGCAGGGATAAATAATAATCTTTATCGTTACGGCGAAACTAGAAATTCCATTTCATCCGTATTTTTGCACAAGTTTTTTTCATGAGAATCGACGAACATTCTGCGAATGGAATTTGCAAAAATGGGTTAATATTTAACATATTGTTTAAACAAATTGACTTTTGCAGAAACCGTTTACATAGATACATTCAGAATTCTAAAACACACGATTCACCAATTTACAGTTTTATTCTAGAGCGAATAATTTTCGAGATGTTTCACCAAATAGGTTTCTGACCATCAATTTTATGAGCTATTTACACCATTTGGATATGAACTTATACCGCTAACAAGAATTCGTGTTGAATATTTTTTAGAGTACCACTTCATATCGAAATAAGCTCCATCGAAATCGAAAAGGGAAAGGGAAATTGATTAACGTTCTGCGTTAGATTCGATTGTACGGGAGAAGACAATCAGGTAGACCAGACTGGAAATCGAAGCCAGGACCTTGCGTTTACCAGACGGGTGCTTTTGCACCAAACTATCCAATCAACTACCGATTTTCTCTTTTTGAACGCAGGACATTAAGTGGCTGGTGTCTGAATCGACCACGCATCAATTCAAAATTCACAGAAAACAAAGACTCAGCTTACATATGGTTAGTTCGGCTTTGTGATCCTACGTAGGGCCTGAATCGGCATCGTCTTTCATCTCAGAACGCATTACAGTTACACAGGAATTCTCCATTTCGTAAAAATATATTACTACAAATATATTGTTTAGATCACGCTTAACCTCTTGCCTCGCAATAACGAGTTACACTCGTGGCACGGTACGTAATCCATATGCTCCAAATACGAGTCCCTGCTTGAGCAGCGATTCTTTCAAAGTTTGTACAGCGGGACCTATGACTTTCAGAAGATTGTCAAAAACAAATTGCGTGTGTGCCGACAGAGACGCTCTTCGCTCATCAGAACATTCTAGGACCGAACGGTGAACTTGATCGCACGAAATCATTGGGAATATCGTAAGGCGAGGTGTTAAGGTTTGACGTCGGAAGGTTTGAAAGGTCGACCGGAGAATCCTCCGGTTGCACGAACGGGAAACCGAAGATTTCGATCGTTCGACGATCGCCAGACGAAAAAGAAGTTAATGACTGTGTTATATCTAGCTACCGAGGAGAATGCAGGAGATTCCAGGGTCAGAGGGAGAGAGGATCGGAAGGTTCTGCTACCGCGGTGGTAGAAAGCGGCGATATTTCGGAGTCGCAAGGACGCGCGGACGAACGCATCGGGCTGGGAAGGGGAGGGCCGGGGAGGGGGTGAGATTTGCATTCGAAACGTGCAATTTCGAGCGTTTTCGCCCCGTTTTTCAAGGTTCCGAATTTCTCGACGGCTAGCTCCCCCCCGTGAGGTCTATCGCGGTCCCCCGTTAGCCGTGTAAGGGCACGCACCCTGCATTTACTACCGGCTAGACGCAAAAAATGTCGACGTCGACTGTTCGAATAAAACGGGCTGCTTCTCTTGTGCGGCGCGCTGCGATTTTCGATGTAGGCGCTGATCACGGGGGTAGGTAATATCAGTGCCCCGAGGCAACCACCGTCCAGTATAAGCGTTATGCCGATCATGCTACCGGGTACCGAATCACCGAATATCGAAATTATCCCCCTGCCGATCTGCTCTCACTCTCTCTTTCCCCTTTCATTCTGGCCCCTTCTCGGCCCCCTTTTCTCTCTCTCTCTCTCTCTCTCTCTCTCTCTCGCTCACCCTTTCCGCCTTCCTCTGTTCGCCAAAGAGCTAAGACTCGATCGATATAATCATCGGTCTCTCACCTGCGGCCACGAATCGATACCCCAGCGAGCACCGTGTATAGTCGCGGAAAAGACGAACCGCCTGCGAGAAACAAGGAGAATCCCTGCGTGTGCTCGCCATTATGAATTTCTTTAAAGAATTCCTGGTACGGCTGCTTCACAGTGTCCCCCGAACGAAACCGTGGATTCGACGAATCCCGCCCTGATTTCGGTTAAACCGCTCTCGGTCGACGAGGCCTGCGATCCCTGATCGAGATCGCGATTCTTGGCGATCGAGCGAAGGGGGCGGTTCTGGGTAGCAGAAACGCGCTGCCCGCGTCATGGAACGACGTCGATATTCAGACGGTAGTCGAAAAGAAGTCGAAGAAATGAAATCGTTGGGAAGTAGAATTATAGGAAGGAGGGAAAATAAAAATTGATATTGGTTTGACGTTGAAGCGACGAGCGAGCAGTCCAATGGCAGAACCGTCAGGACTTCGAGACGTATGCAGCGATGATGAGAATGTTGATTTTATGTAAAATGCCGGGTTGATTTATAAAGATTCAGTTAACAAATTCTCCTTCGATCGTCATAGGATCGTTAAAAGCAAACTGTACGTTTCACGTGTCAATTTTCTGGAATGGCGCTTCTATTATTTAATCCTGAATGCAATGTTCATTATCACTGACGACCCTCCCTCGTGTACAAGCCCTTGTTTATTCCCTCCGCACAAGATGTCTCGCTAGTAATGTGTAAATATTCTTCCAGCGCCTTCGCGACTTCTTCATCGTTGAATTTTTTACGGACTAAAAGTTTTCTAACGATCTAAACAGGTGGTGACCGAACGGCGCAAGGTCAAGACTGTATGTGGGATGACTTATTGCTTCCCACCCAAGTTCACTCAACTCCTACCGAGTCGTTAACGATGCAGGTGGAATACAACTGCCTTGCTATTCGCCACCGCGGCGTGTTTTCTTTTAATTTTTTCATTCGGTCCGTTCGGTTGATCGCGGTACTTCTCAGCTATAATTATGCCACCAGGTTGCAGCAGTTCGCAATGTATCGGTTCTTTAATATCCCAGCAAATACAGGACATTCTCTTCCGCTGATGAAGGGGTGGATCGGAGACACGAGGGGCTGACTGTCCAGGTTGATAGTAAGCATGCTTCCTCTTGATAGTACTGTATGTTATCCATGTCTCGTTACCAGTTATATACAAATCTGTCGAAGAAAGACTGTGTACGATAACGAGAAAGCGGTGAAGATGAAATTCTGATCCGAACCGCCAGGTTCTGATCCGTGAGTTAATGCGGTACCCATCAGGACAGCTTCACGATGAATCCAACCAATGAATATACTCCGCTATAGTTCACTGTGTTGTGTCCAGTTCCTCTGCGAGCTCTCGCATTCTTCTGCAAGGATTTTCCTCCAATTTCACCCGAACAACGTTATCAGCTGCGCCGGTTGGTCTCCCGTTGCGTGGTTCATCTTTAAGGTTGAGCATAGACATAATATTTGCACCAAAAATGCGACACAAATTTTCAGAAGCCTCCGTTGCAGAGCTCCCCCTTTGGAACTCGTACAAAATGCAACGACGAAGGTGCACTTTCTCACAGGACACGTTTGTCGGTCAAACTTGCAGAAGAAACGACTACTCCGAAAATACTGCTGCCCTTTTACATCACCCACGATTCGACGATTAAAACGAGTACACGCGAACCGCCTGTGATTCGTGGAAATTCGAGAAGGGACATAAACATTCCGGAACTGACGGCAGCGCCCAACATGTTCTTTATTTATCAGAATACGGGAACAATAGTTAAATAATCAACTATTCCGCGGTTGGCAGAGAATTGTAAGGCAAGGGTTTAAGAATGGAGCGTGGCGCAGCAGCGAGTCGATAACCATAAATATGACAAGCTGGTCTAATCGCGACAATCGTATCGGATCCCTTTGTTCTTTGTTGCAGACGTTATTGTATGTTTCCATGGAATCCGGCAATTACACCGGGCGGAATGTTACGTTAACGGAATGAGAACCGACGCAGGGTGCGATTCGGTTTTGCAAGAAAACGGTCGCGATCGCAGAGAGAGAGAGCACTCGTTCGTGTGTATCGATAGAGATCGGTGGGGAATCGATTTAATCGCGACGACACCCGGTCCCATCGACCTCCCTCCGTTTCTTCGGATAAGCCGCTCGCGCGGACAGGCTGGATCGCGATCGCGATCGCAGGAATTTCGCAAGCTCGCCGACAGAGCATTTGCATGTCGCGATTGCGGCTCGATTCGCGAACGCAGATTTCAATAGACACCGACGGGAATTCTAGGTCAGCCGACGGTGTGTTGTTGCTTGTAACGAGACAATTGCGACAACGCCGGTGCATTGTACCCCGTGCCGCTCGATTCTCCTTCTAACGCAACATTGTTTCATTTGAATCTCCCCGGACGACCGAGCCGCTGCTCGCTCCTGTGCCCGCGTTGTCGAAACAAAAAGTCACCATTAAACTTGCAAATTAACTTTTCGCCGGTTTTTCAACGGCCGTGTAACAAATCAAGCTGAAGCGCGTTCCGCCGGCCGCGCCTTTCACGAAAACGTTCCGCGAATATTTCCTCGCGATACCCTTTAGAAATATCGCGACGACCGTTCATTTTGCACGCGAGGCCACGCTCTGCTCCCGTCTGCTCCGCTCTGCTCTTTTTCGCGCCTCCGCGAAACGGTGAACTTCAACGTTTCAACGCCACCGGAATTAATCGGACCTTCCTTTCACCGTCAATTGTTCGAGTGGAAGGCGCGGAAGGTCGACGCGGCCGGACAAAAAGAATTACTTTTTGGAAGAAGTCTGAACGTTGGACCAAAGGTTCTGGGAATTCCAGGGAGCAGGACCAACGGTCCTCTCGAAATAGGAGTCGAAGCGGAGGCATCGGCTGATAAAGAAAAGAGCGTCGATAGTGGGACGCACCGCTTTAAGGTCTTTCGTATCTTCAGACACGCAGCGACATTTTTGATAGTACAAGATAGTGCGACAGATAGTTGTCTCGATTGAGTGAAGAAAACTAGGGCTATTTATTCGATCAGGTTGTGTTCTTCGAGCTTTGTCCCAAATGAACGGCTGCCTCGACTAACCGGTGGCTCAAATAAGCGGAATCCACTGTATTTGCACTGTACGGACCGTGTCTGAAACTGTCTGCACGGATACGTAACGTTAGATACGAAAGCTCGCATAGATAATGTATTGAAAAATATTTGTCGTATCCGAAGATACGAATGGACGCGAACACGAAAGGGCGAGTTTGGACTTATTCGAGAAAACATCCATATTTAGCGAACATTTAATCGTTTCGGACTTAGTGATCTATATGTTGTTATCGCGGGGTAGAATTTGACTGGAATGGTGCCAGGATAATGGTGGGCGTGCGCAATGTTTTATATTCTAAAGGATTAAACTTTTTAAAAGTTCGGGGTAAAATATACGGTCTAGCGTAATTGTGTTGTAGAATTAATTCGTTCTAATTAAAGCGGATTGGCACAGTTTTTTATACACTCCAAAACAATAGAGGAAACTCGGCTAATTCCGCAGTACTAAGAACACAGCATGTGATATTTATACCAAGATTTCAATAGGAAAGGAACGTCAATCTGTGCAGAGATAGACTGAACCTTCATTTAGTACATCAAAAACGGATATGTATTGCAATAAAAAAAATGTTTCGAGTTGTACACCCATTGCAATTGAAAAGGAACAACTCGGATAAGAATCATACAGGCGCTACTGCGAAATTATCCGAGATCCCCCTATACAGTGAACAATCTCTGCTGGACTCCGGCGGAGCGAGCAAAACCTTGTTCCAATAGGACAGTTCCAAGAACTTTTATCACGGCGCAACCCGATATTTACGCAAATTGGAATATCAATCCAAAGTCAGACTCTTCGCTCGGGAGAGTCAGCATTGTATTTTCATCGAGAAGGAATTCGGAGGGAGGGTAAGAAAGCATGCTCTACCATGGTTAATCCGTCACGGAGGATCGTTTTTCTCGTAGCTGTAAATTCTCGGTGTACGCGCGAACGATGCCGAGGATGCGCGGATAATGATACGGTATTTCTAGCATTCCGATAATTTCTTACGATAAATCACGTCTAAACGGTGCCGCGAGATGGCATAAACACACGTTTCGATCGGGCCCGGGACGTTGCCAGTCCGAACGCTCGAAGATTAATGATATTTTATAAATTCGAGCGCGGCCGTGGTCGCGCCCCCAGCCGGGCGTTTTGTTTTTCTCGACGGTGCGGACGACTTATGGGGTCGCGCGGAGTGAAAACAGTTCCTAACATGTTCGCCGTCCCTTCGAACGCAACGATTTTTGCACGAAATGCGGAGAAAATCGGGAAACGCAGTCTCTGTACGCAAGCTTGGATGCAATCGTGTTGAATTGGGGACACCGTGTGCTTGAAATGGGCGTCCAGACTTTGGTAGATGACTCTACTCGCCCAAAGGATGAGGCATGGTTGTGTAGATGTTTGTTCAAAAATGCTTCCGAGCTGGGGACACTTTTTGTGAGCCGTTAGAGTAGGTACCCATTTCGATCTTCACTAAATTCCCTTAGAGAAGTAAAAACTTGGGAACCTAGAAGCTGTCTGACCGATGACAGATGATAGTGGAAACATGTGATCAATGCTCTGATCAATGAAATTTCAGTCGCACCTGTAAAACTGGAGAAGTGACGTGTAGCAATTATCGTTGTGTTGCACTGCATCTGATAAGACTATAATATGAAAATGATGCGGTCGTTGCATGCTTTACAGATAAATCAGGTAGAGTACCTTAGGCTAGATGTACGGTACGCCAGATCATGGGATTGTATACGCTTATCTATGGAATAAGTACAAAAAAGTTTACGAAATCATTAAAGGAATCGTGGATACATTGCCATACTCCATATTTTGTACCACAAAATTAAGAATTAAATTCCTCCTCGCTCCCCCATTACACCTTCTATCGATTGCTTCATTTCGGCTGGGAGTTTCTGAATAGTTTCCCATAGTATTTGATTCCAAGCCTGTTGCAAGTAGTGACACGGATCAGACTTTGATTTTGAGCGAGTTCATCATACTTTTCGATGCAGTTCGTGTCGTATTCTTACAACTGCGTTGAAGTCGAGTAACTGAGAGGTCCAATGTATGACTTCTTCGTTATCCCATCACAACTGTTCCAAATAATTTTAGCAGACATGCATCGGAGAAAAAAGTATCGTATTCGAAGCATCATTTAACAGGGAATACTTAGGCTACACAGACAAGGTGCATTAAACGGTAACTCCACATAGTGAAAAAAAAAATCAGGTAATCGAATGACGAAGAAACGGTCCGAGACTCATCGTCAAGTCGCTTTCTTCTTCACCTCTGAGTCAAATAGACGTGCACCTATGCTCAATAAAATACCGTTAAATGCCATGCAGCACCGCCTTCTGCATTCTTCTGCCCGTCACGAAACAGACTAAACGTATCTGAAAAACAGCGAACACGTGTGTCATTCCGTCTCACGACGTAACAGTGCGGCAGAAGCGAACAGTTTCCGCGAACTTTCGACCCTTCTCGGAGATACGTCCTGGTTCTTCGAAGCCTCTCGCTACCTTTCAGCTGTACGAGTTAACGCAATTTCGATCCGCGGAGACCCTTTGAGGAGCGGAGGGAAGAACAGACGTATGCACGTGCACGCGCGTCGCAAAGACATCGAACAGCAACGTCAAAAGTCCTGCATCGAATTACATCGCATTTCCATGGCGAATAGACGACGACGAGGACGAGGAGGAGGAGAAGTATGCGGTGCATATGCATACCGTTCCTTTGTCCGACGACAAAACCGCGTAACGGGTGTCCCCTCGTCAAAAACATTCTCATTCCCTTCACCGAATACCCTTTCGATTTCTCCTCTCGCGCGAGTTCGACCGTCTCGCGATCATTTCTCGATTCTTCTTAACCCATGCAGCGAGCTTATTCGGCCGATCGAGTTGATAATGATCGAGAGGATACGGAAGGTGGAGAGGTGGTCTCGCGGCCGAATTTCGGGGCGGATCGAAGCGAAAGTTTGCAGACTCGGATGCACCCTGTAGAAGTGGGGCGCGTGGTGGTCACGCACACCGAGCATTCCTGGACGCGTGGTAGTTAAATCGAATTCTCTTGCTGTTCCGTCCGGCGGAGACACAAAGCAAAGGTTGCCCGAGCGGATGGCCCGCCCTGGGCGACCATCTAGCAAATTGTCCTATCTAAGTGGCCGCTTTATCGCTCGTCCGGAATTTCGAATTTTCCTAAGTTATTTTACCTTCCCTTCGGGCCCACCCCTCCACTCCCTTACCCTTCTTTCCGTTTCACCTGGGAAAAACGTCGGCTCAGCGTTCGATGATTCTAAACTGAGCCTGAGTTTAGGTTCGATACTCGAGGGGTTGAAGAAGGGAAAATGCAAGACAAGCGCGGAGACTGAGTTCTGCGATAAAATTGTAAAGATATCGTCTCTGAGACAGATTGTAAAAGATTTTTGGGAACTCGCACGCGGGTTCATCGAGTTGAGAGGGTTGACAGAGCAGGGAATCGGTAGGAATCGCCAAAGTTAAGCTGCTCCGGGGACGAACAGCGCTGAGATGAGTGACCGTCTCCGGTGCTTACGCGTTACTACGCGGACAGATGGTTTCAGGAACTCGCGTAAAATTGTAAAACCCCCAGATAAATCACCGTAACACGGTCGATGCTGAGTCGTACAATACACGAGGAAAAAGAAGAAGATCCCTATTCAACCGTTTCGTACATCTCGACCGTGGATTTGTAATTTATTTGGACACTGGTGTCGCGTTCGCGCATTCCGGTCGACGGACGGGACAGCGCGGATCGCGAACGGCGCACCTGTCGAGAATTCCGAGGACCGCGCGCAAAATCGAGGGTATTCCTTCCGAAGGGACACCGCACGGGCAACACGTAAGAGGAACAACACGTGAGTCAGCCGAACGATTAACGATGCCTCCGGAATAAAGAGATCGTCGACCGGGAGGCGAGCAGTTTGCTCGTTCGATCGGGGATTAATTTTCAGGCGTAATAGCAAACATTAGCTGTCGCGATCGGAACGATAAAGGAAGAGAAAGGCAGGGGGGAAAAAGAAGAGCAGAAGAAGCGGGCCGAACGAGCGGCTGAGTTAGGAGGCGAGGAAACGAGGGAGCAACCGGAGAGAGAGAAAAAAAAAAGAGGGGAAAAAGGAGCAGAAAGGCGGAGAGAGGAGACGAAAACGGCGGAGAGGCGTGCGCGTGGAATATTAAGGAGCGATTAACATAAGGGGACAGAAGCGTGCGTGTCTTCGGGATCGTGACGACGTTATCGATTGTCACGGAGTTCTAACCTCGGCCACGTATCGCATACACGCACTCGCGAACCGACAATGAGCAAGAGAAGACGAGGTTAAAGACACGCGCCCGCGACGAGTCGGCCTTACGTCTGCCCGCGCGCTCGCGCGAGCGGCGAGCGGCGAGCGGCGAGCGGCGCGCGGCGAGGGACGTTACAAAAAGAGAATCGCGTAAAAGAAAGGACGAGAGGAGAGGTGGAGAGGAGAGGAGACGAGGCCCGGGGGAGCGAAACGAACAGAGAGAACTCGCGGCCTATTGTCAACCAGCGAGCCCATATACCGACGACGCACCGCGGCGTTACTGCTAACCATAACTGTACCTGCATTCCGATCTTCTGAATAACGCCGGAATAATACGGCTGGAAAAAAGAGATGCCCCTGCAACGCTTCCTACGACAACCTCTGTTCGATCCGAGTTTACCTTCCACTCGTTTCTTCACCTCCGCCACCCTTCGATGCTCCTCATCGATGGAAATTTTCGAACGGTCGCGTCGCGATGCCTCCTCTCTGCCAGCTTCGCCGTTCTGCGTCCACGACCATCTGCCCGGTGGACCGCATGCCCCTCTTACGAGCCGAGACTGCGAATTTATGAATTCTCAGTCAAGTGAATCTTGGTAAATGTGCTGCGGATCGGCTGAATTTTCGGAGAAGTCGTTGGAGAAATTTAGCCTGAAATCCGGGACTAACGACAGTACGGGAGGAAATATTCTGAACTGTTGCGATGCTTCTGTCCACCCAGACAATAGTTTTTAAGTAAATTGTACATATAGTTCAAAGCGTGAAGAATGAACGTTCCAAATTTCACTTCGATAGTTCTGGTAGTTTCCTTGCAAAAAATTCCCAAAAAACAGCTATGTTTCGCCGTCTAGAAGCGAAAGGCCCTTTAACGCGTTAATTGTCGCGCGAATTTTGTACGTTGTATCCTGCAGACCGCAGTGGCATTTTTAATTATGACAAGCTGGTCATCGGTGATCCCCATGGCCCCACTTGAAAAACAGGAGGTGATCGTGGGTGTCCACCATAGTAGCCAATGTGTTGATACAATAGTTTCATTATCGGCGCGTCTTTAGACCCTGATGAAGCTAGAGCTGCGATGCGACTCCGCAAGGAGGCGGCCAACACCCGAAAGCCTACCGCAACTGTCATCCCAGCGACCCAGGCCCGTGAAACCCTCAAGGATCTCACAATAGGTTCGTCGTAAACTGTAGATACTACGAGAGCATCCGAAACACCCAATTCCTTTCAAAATCAGCACTGTACGAGTCACGCACCAAATAAACGTGTCCTTTCGAAATGAAACGAATCTCTGATCCCATCGAACGGATCGATGCCCCCGCGGGTGAGAGAAGATCTCGAAGACGGAAGAAAGAGGAGTCGGGTGAAATGGAGGAGGCGGAGCAGAAGAGGAAGCGATTTTCTTCATCCGTTTGTTTTGGTGGTTGTGGCGATCGGCATTAGAGAGGAGAAGGTCGGACCACCGGGCCTGCTCGAGGATGCATCATTAAGACGGATTTTCCGGCACGCAGTCGCCTGATTGCCTCACGTACGACGGTTACGCGCGATCATTCGGTTCAATGATAATCCCCCGGGTAGCCTGGCGTGGCACGTCTGAAGCGGAGGAAACGGACAGAGAGCAGACGGACGCGGACCAAGGGAACGATCTCTGCGATCGTACGCAATTACATGCTGAATCTTTAATGGAACGTTTCGAGGCTGGAATTACTCGAATACCGTGGAAACCTATCGCCACGTGATGCAAGTACGGTCAAGCTCTCGCGCGAGCACGCATTCTTCCCTGTGCGTCGTGTCTCCGTCATTTCCTGTCGCGATTGCGCCAATTTTTATCCTCGATGTGATTTTCGTCTGTGATCTTCGTATGGAAACCGATGACCCTGGATGCCGGAGACAGGGGTGAGCCGGGTGAGATGCGGTACCGGTATGGGGATGTTTGAAAAATAATGATCGCTCTTGCGGCTCAAGCGGATGAAACTATTCTCGAGGATTTGGCAAAGTATTGTACAGAGCGTATGACACGGATAAAATTGTTTCATTGATACGGAGGAACCGGAACGTTGTTCTTTTTCTGAGCCAATGGCGACCGTCGTGGCATAAGCTTGGAAATCGGTACGGTAGCGGATGAGGAAACCTTGGCCCGGACACCCTCGATTCTCGCCGACCTGGGTCAACGTATCCTGGGTAGATAAAGAGCTAAGAGCTCAGGACCTCGCAAGCAGCCCTAGGCAGTGACCGGTTACGTTCATTCGCGCTTAGCATGTAGAAAGTATACAAAGATGGAGCATTTTAGCACTCGAGTAGATCCAAGTGCGACACGAAATTGCAATAATCACCAAACTCTTTCAATCTAAATCTTAACTACACATAAAAGATAAATTTAGTGTGTGAGGTACGTACATATTAGGGCTTTCGATCGAGCTATTTAACCATTAAGTGGATTATCGAAACCGTAGCGGCCCCGTGCAACTTCAAACCAATAATTGTTTAATAGGTGTTGATATAATTATTTGAAGATTTATGTGATCCTCTATCATATCATGAGGCTTCTAATGCTATAAGGAAAATTGATTTCTATTTTCACAGGGCCGCCGCGGCCTCAATAATCCACTTAAGGGTTAATTAAAATTCCACGTCCTTAGGACTAATAGTTATTGTTTAACTCTAAACAAAACCGTAATGACCTCGCTGTGCTCCACCTTCTTCTATGAACGCGCTTTAACGACCGCGCTCGATCGAAACGCCTTCGCCCGTTCACCGCCATCCCTCTGTGTTCTTCGAAATACCATCCCGGAAACTCTAATTACACGCGACTCTGCCGCGAAATTTGATTCGTCGTATATCAAACGAACGTTACATTCTATTATGCCCGCTAATATGTTTGTTCTCGTGGCAGCAGAGTCCTAGAAACGAATCGAATCGCAGATGGCGGCGGGACGGTCAGCGGCCGGCGACGCCGCAATTATGGAACGCCCCATTTCAAGAGATCAAGACGTTTACTGGCGGCTATTTCAATTTCGAGGTTACGATGCAAATCGGAAGCCCCGTGAAGCTTAACGATCGGTCTCGGTGTGAGAAGATATAAAAATTAGGTTTATTCGAAATATACTGCACCGTGGGCCGACCAAACGTTTTCTGACCCAACCTGTTTTCCTACCTTCGCGAGACAAAACAATTTCGACGACACAACCTTCATCCCTGAGTCATCAGGGACAGATTTCAGTGTGACGCGTTAAGTCCACCTCATCCCTTTGCTCGAGGTTGTATAAAGGTATCTAAGAATCGGCTGAAACGACTTTTTGGTCGTTCGCAATTCCATGTTCTCTCTGCCTCTCGACGTTCGCAAGAAAGAAGTATCGAAGTACACGCAGGGTGTCCCAAAAGTAACATACACATGAGAACTGCATGTTTTCTGAGGACAAGAAATCGAAAGATTCCTTACCATTTTCGAATCGGAAGCCTCGATTTCGAGATATATTTCGAGAGTAATTAAAAATCAGAGGTCTGACTTTCGGACGCCATATTTAAGTCCCAGGAGCCTGAGCATACAGCTGATCGCGCGATCGCACATTCACGCACAAATACGGAAGAATGATCGTAGACAGGTGTTCGCCCTCATTGCACTATCGATACCAAGCGTTCGAACATGTCATTGAGAGCTCATTTTCACTTTTTTATTTATAGTATAACGCACTTTTTCACTCGTCTCGATAATAGTATGCGTTGACGGACGCTCGTGCCCGTCAACAGGGAAACTTCTAGGACCTCTAACATTATCTGTGAATTTTTTGTTAAGCTTATTATGTGCAATTTAGTGTTCAGACGATTTGCTGCGCTAATTGCTTGTATTCGGCATATTACATTCTATGCACACGTTACAAGCAAGAGGAATACAATTGAAGTCACCACTTCCAAAACAGCACAAGTCCACTTGTATGACCGTTTCCAACTGACCGGATCTGTCCAATGACAATCAAAGCAACATAGAAATCTATGCATAAACAATATCCACAAGAAAAATCGAAAAGATTAATGTAAAATTAAAGACGATACCACAAAGAAAACTATTTTTCTCAAAATGTTGGTTCTCGCGCTTCTAGCATTTTAGAATTCATAGATCCAATTTTTCTTACAAGGAACATCACCCAATTAACAGGCGTGGATTTTTATGTATCATTGTCTACACCTGATGGCTTCCGAAATATTCGATGAAATATCTTCCTCAACTCCCACTTTGAGGGCTGTTTCCACCCTTCCAACGTGGATATTTGTCGATAGAAAAAAACACGTACCGAATATTTTCTCGAATTTTATGTAATATAAAAATTGCATAAAAATCGTGTTGCGTCAATTGGGTGATGTCCCTCGCTGGTAAACAAATGAAATCTGGTGGTTCTGCCTGAGACCTTGGACCACCTTCTCCTCGTTTCCCTTCACCGCCGCTCGCCCTGGCGTTCACGTGACGCGACGAGCTGCCAGTTCGGCTAATTTACGATTTCGCCGCGTTTCTCGGGGCGAGCTCGCATGGACGAAGGCAAAGGGCAAGCTGTAACTCGCGTAACGCCTGCTGGACGATCGGCTTCGGCCGGTCTTCTCGTTTTCCACTCTTACTTATAACCCCGTGACGTTCCCATGGCATAAACAAAGCGCAACCGCCAATTCCGACGATGAAATATTATAAGTAATAACATATACCTATAGGGAGAGCTGGCTACGTGTTCCTCGGCCACGGCCTCTCGCGGCCGACTCGAACAGAACGGGATAATAACACGGCACTAAACTATACGCTCGATACGCCGTACCTACATATAATTGTATAATTATTATTAATGATATCGGGTCCCTTACCGGC
Organism: Macropis europaea; assembly: GCA_916610135.2. Lineage (NCBI taxonomy): Eukaryota > Metazoa > Arthropoda > Insecta > Hymenoptera > Melittidae > Macropis > Macropis europaea. Next base: position 2,319,147 of record OU744345.1, on the reverse strand, counting down.
TTAAACGCGCCAACGTACCCGATCGAACCGTACTTCCACTCGAAACCGTCTTACTTTGCTCCTCCTTCCCTCTTCCGATCGTTCTTCTTCTTCTCGACTCGCCCTTTGACTCGATTTTCGTCTTCTTTCGAGTCTCGAAGCGCGGGAACTCGCAACGCGAGTTGACACCGGTGTCTTCCGACCTCCAGCGTTCCTTCGGACAGTTTGACACCAATTCTAAGTAATTTTTTGGAGGGAAATTTTGTACAGGTGTTTTGGAATTATTGAGTTGGCCAGCCGTTACTACAGTTTTAGTACGTTCGAAAAATTAAGCACCGAGAAGTATTATATTTGTCCCGACATGTTTGAAGCCTGAAATATGACCTCTTTAACGCGTTTCATTAATTTCATCGATCACTGTTAATCGAATTACTAAAACTAAGGGTGTGCTTAATCTAATATAAAATAGTAGAAGAATAAAAATTAGGTAAAATGTCATGTGTTCGATACAAATTGCAAGTGTCCTTATACTTATGGACGACAGTGTATCCGTGCAGAATCGGCAAAAATTTAAAGAGCAGAATTGAGATTTCACATTCATCCACCATATTCACCCGATACAGCAGGCTCCGACAACAATTTGTATCTATCTCTGCAAAATTCGCTCGATATTAAGAACTTTGATTCTCTGAGATACTGCAAAATGCACCTGAAAGATAGGAACTTTTGGGAGGATAAGATTATGAAGTAGCCACACAGATGACAGAAGGTTGTAAATCAGACTGACCAATACATCGTTTAATAAAGTTTCCAATATTTAAAGAAAATTATCAATGTTTCTGACTCCAATTTTGGCCAACCCAATATTATACAAGTTGTATCGCACGCAAGTTTGTGTGTAATCATCGAACAGCTTTCTTTGGAAGAGAATTTATCGCGCAGTCGATAAAGTTGTATGAAGTTATGTAGCAATGGAGAATTGTATTTACACTACCGGCCAAAAGTATAGGACCATCTGGTCGAAAGTTCCATTTTATGGCAAAAGTCATAAGAGATGATTGCAACGGATTTAATTTTCCACTGGCAGTTCGAAGGATGTATTGCGAATTGCTGTAAGATATTGAATAAAACACATTAAAATGTACAGAAATGTAAGGGACGGGATCTTTGCACAGAACACTATACGTATCGTTTAACAAAACATTTAATATATGACAAAATAATACAGAAGTGTTAAATATACTGTGACAGAAACGCTCGCGACGAGATGCGCGCACCGGCCGATGCAACGCTCTTTACGATTCATCGTCTTTTTCTTGTTCGCCAACAAATGACGATCGTGGGTCGATCATCGAAAAACACATTATAATTTACCAACTAAGTATTGCTAGTCCTACAGAAATGAAACTACTTCTATACTCCTTTCAAGAAACAGTAAAAAAAAATGAAACTTTGCGTCCTTATCGAGAGGCGGTCCCATCCCCGAAAGTATCCCCGTGACTGAAAATTGTTCAAATATTCGGTTGTCTGAACACGCGGGAGCCACCGACGGTTTTCGATCTCTTTCTCATCGCAGCGGCGGAACGTCTCGCCCAATTTACGATTTCGCTGTACTTCTTGGAGCGGGTACGCGGTGCGCCGGCTTTTCAGTCGTGCGCCCTGGCAGAATTTAATTAAACGCGAAAGTCTCGCAGGACTCGGCTACCTTTCGCGCGTCAATTTTTCCCTGCTACAGCCGCGTTTCACGGTTATGCAATCGTAATGCGCTTCGAACCATCGCCGCGCAGGTTCCGCGAAACCGGAAGACCGCCGTTCTCTCCGATGTATCGTGAGAAGCTGGTTAAAAACGTTCACCGTCCGAACATTCGTCGATCTCCATCGTTCCGTTTGCGACAAGAAAAAAAGCAAACGGAAGAAATGGACGCGGGAGGAGGTGGAGAACGTTTCAACGGAAAAATTTATAGCCTGGCTGATCGATTATAGGCAAGAGGGTTTCCGAGAACTACTATGCCTGATTAGAAAGCGAGGCATGCACACCGGTACGCATCTGCAGCCCCGCCTATTCCTGCTCGCACCCTTTTTACACGTGCACGACTCTATATGTTCCTCCTCCGTGCAGACGTTGCCCTTTATCTTCCGCCAGCCCTGAAAAATCATCGACTTCCCTGCCGTCGGAGATTCTTTGAAGTCAATTTACATGGAGGAAACGAAAGTCACGCGTCGAGTTCGTTCCTCTTTTTCACGAACGATGACATCGTGCTTTAACGGGATACGTAAAAAGGTCCCTGTTTGCTACAGTTCTGAGACTCGATAAATGGGAGGTGTACCGGGTGTTTGTTCCGTCAGTTTCTATGCATTATATAAGGTGTACCGGGATTAAACTGAGAAACTCCCGACAGATTTGGCAGGTCATTCGGAACCACACAGATCATGCCGTTCTTCTTCTCTCTATGTAATCCAGCTTCAACCGTGAAACTTACAGCGTTAGGTGGGTTCTGAAAACCATATGTTTATATAGCAACGCGGAAGCACCGAAGACGGTCATCCATCTTAGCGCTGACCGTTCCCAATGTGGCTCAGCTTCGACGATCGGACGAGAATCGGTGATTCTTCTTCTTCTTTACATGCACCCCAGCATCTACAGTTATTTAACCGGAGGTCCTACCGTTTTAAGAATCTTCCAAAGTACCAAGAGCCGGGGTTACTGCGTGGCAACACCGTTCACGTTTAAATAATTATTCTGGCTATGCAGAGCGTCTCCAGATGTGTGAACGTACGTGTATGCGTGCATGGGTACCGAGTATTTTTCGTGGACCACGCGGTAAGATCGGTGTTGGTTTAAAAGGAGAGCCATAAGAGTCGAGAGCGTATCGTCGATCGTGACTGTGCACCATCGTTTCTCTTCCTTAAATATACAGGATGAGTCACCTAACTGGCTCACTTGAAATAACTTTTTTATTATTCATTATATGAAGAAATGTTCCATACAAAAGGTAGATGGTATCGGGGGGAACACATGATGGGTGCACCATTTTTTTGCTGTCTTGTTTCATTATCTTTATATCAAGATCACCCCTGACTTTTAAATGAAATGCCCCACTTTTTATTTCATACTTCGAAAGGGTAGTAAATTCCGAGTAAAAAATTATAGAGGTACGTATGGTCTGAAATTGATATCAAGGTCATGAAACCAGAGAGCGAAAAAATGGTGCAACTATCGTGTGTCCCCCTCGACGCACGATAATTAATCATTTTAATAAATAATTAAAAAGTTATTTCCAGCGAGACGGTTAGGTGACTCGTCATGTATACACATCCCTGCATACCCGGCTGTCATTCGCATTTATTCGTTTGCCTCCTAAACTATCTTCTGGGAAAATTTGAATTCGTTAGATTTCGTTTTCTAAGACTACATGAAATCATGGTATTACAGGAATGACAAATCAGAGGCACGATCGACTGAAACGATCATCAGTTTACAGTTTTCATTTCCACTGGCCATTTTCTGCCGGTGTCCTTTCAATGCCGTCCCCAGCTCCCGCCACTGGGGTTGTTTAGAAATCACGGTGGATAATGAAGTTGTACGGCGGCGAAGCGCTCGTTCCGTGGTCGATGCAAATGAAACGGCTTAATGCATTCAGTAAACGATATAGTTGAAGAGCGATACGGTTAAAAACGAGGAGATCGCCTGACCGATGTCCAGGTGAGATGGACGTCGCTTGATACCCTGCGAGGGATGACTGGCGCGAACCCGTCCGTCCGCCCGATCGTTCGCCAACGTTCCAAACGTTTCGGAGTCGTTCGGTCGAACGCGCGCGAGCGCGAGCGCGAGCAACCGAGCGCTCGGAGGGGAATATTTTTCACATTCCGGCGCATAGGCAGGAAACGGCATTCTTGCCGGTGAATTATGTGTACCGATATCAAAGTGTTCTCCTTGCGTTCGCAAAAAAACGGCCGACGAGTATCGCGCGGGCGAACAAACGAGACGGGACTCGTATTTCATGGATGATTAATCCCCGCTGGATCGTCGGGTAACGAGAAACGGCTGATGGTAATTACGGCACGAGTAAAACGCCGTTCACGCATAAAAGTAGCCGGCCGCGCGCGCGGCTTCGCCTCCGGAAAAGATTCAGCCGGCCGTTTCGAGAGTGTCTGTACGCATGCACGCTGCACGCTGCACGCTGCACGCTGCACGCACGTGCGTGCATAGGTGGAGCGGAGCGGAGCGTAGCGCGTGGCCGACTCAAAGTGCCAGGTAATTAGTTTACATCGTTCGAATCGTGTAAACTTCTCTATTCATCGATTAAACGCCGCTCTGTCGGTGCCGTTGTCGCGGATCATCGTTTCGATACGTTTCGCTCGATGGACCGAAAGCGTCGAGTTCCGGCTCACCACGCCCGTAAAAGTTCTTCAGACGATCCGCGGTACCTTCTGCTCGTCCACGAAACCTCTTCCGCGATACTCTTTACAGTGTTGACGCGTAGAACTGTTTCGGTTTCGTGTCTGACTGCTGACGCTCGCGCGGGTCACCGGAGAAGCTCCTGGAACTGTTCACACGTTGCACGCCACAGTGAAAACGGCCATACCTGATCAGACACGATGTAATTTACTATTTCTTATATAAACTGCAAAGAAAAGAAAGATTCGTGTACTCAGTCGTGTTCTTCTATTCCTGCATTATTGTTTTAGTATGAAGCTTGCTCAAAATTTTGCGACAATCGATAATTATTCAATTTAATTAAATTTGAGGTGTCGGTCACCGGTGACTGACCGGTGACCAACGTGCTAAAGTCTTCGAATTAAGACAATACGTTTTCAACAACTTTCTGAAAGCAAAGGTCCCATAGTGCAAATTTTGAAAACTTGGTACTCGAGTGTGACTCCTGCGAGGCAAAAGGTTCATCCGCAACCGGAGGCGCGGGCAGAGTACGGAAAAGAAACAGTCGGATCCGTACTTAAGCTGCACCAAACAACCCCTAAATCCGAAGAAACGCCGCATCGTTGGTTGGTCGAGGAAATTCTGCATCGGTCGGAGTTCCCGCGAAAGGCGTAGCGATTCACCGGGGCAAGAATCGAGCTGGATCTCCTTCCGCTTTCTTCGACGGAGGTTCCGTTCGGCAGTTTCACGCAACGGGTAGCCGAAATTGGGTCATTTTATCCCGCTAATGGGAAATATAAAGTTGTTCGCAAATAGGCGGGTAAATTAAATTGAACAACCGTGGCGGCGATAGGTGCGATCCGTCGGTGTGTTTGCGTGTTCGCGTACGGGGCTGCGAACCGCGTAATAAAATACGGAAGCTCGAGCTCGAACGAGTGGCAGAGAGAGCAGGAGAGAGAGGGAGAAAGGGGGAGTGAGAGAGAAGGCACTTTTCACCGCGGTACACGTTACGTTACGTTAATTTACACTTTCGGCCCTGTGTGTCTCGTTCGCGTCAAAGGGCGGCAGCCAACCGGCGAGCAAACGAAACAACAATTGTTTTTCTCATTAACGGCAGAGGAAACGCGAGTCAAAGTCCGCGAACGGCGTCTGTTTATTTCGATACACGCACTCGCCTACTTTGGCCGGGATACTTTGCGGTTTCCGCGACCAGGAATTCCGCGTCTTTAATTACTCCCGCCGGAATATCCAAGGCTCCGGGTGTTGGTGACGCTGGAGCGCCGGCTGTTCTCGAAAGCAACCGTTAGCCCTCGGGAACCGCTTCTTGGTTCCACTGCTCCAGATACCATGACGTTCGCTCGATTCTTTGCTTCTCGAATTTCAAGAGAATATTGAAAAACTGTTGTCGAAATATGTTTCACTCGTTTGGTGAGCGTCCACCTTGAATTATCGAAATTCTCCCGGCGCTCTTGGAGCGTAGCGGTGACGCGCTACATCTGATGCAACTTAATCGACGAGAGTCAGGTTGAAAATGTATCACAGGCTTAGTGGAAAATTTATGTTTATTTATGACAGAAGCGTGCTGTGTAGCGACTCATACTAGGTATAATAAGTTTTTTTTAAGATCTCGATTTCAGATAATTTCAGCGGCAATTATCGTGCGAAACAATTTTTTCAACCTCTTTCCTACTTCTCCGAAGAGTAATTACTACAGTTTACATGATAACAATCTAGAAAAATTCATGCATGCGGTATAAACATATGCGAATAAATCTGCAAAGTTTCATAAAGACATGTTGGTTAGTTTTTACAAAAAAAAAATTCCAAAATATATCCTCGAAACAGGCCAGAAAGGAGAATACTCCATAATGTTACGTGAAAACGTGCCCTTAAACGAAGCGGTCGCGGAAACTATTCTTGCCAGAACTCCAATCAGATCGTTTCGTGCGACAGGGAGTGATTCTTTACGGTGCTGCGAAATGATTTTTCGGTGGTGCAAGCCAACGGGAGGGAAAATTCGAGCGGTAAATCGTTCGTCGGGTTATTTCGGTGAATCGATTCATAGATTCGCCGGTTATTTACGAATTATCAGGGAAACGATTTCACGCAATTTTCCGAATCGCGTCGCGTGTGCCGCGACACGTCGATGCCTTATAAATCGTCGAGTAATTATTACGTATCGTCGCGCAATTATCCCCCCGCGAACGGTGTGTTCGTCGATGGCTCGTTGGAGTTCGCAGGACATCCGGACAATGTAAATCCAGCTCCATATCTGCGAGATGTTTTCTTCGAGTGTTCTCAAAGCCGTAAACGTTGCCCTGACACCGCGAAATAAACGGCGCGCGAATTTGTTTTTACCCTTTGCACTCCAAGCATCTTTTGATACGATAGACCAAGACGGAGCAACTCCAACACAACCAATATAATTGTGTATTGCAAGCAAATGTTAACTTTCACCTGTTTGAATTTACTAAATTTTCAATGTTACTAAAAAATTAGTAAATAAAATTGACGAACCAACGGAGTGTCTGACAATGAGAGGCATCCTTGGAGTGGAACGCTCGACATTGTCAGTGCTGGACAGGCATACTTGGGATGCAAAGAGTTCATACTTCGTTTGTTAGGCTAGGGTACCTCTGTATCGAAGAAAATTTCGAAAGTGTTAACGGTAATTATAAAGTAGGTGAATAAAGAAATTGAGTAGCGATTACAATTTTCGTTACTACAATAGAGGCATGAAATATTGGCCATTCAAGATCACTTCTTCTATTATAAATGCACTGGATCTTTATGCAAATATACATTTATAAACTTCAATATTTTTTATTTCCACGCACATAGCTGCTGAAACACAACCTTTGGCAGAATTGTACTTTGGGGTGCAAATGTTTAACGGTACATTTTTCGTTTCACTTACTCTATAATATGTGCATTCTTTATGAATTTTAATGTGTTGAATTTCATAAGGATCCACAGTCCAATTATAAATTATAATGTAAACAAGTACTACATTTATAACTTTTCGTGTGCTTGTTAATTCTTTGCTTGTGACAGGCGTATAGTAGTTTCGAAAGTAGTTTGTCATGTGGGTACGGCCACTACAACGGCTTCTACATGGCTTTCGGTCTTGATTAATATAGGAAGACCCCAAGATTTTAAACATAAAAACAAATAATACGTGAACAAATGAACGGATAAAAAATTAACAATGAATGAAGCGCTCAGGAAAGCATAATAAAATGAATGGATAACAGAAATCAATTGATTGCGACAGGCATGCAGATACTTCTGTAAGTTTAATATATGAATATTCAAAGCTGAGTCGGAACACAGAAATAAACAATAAATGAATAAATGAAAGAATAAAAATTAACAATGAATGAAGCGTTGATAAAAGCAAGAAAACAAAGTATAATGATCTATTTTGGCCCTTTTCTGTATTTTCTCCCTGATGAGACTAATTGTGAGGTGTTAAGTAAGGACTGTATATTCCTTCGTCTCCACAATTTTATTATAAAGCACACTTGTTATCGTGACGCAAGTGAGAAGTGACTATGTGACAAAAACCAACGGTGACAATGTTCTCACTGAGAATTTGTAAGATTCTCACCGAGTCTTTTAACGATTCTGCCCGGTCTCCTTCGGGTGACAACCGTTATTGTTTCAGTATTTCCCTTTCCTAGACCTCGGATATTTCGTGAGGGTGGAGAATGTGTCAATCCTTGAAACTCAATGGTTTCTACATTTTGACCCTTCACCCTCTCGAGGTGTCCAGAGGAAAGGGCAATGGAAGATGTTCCGGAGGATCTGAGGACCACCGAGGTTTGAAGCGCGTGTCAAAGCTAACGTGGAACGCGAGCTGAAATTAGAGATTTCTAGACATCCAGGCATCGGGAAGTAATAAATAACTATATACAACTGTAGGTTCCCGATGCTCAGGATGCCTGGCGTCGTCCCATGTCGCCCAGCCACAGATGGCCCTCAGACCCTTCCTGAGAGGCCTTATTGTTTTGGAGGTCCAAACACTCCCTGCTTCAAGAAACTCCGAATGAATCAGAAATCCCTTTAAAAACCTAAGTAACCACATTGTACGAGATCAGCGTATCGCTGTAGCTCATGGGAGTATGGTATCTCTGTCAGAACGAACTTGTGCCATGTTTACAAGAAACGTCATCATCAAAGCCGGATAGTCTGAATATCATCCTGTGCAATCGCCGGACCATTACAATACTGCCGAGTAACTTTGTCGAAAATGATCGACAATCTTTTATTATTTTTCTGAGAGCCATAAACAAACTGTCAGATGGAACACGGTAATGCAAACTCATGGACATTGTACACATAGGAAATTAAAAAATAAATTAGTTTTAATGACAATCGATTCAGAATTAATTAAAGTGTAGGAGAGAATTTTCGGATCAACCTAACAGTATCTTCTATTGTACTCGAACATAGTAACGGGATCGGGAGATAACGCTGTTCATCTTTCTCGCGTGTAAACCGAGGTAAGTACCGAGGAAGGGGTGGCGCGTTTGCCCCGTCGTAAATCGCGAATGATTCCGCTAAATTTCCATCTCGTCGAATGCGAAAGGGGATAGCAGTGGCAGGGACCACCGTTGGATAGGGGTTGGGTCGTCGATGGTGGTGCCGGTGGATGTATAATGGGCAGGGTGAATGATAATGCCGTGTGCACATTCTACCTTCCTGTGCGTCCGGGCTCCTCTTCTCTTCTCTTCTCTTCTCTTCTCCACTCCCTGCAGGGTGTTCGAAGTGCCATTGTCAACCTACGACGGACACCGCAACCCATTCCCATAGCCGAACGGTCAGACGGACGGAGGTTCGATCGAGATCGGCCTTGATCCTCTCTCGATACGGCAAATCTCCACGAGCAACAAAATCGATCGTGCAAAGACTGGTAGCCCGAATACGGTCGGCCGAAAACCCAGAATTACCAAAATTATGGACACGCCGGTCGAGCAGCAGCGACGCGAGGGGCGTGTATTCCCCGCTCGATTGTTTCTTTTTGCTTAGCCCCTCTCTACCATCACCCTCTTAGAGACCGTTTAAGGACGATAATGCAAAAAAGATGGCCACGGGGCATGATTCTTTCGACCGAGGAAGCCCTGACACGGTCCTGTAAACCAATATTTTCGACGGATTCGTTGATACTTCAGGAGATGATGATGTTGCATGCCAGCTAAGAAATAAGACAGGGTTCATCGTATTCACTTTTATTCCAGGTTTCGACCGTTACGTACACACGGATTGCAACTGTCGAGGATGATTCGTACCGGGTTGCACTCGATCGACCGACTACCGGCGAACGTGTCGGAAGTCGAAGTTGCACGCAACGCGGTTTTAAGGCAAAAAGCTCCCATCGTAGGTTTTGGTCGTCTAAAATACCAATGTAGGAAAGGGAAGGAGCATGGATGAGTCTTGAACCGTTCCCTGGATGACCATACAAGAATAAAGCCTCCACCCTTGATGACCAAAGGTAGAGTTTGTTTGCACAGAGTGTGCCCTTTGAAAGGCTTCAGGAAGAACATCCTGACCCAGAGTGAATGCCGCGTTGGGACACTGACAAAAGGTTGGACATTCAATAGTGAAACGGTTGTTGATTAACCAGTCGATGAGTATAATTTTTATTGCTCAGAACATGCGGCGTTTAAGAAGAAAACAAATAAAGGAGCGCTCGAGTGGAATCGTGGTGAATGGGAATGGTTGGATCTGGAGTATAAATAGTTGAAATGTGTGTTATGAGGTGAAGTACTCACAGTCTCCTCCGAAGATCCACAACGGAATGGAAGAACCTAGCAACCCCGAAATTGTTGGACTCAGCTCTATTTGGAATCCGTCTGCGTTCTCTGGTGCTTGCATGAAGAAATACGAGAAAACGGTGTTAGAATAAATTCAACGGATATTGCTATGCAATATTGCTCCGCTATGCAGCGTTCAAATCGGGTCAGCGTATGAAGTAACAACAGTCCGATCATGAAGCAACCCGGATCGCTCAGCCTAGAAAGCAGGAGGCGGAACGCAAATTTGTTTTTCCTCTTTAAAGTCATCCATGGGTTGTTTGATCACCGTTTGATCGTCCATCGAGCTCAAGAACGTCGGTGCTCAGTCCAGAATACTTAGAAATTTGACCACGGTATATCTGACTCTCCTCAAATTTAATTACGGTCGGTGCGATCCAATTACCGGGGCATGTAATCTCGTTAGGCCACAGTATTAATTTTTACGACTAAGCTACTTGGAGTATGTAGAAATACATAATATTATAAGTCCAACGCTACAATATTGTATTACTTTTGTATACAGAGTGTTAAAAAAAGAGTGTTTAGAACTTACGGGGTAGATATTGTTAAAAGATATCAAGTAACCACAGATCGAAAAATGAATATTATCTAAGGTGTAGAGATATTTTCTGTTGAAGAATTGTTTAATAAATATGTTATAACTATACAATATTACATTTTCGACTTACGTTTAATAGATATTTTTTATTCAGAATGTTGAGTACTATTTATCCAGTAAGTCATGAATACTTTTTATACCTACCTTGTAGATATACATAGCCATTCAAGGAAATCAAAATATCTAAATATCTCCATTAAATTTGAAGATAGACAAAAATGTTTCGCTATCTGTAAAGACAAACATAACGATAGCAATACATTTTTTGTGAATATTTCAAATCACAAATACTTGTTTCAAATGGAATGTTTTATTTACCAGGTTATTCTACTTGATAAAAAGGCTTAATATTATAAAATATGTTGTCTTCTACCTAGAACTCTGTCTAGAATTCGTATCAGCCCCCCTACAAAGGATTTCTCCCACAAACCCGAAGAAATGAAAGAAAATGTTGCCAACTCTGCGGTAGTCGAATCATTCGACCAACAGCGTTCCGCCAAATCGTCCTCCCCCCTCTGAAAAACCGAAGAGCTCTATACGCTCTTAGATCGAAAATTAAAAGACCAGGCTACCTGTGTCAGCTTTCCGAAGCGCGTGCACCGTCGTGCAGTCGTACAATAAATCGACCGTTGCAATTTTAATAAATTGTGAATCGACTGTACAGATGAATACGCTGGGATTCGTAGCGGCGGTTTCGCGAGGAAAGGGAAACGAGGGGGAAGAAAACACGATGGGGGTACGTGTGGTTAGTCCGTCCTTTAGCCGTGCACCGTACGGTTCCAGCAATGGCGAGTCGGTCACGAATACCTAATCAATAATTATTACCGCGATACTCTCTATTTTTGCGTCCTGGGCCCCCCCGTTCGCGTTCTCCGACGAAGCCTTCGTTTCTCGTGTCGAGAGAGAAAGAGAGAGACCTCCCCCCTTCCTAACCCCCGCCGCCATCGCCCCTCCGCCGCCTGCTCCTTCTTCCCCTACTCGGTGTTCCTTCTCCGCCGGTTGCACCGTGCCGCCATATTTGCATATTTATAAGGGAATGTAATCGCAGAGCTCGGTTTTCGCCGCTCGTCGCTCGCTACCGTGGAAAGAATTCTTCGCAAGATGGCGGAAAGATTCGTGGCAGACATGCGATCCGATTTCCTGCTCTCCCTACCGATATATGCCCTCGAGAACAACGTATCATCAAGCCCGGCCCGATCTAGAAGAAACAATCGTTCCTTCCTCCCTCTCCGACCGCTCTCCTTCCTTCCATCGTGTGTTCTCCGCGGAAACGCGCAGACACGGCCGCCACCGGGGCGGAGGGAGAGGAGAGAAAAGGACGAAATTCCGAAACGCAGAGTGATTTTTTTCAAACCTCTCCGTCCGCCGCGCCGCGCCGCGCCGCGGGAATCGCAGTTCCTTTCATCCACGGACGAAATCTCTCCTATGTAATCTCGTTAACGTTCCATGACGCACAAACATTGTCATGTACGGAATATCGGAGCCGACCGGCAATTTACCCCTTCCCTTTCTCATTAGCGAATTACACGGGTACCGAGACTTTGATTTTCAATGACGCACACTCGCACGAGACCACTGCTATCTCTGCGATCGGCGAAATCTACGCAGGATGCTATGGGAGTGTAGGTGCTCGAGGTGTCTGTAGCACGGACACCGAAAGTGAGAATATATGATCGCTTCTCGGTTGCCTGGTCACGATATATTAAGTGTTCCACGTGTCAAAAACAGTCATATTGGATAACATCCATGATCTTACAAAGATCTTGAAGATATTGTAAGAAAAATGCTGGTACCAAGAACATCGAAACAGCCAATTCGCCATAACACCGATGAACGCAAAAATAACATGGTCTTCCCCCCATATGTTGAGGGCACCACAGACCGCATTGGAAGATTAGTACAATGAAACAATATCAAAACGGTTTTCACAGCACAGACCAAGATCAGGCAAATCCTCACCACCCCCAAGGATCCTCATCCGCAGCTCTGAACATCTACAGAATACCATGTTCATACTGAAAACATTACGTAAGAGAAACTGGGAGGAGCGTGGACACACGACTCTAGCAATATGAGAGGTGCACCAGATTAGGCTATATACAGTCAGTAGTAGCAAAACATCAATTGGCCACGAGGCATAAGACATTATTTGATAAATACTTTGTCAAATGCAACGGTTTTTTTCCCGAAAGTACAAGGAAACAACAGAAATAATGAAAAAACCCTAAGAATATCAACAGAGACTCTGGTTATGTCCTTAACCCTATCAGGAACACCGCCCTCCCGTTTTTTAATTGATCAGGAGACCAATTAAAAACCTATTGGCTGATCAATTAAAAACTGATTGGCTGATTAAATATTCAGAACATGAACATGGATATTCTAAGAGAATAAACATTCTGACGCACGTCAGTATCAGTGAGTCCTCAGGCCTCCGATGGAGTTAGCTGTGACGCTGGACAAACATTGGGAATATTTTCCTATCGAAAGCCTCGAACGGTAAAGACGGATCTTGCTCCGATATTGTACGTGAAATTTGCCGGGTATAAGTCGAATACTTTATGTCTTTTGAAAATCTGGAATTGAAGTGACGATAGAACACATCCCACGCGCGATGTAGTACTGATTTAAAAAAGGATAACGCAAACATGGCGGAGAGAAACATGTATGTGGTACACGGGGCGAACAGAAACAGCGTAAGTCAGTGGCAAAGATGATGTCGAAAATTTCAATCAGAAAATTACAGCCTCCAGGATGAGACACGCGCTGAAAGACCTGTGGAACCGGTTGACATTCCACGGGCTACCGTTGAACATAATTCAGTTCTCACTTTATACAGGAACTATTTCAGAAGTTGAATCGAATGTATTCGATGATTTACCGTCACTCACAGAAGATTGAAGAGATCTAGAATCGGTACCACACAAATTTTCGATTCGGTTTTTGAACATTTTCTCTGGAGACCAATAAACTTCGTTATTACAAAAATTGCACGCTTCAAAATAGCCATCCTTAACGTGTCTTCGCTTACGTAGGTGAGGAGATATTTTCGCAGGAACAACAGGCTTTATTCAAGGAACAAATAGATGACAAAAGAACAAACTGTCGATGGTGAACCTTCAGAAAATTTGGAGTCCATGCTTTGCTTAATAGACTAAAGAATAAACCGTTTTTTAACCGAATTGTTACAGGTGACGAAAAACAGATTCGATATAGCGACGTTAAACGTCGAATGCAGAGGGTTAACGCTGGAGAAACCTCAATACCGCAACCAAAACCCGGTTTACCCGCAGGATGTTTTATTGTCTATACGGCGGGGCGTGGAAGGGATCATCCATTACGAGCTGTTACCTTCCAATTAGACAATTCATAAAAACATTACTTACGAGCGAATGGACCGTTTAAAGTCGGCATTAAAAGAAAACTGACCAGCTTCAGCCACGAGATGTAAGGTATTGTCTCATCGAGTCAACGCAAGACAGCAAATCGCGTAATTTCAATTGGGAGATCATGGATCATCCGTCGTAATCTCTGGATCTTGCTCCATCGAGTTTTCTCTTTCCCGTAGTTTATGAAATTGTTCGTGTGGGAAGAAATGAAACTGGGAGGTCACGCGAAAGTTGTATTCGAATAATCCGTTAACCATTAAACGCTATCAGGGGTGAAATGTCTAGCCTCCAAGGTTAACGTGATTCTTTTTTATGGTAGCTTCGAAGGGTTAAAGCCAAAGGTTGGAAACTTTACAAAAAAGGGGATCGAGAAGATTGTAGGAAACGGGAGAAAATATATTTTTGACTAAATAAAACCAAAATTCATACAAAAAATTGTCCTTTCCTCCTCTCCAGAAATTCCGCATTACTTACGATTTCATCTAGTACAACAAACGCGAAGAGGTCTCCATTCGGAGGTCATCGTTTTGAAAATTAAAACGAACGAGAAAGGTAATAATTGACACCGTACGCCGGGGCGAAAGGGAAAAAGCTTTGTTAAAATTAAGTACGTTGCCATGTTAGAAAGAATTCAGCAGAAATCTCTAGGATTCGTATCTTTCCAATTGGACTGATTCATTATTGCGAATAATAAAATTTCATTCCAAAAAGTCCATTCTGTACATAGTGTACACCAAAAAAAGAGCATCCCCTGTATACGTGCGCAGCGTGCAGACTGGAAACGCGATAAAACTATTTTAACGTCAGTCTTTAAACAGTAACCAGTTTCGTTGTCCACCGTTGGCTGGAACATTCTCGAAACAGTCTATAAAATTCTGTACATGAATTTTTCCGCAGTTTCTGTCTACAAAGATCGTCGAGGAATTCCGTCGAGACTGGTCAGTCGACGGCGGTTCTTTCCATCCTCTCCGCGGTGCTCGAGGATCGATCGATGACGGGCATCGAGGCCTCCCGGGTTTGCTTTGCAGTGTGTAAACAGGCAGAAAAGAGGACAGGAGGGAGCATCGAAGGGGGCGAAGAATCGAGCGAGAGACAGATGGGGAAAAAAAGCAAGAAAGAGGGAGAGAAAGAGAGGCTGGAGAGAATTAGAGGAGAATTTCTAGAGTTGCCGGAGTCCCGTGGCTTCGGCATTCGCAGATAGCATTAAAAGCGATTTAGAGGCGAGCCTCTAGATAAGTGGCAGTTCCTCCGCCGCCGGTGGAAGGAGCGAGTATAGTCGAGTGGCGAGGCAGCAGCTCGCTCGTGCTCGCGCTCATGCTCGTTGTTGCTGTTGCTGTGTGCTGTTGCTCGCCGGTAAGCAACAGCTCGCGAATAAGCTACCGTACAAAAGCGGCGAGTCACGACCGCCTCGTTACCGGCGATCCCCCTCGATATCGAGAATCATGAAATCACGAAAATCATCTGCTCTCGGTACGAGCCAGTCCTCCGCCTCTCTCCCTCTCGCTCGCTCCGTCCCTCCAGCCTCCTCGCCTCGATTATTTTCTTCTAGCCCCCTCGTACGCGCAAAGTACCCCTCTTAGCGATCGTATTTGGCGTAACGCGTAATTCCACAGCCCACGGCTCGCAACGATTCGCTCCGAGATACGTGTAACCAAGGATTTCCCGATCATCGAGTCCGCAACGTCTTCTTCGCGCTTGTCCACCACGCGGATTCGCCCGACTGCGATGAAAGTGTAACGCGAGGAGCACCGAAAAGTAGACTGAACGTCCAAAAGTGTACGATGCTTTCCTGAAACGAGTCGGAGACTCGGAGAGTGTCCGTCTTGGGGAGTTGTCAGCTAAATTCTATTCTTGCTGTATAACTTGCGGGTATTTGTATTGTATAAAGGAGACTGAATGCTGGAGTGTATGATGCTTTATTGAACCGTGTCAAAGATCGATAGAATGTCGTGTCTTGGAGAGTTGTCTGCGGGATTCTATTCGTGCTGTATGACTTCTGGGTATTTGTACTATTTTTTTATGCCAGACCAGAGCCAGCGGGCTGAAGTTTTCCATTTTCCTCGAATCCTTCGGTTCGGAGGAACTCCTACTCGGTGTCCTTGTCTGGCGAAAACGTTTCATTGTTGCACAGGGTTTCCTGTCCAAGCGATATCCCTCTAAGTGTCTGTTAGCCAGTCATGGTTTATCTCGGTTCGTCGCAGGGCCAACCAACATTTTGAGAACAACAGTTTTGTATCTTACGTTAATCTTTACGATTTTTCTTGTGAATATTGTTTATACGTACGGTGTCCTTATACTTACATTTCTAACATTGTCAGATACGAGACATATAGGATTAAAAGTGGAATTGTGCTGTTTCAAGGCTACAAGTTATTTCTCGAACTTCGCTCCAGCCATGCACAATGTTCCCCTACAAAAGGAAGGCGGCGTATCCTAATATAGGGATTCTTAATAAATCTACTTTTGAACTTTTGCGCAATAAAGACAATTGGCAAATATAAAAAAAAATAAACTCCCACCGAGCACCACCCGCGAAGGAAAGATCGTCTCTCATGTTACATCCGAACCAGCAACATTTAAATTTCGCAACAATCTTCCTCGCCTTCTCCATAGTTTTAATAATTAAATAAAACCAGTATATCATAACTCAAATGATCTTTTTGCAAACGCAACTCCCAATTTCAAAGTAGCCCTGACACATTCACTTGTATTAAACATGGTACAATCGTTCGATAACAATTGTACTACCAGACCGTCCGAAATACGGGGTTTCTATCGAGATCACCGCTCGACAAATAGCAAAGCACGTCTGCTATGACAAATACAGCTACAGTGTACGGTACCCTGTTAATGTACTACCGTATCAACTGCACAGAATTCGAGGGATACCGCGAAACGAATTCTGAGCTGAAAAAAAAAATTCAATGTAACCGAGAACGAGACGAAACAGAGACCGTGGATGATTTCGACGAGGTTCGCGAGCTTGCAGGGGTAGGACCCTCCGACACTCGCGTTTATTGCATACAGAATAAAATCCACGGTTATCTTTCTAATACCGGCTACAATCTAATTTGAAAGGAGCAGAGAGAGCGACGAATGGGGTAGGAACCCCGGGCGGCCAATTCGGACGATCGGAAATGAAATTTCGATCGACGAAAGAGCCTCGTCACCGCCCGGAGAAATCTAACCTGCAATTCGCATTAGGCATCAATTTTTGCTCCACGGGGCATCCACGTTCAAACACAAAGCCGGCCGTCGACGGTTCGTTCGATCATTCACCAGCTTTCGGGGATAGAACGTCGGAAAGATTTACAGATGCAAATAATCGTAATAATCTTGCTTAATCTCGTTTATCTTTTCTTTTGCATTCGTTGTTTCCTATTTTTTTCATTTTCTTTCTTTCGGTCCCTTTGGTTTCTTTTCATTTAGATTTGAGGATCAGAACGAATGATAGCCTTTGTGCAATCTTTATAATAAATGCCGGTTGTACCGTTTAGTAGACACAGTGCAAAATAATATTAGTAACAACGATTGTTCGGCAGTGTGAATCATTCACGAGTCCGACTAGCCAAGTGCCACGGTCGTAAAGAACTCCTTTTGATAAAAATTTAACACCCTGGTGAGAAACGATATCTCTGATGTACAATGTGTCTCTTGTGCAAAAGTGTGCAGTGACGAGCTGAGCATATGAGACTGGAGAAACAATCGAACAAGTTTGAAACTGTGCAAATTCGTTCGTTTTACGGCAACAGTGTTCTGGCGTCGGAAGCTACGTATTTCAATGCGACCAACAAATTCTTTTGCACATCTCACAATTGCAATGTTCAGTTTTCCAAGATAAAGGAATAAATTCAAAATCATTTACCAAATTTTATTTCTTATAATACTTTGTATTTTCATGCTGTTTCCAGTACTATTTATTTCTTCATTTTACTGATTGCAGCTTTCTGGTGATACATCAATCGATGCTATTTACAACAAAGTAAAACTATAAGCTACACAGTTAAGCTGGAGGAAATTGTAAAATAGTCCCAATGAAATAAAACTGTATTTAAGACGAAGAAACCTGAATGCGGTGAAATGATAAATTTACATATATTAATAAAATTAATAAATACGCAACAGAAATATGAAGCAGCTTCATCATTAACGTGATTCTTATAACATGCTTCCCATTTTATAGGAATACATGAATTACAAGCAGGGACATGTTCTTTGGCTTCTGATCGCAATATGCACAGAGGTGCGAAGCAAAATTAAATGATATGCACATAGAAAATTACTTTTAATTAAATCGTGCGTCAACAAAACACATTGTCTATTCTAAGTCTAAAAATGTCACGTACTAAACGGCTCCGTTAACAGTTCGTTCATTCTAGAAATGTGCGAAATTAAATGTGGCTCTCCTCGGACGTTACTTAAAATTCCACTTTTTCACATACGCACACGCACATTTCGAACTGATCCCTCGAAAAACGTACCTACAACCGTAGACTTGTTCTCTTCATCTGTCCCATCTTTCCAAAATTTGACTGTCGACGCTCTGTTCCGAATAGCTGACTCGTTTGTCGATTGATGCATTGTAAATTTTCTTTATTTGTTAGAAGACTTGTCTCGTTAATGAAATAGATTAATTGCAGAGGGCCGATTTTGGAAGAAACCGGATGTTTCGTACGATCTACCGGTGCAACTGTTATCGAACGATTCGACTATCCTCTAAAACAACTGAGTGTGTCAAAACCACGTTGAAATTGTGAGCTGCGTGGGCAAAAGGCTCGCTTCAATTATGGTAGACTCGGTATAAAAATAAACCGCTGTACAGAGATGGTAGATTCTGGATGCAAACTTCGAGAGTACCGAGTGCTCGTCTTCGAGGGGACATGTGGCATCGGCGAGTATCGCCACGCGGTATAGTCCTGCTGGCAACACCCTCGAGGACGATTCTCCACGGGGAGCAAAGCCCCGGGTGGCTGGAACCCCGGTGGATAAAAGGAAAACGCGATTACTCGGTTAACAGACCCCATTACGGAGTCCATTCTCCATTCTCTGTCCGGTGACCGATGAAAACTCGAACAAAAATATCTGAATAATTACGTAAACCATGATGAACGCATCCGTACGGGCCGAGAATGTCGCAGAGGTGAGGAGGATGAAGTATAGCGTTGAAGAAGTTGATAGATTCGGCGGGTCGGTGGTCGGGTCGCTCGGTGGGACGAATCGACAAGCGTAATCGTCTGTAAAACCGAGGTTTACCGTTCACTTCGAACTCGCTGAGTCGTGAAAACCGCGAGCCTATGGCTTCTCAAGAAGCTTTTACACGCGTTCGCATAAGCTACTGCCCGGGACCGTCGGACCGCCCGACCTATTGACACCTACACTGATTCAGAAACCTCCGGCTGCGTTGAAAACGACCGTTCGGCAATTGTTTTGTGACAGTCCACCGCCATATCTGTCACGTACGTTATCATTGAAAGCAACTTTTATCGTAACATGTTACCATTTGGAAGAAACATTTTGATGTAAATTGTCAGTGTTTAGACAGAATTAGGAATTCCGGATAACGGAGAATTTTGGAAACGGAATTAGTACCTGTACAAAGAGACAAAGAATTGCATATTACAGTAATAATTCCCCACAGTAAGTAACTTGAAAATTATAAATTAAAAACTGAAATACGTATAAACTGGTCTGGTCTCGCCTGCTGTATTCCACTATTTCGATACGAAAGTCCAAATATTTTGGAAGACACGTATTGCAGAACGTTTAACACATTGACTGGCACAGTGGAAACAGCCATTCCTAATCAGACGCCATTTAAATTGCATTTTTTATTACAAATCACAAAGGAAAAAAATATTTAAGTATTCATTCGTTTCTATGCCCCTCTATGGGAGTGTTGCGCTGTAGAATTCGCTCAGAATATCGTCAAAATCGATAATTATTTAATTAAAGAAAATTGAACGCGTCGATCATCGGTGACCCCCATGGCAGTCGACGTGTTAACGCTCTGACGGTTGCTAACATTTCACGAACGCTATTTTATTATTTTTGGATATTTCTGCAAGAATTCTTAAGTTCTATGTTCAATATTCTGCACTTCCCACTTTATTGGTACTTGACATACTCATTCGCTTCGCATGGGTGTTATTCGAGTAAATAAAATCACGTATCGTGCGCGGCTGTCAAAGCGATATGTAATCTGACAAATTGTGTCGTCGAAACGAAAGAAAAATTATGGAATCTATTCAGATCGCATGATTTCACGTGCTCGAATATCGGAGGTCAGAAATTCGCAAGAAAGTTGCACACGTAGAAGCCGGGAGACGAGCGTAAACCTATAAATAATAATCGCGTGGAGAGACAGAAGCGTGCCAGCGGTGGACGTTGCGCAAAACACCGGAGTTCCTATTACTATTTACATACAATCGAATCTATCGCGCATACATTTCCATACTACGCAAGTGGGTCGTCTACGAGCAAGGCTAACGAATATATTATATAAAATATTACCGCGCGATCCGGGAACTTTCGCTCGATCGCGGGATCGTTTAGCTGGAAAACTTGCTCGATCGCACCGACTAACCGTTGTGGATCTGATCCGCGTTTCACGCAACGATCCGCGGAACTTTCACGTTTCACCCCTTCGGATCGGAGGCTTTTGAAAAATAGTACTCAATCTGTGCTGAATTTTAGAATTTAGCGGGAGAACGCGCGTCACAGAGAATATTTTCAGACTTTCAAACGAAATCATTAATTGCGACTTTTGAAATAAATGATACGTCTTCGCTTTCCCTCTTCTCACAGCACGCTGCGCAAGTATTTATATGTAGATTCAATCATTCGCAATCCCTACCATTCCACTCACACAGACACACTCTTTTAGTAGATTTCCTCTTAAACGCCGCCTGTCTTAACCCTTTTAGTACCTTACAAGTTTTCATGTACCGCCCAGAGATATCTTGAAAAATATGCACTTTTGAAGACATTTATCAAAGTTAACACATTTTTCTTAAGAATAAAGATAATTTCACGCTTTTTTTTGTATTTTATTGTAAAATGTATGTAGTTTTACATAAAGAAAAGAAAAAAATTATTTTCCATAAATTGAAGCTTGTAGTCAATGGTGACAAAAAAATTTGAAAAAAAATTTTACCACCTCTTACATTTAATTTAATTGCTGTACTGTGTATGATCTCAACTTTCTGATTAACTCTTTTATTTCTATTCACCCATGCCTGGGTTTCAAAAGATCGTGCGGCTACCGTACTAATTCCGGCACACATGTTTCTTCTACGTTTTAAACCTGCGTCTTCGAATTATCCTGTCAGCGTGCCCTACTAAAATATACACGTTTCGTTACCTATTTTGCAGTTCTAGAATACCGAAACACCTAACCAATTTCCGTCATACATACTATCGCAATCGAATATTCGATTCAACGCGTGTGCCATCGCGAAAAATTGCAGCGCACGGTGCACATTTTTTTCCGAAATTTTCAGGATTGAAAGGGTTAAAAACAATCAGCGGGCATTCGAGAGATTATCCCAAGCGAGCCGTAGAAAATTAGCTGACAAACCCGCGGACAAAGTATCCGATCATCCGGATCACTCCGCGCGGTATCGCTCCGAGCGCGAGGCTCGACAGGTGGCCGACGGGCAAGGTGAGGCTCGAAAAGGGGCGAAGAGGGGGTCGTTTTCGATTGACTTTTCGCGGCGCCGCCGGGTGGCTAAGGGGGCAGAAGGAACGGGAGAGGGCATAAATATTAATATAATAGCACTGATTGCGCTAGATCGCGGGAGGGAAGGGAACAACGCGTTGCAAATAACACGGGGTGAGGGGTGAGGGGCGAGGGGCGAGAGGCGAGGGCAGGGGTGGTCGGGTGTCGGTGCAGCGACATATCCGAGAGCGAAACGAAACGAAACGAGCAACGAAGAGAGCTGGAAGAAGCCATAGAGCGAGCCAGCGAAACAGAATGAAAGAGAGGAAGAGGGAGAAAGATAGAGAGGGGGTGCGAACGCGTTCGACGTCGAGCGTCGGGAGGTTTTCCGGGGGCGAGGGTGGCACCACGGGCATTAAATATACACGCTGATTTGTCGTCCGCGGATTGTCACCTCTGATAGCTTTCATTTTGTTGTATATCGGCGGCTCGGCCCGCTTTTCGACGTAATTCGGCCCGCTTGATTGACTTTTGAGCTGGCCTTTATGGCGATATTCGTTGCGCGACAACCGCTCCACCGTGCCTCCGGTAGATCCACCGGACATCCAACGCGCGTCCTGTAGGCTTTTTTCCTGCCCCCAGCCCGTCAACGGATCCGTCAACCTTTCCTACGGTTGCCCGCGGGAGAACGTTCCCGACAACCGACCGTTGCTCGTCGGCCGTCATCCACCGAAGACGACACCGGCGTGTCCACCTCCGTTTCGATCGTTGTCGATTTTGCCAAATTTCATGCAACCCGCATGTTGCTGAAGCAGCGTCGATTGTTTCACCCTATAGCCAAAACAACAATTTCGTTTACGATGGTTTGCTGCACGTTTCGAGAGCATTCCGCTAATATTCGAGGCACTTATTTTGGACAGTAGCTTGAATAGTCCGGCGATTAACAAAGGACACCTCGCAATGCCCTCCTTTTTGTGACCCTGAGTACCCTATTCTACGAATATTGGCACCTCCACCCAATGAGAAATGTACTAATGTGAAACCTTGTAAGAAAACGCCATCTGCAGAGACGCCTACGAGATTATTTCCTATGTACTGTGCCGTGCAAAAGTTTTCGGACACTTTGTATTTCCAATCGTGCTTTGAACAATTCATAATAAATTTAGATTTACATACAGATTAAAAAATGAAAGGAAGGATCTATTTTTTGATCTATTTTTCAACATAATGTCAGGTTAAAACACAGTTTATTTATCACAAAGAAAAGTAAGGGTACAAAATGTACTGTCCGGAAACTTTTGCACTCCACCGTATCAAGGAAACCTCAGTTGCGTCCGAGCCACCAACAACCACACATTTGAACATCACTACAGTCCTCCATAGTTTTTAACAGTTAAATAAACCAGTCTATTATATTCCAAGCAATTTTTCTGCCTACGTAACCAACAATTTCAACGTGGCTCCGACACATTAATTTGTGCCAGAGATAGTACAACTGTTCGATAAAAACTGTACTAAGGGAGTTTCCGAAATACTCAGCTTCCCGAAGGAAATCTCGAAAGATAGACGTTCAACACTACGATGGATTCTTTTAACCCGTTTGAATGAGACGACGCGTCTATCCGTCTAATAGAACCGATGACTCACCGCGTGAGTTGTGTAAAGAAAATGAAGTCCCGTCCTCAAAGTCGATGAGTTGATTGTTATATCGTCGGCCACTCTTACGAATGTAGCGGTTGTCTTTAATTTCATTTCATTTACGAGTTTATCTACTTATTTCTACACAGATGTTTGCCAGTATGTCCTCTCCAGATCAATACATTTTATAAGTTTATTATCTGCAACATTTCTCCAGATATGGAAAACGTGGATTTTTATGTACCTTCTCGAAGGGTCTTGATAATACCTGAGCATGACGCATCACTGAATCATGAGGACATTCGATTTTCCTAAAGAGCGATATTCTTACCTATGACAGAAAGTGAGCACAGCTTCTCCAACTACGTGCAAATAAAAATTAGTCGATCTCTGTGACTGAGATCTGGACACGCTCACGGGAGAACTTATATATTCAAACACGCAACTTATTAGAAATTCATCCGTTCGACTCTGTCGGAAACACAGACGCCGCGGATCTACACCTGCCTGTAATGAACTGTTCAATTTATCAGCGAATTAATGTATTCAAATTGTCACAGATTCACAAAGAGACTCTTAATCGGTGAATTAACTATAATTCATCAAGTGGATCACAGTGTAACTGGTGACGAGAACTGGATAACATGTAATAATATGAAGAGAAAACGAGCTACCTGTCAACCGTGACAATCAGCCCCTTCTGTCTCCGAGCCACCCCTTCATCGGCGTAACAGAATACTTGCTGGGAAATTAAAGAACCGATGCATTACGAGCTGCTGCAACCTGGTGGCATAATTACAGCTCAGAAGTACCGCGAACAAGTGAACGGACTGAATGAAAAAAAATTAAAAGAAAACGCCCCGCGGTGGCGAATAGGAAGGGTGTCGTATTCCATCATGCATCGTTAAAGACTCGGCAGAAGTCGAGCGAAGTAGGATGGAAAGTAATAAGTCATCCCTCATATAGTTCTGACCTTGCACCGTGCGATCGCCACCTGTTTAGATCGTTGCAACACTTTTGGGGAGGGGATGAACAAATTGCCAGACAGATGGGGTAAAGTCGTCAATAATACTGAAGGTTACATTCAAAATTAAATAATCGAAGCATCGTTTCAAAAACTTGACGCGTTTCCATTGAAAAAAAATAGACAGAACTTTCCGATCAACCTAATATTTGCGATACGGTTACTTATCGATTGAGAGACCCATCCGGATCAGCCAATTTTCCTTTTTCATGCTCCACTCAAAATCCATTGAATACTAGAACGATGACACGGCATGTACAAGAGTACATCGAATTTACCTTCGGTAACTTTATTGAGGGTTAATCCAATCGGTGCGATCGTGGATAAAGGTCGTCTGAAGTCGACAGGTGTGAAGTAGGTGTGGAGTACTTAGAAGTACTCTGGAGGGACTCTAGAGATTGCATTTGGATTAAGTGATACGGTAAACTTCAAAATAAAAGTGCAAATAATAAAGGATTCTAGAGATTGCACTGGGATTTAGTCATGCAGTAAACTTCAAAATAAAATTTCAAATTGTAAATGAATTGCGTCAACACTTTGACAGCCGCAAAAATTTTGCAGATACTAATTATCTTTGAGCGTTTGTACGAGAATCCTTAAATAACAAAACATTGTACATAATTCTCCTTACATTGAATATTCTATAATTTCTACTTTATTCGTACCTGAATGTTTCCGATCAGTGATGGATATGTTTCTTTATTTATATTTTACAAGTGTTTCATTCAAATTAATAGGAATCACGTGTAGGTGACAGCGGCCGCCAAAGTGTTAAGTTACAATTCTATATCCTTAAGATATTCTAACGAAATGAAACTATAATTATGAAAATAAACTTTGCTTTTCAAATATCCCCACAAAAAAAGTCCAAGGGATTTAAGTCAGGCGATCGAGGGGGCCATGCAACTGGTCCACCACGTCCAATCCACCTTTGACCGAACACCGTGTTTAAGTTTTAACGCGTAGAAGCCAGTAAAGTCCATCATGATGCCAACATAAAAACATGTCTATATCTCGGAAACGGTTGAGCTTTCGACCTATGTTTACTACGGTTTTTTGCCTCATTGTCAGTATGGTCTGTCCTATGTACCATATAAATATTAAATGGTTTTTTTAACACCCTGTATATCTGAAATGAATTACGGAAGGCGAACAGCACAATATGAAAGAAATGCTATCTTTTGGTCCAGGTCATGCATTACGAGTCGGACTCGTAGTAGCGCGTTTTGGTCCAGGTCATGCACTGCGAGTCCTACTCCTAGTCTAGACTGAATGGGTTAAAAAACCACAAGTCCAGAGTTGTAAGTGCGCTGGCCATGGAATGTTTGAGATTCGCACGTGTTGAGGAAGGAAGGGGGCCAAGGACCGCGGAGGATACGATCGGTCCGGACGCGGGCGAAACGCGAGATCGTTGGCCGTCGCGGCGCGAAAGGCCGCGGCCGAGGAACCTCGAATTTCTGGGAAACGATGAAAGACGTTTATTCTCCTCGCGACGCGTTGCGTCGTGCCGTGCCCGGAATACGTACAACGAGGCGAGCACACCGCCGTTGTTTTCGCCGGCGGACAATGCGAGCGGAATTCCAGGGACTTTAAACAAATGCGCGATCTCGCGTATATTATTCAAAATCGCCGCGGAACCGTGGATGTTGACAAAACAGCGTGCGCGATTCGCGAAACCAGGCCGCGATAAGGCCTCGCCGTGAAACTCCTCGCCGCGCGGAGCTTCTCGATCGAAAACTTCGTTTCCTTTGTGAACTTATCGCGAGTCATGCTCGATCGATCGCTTCGTTTACTTGCCAGAGAAACGCTGAGAAAATAGTGGCTGCTGCTGAAATAATTGTCGTCCAGACGCCCCGTTCGATTCTCCTCTTCATCCCGTGGGAACGTTCCTTAACACATTATCTGCGGCACGCCAAATATTTCGTGTTTTCAGTCTTTATGATCGTTCGCCAAATCTACATACCAACTTTGATCAACACGTTGAATTCAGTGGCATCACCGGTGACCGACACCTCAAATATAATTTAATTTAATAATTATCGATAGTCGCAAAATTTTCAGCAAAGTTCACACCGAAACAATGATGTAGGAACAGAAGAACACGACCGAGTACTCAAATCTTTTTTTTCTTTACGATTTATATAAAAAATAGTAAATTATATCGTGTCTGATCAAGTATGGCCGTTTCCACTGTGACGTTCAACGTGTTAACACGTTCCCTGCCACGTGTACCATTTTCGGTACACGTATTAACTTTAATTTGTTCACATAACTACCAACCCTTAAGAAATTTTGAGTAACATTCACGTTAAAATGATAGTAAAAATCGAAAGTGTAACATCAAATAGATAAATATTTCGACAATCAACCATGTGTATTAATAAATAGGAGTTTTCGAGTGTCTGTCTACTCACGGAATTTTCTACTGTGACAGGGAACGTGTTAAATTACAATGTGAAATAAGCACGAGTATATTTGAATTAATAATAACTAAATATAAATGTATAACATTCCATAAATTATCGTAAAAATTGTAAACAGTAACGCAAGCTCAACTTCTTTAGAGAGGCTAGGAAACAGTTACCCGCAGTTGAAGTGTTAGGGGGCCTTTCGCCTAAGGAAATTATGAATTCAGTCATATTTAGTTTTTTTACATTTTCGGACCTCTTGAATCCTTGAGAACGGAACGAACTTTGAAAGGATTTTTTGAAATTCGTAGAACTGGCGTCGCAAAGAGCGTTTCACCGAACGAAATCCTACACACGAGAAACCCCTTTCTTTTTGCAAGGGCCACTTGCGGTACACTTGACACAAAGAAAATAATATGAGTGTTTTGCCACAAAAAAATTGTACGCATACCTCAAAGTACGAATAATACAAATTCCAAGTTTCGTTTCAATAGCTCCAGTAGTTTTCTCGCAAAAAATTCTTAAAGAACAGCTATTTTTCGGTCATCTAAAAGTGGAAGCCCCCTTGAGACAACACAGGGTGTCAGAATCGGATATAGAATATGGCTCCTTCATATTGTATACGATTCAGACTCATTATTCTTTCTTCTCTTTCTTTTAATTGTTCCTCGAGCAGAGACTGTCATCCCTAGGGAAGTTTCCTCTCACCTACAGAAGTGCAGAGATAAATTTAGGATGGTTAACTCGATGGGCAGGATTTTTCTAAGAACAAAATCTATTAAACTTCAGAAAAAATTTTCGAAAGCTCCCGAAATTCTAGTGGAGAAGCATCAAGAGCGTAACAACTGTGGCTAGCAGATGGGCCCTCTGGTAAGCCTGAATGGCAATTTTTACTTTAACTCGATGAGGTCAATCGTGTATTGGTAAATCTTGCAGATTGTGCGGTTTCAACGGTGCAGTGTATTACTGTTGTTCTTGAATTATTCCGACAAAAGTTCAGAGACCCGCAGCAGCGCCTGGAGCTCTTCCAATTTGGTGTAACCGCAGGTCAGCTTTTGGGTAACAGCGTCCAAGACCGTGACACATTCTCGAATACTGATCATTCGATTCAGGACGTTGAGTCTGCCGCAGCACGTGGCGCGCGGATGCGTTTCGACAGACAGCGCAACGTCTTCGAAACCGTTCGGTGCAGTTTTCGCTCGTAAAACACGAGCCGTGCTCGCAGACGAGGCTGAAGCTGCAGTAACCCCATCGAGCTCGCAATTAGAGCAGCCGTAAATTTTAATGTTTGCCGTTTGATATTAATGCTGGCGAAAAAAAAACGGGGCACGAGCGTTTAGTGCCGGCGGCGGAAAGGTTTCGCGAAACAAACGTTGCAATCGGCGGAGTTGTTTCGGAAAGATGAACGCCGGTGGTCGAAGGCGGTGCCGCGTAGAAAACACCGGTTCTCGTTCCTAAGATTTTTTTCTTATTAAATGTACTTTTGTATTTTTTCCTGTCGCCTCGGAGCTGACCAAACTGTGTAGTCACCGTGACTCATAACTACAATGCAAAAAAATTATGTAAAAGATAGCAGAAACTATAAATTAAGTGTACAACTTAGAGCTGCCTGTATAATTTAATCAGACAATTAAGTTTAACCCATTGTTGCCCACTGTACTCAGTTGAGTACACCCACATTTTTACCTGCTAGCTCTATCTATTGGTCGGTAGAAAATATTCTTGTACGCAGTCTTTGCGTCGGATGCTGATTGAATGCTCCCATGAGAGATGACTTCAGAATCTGCATTGGTATTATAGTAATAGTTTATTTTACATGTGCAGCTTTTCAATAATAAATGCTTCTAAAGCAACAGGTCCGGTTCTTTGGGCAAAAATGGGTTAATGTACGCACTTTATGATCTATTGCTTTCTTCGTTTGCCAAAAATTTGATGGATATTTTTGTAAAGACAAATTTGCTATAAACAAATTGGAGAAAGACACCGGTTCTCGTTTCCTGATAGTTCAATATTGTGGAAATATTTTATAAGAATTGTATGCGCGTTCGCGTCCTGTCGCGAAACCGAGCGGGGGATGGTTGTTAAAGCATGGCTGGTGGATATTTGGAAGTTTCAAAGGTACAGTCGCGAGAGACACGTGTCTGGGACAGAATAGAAGTGATCGAGTCACTGACAATGAACCTGATTGTATGAAATGGATGCCAGCGCGTTCCTGAGAACGACAAGCATGCGTCTTTTCGTGCGAAGAAGAGAAACGGAAAAAGTGTATGAGAAGATCAAACGAGTGTTTTTGGGTCCTCTTTCATACATACGTTCATTTTCGCAAACACGAAACGGAAAAAGGAGAAGCTATTACAGAGAAGTTCCATCGTTTCGATGCAACGACGAAAAAACGATTGTCGTTACGGGGTGAACGACACAGAACGACCCGAACCACACGATACGACACACCAGGGTTCAGGATTCGTTTTGTGAAATTAACGCAACAATAGTAAGAATCGTCTAAGAAAAGGAAAAGAAGATGAGCAGCCAAAAGGAAGTTTCTTCGTTTCGATGGAACCATGACGAAACTATTGTCTTGGTAAGGTCAACGACACGGAACGCGGGAACAAGCAACGACCCGGAACGACTCGATGCAACGCAAAAGCGTTCATGATTCGTTTCGTGAAATAAACACTTTAATCATAAGAATCGTTCGAGAAAGACAAAAGAAGAAGAGCAGCTAAAAGGAAGTTCCACTGCTCCGATGGAACCATGAATAAAGTATTATAGCAATAACGTGAACGACCCAGAACGACTCAATCCAAGTTTCACAACTCATTTCGCAAAATGAACATTACATTTCTAAGAATCTAAAAAAAGGAAGAAAAGAAAGTTCCATCGTTTCGATGGAACCTTCGAGACGCTGCTATCCAAATAAGATCATCGACACGAAACGAAGGAAAACACAACGACCCAGAACGACTCGATGCAACACAATAGTGTTCACGAACCATTTCGCGAAATGGAAACGGTACCATCCCAAGGTTCTAAGGAAAAAGAAAGGAGAATTTTCGCCGTTTTGATGGAACTATGAAGAAACTGTTAGCCTAACAGGGTCAACGACACGGAACGAACGCGCAACGACCCAGACCGACTCGATGCAACACCAAAGAATCGCAACCCCTGTCACCGAGCAGTTACCAATCAAGATGTTCCAAGAAAAAAAGAGTAAAACTGGAACGGTTGAAATGTTTCATCATCTCGAAGGAATCGCGAAGAAACTACATATTACCCTAACAGGGTCAACGACACGGGACAAACGCGCAACGACCCAGATCGACTCGATACAACACTAAAGAATTCACAATCCCTGTCACCAAGCAAAATTACTGATCAAGACGTTCTAAGAAAAAAAAAAAGCTTAGTAGAAGAGGAGCAGTCGAAAAGCTTCATCGTTTCGGAGGAACCGCGAAGAAGGGAGAATCGAAACGGGGCCAGCGGGAGAGGGAGAGAGAGAGAGAGAGAGAGAGAGAAAAGGCGGGGAAGGACACGATACGACCCGGCGCGACAACGATACGACACAAAAGGGTTGTCGGGATCTCGCGAACGGTTTCGCGATAACGTTACGCGGCGGCGGTTATTGGAAATAGTCTGGTCGATCTACCCCACCGTGAAATACACACAGCTCGGCGAGCCTACGTCATACCTTGGCGTATGTACATTATTCATAGCCATCGGTGAAAAGGGCGCCAGCCGTATTACGTATGCCACGGGTTATTATGCCCTCTAAATGTTTAATGTGTTTGCCTTCCTTCTCCGGCTACCGACGTGGCTTTATGTTTTACTAACTAAATTACTATTTTTTTTTTTATTAGTCCTCCGGCGTTTATGTTGGCTCAATCGATTCGTCGCTCTCTTTCCTCTCTCAACCCTCCCGCCCACCCTCCCTAACCGACAACCCGTTCGTTCGTGTTTCTCTTCTTTCAGCACCCCTTGTTCCGCCTCCTTTTCCTACATCGTCACCCTCGTGCACGTTCTGCCTCTGCCTCTGCCCACCACCTCGATCGTCTTGTTCTCTTACTCTTTCCCTCTCCCTCTCTCTCTCTCTCTCTCGTCTCTCCTCTCTTCGATATCGTAAATTTTTATACACCGTTCCTCCGATGCTTAATCGCCCCGTGCTATTTGCTTTCACTGCCTCGTATCCCCGCGTTAAACGTTTCAACGAAGAATATATTCGACGATACGTCCACCGGCCGCCTCGACCAGACAACCCTACTTACAAGCCGTTTACAACGTTAATAAAGGGACACGACGGGGAAAAGCAGGGTGAATTCTTTCTAAAGACTTTTCCTATCGATTTGGAAACATCGATGATCGAAAGGGAAGAGAACGCGAGTTTGGTTGCTTCGAAAATGATTAGTTCCATGGTGTCACATTTAACGTGTGCGAAGGTCTTCGAAACTATCGGAGATGTTGAAAAATAGTTCAGAAAACAATTGAATTATTTTGAGAGGCGCGTAATGCAGTGTTCGTAGATTACGGGTGGAAGAGTGGCGGTGATATGAAGGTCATCTGTCATAAGTGGAAACATGTATTTTTTAATGCATTGATCGATGTAGCTCTTCGTTCTCTATAAAAAGGGAGTACATTAATTTTAAATTTAGAAGGTACTTTACATATTTCAATTTTAATCTTGTAAAATATAACTCACGACGACATGCCTAGGGATATTCAGGTCAAAATATCTTCTGAACTAACAGCTCTTCGGCTGATACACGCTGGTACTTTGTGATGTAGAATGGAGCATCAATTATGAATTTACAAAAACTTTTGTGTCAACATGAATATTTTCGTAAAGAAAACTTGCAATAAACAAGTTCTAAAAACAAACACCATCTAGAGAAGATTAGCTACGTTGGACACGATGAGCGCTACCGATAAGATGGGTGACCATTTTCAGTGCTGCCGTGGTGCTGCATGGACGCTCGATTAAATAAACAAATATAATTCTTCCAGCGATTCGGTTCGCGTGTCATCGAGCGTCGTTCGCCCATGGACTTGATGAAAATGAAGCAATCGGAAAACACGAAGGAGCCCGGTTATTTCGAAAATGAATATCCGCTCTTTGAGCCGGAGGATGCATAGAGAGGATGGACGGGCTCGTTAAAACCGCGATCGCTGAAACGCGCAACACCGAAACGCGAAACCCGGCGGAAAGTTTGCAATTTACTGCCCGACATATTGGCTGCGAAAGCACACGAAATTAAGGCTAGTAAAACACTTTCCTGACACCTCGTGCTCCCCTTACCCTGCCCGCCGAGCATCACCGCCCTCGCCCCTCGCGAATCGCCCTTCCGTCTCACCGGCCGAACCTTCGACGAACGACCCTCCCTCAGAGACCATTATTCCTCTGTCGCCCCGGATGATGCAACCGAATTTCGACAACCTCCTCTGCTAACGCTCGTAACACAGAAAAAAGTCTGCGGAATATACGGGTGTATCCGATTTTTCGGTCAAATTATGCCATTACACGCTGCGAGTTAACCCTTTGCGCTCCAAGTATTATAGCCAGACACTGACATTGTCAAGCCTTGCGCTCCAAGTATCTCAGGCATTCCCATGGTTTGTCAATTTGATCTACTAATTCTTGTATACCATGTCAAAAATGAAATACTTCTTAATACGTAAAACTAAGAATAAGTAAAGCGTAAATATCTTATCTCGATGAAGCTTTCTTGGAATATGAATCACTGAAAATTAACATTTGCTTGCAGTAGCTCGCAACCATATTGGTTGCATTATCAGATTAGTTACGTCGGAGTTGCTGGTCTATCGCATCAAAAGATCCTTGGAGTGCAAAGGGTTAAATATATTGTCGTGAAACTGGAAGAACACATTTGCAAAGGAACGCGAAAGCATGCGAAAGAACTCGATACGGTTCAATGAACGATAGTCGAGCATATTCATCGGTTAGAGTTCATCGTGAAGCTCTCTAGATGGGAACCGCGTGATCTTACAGATCAGAACTCGACGGATCGGATTAGAATTTCATCGTCGCCGATTTCTCGTTATCGTACACAGCGTTTCTTCGTCGAATTTGTAACTGGCGACGATAAATCGGCAACATGTAATAATATCAAGAGAAAATGAGCTCGCTGTCAATCGGATGTATTAGCCCCTTCTGTCTCGAAACCACCCCTTCATCAGCAGAAAAAAATACAATGTATTTGATGGGATATCAAAAGTACCTGGCAACACAATTACAGGTGAGAAGTACTGCGATCGACCGAACAGACACAATGTAAAAATTAAAGGATAACAGCCAGCACTGGCGAACAGAAAGGGCGTTGTTTTCCACCACGATAACACCTGACCCTCTGCATCGTCAAAGACTCAGCAGAAGGTGAGTGAACTACGATGGGAGGCAATAAGACATCCCCCATGTAGTTCTGACCTTGCACCGTCCGATCACCACCTGTCCAGATCGTTATAAAACTCTTTGTCAGAAAAAAATTTCACAATGAACAAGTCGTGAAGGCATTGGAAGAATATAAAAGCGAGACATTTTATGCGGAGGGAATAAGCGAGTGTCAGGTAGATGGGGGAAGGTCACCTGTAATAATGGACATTACAATCAAGATTTAATAGTAGGAGTGTCATTTAAAAAAACTGACTCGTTTCCCTTCCAAAAAAACGATACAACTTTCCCATCAACCGAATATACAAATGTACGTATAAAAGTGGTCCATTGAAAATTGCTCGACCTAATTAGGTACTGCACTGGTAATTTTCTGTAATTACTGTCGCATCAACAAAATCACTTGCATGGTAAAAGATATCATTCTATAACCTGTCTTACTGCACCACTCTGTTTTATTCATTCTATCCGCAAAGAACTGTCCTTTCGTTTACGCGTACTTTTGTACGGTACAAAGAAAATTTGTAGTGATGCCCGGACGAGCAGACAGTGTTTCACGTTGTGCAAGCGTGATAACGAAGCTGAACAATTGGAATGACATCTGCAGTAACGTCAGATAACAATAAGCATGATATTCCTCTAGAAAAAAGGAACGGACAATATGTAAAAATATTCATTGATGAAAAATTAACGAATTCAGCTATGTTAGTCTTAAAGAAAAGCTTTTTAAAGTGCATTTTTTAATAAAAGAATATTGTGTATTCCAGTATCCTGTTAACTAAGAAAATGAAAATAAAGAACAATTGTGTGAGTGAAATGTTAACACTTTCACAGCCACTGTCACGTATACGTGACTTTATTTATTCGAATAACACCCATGTAAACAAAAAAAATTTAAGTACTAATAAAGTAGAAGTTGTAGAATTTTCAATACAAACACAATAATGTAAAACGCTTAGATACTTAAGAACTCTTGCAAAAATATCCAAAAATATTACGTAAGTCGCAAAATATGAAAAACATTTCGGTGTTTATAATTTAATTGTGTCCCACCCTACAAAAGTTAATATACAATGTTAACCTGCTAATTAGGGAAGACGAGTTAACTCGTCCTCTCACAACTTGCGTTGATCGAAGAAAACGATTTAATACGTCAATCGAAAATACCTTTGTACTCTGCAAGGACTGTTAACTCGATTGTATCCATTGTTAACTATAAACAATAGGCGCTTTTGGACAATATATGACCCAGCTAACAGATTAAAATGCGTATCTCCAACCTCGAGAAATTTTCGAAATTCGGGCGCAACTAAACAACTATTTACAGATCTCTTGTTTATACAGGATGGACCGTAATTCGTAGTGCAATTGAAAAGATGATTCTTACTATTCCTACTTGTACACACTGAAAATAATGCGGTTAAAGTAAAACGACAGGCTTTTAAGAGCTGATGCAATCGTTCGTTAATATTTTATCAATAATCGTAAATAACACTTCGGTCAGTATTTACTAAATGCTGTTTAAAAAAAAAACTATCAATTATTAAGTAACCATTACTTCCTGAAATAATTTCTTAATTTATTACAGTCCCAATTGCTCGCTTTATTTTAAGTTTGTTTAATTGTTCAACTGAACGAAACGAAATGAATCGAAACACATTGACTACAAAATATCGATCAATGTTATTTATTGGGATTATTTTAAAATTATTATTTCAAACATTCGTCTGATCTGCTTTTCATCGAAAAATCGATATTAATATAGCTGCATGTGACATTTATTACATTACTGAAACGTTCGCACTTTTTAAATAACAATTTATTTAACCGACAATAAGAGTTGAAAAAGGTGACAATAGTAAATAAATTGTAGTGAAAATTGAACAATGAAGCGAATTCAAATTCACCGAAAATGCTTGTGCGAAACGAGACGGCTGGCGCCATCTTTCGACGGAGGCTCGAGTCGCGAATGCAACTGCACCTCCGCGATAATACCAACGTCGTTTTCATTTGATGAAACTTTTTATATTTTCGACGATCGGTAACCAAGGGGGCGTTTGAAAATACCGCAGGTAAAAAACAAAACAGGAGGGAAAAACGACGTACGCCGATAAGAACGAAAAATCAAGAAACTTACCAAAATGATGGATGAAAAATAAACGGGGGATACGGGGGGTAACTGCAACAAATGAAAAATCGTATTTCAAATAAATCTGCAGACGGTATAGTGAACATTTTCTTTAATAAATACGAATCGTTCGTTTTCTGTGTATCATGAATTTTATTATCAAATATATGATTCCTTTAAGTGTCTCAAACGATTTACATTTGAAGCCGAAAGGTATAGTTACTCGTGAGAGTGAGTACAGTCGTTTGTTTACAGGTGTTTACAGTTCGACGACTCGGTCTTGAGACCCGAAGGCGGGACTTTATAAGCGGAATACAATTCCCTGACGAATGTCTGGTTGGTAAGAAACAAAAGAACACTATTCAACAACGAGAATATGTCACTGATTCAATGTCACTGCAATAACGTCTCCGCGAGTCACAGCTTCCAGTCTCAAGACTAACTTGTCGTCCAATAAACAGTAGCCTGGAAATCGACGAGTGGATGGACAACCGCGCTATAATTGGCGCGTTAATGAGCTTAAGGCGCGTTCTTCGCAACTGTTTTGATTTTTCACTCGAACCGACGAGTCCTGTCTCCGTGTCACAACATCCACGATCGTACGGCGCAGCATCCGGAATAAACACGAACTGACGCACGATCGTCGGTGAACGATCGATCACCGGGAGGCACAGAAGATGTTGGTCATCGTCGAATTTGGAAAGATCGAGTTTGTATATACACACAACCACTTGTGGATCGTGGACACGCGAGACGCACGAACGTCACGGAGGCTGATGTTCATCCTCGAAATAAACAACGAAGAAGTTTGACGGCGACGAAGACGGTGTATCCGAGTCGTGCGTGACGGACGGAAGAAACGAAAGGGAACGCGCGAAGGGAGCTGCTGAGAGAAGTTTTCGTGGAAATTTCGACAGAAGTCTGCGCGTGTCAACGCCATGTCGAGCATTCAGCGCGGCCGCTCGCGGAAAGTAAAAGGAAATCGACGATCTTACCGGAACCGAACAAAGAGGGAATAACGGGCTCCCTGGAACGGTCACCAAGCGAAATTTCACGGGCAAAAACAGCACGGAATTCACCAAATACTCGGCAGCTAGCGGCGAGATGTTTTATGCAGACAACTGCATGTATACACAGGCGACGGTGCTGCCGCCGCGCGAGCGCGGCTACGCTTCGAAACGCCAATCGAAACCGCGGGATTTCGAAGCGACTTTGAATTTTCGTCGAACCATCACGTCCATAGGAACCTAGAAATTTTTTTTTAAAAAACACAGTCACTACGAGATTCTTCTGCAGTCTTCGCACTTTATTAAAGTTTATTAAATTTTCGGTACACTTACTCCAAGCAACTGTACAGGATCAGTAAACACAACAGTCTGTCTAAATTTTTAGCCTTGTTTTTACAAATTAGTTCGCGCTACCACGCGAGCGCATCGTACTAATTGCTTACATACTGCTGATAGATTTGCGGTTTTTATTGCCTGATTAGTTACACTTAATACTGTTTGAGATTTGTTACAATTAATACTGTCGCGACCACAAAGAAAATACTCCCAGCGTTTCGGGTGTCTGTGAGTCCTCAAACACCAGACGAAGGTAGCTGCAATGCTGACAAAACGTTGGAAATATTTTCCTTATGGGCACAGTTTATATTCGGAAACGTTTAATAGTGTGAATTGTTGCATATCGCTGATTCTTCGGCGTCTGTGATAGAACGAAACGAAATTTTCGTGCTCAAAGGCACTAAAAAACGAACACGTCCAATTGCACAAAGTTTCCAATACGAACATAGCCGTTCGCTGGGTTCGGTTAAGTTTGGTATTGTTTTCCCTTGGAACCACTCCAAAGGATGGCGTTTCAGGAAGTGTTTTTCCTGTGTTGCCCAATGAACTATAGTTCTTTTTTATTTTTTTCTTCCATGTCACCGAGCATCGACCGCTATGGCCATATAACCTGAGTGGTTTCCGAACCATCGCATGTTACCAGCATCCAGAAGCACTAAAAACCTAGCGCTGATCCGTTGCCATCGTACCTTAATTTCGAACTTTTTAAATGTAAGGACTTCAGCTGTTTCAACTTAATAGCAATTGACGTATCATAACCTTCTAAACGACGCGTCCAACGCCTACCTCCCCCGACTTGCGTCGTTGGCGCATATCTGGAAAGGGTGATTCCCGAGCATTGCTCCCTTGTTCAATGAAAACTGTAACTAAGCTGTGATGACAATAGCTATTGGTGTGACTTCATAGCTACCAAAAATTGTATAAAAGAAGCAAGAAAATTGTAAATACTCGCCAATTCAAAAACCTGGTTCTACGGTAGGGAATGGACTCGGAGTGGGGGAACCACTCGGCAGACCGGAGCCAGGTTTGGACATCTCTGACTGTAAGTAATACAGACATAATAAATACATTCTCGTGATGAAGTTTTGTCTAGGGTGAACCAAAAGGATACATCTTATACATCAATAGTAACGATATAATTATAGTTTTCAAATTGTATTGTTATGGGTATACACTGAATAACTTTGGGGGTTTTGAAGTGCAAATGTTTTAAAAAAATTGTTAAGTTTAATATTTGTACGTTCCTGTTATAGATGATAAGAGTATTTTGTAAATAATACTGTCATTTTATTGTTTCCTCGCGTTTATAATTTAATTCGAATGCCTTTGAATACTTTCGTGATCCACTGTACACTTACAACATCCTTCAAGCTGAAACTAAAAGCAAAAACTACATAGCTATGAAATTTCATGGTTTTTTGCCAAAAAAGAAACATCTTGAAAAAATGAATCAATGTGTAGGTTCGAATGAAATGTGAGTATTGTCAGGACACTGCGTATATTCTCAACGATCTTTCTCTCTCTCTCGCGCGCGCGTTCACCCCTCCTAAAAATGTACAGGGTGCTCTGCTTAATTTCACTCCCTGGAATATTTTCGTTGTTTATAATGTTATATACGCTACAAATAAAATTATAGGATCGCACACTTTACGGCTTTACTGTTCATTAAGTTCTCGAGTGCTGTAAAAGCTCCGAATATACTATAAACGCCAAACATTGAATGAAAATGTTATAATATTCTATACATTGTATCTTTCGTTGATATTCAAAGGCCTGTCTAAAGCGATTGAATGCCCTGAGCCCTTAATTATTAAAAACAGTATATTTGTGTATTTGACAAAAATTTATTCAGCGTACAGTGAATAGTCATCAACATACAAAATACCTTCAAATATACAAGAACCTACATTCTCCCAAACATTCACAACATTCTCCGAAACAACATTTTCCAAAACACAAAAAAAAACGCAAGGAAATTCGGGGGAAGCCCACGGACAGTTACGACCCTGTACACCACGATCTCCCATCTCTCCCTCGTTCCCCCTCCAACAGCGATATAGATTGGCTCGGGGAAAAGATCGACAGAGAAAGAGACGGAGCGAAACAAGGACGGAGAGAAAGCTACGTCAAAGAAGCGAATTTTCGGGAAAAGAATGACATTCGGGAGAATGTAGCGGTAGGATAAAACTGCCGTGCGAAGCGCGTGCACGACGAATAGAAAAGCGTCAGAGGGGTACGAAGGGAGGGGCGGCGTCGGAGGGTGTGTGGTGGGGGTAAGCTTCGTCGGCAGAAGCAGCGGTGGCTTTAAAGATGGCCGTGCCGTAGGTATCGCTGCGCGTCGCGTGCGACTCCGAAAAATGATCGAAAACCCTTACGAGAGGTCGAGTATCGGTTGAATTCTCTGTCGGAGCGTTCGATAGGGTCGCAGTGTGAGCCGTACGCGTGATGTTCGACGTTCGTGGGGGTTCTGTCGGTGGAAAACCCGGTGGAGGAGTGTGGTGAGGCTTGTGCGGCGGTGGTCCGGTCATTCTACCCCGTGTCGAGTGTCAGTCGCTTACGTAACGGATTATTCTCGCTATGATAACGATACTCCAGCGGCGAATGCGAAACAAGAAACTGTTTTACCGGGTTATTCGCGGCGCTGCGCGCGGATC
The DNA here is from genome assembly GCA_916610135.2 of Macropis europaea. NCBI lineage: Eukaryota > Metazoa > Arthropoda > Insecta > Hymenoptera > Melittidae > Macropis > Macropis europaea. The sequence continues at coordinate 2,279,732 of OU744345.1, read as the reverse complement.
CGCCAGAAATACGCATCGCGACTGACCTGAATACCCTCGATATATCGCCACCGCTTGCAACCCCCGTCTCTCTCTCACTCGCTCTCTGTCTCTGTCTCCGTCTTTCTTTCTATCCTTCTCGCTCCCTCTCCCTTGTTCTCTCTTTGGGCTTCCCGTACTCCGGCTATCGTTTACCAGCACGCTGGAAACACACCTATCGAAGCTGGCACGGTGAATTATGACAGCGGCGCTCGTCATGGAAAACGCCAATTGGGACCCCGGTGAGTACGCCACCAAGCAGATGCACGACGCGCCTGATGCTCTGTGAGAACTTTGTTTTCTTTACGTCTGCGAAACACCGGGTGTTTCATGAATCTTGATACCGTGGACCTTGAATCTGCCTGTTCAAGCAAGAAAAAGATGTACGGATGTCGGTCGTGAGTGGTATGGTTTCGGAGTTGTAGGAGACGCTCGAAGAAATGCTCGAGATGCACCCGTGGTGTGCAGTGTGCTCTCGCGTGTATATAGGGTGTTTATAAATTTGCACACTAATCTAAGGAAACAATGTTATATGGATGTTGGTAGTAAATGGTATAGTGTCGGAGTTGTAGATGTTCGAGGAAATCCCCGAGATGCACTCGCGGCGTGTAAAATGTTTTCGTGCGTGTATAGGCTGTTTCATAAATTTATACCTTCACATAAGAAAAGAAATGTTATATGCACGTAGATCGTAGGTGGTATAATTTCGGAGTTGCAGAAGATACAGGAAATGCTCGAGATGCACCCGTAGTGTGTAGGTTATATGTTTTCGTGTATACATAGGGTGTCTCATAAATATCAATAGTTTAGAGGTTGAATTTTTACGCTCAAATAAAAAACAATTTTATATAAATGTCAGTCGTAAATTATATAGTTTTTGAGTTATCAAAGAGATATGAAGGAAATACAGGAGACGCACCCATAGTGTGTAAAATATTTTCGTACATGCATAGTGTGTGTTATAAATGCAGTACTTTGAAAGTTGTTAGCTATGGTTTCTGAATTATGGGAAATTTGGAAGAAAATTCTCAAAGTAGACGCGTATCACATAAAATATTTATGTAAAATGTTAATATTTCAGGAGCTAGATTGACACACCCAAACGAAAAAACATTGTTATTTGAAAGTAGATCGTAAGTGGCATAATTTCGGAGTTATGCACTCATAAATGTGCTTATAAATAAATGTACATTCTAAAATAAAAAAAATGTTATATAGACGTATATAGTAAGAGCTATAGTTTCTGAGTTATGGAAGATATTAAAGGAAATGCTCGAAGCATGCCCATAATATATAGAATGTTTTCATAAATGTTAATGCTTCAGGAACTGAATTTATACTGTAGAATATGGAAAAATGTTGCTTGAACTTCTGTCGTAAATATCATAGTTTCTGAGTTACAGAAGATATTACAGAAAATGTGTGCATTTCGTGAGCAGCATCGGTTTTACACTCACTGGAAAGTACCGGTCGTTCGAATAGATTAGAATCCATCATACATAATAGATATTAAATCTAATAGATTGCAATAGTTTATGAATACCCCATAAATAGAAATACCAGCGATTCAAGTCAGGAACCATGCTATTTACTCCACCTTGTGTTTACATGCTGTGTTCGTATAATGCTGTTTACCTATTTTAATTTGTATTTTTTCTTTTGTGTGTATTTTCGGCTTCTGAACTATTGACATACTTTCATAAAACACCCTGTGTATTCTGTGTCACGTGTCGTCGCAATTTCTGGGGCAAGCTGGACACTGGGATAAATGTACCGGGTGTCCCACTCGAACTCTGCCTCTGAAATCGATGAAAATTGTAAGAAAATACGATTTCAATGCCTTCGCGATAGAACGCGATTGTTCTTTATCTCTGGAAAAGCTTCAGTTAGGTAAATAAGTATTCGTGTATGAGTAATTCCATTCTTCTTTCGTGTTTTGTTACTAATAAGTAAGGGTTAGGTAAACATGTCGAGTTTAATTACAGTACCAAAAAGTCTGACAATGGCGCAAGAGTCTTACAACGAGCAACTCTGGCTTTAATAGGTTAATTACCTCGCTGCGTTAGCCGAAAACGATGCAATTTTAAAACCTTCCTACAAAATTAATGTGATTCTCAATCGAACTAGTTTTAGCCAGTAATATTTGTAATTTTCATAGCTCTTTACGGATTCTGTTGATCGTTGTCATAAATATTTATCAATACTACATGCCATTAAATACCTGTAATTAAAACATATAATTTCTTAGATGTTTTCTGTGTACAATATTTGTAGCTTTTATACCACTAGACAACTTAATCAACAACAAATCATTTAAATGTGTGGTCCTCTAATTCTTTTAAACGTCTTTATTATGCAATACAGCCAATATATATAAAAAAAAATATAAAAAATATAAATGAATTACAAAAATCTATATACGCAAATTTTCTATAATATTATATGATATAGTATAAAATTTATACATGCATAGAATTTTTTAATTTAGTTATACTTTTTTATCTTACTTTTATACATACTGTCCTTTTTGAAAGAGCAACTATTTCGGTTAACAACGCTTCCTCCTTAAGGCCCCCTTTTCTATAGACTTCAAGGACACGGACTTGTTATCTTTGCTGAAGAAAGAAATATATCTTGTCCTACTTCCTAGAATGACCCTACATAATAAGAATCGTCCTGGTAGGCAAACTCGAATAATAGAAAGCTTTCTGGAAGAACCGGAGCTTTGTGTGACTGTAAATGGGACAGCACAGTCCTCAACGCTCTTGGTAACATCATACGAATAAATAAATAAATCACCGGAGGATTATATTATTCATGAAAAAGGCATCAAAATTACGTTTTCGAAAAACTACAAGAGCAAAACAGATTGTTGTCTAATGTTCATTTGTTTACCCGCACGAAAAGCCTAGTAGCCACTTTTGTGCGACACCGTCGTGCACTAAACATTCAAAATTATAGAGTCCATGCTCCGTAGTTTTATCTGTATCGAGTCTTTCGTCGACACTTACGAATCGTTGCAGGGAAAAATTACAACGAGGATAAAACCGATAACGAACACGAGCGCGCGCGCGTTTTCGCATTTTTCAAACGTCGAATTTCACGCGCCGCCGCCACGCGAGCGGAAGCTCTAAAAACGGCCGTCGATTTTACCTTTTTCGTTTTATTGTTACGGAAAAGGAGTCCCGTTCGAGCGCTTTGCGTTCACAGGAGATTAATTTATCGATCGGAAGGTAAATGTGTCGCGAACTCGATGTTTCCGACATGAGCACGAACAACGCTGCCGGTGCATACAATTACATGCAACTGCAACACGGAAATATCAAAGACGCAGCCTTTAGAAGGCCGCCATAGAACGTCGGTCGTGAGAGACTCTATTATTTGGAACACTCGGATAGTTTCTGTAGAAACGTTTGTATAGAATTTTTCAACAAGAGCTATAGGATGTTTCTTCTCTTGCAATGGAGCGCACTTTAATTTAGGAAACATCAGGTGTCTTCATTTCAACAGAAACTTTCACCGATCACAATTATATATGAAAGACTGTATCGTCCGAATGGCCACCGTGTTTTTTAGACAGAAAGTCGCTCTTCTTTTCAAAATTTCCGATAATATGTGCGCATAATTGCGGTTCAATCTCACGAATAACGCACCGACTCTCTTCTTTGAGCTCTTGGATGGTTTGCGGATCGGTGGTGTACATCTTACCTTTCACGTAGCCTGAAAGAAAATAATAAAACGGCATCGAATCGCACGTTCTCGGAGACCAAAGGCGGTGCCACATAGCGTACAATCGGAGAAACAATCGATTTATTGTAATCGAAGTTCACAAACAGGGTTATCTGACGAAACAGCGACGTCTCAAGAGATATTGAAGAATGAAATGGTTCGTCCGTTGCGGTTGAGTTAAGAAAGGAAAAGTAATTATGAAAATATGTGAACGATTTCGTGAGTCACGGTATAATCTTGAAATCTGTATACAACAAAAATAAATTTCCTTCGAGTCCTTTTTCTTTACATATATTAAACTGTAAGAATATTATCGAATAACAAAGTATATTTCTGCATAAACAATCGCAGGACTGATATTTGCAAGATTACCAAAAAAATGATTACAAGTTCTGATTGAAGTTACGACAAGATCTGATATGATTTCTCGTGCAAAAGTAAATCGAAATTGTAGTATAAATTTTACTAATTCAAATCGTCGTTTTCGGAAAAATGACTTACGCTACTGCCAAAATAAAAGCCTCACACATTGAATCGATTACAAAACGCTTAGCTGGTCGTTTCACATTCTAAATTAACCAACCTTTCGAGTTAGAAAGAAATAAAGTCGTTTGTTGTTCTTATTTAGCGTTATCAAAGCTCCTGAATTCCCTGCAAGAGAGCAAGAACGAGATACCCAGCTGTACCGAGGAGGAATTCGGCTTTCTGAGTGACCTATTGCAGTCGAAGGAACTGAACGCGTTGGTGATCGTGCACAATAAAATTTTGAACAATGTCAAAGATGATAAGTTCTTCCCAGTTCTATCGAATTCCATGGACATCGATATCGAAGTGCTGGACTTGCTCTCCACGAAGACCCATCTGTCGCAGGAGTGCAAGGAACTGTTCCATCTTCTCCAGAAACCACACATACAGGTAACATTCGATACAGTCAATTTCACCCTTAAAATTGAGCACTTTGATTTGTCCTCAAATGTTTGTAACAGAACCAACATCTCCGACCGAGTCGATTTGTTCTCTGATTCACTCTAAGATTTTCAGACTAGCTTCCGTAGGACGTCGCCTTAATTATTCAACCGTTTTTACTGAATGTGCATGTGTTCTTTCGATTTTTATCTGTGATCCCACTTGGCGTTTTCTTCCAATTTGTGTATCATTTAGAATGATTTTGTTAGGTTAAAAATGCTCTTTTGTACATCACAATAACTTCGCACCGGCTATTTGAAATAATTCAAGAAAAGTAAATTAACCCTTTGCGGACGAGAACTTTCGTAAGTGTACTCGCCTGTAGGACAAAGATATTTTCTGTCTGAAACGAGATTATGTACCGAAGACTTAAATATTAGATGTTATTTTATATGTCAAGCGTTTTGTGCCAATTTTATTGATATTATTTCAGAAAAAAATTAAATAACATAATTTTAATTCAAATCCTATGAGAAGTAGCAAAACATACACAATAATGGTTCTACGGTATAGTAGAATCTCGATAATCCGAAAGTTGGATCGTCCTTTCAATTTCAATCGAAAATTGCCACTGATGACACGGTGCATTTTAAATTCTAAAATAAAATTAATGTTTTTATGAAAAACATAGTTGCATCGTGAATCACCTGCTAGTAATCATAATTCGGATAATCGAGGTGCTACTGTACTTTGTTAGAGGCATGATAGAAGGATTAAAACAGTCGTTGGTTTCATCTTTAAGTTCTGTATTAGTTCCAATTGCGATGGAACTCTGATCGAGCAGTCCGTGAAGCTAATTTTCTCGGCTTTCTCATTTTTTGTAACACCATTGCCTCGCACACAAAAGATCTACGGCGGTTGCAGGGTCTGCTGTGTGCCCATGATGCAGTCGCGCAGAAGGACTATTATCCTCGGCTACCGGAGATTCCTCTGGAGGTGGACGAGGACGAAGAGACCGTGAAGATCGTGCAGCTGGTGAAGTCGAACGAACCCTTGGTACGTCAGCTAGGTCGCACGTTCGCTACTTTTAGAGTGTCTTTGAACTTTGTCCATTCGATTAACACGGTAAACGCAGAGAGCTTGATCGTCGATAACGTAGTGAGAATAACTTCGTACTCACGGTCGCCACGAACGTTAAGACCGTGCGCCGTCGCTCAAAAGTATTAGGACAATTGTTATTTTTAAGACAACTTTATTACTGTGATTCCAAGCGTGCAACATGAATGTGCATATAATGTTTCTCCGGAAATAGTAGGATAGAAAGCCAAGACTCTTAAAATTTAACCTGTTGACTGTGGAAGACGAGCTAATTCGTCCTGTGAATAATTGACATGATTTTTATTAAATTTTAATTGCAAACAAAGAATGACACAGTTAGCAGGCTGCAGGAAAATTGAGGGATGAAGTGGATAGACAAATGGGAAAATGACGTCCAAAATCAAAATTTGTTGCTATAGTAGAGACACGAAATATTGGTCGTTGAAGGTCACTTCAACAATTATAAATTACACTATAAATAACTACCACATTCACAATTTTGTGTGTGCTTGTTAACCTTTTGGCTGTGACAGGCGTATACAGTATACATCCCGGGAAAGTAGCGTCTTATGTGCTTAGGGCCACTATAACGGCTTCGAGAACTGATTCTCAATTTTCACTAATATAGGAAGATTCAAACCTGAGTCAGAACATAAAAATATAAAAGTATAAATGTACATATAAAGAAATAATATTGCCAGTTTGAAAAAAATGAATTTTTAACAAATACATTCGCTTATATCTTACACAACTACAAGATACGACAGAGTGTCTGTACAGAGCGCTTCTTAATTACGCTGTTCCGTGCGGAGAGGGTTAAATACCTGGCTCCAGATTACAGCTATCAATAAACCGACTGGTCCGCAATGTGTTTGCAAATGTCCGCAAGGTTCGTGCGAAATTTCGCAAGCGTGCTGAGACTTTTGAGCGGTGGCGTACGTAGGAAGAACGTGCGATAGAGTAACAGTTTTCGTAAACACATACCCGTTTTTGGCGTAATTATCGTATATATCGATTTGCATGGGACTTGATCCAGATTTAATCCTGTTGTACGTTTGCGGCGTAGGCACGTCGTGATCCCGTAATAAGTAGTATCGTATACGATAAACCCTTCGAGTATCGTCCCTTCGTGCGGTACTCGGAACACTTCTAACGTAATCACGTGTTTCTTTCATCGTCAAACTTGCTTCGAAGTGTGGCTCCGGCGTTGAACCGATCGTGGTAAGTCGCCTTTATGCCGAAACCATTGTACAGCCCTGTAAACGTAGCCGCAGTACGATTCCGTAGGATTACATATACCAGTTTTCTTCCGTTCGTTTGTTTGTGAAGTTTTGATTTAGGTTCGACCGTAGCCGTTTAGCGTACCTTTCGTTTTTCACCTGTACACGCTGAGACGAGAGGCGGTATATAAAGCGAGCTGTAAATAGAACGCTGTTCCTCCCCATCCCACGCTAATTTATTAATTTCGCTTACGTCTTACTTTGTACACCCGTTGCGCCCGCTCACGTCCTCCCTTTCGTTTTGTGTTTCTCCGTTTGTGATTTTTGCTTGTAAATAAAACGATTTTCTCTGCAGCGTTAACAATCGTATCCTGTGGTGTTATTGTCCCGCATGCCCTCGCGTAAGCGTCGCAAGTTTCTCGAGATAACGAACGATCTCGACTTCACCGTCAGGGCTACCGTACGTTGGGAGAGCAGAGGACAGTGTGCCGGAACAAGTAACTGGTCTGTCTCGTTTTTGACTCGAGACGGTTCACAGGCAAATTGAAAATAGAATCGTACACAGGATGGTACAAACGTGAACACCGATCGGCGCTCTGGTCGCATTCAGTGTTTAGCCCGCCGAGTATATTCTACTGAATGAAACCTGCTCACACAGGACTGGCAGGTGGTAGATCGCGCAGGAAAGTAAAAAATGAAATAGCGAAGAAGGCTGGTGGTCGAGTTATTACCCCGCAATGCTACATGATTATACTATACCAACCACTTGCTTCGGTACTCTGCCAGCCGCTTGTCCAATCGTTCACATGAGTACAATAAACGGATTCATGCTAACAGCCTTACTTACCCTCCCATTTGCTCTGCCGACGCAAGCTAGGCCTCATCGCGCGGACTAAGGTGAACGTTTATCTCGAGAAACTCGGACGGTGGATGGAATATCGATGAACGACGATCGATCGTACGATCGTCCGCGCGAACGTCTTCGATCGACGGTGTGCGCTGTGAAACGCCTTCGCGATGAACTCTCTTTGTTTTTATTTATTTTTTAAGAAGAAACGAAGGCGCTCCCTAAAAAAAACTCGCGCACGCACCTCGCAACGCAATGAAAACATTAGTTTGCACGTTGACAATAGGGGGCGACCATAAAAACATGCGAGGTCACCGGGAAGATCGTGATAGCGCGAATAATGCACGGCGGTGCGGCCGATAGATCCGGCCTCATTCACGTCGGAGACGAGGTTTGCGAGGTCAACGGCATCAGCGTCGAAGGAAAGACACCCAACTGCGTCCTCAAAATACTGGTAGGTCGTCATCGACTGTCTCTCACCACCTTCCCGAATCGATCCCTCGTGGAATCGTTTCGAAACTCGTCCACGGACTTCGAGCTTCGTCGAGGAAGAGCGTGCCTGTCCAAACTTTCGTTCAAACACATTTACGTGAACGAGATAGATTTCTTGCCTATGCAAGGTGCTCCGTTTTTATGCTTGATCGATAATTTGATTTTAGTTCATTCGGTGTAAAGGGGACGTGCCGTTTGGTACAAACAGGTACAAAAGTGAAATTACGGGGGCAACTATTGGGATGATTATTGTTGCACTTGCAGCGCGTCTACGCTGTAGGGATTTGTACTTGGAAATATGAAGCAGAAATCAGTAGCACAGTTGAACTACTTGATTTTTTTAAAAAAAGACATCTGTTACGTAAGTTGTTTATGACTCCACCCAGTTTAAATATCAGGTCATCCTGCAAGCAATGACTAGACTGCGGATGTTTATGCAGTTTAACATATGGGAGCACGGAAAACTGCACGCTCAATAACGCAAGGGAAATAAAAAACATATATTTTTAATATTTAAAGGATACAATTCGGTTTGGTCAATGTTTCATTTCATCAGCTCCGTCGATAGAGAAACTGTTGAAATCAAAAACTGTTAATTTGCATAAACATCCGCAGTCTGGTAATGACATTTTTGTCATATACTGGGTGGATCAGTAACTATTAGTCTCTTACTTATTTTAAAAATTATAACAGTTAAAAGGATATTTTACGAATAAACAATATACCGTACGGAGGGCACTATTATGTGTTGATAACATTTTTTTATTAGACGGAGTCGCTTAGGAGATACGAAGACCGCCTTAGTTTTTTAACCCATTCGATTTTTTGGACGAGCGTACAACTATAATTTTGACGTGTTATTCGGCGCGGTAGCAATGAAGGCCTGGCAACTGAATAAAAAAAATTTGTCGGGTACAGAATACGAGTATTTTGCAGATTTAATAATATTTATTACAAGGGTGAATCTAAAAATTCCAACTTATTCGTATTCTTAGTACCGACACATAGTTTGCGTTCACAAATTTTAATGAAAATTATACAACAGTTTGAAAGAAAATTGCAAACATGTATTATGCTTTAATATATGTTTTGAAGTAATAGTTTCCGAGATATTCGAGAAAATATGATTTGCAACCCCAACTTCAAGGGGTGTTTTCATCCCCTCAGAGTGGATGAGTGCTGACAAAAAAAATATACGTCGAATATTTTTTCGAGTACCACATCATATCAAAATTACATCGAAATCGGTGTGTATCGCTTGCGTAACATTTCTAGTTAGCTGACTTATGCATCGATCTATGCAGAACCTCTGATATGAAGAAGAATTATGCATTAACCCTTTCAGCTCCGGGACTTCTAGAAAAGATTCTCCATGTACTGAAATTGTCTACGGTAAAACACAACCGAATATTTCATTACTGTAGTAAGTATGATGTCACTTGTTAAACTATTAATTAGACACGCTGTTGTCTCATAATTCGTTCAGATATACAGGCTCATAGGAGATAGTAAACATTTTTGCTTGGACCGGTAAGGTGGTCCCTAGCACACGACGCACGATTTTCCAGAACCCACAATAGGTTCATAAAGTTGAAACGATTAATCGTTTCGAATTTCAAGTAAAAGTAAGTTTCTAAAAATTAATTTAGAAAATGTGCACGCTCTTCCTTGAAAAAGTCCATCTATTTAAACCAAAATCGACTACAATGTTTAAATTTTGTGTCAATAATAAATACAGAAAAGCGTCGTCTCTTTCAGCAAAATTCAGAAGGTACGATTACGTTTAAAATAGTCCCCGCTGACAGTAAAGGGGGCATCCGAGAGAGCAAGGTACGTTCTGGACCACTAAACCGATTACTGATCCTCGTCCAGGTGAAACCCTCTCCTCTTAACCCTTTGGCTGCGGAAGGCGTATACAGGGTGGCCCAAAAAGGTTGTTCAATCCGAAAATCGCAGATTCTCCGTACCAAAATATTAGATTCAGTCATAAATAATTTCCGGTTTGTCGTTATAAATTTATTGATAATTTATTATAGGATGATTATTGTTGCTCCTGCAGTATATCTACGTTTCAGGGATTCTTGCCTTCAAATATGTAGCAAAAATCAGTAGCCCGGACAAACTACAGTTTTCGGATTGTACAACCTTTTTGAACCATCCTGTACATGTATACGTCCTGGAAAAGTAGCTTCTTATCTGCAAACAGCCACTCTAATGGCTTTGAGAACAGGCTGGTCGTTCCAAAGAATGTACGAAAGTCCAGAGATGAATTAGGACATAAAGGTAAATAATAAATTAATAAATCAGAGGATAGGAATAAGCAATGCATGGAACGTTTACGAAGTCAGAAGAACAAAGCATAATAAAATTAATGTTTAAAAGAAGTCAAACATTGTTGCTCAGCCATTATTATTCTGCACACCCTGAACGGTTTCCATTGGGATCGTGACGCAGTCGAAGGGTTAAAATCGTCGAAACGATAATTCCACTTTTAAATAATCTCTTACTAAATTAAACAATTTATTCACTTTGACGAGGATGGAAGAATTCGTGTGGATCAGTTGAAGGAACATTTAATTGAACGATAGGTTCGAGTGAGGGCGCACTTTTCGTACAAGGCTTCGGAAGATCCTTATATTCCTTGCAAAGAAGCTGGTCTAGACTTTTCGAAGGGCGACGTTCTTCACATCGTTAGCCAAGATGACGCTTATTGGTACGACCAGAGTTCAGATTAATTAGTTTATGTAATTAAGATTCGCGCGAACGATATCACGTCTGCATTATGTTCGCATGGAAATAGGTGGCAGGCCAGACGAGAGGGCGACCGAAACATGAGAGCTGGCCTGATCCCCAGCAGAGCTCTTCAGGAACGACGGATCATTCTCGAGAGACAGCAAAAAGATAAGACCGATGACGACAATATAAGTAAGTGACGGGGTTTGTGATCGGAAATGGTATAAAATGTGTAGCAGTTTCGCAACCGTTTCTGTAACTAACTTGCATGAGATGAAATTCATGATGATTAAGTGATGAGAGAGGAGGTCACGACTTGGGCAAATGCTTTTTGAGTGAAATGCAGCTTAAAATGTAAGTGCCTACGAGTGTAAACAAATTGTTGAATATCAGCTGCCAACGCTTCGCCATTGTTACAAAAAATGGCTTTATACATTAAACACTAAAAATCGTCGGATCGACTTTATGCCCTTTGCAATTTGTAGATCTTGACAAAGCAAACAAAAGAGTCTTATAAAATACATAGTCAATTATAGGATTAATTTTCTTTATCGCAATGAAATTTTATATCGTCCGTATCACTTGGATGAAATAATTAATAGAAGGCTTCGATTAACACTTTCGCAGCCGGTTCGGGTAACTAAAATCTAATTGTGAGGCTGGTTGCCGCAGTATTCTGTCGTCAGATAGGAACAAATTCTACACACTTTGTAACTGCCTGTCATTTAAAATTGCAACAAATTTACCCTGTACAAATTATACGGAGAATCTTAATTAAATTCATTCACTGGGGAAATATTAACTCTGTTTCACATGCGAAAAGTATCAATGAGCGATACCGTGCTTCTATTTCTCATGAGACTATAAATCTTCAAACGCTGCAACGAACGAGAAATCGAGGAAATGTTTAATATTTATAGAATTTCTTCGTCTACTTTGTATGCACGTTAAATGACAACCGTCGACGTTGTGTAATAGTTAGCGGTATCCTGAAAATTTTAGAGAAAATTCACGTATTTATACTAACATAAAACTGCAGGCTTGGCTGACACTTTTGGCACATGTTTTCATAGATCCGTGACACTCAAATGATTAAAATTCCAAGAGCTTTTAAAATTCATGAACTGCGGATTTCGCAGCAAAAATTAATGAGACCAGACATCGTGTAGTCTGAAGTGTACTGTCAAAACGGCGTTTTACGTCATCAGTCCTTTATGCAGTTATAAGAAGACGTAATACTACGTCATCGACAACAAGCCGTACTATCGCGTCAACAGCTAACATACGCTGCCCTTCCATTGATATCCGGACTCTATCAGATCGTATGCAAAGCAAGCATTACATATACCATACTGCTCTAGTTTTAACGGAGTGGTTTGAGGACATGGGCGTCGAAAAGTTGCCTTGGCTAGCCCAGAATCCCGATCTGAACTTATTGAGTATCTTTGGGATGACCTGGAGCGTCACGCGCACGCGAAGACCACTCAAGGAACAAAGCTGAACATATAGCTATGTTAGAGGCTGAATGAAGGAACATTTCACTGGACATTTATCAAAAATTGATGAAGAATGTGCTGCGAAAGGTAAGGGCCGTGATTGAAGCCAAAGGTTTCAGTACAAGAAATTAGAAACTCAATAAAACATATGTTTTGCCTAAAACCTTGGTGTCCGGATATTAATGGCAGAGCCCCTACCATTATTTTAACGTTTGAAACTATCTGTTACAACTCTAGCAAAGCGTTGACAGCCAATATTCTACGAGTTGTTTCCACTAATCGTTTCCTCCATTTTAATCCGAGCCTCACTCAAAGAGCGCTCGTACAGGTCGTGACCTAGCCTTGTAAGGCTTCAGAAGCTCCAATTGGAAACATAAATGTTGTCTGAACGCTGTCTCATGATCTGCGATCACAGTGATCCGTAGTCTCATTGTAGCGTCGTTTCCAACTCTAACGGCATGCAGAAGACGCGTGTTGAGCGATTACTAACGTGACCGCGATTAACGTTGCCTCTAGAAATGATACTGAGAGTTAGAAAGCGCGATAGATAGTGGAGATCGCTAAAACGGGACGATTACGCGATAGTCCGATTAACCGAGCGAGTGTCTTGGTTGATGTTCTTAATGGATGATGGCCTGACGACCTAACCGTCGGTTAGGCTTGTGTTCTGTTCCAGTGCCTTTGCCCGCATTGTGCCCCCGCCCCAGTACCTCTTTGCACGCCTCGCCTACTAAGTGCAACTTGCAGGGAGTAAAAACTAAAAAAATCATGTATGACGCTGCAGAGAACGACGATTTCGACCGGGAAGAGATACCGACCTACGAAGAGGTCGCGAAGCTCTATCCGAGGCCGGGTTTGTACAGGCCGGTGGTTCTGATCGGGCCACCAGGAGTCGGCAGGAACGAGCTCAAGAGGCGGCTCATGGCTACCGACCCCGACAAGTACAAGACGCCCGTGCCTTGTAAGTTCAACTTCTAGCATGAACACTGCTAGATTGTGATATTCACCTTGACATGCCCTGTGTGTAGAGCTAACACAGGAATCGAAACGAAAGTGAACATGCTCATTAATCTCAGTTTTCTTTTTAAACTACTTCGACAAGGGACCACGCGAAGCGTCAGGCACCGATTTCAATGAAACTTTGCAAACAGCCGAGCATGTGTCTAATATTTTCCAATCCCCGACTTACCTACAAAGTTTCATTGGTATCATTACCTAACACTTCATGTGATCCCATTGTGAGAATCAGAGTCGTTATTATAACAACTTTTAATCTCATTTCTCTAGCCAATCCCCTTTTAACCCATTCCTTCCCTGTGCCAACCGTCCCCATTTCGACTACGAGTTCTTCCTGAGGCCCGAATACGCTTCTAATTTGTATTCCTCTTCAGATACATCGAGACCACCAAGACCGGGCGAAATAAACGGCAAAGAGTATCACTTCGTGAGTCGGGAAAAGATGGAGGAGGAAATCGACAGTGGAATGTTCATAGAATACGGCGAGTACAAGGGGAATTTGTACGGTACCAGTTCGGAGGGTGTCAGTTCCCTGATAAACGCTGGATACGTGTGCCTCTTGAATCCGCACTATCAGGCTCTGAAGATGCTACGAACTCCACAGACGAAACCATACGTGATATACATCAAACCGCCAAGATTCGAGATATTGAAGGAGACGAGGATGGACGCCAGAGCGAGGTCGACCTTCGATGAAAACAACTCGCGAGGTTTTACGGTAAACATCGAATTCTCTACGCCGCTGTATCATATTTTCGTAGAGCCTGAGTCGATGCAACCTACTACCAAGTATACAGTACTGGTGAACAGTTTCCTTCCACCCAGATAACTCTTGACATGTTAGTCATTATTCAGATGGACAGAATAAAAATTAGGAAACTCGTCCTATGACGGTTCCGGGGTACATTCATCGCAATCTTCTTATTGGAAAACATTTTCGTCTTCCTCGTTTCGTGGTCAAAGCCTTCTGGAACATGTCTCTTTTTTTGAAACACTAGCAGCATGACGTCACATCGCCTGCCACCTTTCAATCAATCAATCCTATGACATCTGATGGACATGCGACATCGAATCGCTGGCTAACGTCTGGTGTCTCTCTAGGAATCCATACTCTTGACAGGCAAACTCAAAACAGTCCACAAGCTAGTCATGAATAAGATTAACAACTATTGTCCATCTACACCTAAAACCACACATAGAGAGATTCGTAATAACATGATTTATAAACATGCAAGAGCTCATTATAATCTGAGACGATCACTCAGGGAGCTCTCCTTGTAAGGCGAAGTAGCATCTTACTATCTGCCCCCGTCTCTTTTTAAAAAAACACACCCACGTCAATAAGTACTACCAGGGTGTCGCTATAATCGAATTGACAGTCTTTACACGATTGCATTTCCTGTTAATTTTCTTCTATTTTTGATAATTAGCTTCACTGATCTAACTTTGGTATGCCTGAACAGCTTAACAATATTTCTGTATACACTCAGATGGCTCTGCTTCTGTCAACGCGAAACAAATAATTGTTTTATTTACAGGACGAGGAGTTCCACGAAATTCTCCACAGCGCGGCCAGAATAGAATTCTTATATTCCCACCTGTTCGACGAGGTGATAGTGAACGCCGACCTGCCGATGGCGTTCGAGCAGCTGGTGAACGCGGTTCACCGGGTGGAAGCGGAACCTCTCTGGGTACCTGCCTCATGGGTCCAGTAAATTCCGTGTCGATGGAACGAAATGGTCGCGAATCGAGCCGATTCGCTAGAGCTTCGAGTCGACGATGCTTTTCTTGACAAGTTTTGAGTAACACGCGTACTTTCTCGTCTACTCTTCTACGGCATTTCGAGTTCACCGACGCCTTTGTACCCGTAGATACGCATACGTGTTTGGTACCGGTCGAAAGTTCGCGAAACTTCCTCGCTCCACTCGGCTCGACCTGAAGTTTCTACGGTCGCCGGGAAGAAACCGAAGGGTTCGATCAGCTTTCTCTTCGATCGCTGATCCGCTGTGCGTTTCGTGCACAATACTACTGCAAACGCACAGAGTCTCGACTCGTCAAGGACACTGCCCCTTCAGTCAAACAACTCGAGTTTTACGTGCTCCGAAAATTCTATGTAAATTTTTCTATTCGGACAGCAATGCAACCACTACTCAGAAGAATTGAAGATCATATACTTAAGTGACTCGTTGTTTATCATGATATCGGATAGTTTAAAACGTTTAGGTATCACACACACCGATTAGACACTGAATTAAGGTATTACAATGTTAGATGTACGAAACCCCTATTATTTCTCTCATTTGTGGATTATGTAAAATCAGAAGTTGATCCTCTAATTGTTTTGAGCAGTGTACAAACGTACCAGTGAATGATGCAAATTTTCGAATTCTTAACGACTTCTACAGATAAAAGAATATGCCAAAGCGCTATACTGGATAGTTTATTTTTCAATGTCACTGTCAACATGTTTCAAACTCACTTTGTACATCTATTAAAAAAAAAAAAGAAGAAAGCTAACAAAACAAAGGAACAGTGAAATCCTATTATGCACAATAGGCACAGCAAAAATCGGTAGTCAATTGAGTTGCTTCAGACTGGAGCTTTATCCTGTTTGAAGGAGGAGTGACCTTGAGGAGCCTGGTCTTGCACAGTAAGTTGCCAAGAACGTACCAAATGATCCAGGCGAAGACGCTGCGACGTTTTTGATCTGATCGCGACTTATCGCACGAATACCGAGGATTCGTGAGTGGCGAAGTTTCAAGGAACGTCAGGGAGGACACGTAAACCGCGTTAAAGCTGTCACGTAATCATTTGGGATCAACGATTGTAAATGGTATCGAGTAGAATTCGGGAGAAGTCGGCATGGAGGCGGACGCGGAGGCTACCACGCATGACCTTTGATCCCAATCGTTGTTGATTGTTGCCAAATAAGTACCGTACCTAGAGCACGATCTGAAGGATATCGGCTCACGATTATCGTATTTTCCACTCGATCAGCATTGCCACGATATATCGCTATTTTTTTCATGATTAAAGGGCTGCCAGCGCGAGGACGATTTATGCGCGCTGTCCCGTCGGCGTTGCATCAAATAGTTCATCCTCGATGTAAACTCTGTATGTTATTGAAATATAGCATTACACTTTGAACGACACGCTGTACAGTCTGCTCACCTGAACGAAAAACCTTTCCTTTCAGCAACAAGAATCAGTCAACGGTAAACGCTAACAAATATTGCCAAATAGGTGACCATCTTCGGTGGTTCCGCGTTGCTGTTGACACATGATGGTTTGGGACCCACCTGAAACCGTAGGCTACTGGCTAAATCACCATAGCAGTCTATGAAGACCTGTATCAATTATGTTTGAAACACTGGGCTGTGCCGATTACCGTATGAAGGCTTGTATATTTTGTTTTAGCAAGGGTTCAACTTAATACTAATCAACAGCAAGTACATACTTCATGAGCAATTAAAATTCGTCTTTAATTGAGACGATTGCAGCTGATCGAGAGTTGCACCTATTCAGGCGCCGATCTCTACGTTTTTGAGATAGCTAAGTGTCTGCAAAAAATACCAAAAATTGCTATCGAGGGTTGTAGACTGATTTCCCTTTACAATTTCCTAAACATCTGTATGTTGCCTCAGTGTCGAAAACATTGCCAGAAAATATTGATGAGCCTGAAATGACCGAGACCTTCGAACATACATAGAAAACAATTACATTGCATAATTTATATATTTTTCTGTCACGAGAACTAAAAAAGTTATTAGGGTGGACCGTCCTAATTGCCTCACCGCTACGCGTACAAGTCGACGCCATTAAGGTGTATCATTATTTTTATTGCCCCGATTCCCGCAGAAGTTAATTTTCGAAGGGTTTCGTGACTCGTGCGAGAGTCCTGGGTGTTTCGTGTGAATGCAACGTTAATCCGAGCTCGACCTTGAAGAGTTCCGCGTGATAGAGGAACGGCAAAAACGCGGAACCGTTGTCGATCCTCTGATTAAAGTCTGAATCACGCATTGGCGGATAATTTGGAAACGTACGACGCAAATACGACCGACTTCGCTGACCTCTGACCGTTGAGCGATGCAAACGAAAAGCAACAGGAAACGGAGAAACGAAAAAGAGTGGTTCTCCTAGTCTGATCGCATGCTGGCGAACGCTTTTCTTTCAAGGATGATAGGCTGTCACGAAGGGGCACGAAACCGATTCGTTTCGCGCCAAGGATCTTCTTTCTCGCTCGAAATTGCAGCTCATCTGTGCTCTTCGCGCTATTCGACATCGATCTTCACAGACGCCTGATGACCTGAGAACTTTCGCCTCTTTTCGTCTGCATGCTCACGATATCTTTAGGACGTTATTAAAGAGTAACGGGCGATATTGATCAGACTCGATGCCGCATAACGAGCTTCGATTTCATTGGTGAAGAACAAAGTCTACCTCTGCCTGACAATTATCATATATGTCCATGTAAACATACACTTTTAGACTTTCGCCTCTTCAGAGGCGCTGACACGTGTGTGTAGGTCTATCTGTGTTTAAAATTGAAAGATTATTGAGTAAAATGTAGTTTCGGGGTGCCCCATCGTAATACGTGCATGAATATATTTCTGATATTTAAAATAATTAAAAATGGTAATTGACAAAGTAATATGGTTTCTGATGTATGCAAGTCACCTTCGTATTTTCTTAAATAGGATCATATACCTTTTCATTTATTAATCAATGCAGCTCTTCAGTCTGACTAATAAAGTGTTACGTTGTTTGTACCGAAAACCTATTAGTTTTGAAGACATTTCGAATGTTGCTATTTTGCAGAACACCTTAGTATAAATCGTGTTATGATTAAATAATGTTAAACAAGGTTTTGCATGAATTTGTTCACGTCTTCAACACCTTGATGCACTATTAATTTGTTCGACAGCTTTTTTGGATATTTCACATAAAACGATGGAGAACAATCGATGGAAACATCCTCGACGCAAGTTTTCCGTGACGAAAGTGACATTGCACGTGGAGTGACCCATATTGTGCTCCAAGTTTACGGAGATAACACCGGTATCATTAGCGAAGTGTGTCAGTGGTTCGAAAAACTTCGAAAGGGGAATTCCAGCCTTGAATGTGGGCCTCGTTCCAACGTGTCTGTCGAGCGTCACGAGGAAAGTTAACGATCTAGGAAAACCCGATCGTGCCGTTTCCAGAACGGCAAGGACAGAGGGTCAAAGTACGCACAGTTAAATTTATCCTAGTTTTGACTTTCCTGTTATACAGAAGCAGTTGCATAAGTACGTGTTACTATTTCAGAGGCTAAATTTATACACTATGATAATTAAAAAGTGCCGTGTAAACGTAGGCCGTACGTGGCATAATTTTCCAGTTACAGGAAATGTTAGAGAAAATGCTCGAGGTGGGCCCACAGGCTCTCCGACTTTTAGATCCCTTGAATTTTTCAGCGAGCATTTCAAATTTATCGATTGATCGAACAATTTTGTTAAATTTTCTAAAATAAAACGTCCGTTTGTTATTAATTGAAATTAATGTACTTCTCAATCCCCTGTATACTATTAATAGTTCTATCTGTCTTTTACTTGCTTCGCAGCTTCTTTGTACCTTTAGAAGGTAACTCACAATTTTCGACATGAAAATCCGACAGTATTTTTCGATCCATCAAATGATCCTCATGAGCAGCAATATAGCCTAATATTTTAAGAAAATTTTTTTAAAAATCTGTTACAACTTATAGTGGCGTGCAGAAGTTTCTGTACGCTTTACATTAACATTTGTTCTTTAGTTGAACTGGTGAATACTTCGTCAGAGGTCTGAGCATGCACTGACACTGATACAGTGATACAGAGTACAAAGTACAGACTACTTTGATAATGATATAACGATACAGAATATAGAGTACTTTGATACAGAGTATCGGTGTGTCCTCAGACACCTGATGAAGCTAGCTGCAATGCTGACGAAACGTTGGGAATACATTCTATGTACTCATGCATGTAATAAAGTTCATAGAAAAATAAACGAAGACTTTTCAAATGACCCGACATTTTCCAATCTATCGTCGCTAAACATTCGTTTCATCCATGGTTTTTCGCAGTGGGACTAGGAAATCGACTGTCCAGAAACATTTGCACGCCGCTGTACGCTCATGTAACATTTTTTGTTTATTTTGGGCCGTGGATTCAGCCCGGTGAAGCTCTGACGACAGGCCGGTGCTTGCGCGCTGTTTCCCCGAGTAGCCAGGAAGCTGGTTACGCGGAGCATTTCGACTACTATTTTTAGTAGCCTCGGATTTTCTAATTGATCTTGAATCAGCGGAGTTTTCGAGCACGTGCATGCGTCGCATCAGTTAGCCGCGTGGTACCACACGAAAATAGATCGAAAAGATATCGAGCGCGACACCTTCGGTGCGCTCGAAAATTCGTCACAGCTTTTTCTCATTGGCCGCACGATGTTACGCCGGCGACCGAATCGAGTTCAAACTGCCTCCACGGTGTGAACGAACGGGAGGAAATCTTTTGCAACTGCCAGGGAGTGTTTGTAGAAAGGAGTTTCAACGCTGAGCACTCTATATGGCCGATGCTTATTTGATAGTAACAAGCGTTGCGGTACGATTTGTTTGCAATCGTTCATTATTTCGTGAACAAGCAAGAAGGTGTACAAATTTAATGTCTAATTAAATGTTTAGTCAAATTAAAATTCTTTTTTTGTTTGTATGATACGTCTCAATGTTAGGTCGTAGCAGAGGTATCATTCTGAGAGGATAAATGTGCCTTTAGGCCACAGCGACAGGATGTGCTGAACGTATACAGGGGTTGAACAAAATAATGGAAACACCTCATACATTAAGAAAATTCTTTATTAATATCGCGCGGGACCACCATTGGCGTCTAATACAGCCTGAACTCTCCTGAGAATGGAATCGTACAAATCCTGAATAATGTTTAATGGGATATTATACTATTCTTCAAATACGATCACAATGTGTACAACTTCACGGCTACTGATCTCACAATCAACTACACAATATACGACTTTTAAGCAATGTTTCCATTATTTTGTCCAACCCCCTGTCCGCAGTACTCTAAGGGTTAACACGTTACCTGTCATGGTGAAAAATCCTATACACAATCCACCATATGACAATAAGATTTTATAAATATCAAGTCATCCCACAAATACTGTCGTTTCTACAGTGAATCTTTAGTGTCAATAAATAAATACTTACCGTTACTTTTAATTAACGACGTATTGACCATTTCTTTCTATGACGGTGCTCCATGTTTAGCTAACGCCTGTATTCTTCCTTCAAAGAATTCTTCTCTTTCTGAATTAAAAAATTCATTCGCGGTTGACTTTAAATGGTCACAATTATTGGAGATTCTACCGGAGCGAAAATTCTGTAATGATCGGAATAAATGGTAATTGGTCGGAACAAGGTCAGGAGGACGTGGGGGATGAATATTTGAACCTCGAATATCTTTAACAGCATTCGTACAAGGCTGCAAATGAATTTCGCTTAGGTTCACTTCTTAACACGGAGGATATAAATTTGTGGCATTCGTTTTATTTGAAGTCTGAAGAATATTGGCATTTATTTAGAATAATTGAATTCGGTGAGTGGGACGCAAACATGTGTCAAGGAACATTGTAAGATGATTCAGGCGAGAAATATCGATTTTCGGTTATCGGTTTCTTTTTTGGTACTTAAACCTGACGTCATAGGGAATCTTGTTGTTTCTTTTGGACAGAGACAGCTTTTTATTCATCCGTATTAAAATTATGCCTGAGTAAAATTGTTACTCAGTCGTAAGCGGATAAAAATTGTAATTATTTCTAAAAATGCTTGAAGTTTCCTTGTTTTATACTAAAAGCATATCAGTTCTATTAATATGTACAATTTTATCTAAGTACTGTTAATATTACCGGGGAAAAATATACTCCAACATGGCTAAATTAATGCAGTGAACATAAGTTCTGCAGTCTCGGCTTAACACATACACGAACTCATGAAACACATGCGGAGGAAGTCATTTTTTACTCAGGTGTTCGTTAAACGATTATTATCATGGTCTACTGTAATGCAGAGCATAATGAATCAGGTTTGCATAACATTATAATAATCTGAACAAGCCTTTTCCATTTTCTTTGCGAGCGTCAAGTGGTCAGTGAACGTATGAATTATCCATTGTCCATTAGTCCCGAAGAAGACACATGTCGACTAAACTCGTTGCCAGAAATTGTCGTAAATTATGTATACAATAATCTGTGGGTAACAAAATGAAACTGACGTTTTCGTCGTATTTGAGAGAAAGAAAAAATCCTTAGCAATTGTAATCGATCATCCATTAAACTCAAAGACATAATTCCACTAAAGTCAGAAGTTGTTAAAAATGATGTCTTTATTCGTACACAATATTGTATAGATAACAAAATGGAAGCGACGTTTTGTTCGTTTTCGAGGAGAAGAAGAAATACTTAGAAACTGTTACCAGCTGCCCATTAGCCTCGAGGAAGACGCGTCTTAAACGACCTCAGAAACTGTCAAAAATAATTGTTTTACTGCGCACTGAATATTCTACGAATAACAATATGAGCCTGCCATTTTCTTCGTACTCGCGAGGAAGAAGAAACCTTCAGCGACTGTTCGCGAGCGTTTCGACGGAGGTGTTTTAATTGTCAATTGACTGTTTGATATCGAAGCGTGGCACCTGGCCTAAATTCGCGGCTGCGCGAACAGAAGAGCATGCGATACGACCCTCGTGATACTTTCACGGCGAGGGTGCGAATTAAACTTTGGCCCAGTAGCCAATCAACCCCTACGCAAGAGCGGATCACTTTGAAAAGTTCCTCCATGGAATTACCTGTGTTGTCGAGGACTCTCCGCGATCGGCCATTCCAAACGAATTCCCGTACAGTGAATCTTTTCTCTCCTCTTCATCGAAACTTTCAAGGCGAGGCAAGAGAAACTTGAGGAACACCTTGAAACTCGATGTTTAAAAACGAACCCGATATTCCCGCGCCGCTTTGACGGAGGAGACTCGAGGCCGGTGAATTTTTTCTTCCGCGTGAAAATTCAAACGGAGAATCTTCTGTCGCGTTGCTTTTCGGTTCAAAGTGCGGTATGTTACAGTGGTGTTGCTTCAAAGTGTTCGATTTCAATAAAATTAGGTGAATAAAGATTTAACCAATGCCTGCCTATCCGAACGTTGTCACGGTTCCATTATACAGGGTGTCTGACGGGTTTTCGTACATGAATGTGATTCAAAGAAACGTATATTAATTATATACCGTAAGTTCTGAATACTTTAAGGCTCTGAGCAATTACGACAGTAACGTCATCGTAAGGTACTACACAGAATTCGTAAGGTAGTAAATTTATGTTTCAACGACATCAGGGTATCGACAAAAACAATCATTTGATTGTCAGAAGTGGAACGGTAACAGTAGGCGATCAACGAAAACAATATTGATCGCCTGCAATGATCTCAGCTATTCAACATATGTATTAGACACAAATAGATTAGATAAATACTATCGAACCACCCTGAAAAATCGATGAATTTGCAGCACTTCTGAAAGAGAAGAACGATTGCACGGAACAGATACTGCAAGAGATAAATTATAACATCAATCGTTCACCTGAAACTATTGGATCGAGTCATAAACAATTTTCGACGCATGACAGACTTTTTTCTTTCCGATCATTCTCAAATAATTAGTCTGGTCTTCGGATTTCTGCTTCATATATTTTGCTTCAAGTAAGAATCTCTAAAACGTAGACGCGCCGCGGAGGCAACAATATTCATCGTGTAATAAATCATCGACAAATTTAAGAAGACAAATCGGAAGTTATTTATGACACGACACAGTATTAATCATAACTCTCTAACGCAGCGCTTTTCGAAGCTCGTTTACATAACATTCCCTTTTCACTGTCCGCCACAGAATATTCCAGGAAGCTTGGTACGAAAACCCGCAAGTCAGGCGCCCTGTCGTCAGAATTGTCTGTCGTTAACGATATTTATTTTACAGCAGGTCCACGGCTACGAGTCACGGTCATGATATTAGGCGACAAATTTACGTATCCCAGCGGCCTGACGTCGACCTCGTTTAAAATTAAACCGAAGCCGGTCAGTATAGAAAAGAACTTTCTTGCGCAGCGAACGGGCAGTTCGGTCGGCGCGAAATAATAATATTAATCTTTTATTTCAAAGTTGAGTACGTCGGTATCTATATACATACATATCTCTGCACGAATGGAAGTTTCATGGAGCATTTGACACCTCTCATCACCTTCAATAAAGCTCATAGTGTGCTCAATGGGTTTATTTGCTACGAGATACATAGATAAACAGTTAAATCCGTTTACTGGATAAAAATTTGTTTAAAACAACAGTAGCTTAACACGTTGATCGTCACAGTGGAAACAGTCGCCGCTGGTCAGACGCGACATAAAATTCTCTTTTCTATACACAGTCGTAAAAGAAAGAGTTCAGGACTTTAAAGGTAGATAGTACTCCCTAAATGGAGGAAAAAAGTCCTAATGAATATGGGTTGAAAAATTATTATTTCCAAGGTTATACAGAATTTTTCGTTTCGATTAAAGCGACCGGTTATTCGTTTCGGAAGCTATCATGCTGCATAAAAGCAATGGATCATCTTACCAATTCATCTTTTCGTGATTATTGACGGTTTTCTGCATGTTTTCCTCCAATTTCCATGCAAGCTTCGCATCTTCGCCCCATAGAATCGCGAATCGAAACAGATTCAGGTCCCGAATCCCAATGTCGCGTTTCAAATGAATCAGTTTCACAAGGGCACTGGTAAACTTGTTTAAACAATGTGTAAGACGGTTATCTTTCAAGCCACATATTTTGTGTGCCTCCATCGGTCCTCCCAAACATGAATGCATTTCTGGAGTTTCATGATTCGAGTTATACGATATCATTCATTCTGCACCGTGAACAGGTTCTATTAGCTCTCTGTAACCGTTCACTGATCGCGAGGATGCGTACCTAACGTTTCTCTGACGCAGCATAATGATAAGATAATCCTGTGTTATGACACGTGTGAATAAAGTGGAAAGAGGAAAGATAATCCCCTAGTGTTCCTGCCGTGATAGAGCACCAGAAGCGAGTAACTCACTCGCTGTAACCGAAACGATAAATTCTTTGTAACTTGAAAATACTTATTTTTGGACCCATGTTTATTGTGATTTTTTCCTCTATTTACCGAGGACTATGTAGCCTTAACCCTTTGAACTCCCAATTTCTTTTAATTTTCTTTTCACTGACTCCCTATTATTTTAAGTGTTTTAGTTGAAACGTACTTCAAAAGACAGTTGGTTAATAGGAACCACTGTAAATAATTTTTTTTACTAATAATATTGAAAATAGCATTGGATCTTTGCTAAGATCTGATATTTCAGGTAAAACCGAAATATTGCAAAATATAATACGTATTTAACCTGGCAATTTAAAAATGTCGAGTGTGACGACATAGGAATACCTGTGAATAAAATCGATGTCGAGTCTCACTCGACAAAGGACTTCAAAGGGTAAAAGGTCTGAATCCTTTCTTTTATCATCCTGTATGAATCGTAGAGGAGAGGAATGTTTAAGTATTGAGGATTGTACGTCCGTGCCTATACTAGCGTTGCAATGTTAAATTTGCTCAGAATATCAGTAGCTATTTAATTAAGTAAAATTTGAAGCGCCGCTCTGCGGTGGCCACCGTGGCAGTCAACGCGTTAACCGCGGTGGTCTAAAGTTTACTCGAGAGAAACGTTATGTCGGGTCAAAAAGGCGAGGAGCATCGGAAGGAATTTCGTCCCCGCTCGCCGAGGTTATTATCGCCATCGAAATGTGTCAATGACACCGCGACGCACGTGATCGTCAACGAAACACGATTATTATTCCGGATGAAGTCGCGTGCGTGCAATTGAAACTGATAACCTTCGCCTGTCTCTCGTCTGCTCTTATGAATTTTCATGAACCGCCGTTGTATTTGGAGGGTCCCATTAAAAACGTGGCTTTTGATAATACCCTAACGGCGGCCATTCGACCGTGCAAACACGACTGCGGAGGACCGTCGGATGTTCCCAGAATTTATATTAGGACGATCAACGAGAAACAAATTCGTTCAAATTCGTTTGAAACTGGTTAACACGTTGATTGCCGTGCGAATTTTGTACGTTTTACCCTGGGGGTCACGGTAAAATATTATAAGCCGGTCGTCGGTGACCACCATGGCCCCACCGAGAGATCAGGTGGTGGTCACGGACGACCACCACGTCAGTGGACGTGTCAATGAAATTTATTAATAGACTGCGAATATTTATGCAAATATATATTCTTACGCTCCAACAATTTTTTTGTCAGTGTAGTTATAAAAATGAAACATCGGCCAATCTGTATTGTGTCCTTTAAATGTTCAAAAAACATGCTTTTTATTTTACTTGCGCTTTTATGTGTTTCGATAAACTGTTATATTGCAGAAACATTCGTAGTCTATTCACACAGCTCTGCGGCGTTAAAACATGATGTTCGGCATTTTTTTTTAGAAGCGCGGTTTCGAGACTACGGTAAGGGTCGTGCGAGGTATCTCAACTGAATTCTTGACTGATTATTATACTAGAAAAAGGTAAATCTTCTTCCTCCATCAAACTTTTGGCGAGTTATGTGTAGAAGCGGGGAGTATGGCAACCAATACGGTATCTTAGACAAATGAATTTGTCGTTCTGCTCGACGGAAGCCTACAGTTGTGTACCGTATACGGACCTGGGTCTCGCAGTATCAATTACTTCCGCTACCTGGGGGTGCAAGTTACGACCTCGCTATTCCTCTTCTATATGCTGTACTAAGCCTTGTACCGAAGTTGTCTGTATAGGAAAGTGTACTGATTGAAAAAATACAGGCACGGTTTTGCGCACGGAAAAAGTGATTCGAGGTCGTCTCGAACGCGTTCGCTCTTGCTCTGACTTGATTTTCTATTTTTTCATCCATGGAAAAGTCAGTTTCTCTGTTTCGGGGATGGCTGGAACTTTCTCATTCGTTTGAAGGCAGCGAGAGGGAGGTTGGCAAGGTGAAATTATGCAGGCTGGAGTTGGCCTTCGAGAGGGTACCCCGAAGTGGCAGATTTACAACCCCTGGGCTCTACTAAATAGCCTCGAGTTAGAATGTACTTCCTGCCACTCTACTTCATTCCCACCGGCACGTGCCCTGCAACAACCAAGTTATTGAATGGTTTTGCTTGCAAAATACGGAGTATCCAACACTTATGCAAGATACTTTTAACAGACATGTTCAAGACATTGGGAGGCTATAGTACTTACAAAGAGGAATAAAAAATGTTTCATCAACATGGGTCCTGATGTGAATATTTTCAGCCTTAGGGGCGATCATAATCCGTACAATACTACGCCACGTGCGGATTATCGGTACGCCTATTTATTGTGAACGTTACGGGAATGCCCATAGGCGGTTTCCGCAGGTGGACGATGGGAATATACGGAACGTACACTGTGTGAGTCGTGACTATTAGTACAACCGAACAGGTGATTCTGAATGAAGATACAGAACGAAGTAGAATAGAATTTGTACGTTCGAGGCTTTGTTTTGGACGTAACAACGCCGTTGACCCTATACATTCTCTAATTTTTGTTAATAGGATCCTAATTTTCAATTTATTGACAATCTATACATACCTATTTCTACCGAACCGATCAAATGATCGGTCTTTAAATAAAAGTTATATTTTTAGTAATTGAGTGCAGGTAATAGTCAATTTAGTACGGGCAAAAATTGATTATGTATATAGCGATAACAATGAATGCAGAATTTTTCATCAAAAGTTTAAAAACAGTCGTTTGACCCCCCGTGGCAGCTTTAGTGTTAAACGCGTTTATTGATGTTTTCGATATAGCGATCTTCAATCGCAGTCGTTTTCTCTCATCGTCATCATCTTCTTTTTGATGCACAGTTCCCAAGAACCGTATTCTTTTAACATCTGGGAATCCCCTTCCTTACCGCAATTTCTCTAATTGAATACCTTTCTTCCACAAGAGTAATTACAGGGGAATCCGACGGAGGACGGAAGATTCGAAAATTCTGCGGAATCGAACGTTTGCACGGCTTCCACGAGAGTTTCCGCGAAGCTCGTCGATCTCGGAGGTCGAGTTTTCACGAAGCACGGTCAATCAACGTCAGAAAACACGCACAACCGAAAGTTAATCAAACGGGACTTCCGGTTCGTGCGGTGCTCGCGTTTCTCCGTAACAGAGTTACGAGAGCCGAAATCACGTTCCCGTTTATGGATCATACTTGCAGCTCGTTTTTGCATAAGCTCCGTCGACTTTTTCCTCTCAACTGGTAAAAATGGAAAAATCGAAGCTCACAGGTTTCTCTGAACAAAATTCATGCGGCTGTCTTCGATGGAATGAACGGTAATCTTCGTTGCTTTCCAAGCAGATTGAATTGCAGAAAGTCACGAGCGACGGTTGTTCGTCGACGGTGTTCTTTATTTTAATTAGTGCGCAGTTTCTTATCGCACTCGGCCGTTTACCCCTAACGCGGTTAGAACTCGTGAAAAGGATTAATAAATCGAAATGGTCGAGTGATTAACATACGACCCAGATACGTGCCGCGAACGTTTCTTTATCGATGTTCTATTTTTTACACGCTTTAGTCCGCCGTGCGTATTCGTTTTGCATAGCTTCGGCGGAGAAAGGTTATTGAACTTACAAGCGACGTCACCTAATTGACAGACGTTGACTTTTATGCAATTTTGACGCAACACAGAACTCGAGAAAATATTCGACGCATGTTCTTTCGTATCGACAGACATCCATGTTGAAGGGGTGAAAATTGCCCTCAAGGTTAAGGTTGAGAAAGCTGCTTTGTCGAATATCTCGGGAACTATTAACATTGCGACTTTTCTTTATTTTTCACCTTATTTGCTGTTTTATTGACAAAGATGAATGCGTACATGTTATTGAGAACCTCGGGAAACACTTTTTAGGGAATTGATTTATTAGAAGTGATAAAGATACGTAGCATTCTCAGCAAGCGCGAGAGAAATTCTCACAAGGTCACCTGTCCAGGGTGAAGCGTAGACGAAGAATACAAAATGTAAATTGACTTGCAATAATTTGAAAATGTATCACATAAAAATTGATATCGCACGTTTGAAGGCAGATGAATCACTCCGACAGTGGATACTTGATCGAATGGTTACTGCGAAGACGATATCTAATGACTCAAAGTCACATGGTGTCGATGAACTGGTTGTTTATAGGAGGAACGATGGTGTCTTCTGGTGAAAGGACTGTGTTTGCCTGCTCAGCACGTACCCCAGAACTGGCATTTCGCGCCATGTCCACCAAAACATAAGAGAATTGCGATATCCTTGATGACTAAGGACAGACTTTGTTTGTAGAAAGCGTTCTATGTGGAAAATCTCGCGAAAACAGGCTGACTCAGGGTAAACGCTTAGTTGGTCATAGCAATTGATAAATGTGGTTGATAATCCAATAATATATTCGCACTAAAAATTACTTTCTTTCGAAAGCAAAGAAGTGTCCGGATATTTATGAGCGATAGTGTATTATCAGGGTAGTAGCGCCAATAGAGTTCAAAAGGCTATACTGTTCAGAGGTTGAGAGAGCGTATGTTCAATAATTTATACGGCGTCAAAAAGTGGACTCGTACTGTTTTAAAATTCATGGATTCAATTTTTGTAATGGGTTAATCGACGCAGTTCTATCTTCTGTCTATAACAGTACCAGAATGTTTTCATTCGAAAAGTTGTACGTCTCATAGATACAGCAGGACCCCGATTATCCGAACTATAATTCGTAATAGTTTGACTCACATTGCAGTTAAATTTCGCATAGAGGTGATAAGTTTATTTTATATTATAAAATACAGAGTACTGCAAAATTAAGTACAAAGTGTCATTACTGATATTTCCAGCTTGTAAATGACATAAGATGACTGATTTCCGGATGATCGCCGTTCGGATAATCGAGGTTCTATTGCAGTTTAATTTTAATTTTGTAGCACACTACTGGTACCTCTTTACGCAGAGAATATTTGTTTATATAGAACATGAATTTTCGTAACAGGTTGTTCGATGCTATTCTTCCTCCCCTGTAAAAAAAGTATTAACACGTTGACTGCTATGATGGTCACCGGTGACCGGCACATCAAATTTTGTTTAATTGAATATTTACTACTTTCAATACAATTTTGAACAGAATGAATGTCGTAAAAAAAATAAAAGGTTAAGAGTATGCAGCTGAGTAGTTACATATTTTTTTTTTCTTCGTGATTTGTGACTGAAATATAATATCATAATGTGTCCGACCAGGTATGCAAGTTTTCACTGTGGCCTCCAACGTAGCTAATTCTGCTGAAAATCTATTAGTTCAGCAGATATTTTGATTTGAATGTCGCGAAGCGGTATTCGAGGCATCCAACACAGAAACTTTTTCGCCAACGACTGCGCGTCTTCATTCTGAATGAAAAAGTATTAGGTCGTTTGTACCGAAATACTATCAGCCTCGAAGGAATTTTTTAATTCAACTGCCAATGGAGCGCGGAAGGTTAGAGCGTTGAAAGGTCGGAGGAGCGTGCGGAAACGATTTCCGAAAGATCGATAATCGAGCGGAGCGTAGGGGCCGTTCTACCGGCGCATAATCGATAGATTGTCGTGCATAAGAGAATTCAAAATATTGGCTTAACGCCAGCAGACGAGGAGGACGAGCCTCTCGGGCAAATGTAACGCCGCCAAAATAAGCAGGCGGGCCCGGCAAAAAGACGAGCTTCTGTCTACGGTGGCCGCGTAAGCTTTCTGACCCGCTGAAAGAGAAGATCGTCGCTCGCCCGTTGAAACGGGAATACCTATCGAATCGTGAATCCCGACAGAGGAAACCTACAAAATGAACCGAACGCGTCGGCCGATGGTTCCAATCGCGATACGAACACTTATCCAGAGATAATTCTGTGTCTAACGCGACGAACGTTCAGCGACAGAGTAGAATTCTACCCGGTCAGGATGCCGCGCGATCTGACCTCGGTCTCATCCTGATTTTCCTAGCTCTCGATGGACCATCCTGCATCGACCATGGCGAGGAATCGGAACGGACTGTCGACCAGCAACGAGACCATCGTCTCCAGGAGGACATCTTTCTCCTCGTTGAAGCACGACGTCGGTGATTCTTTGATTCTGAGCAGCGTGCACGGGAATGTTCGCCAAGTAAGCCGTTCTTTTCTTTTGCTTGTGTACTTTGAGTGGTGCGGTTGCACGCAGCGTCCTGTAATACGTGGGAACCACTTCAGGAATAGACTCAGTGCTTGAAAATAAGAATAGTTTCTACAGGGTGGCGCCGAGCACACACTGACACATTTAGAAAGTTTCGCTTGGGCTGGCTTAGATCGGGTGAAAACTTCTGGGCCTTCGCTCCTGCAGTTACTGATTGTTTACCGATTAACCAACTATATAGGGTCGGTTAGGTACCAAATTTAAAACATATCGGTCGGCTGGGCGCTGCTCTGTATAAATGTGTGTTCAATTTGACCTTGTTTCTGAATTATAGTTAGGTTGTGGCCTTGTTTCGTACATCAGATGAGTGTCAGCCATTTCTTGATTAGAATAACTTGCCGGTGCGACTTTATGTATAATGTATTGCGAAGGTCTAACACGTTATGTTTTTATCATAACAGAGAACTGACACGTCACTTTGGATACTACGAAATAGTGTTTACAAAATAACCAACGAGGTTGCGTGAAAGATATTGAGATATTGTTCAGAAATAATAAATTGGGTATAGACTAACTTCGTTCATCGAAACAATTATTTATATATGTGTTTGCATAAACATTCGCAGTCTGGTATTCATAGATCGGGGGGGGTGTATCGATAACGATAGTACATGATGTTCAATTAACCCTTAAGTGGATTGTTCGGGGCGTAGCGGCCCTGTGCAACTTCAAACTAATAATTGTTTAATTTTTACCGAGCAGACGAAATAGAAATCAATTTTCCTTACAGCATTAGAAGCATAACGAGATAATGGAGAATTACATGAATCTTCAAATAATTATATCAACACTTGTTAAACAATTATTAGTTTGAAGTTGCACAGGGCCGCTACGGCTCCAATAATCCACTTAAGGGTTAACTTCTGTAGTGAACAGTCTGAAACAGTAACACACGTAGTTACATGACCCTGGTCATCTAAAATATAGAATAGAACAGTGTGTATTCGAATTCTCCAATGATTTCACAACATTGTCAGGTTTATTTAACAAGTGTTCCGATAGTTATGGACGGCAGCGTATGTCGTTCTTTTTTCACGGTAAAACAGTGCGTACCTCAGACGGAAAAATTCGCGAAGCCGATTGGGGGGGATTTGCGTAAAACGCTTTGTAAACGAGGCGTAAATCAGTCGAGGCGCTATGACGTGGTTCGAAGATCGCAAACAGGCCAGGAAGAAAGTGAACCAAAAAAACACGAAGAACGGAAAGACGAAAAAAGTTTACTGCCAACTTCCTCCGAATTTCCCAAAAAATGGAGATTATGTTCATTTTTTCTCTTGACAAACATATCTGTGCTGTCATACTGTATTCTGTAATATTACATTTTTTAACCCTTTGACTAAGGCACGCTCCCAATGGAAATTATTCGTTATGTGCGGAATAATAGTGCTTGAGCAACAACCGGTGATTCCTTTTATTCATTTTTCTTATCACATTTAATCCCTTTGTCTTATTAAAAGCTTGATGCTAATTAACTACGTTTAATATAAATCATAAATATCTTATAACTTACATTTTATGTAAGTCAGATACAGTCAGACAACGTGGATCCGTCACGAGCAATTAAGAATTCATTATTTTCTAATTATTAAATTCGCTACCAATTACATAATAGGCTTCATTACCGCTGTACGATCAGCAACGTTAGTGGGCCAGGACTTTTGTACAGCACTGTATATTAAACACTATCAACATGTTAGAAACTTTTAATATGTGTGAATATTATATAACAATATCTGGCGCGTCTTTAATTACACTTCGTGCAAGTTCGTAATTCTTCAGCATTGCCTGACAGAGTAGATCATCACAGAAAACAGGTTCGAGACATAAATCAGCTGCTTCAGTCGATCATGCGATTGGTCCATCAAGCAACGTTCCACGAGATTTTGCAGTTGAGAAATTCTCACGATAACAATATCACGCGCATTTGCTTTTTTTTTAAGTCGAAATATAAAATAATTTGCAAATTCTAAGGCCTTGCGTTAAAAACATTCTGTGTAAACGCAACTTTATGCATTCACCATGTCCTGATCTACACGCGGTTTAGGCCAATTTTCTCGCTGAACCTGATGCAGTTTCTTCTTCTACTCTGATGATAAACATCGATAAACGTATTTAAATGTATACCTGAACACCGGCTCTCGTCCAATTGCCGAAATTAAGCCACGCCGGCCATGGTCACCGCTAAGATGGGTGATCGAACATTATTTTGGTCCCATCTACCCACCCAAATTGCAAAAATGTAGCAACATTTTCGTGACACAATTTCTTACGAGTGTGTGAAACGTTCAGCTTCCAAATTTGTTACTATTTGTGAAAACCGTCACTGTCCGTTCCATTATCGCGCAGACTCATACGTTATTGACAGGATTTGTTTCTTTGTATGCAATTGATGGATGACAACCGTATTCAGGCTGGATTTATTATTTGAATACTCGGTTCGGATGGGTTAAACAATGGTGAATTGAACCATATATATACAGGGTGACCCAGAAGTCAGGGTACTACCACGTTCAATTTCTGTCATGTGAGAGTTCGTTTTCGAGGAAAACAGTTTGAAAGTTTCATCAAGTACTGTGCACTTGCTTTGTTAGTTACTTGAAATACAATATGCACAATGTCTTAAAATGTAATATTCTAAGGAAATTAGTAAAATCCTTAAGTACAGTGAAACTTCGGTTATCCGAACGCGGCTGATCCGAAAATTCTTCTTCTATGTTAATTATAAGGTGGAATTATCATTAATGACATCGTGTACTTTATTCTGTACCATCGTGTATTTTTATATTCTGCAGCAAAAATATCATTTTTGTTAAAAACGTAGATACAATGTGAAGCATCTTGTTACTAATGACAGTTCGGATAATCAAGGTTCTACTGTATTCAATTTTTTCATTGCACTGATTCAAAAATTGTTTAATACATAATCGTGATTTTTGGGGGTCAGGTTAAGGGTACTTGGAAACCCTGCGCAGTTACTGTTAATTCCTCGCCTAGCACTTTGAGCGTGATGGGCGCATACATGCGTCTTCCAAAAGTCATCAGCATGGACTGTGGACGCATATGTACGTCTTATAAATTTCTGTGGCTTACATTTCGGACACTGGAAAAATCGTCAATTTTTCTGCTAAATATAGGATGCTCCTATGATCCTGCAATTCCCATTGCGACATCAGTAATCTAGATACCATTTATTTTGTGTTTGTTTTCGAATTCATTCAGAAAGACGTATTATTATAAGGTATGCAGCATGACAATAAGATTCTGTCCTCCAAAAGGGTTTACAGCTTTGGAGTATTTCGCACTGAAAGGACCAGTCAGGTCACGATGATCCGAGTTAGCGAAAATTGAGGATACCGGTCCCAAGGATGTCTCTTTTACTACCCGACAGGTTTACAAGCTTGTGATACATCAGTTCCCATTGACTCAGAGAGATGAACGACTTTCGAGTTTTTCAGTATCGAGAGAACAACTTCATCCGTGTCATAGGCTCGGTACAATAATTTGCTAAATCCTTGAGGATTATTTCGGATGCTTGGACAGGAACAGCTCGCATGCGCCCATATCGCTCAAAGGATTAACGTGATATCTAAATAACTTCGTATCATCTAAATAATCTCGTTCCATGAAATGTTAATCAAATAAAATTGAACCGATCAAGTGACCTGGCAAGAAAACTGTTCATAGACCTCGAACAAGCAATCTTATTATTCTTGGTATAGTAGACGGTCCTAGTCAAATCTAAAAAACCGTTTCATAAGCCTATGATACCTAAATTTGTATTTTTACCTTAAAACAATTTCCTTCGTATCTGTATAATTATTTGCTAAATTGTTGAGGGTTATTCCGCCTGTTTGAATCTTAACGGTACGTAAGCTTATGTCGTCTTTATAATTTCGAGCAATGGAGTATCGATCAAGTGAAATGTAGTCCATAAGTATCCGGACACCTAGAAAATTCAGAGAAGTACCGTATCAATGCTATAATAATATAATTATTCATATTTCGGTTTTCGCTACAACTTGTCTAATGGAATAGCCTTCTTTGGTCAACACTATAATAGCACCACGTTCCTGTCGTTAATTCCAGTCCTGAACTCATTGTTGTGATCGTCAGAAATAAACGTATTAACCCTTAACTGCTATAGAACGTCTGTGAGACCGCTCCAAATTTTCATTCATCCCTATTTCCCTTCATGCATCGCCTATCATCTTCTCACGCCATGTACCTTTCAATTAGAATCTAATGTTCGGTCAGGCTTCAGTCTCTTTATTATTGATGTACACAGCAAGAACAATTGGATTTGATCTTTATTCGGCACTTGTATGTACGCAATAACGTAATAAACATTAGCGGTCTGTGAGACCTCCTATAGTAGTTGCGTAAGTTTCAACCTCTGCAGTAGTTAAGGGTTAAATACACTGTGATAAAGTCGTCTAAAATTGTATCACTTCATACACTTCAGTATGTACATACTTTTTTGCTTAACTCTCGTTATAGCAACTTTGACAGCATTCTTTCTTCATAAATATTGCTTGTGTCGTTCAATAATACGTAGCATAATAATTGAAAAATAACATAACAAACCAATAAAAGCACTAAATTAGCAAACATCTAAGTGTCTGGATACTTTTGGACGGTAGTGCAACCGATCTCGAACTTAATGGACTTCGAACAATCGATCTTATTCTCCTTAGTGTAGTCTACGATCTTAACCAAATGTAAAAAACTGTTTCATGATCCCACGATACGTCAATGTCTATTTCTGTCTGTTTCTCCAATAAAACAATTACCTCCGTGGCACAAAGTCTGTACAGCGACTCGCTAAATCCTTTCAGATTATTTCAGCCGGCCTGCTCGGTGCAGAGTGTGTGAAAAATGGCGAATGACGCGGTGAAAAGGTGGAATGATCGAGGAACGGTGTCGGCATGCGCGTGTTGCTCGCATAGCGGCTCGAATAATGGTTGTACAGTGCGGACGAGGCAGCGGCGCGACGACTTAACCGACATATAAATAGCGTTTAGTTTGAAACGGATGCGGTAGAACTCGCGTGCACCTCTTGCGGCGACGATCCGGAAGGCACGGCTCGCTTTTCAAGGAACTTCTCCTTCTCCTACCGCTCTACGCGAGCCACCGTGATCCATGATCCGTGATTCGTGATCCGTGATCCGTGATCCGTGATCCGTGATCCGCGACACCGTGTCAGTGATTTCCGAGGCTTTCCGCGGGAACGATCGAGTTTCGTCGTGCGGATTCGTTTTCCTTTCGAGAAGCCTGTCTGCACACGCCACTCCTCTCACCGGTCGAACGATTCGGTTTCGCTCGACCCCTCCGTTAACTTTTCTTCAAAAGTAAGTTGACGAGCGGTTTGCGTCGCTCCTCGTCGCCGGGCCACGGAATTTCTCGCACCGAGTACATGTGGAATGGTATCGATGCGGGGAAAAGTGTGAACGATAGTGAGAGTCGATCGTGAAAAGAGTGTCTCCGTTGAAAGAGTGCACGTGGTGCGAGCATGAGCGAGACGGCTGGTTGATAATATCGTTGGAAGTTGGGAGCTCTCGCAAAGTCCACAGAGTTGATTAAAATGTAAAGCGGCGGTTTTGTACGGAGTACTTTGTGGAAAATTAGATCCGCGGAGAATAGAGTTCCCTTGCAAACGAACGTGTGTTTTAACTACATTGCGGACGTTCATGTTGATTAAAGTATCGAAATTTCTGAAGGGCGGAATATATCGAGTCATTCCATAAGCGATTGTCCCTGTCTGATAAAACGTATGTTAAAGAGAAACATATCCACCGATTTTGCTTTGTAAAAATTGTACCGTGCATGTGGTGAAATGCGAGGGATGTACTTTCTTTAGTACTTTTCGGGGAAAATTTGGACCACCGAAGCGGAAACCTGTTGCTAACAATTTTGTAAATAAAATTCAATTTTTGGTGGAAAAATATCATGATGGCGTTTGTGACGTTCGAAATTAATAGTATTTACCAATTTCTACCTATTTTGGTAGCTCAACTTTTAGCTGACAAAAAGAAATTTGTTAAGTATCAGTATCTTGATTGAAAAAGAAGATTCAGTGTCTTGATAATTAAAAATAACTGAAGCTGTTCATTTGTTTACGCTTGATAAAGTCATATTTAAAAACGACATTGCTTGTGGACCTGATAAGATTGTCAGTTTCCTTCGACTGTATTAACATACAAAATGCTGAAATCTAGAAACGCGTGCTTGCATAAATAGTCGAAATGCGGTTGAAAGTTCAGGAATGAGTCCAGAACACGCAAATAATGAAAAAGTTAATATAAATTGGTTTACAATAATAGGTGGCACTGTCATGCTCCGCCAACGTATCGGAGAATGTTGCCAGCGAATTTCGAACGTTTCGGAGCGTCGATCGGTACGACTCCTCTCGAAAAATAATTAAAAGAGAACTATATCGCTAACTGGATTCAATTGACATTTTAAACAGGCTTCCGGTAGAAATATTCCAATACTCCGCGGACAATGCTTCTGTTGGATTCCGCAAGGTACGAAAACTTATTCCGACGTTGTCTGTGTAGGAAAATTGATTAACTTAGAACACAGGGGAGGTTTTACGCTCGCGAAAAGTGATTCGAAGTCGTCTGGAAAGCGTTCACTCTAATTTTGACTTGATTTTCTGTTTCTTCGTCTATGCGGAAGCATGCTTCGTTTCTAGTGATCAGTTTTCTCTTTTGGGGATGATTGGAACTTTCGTATCCGTTCGAGAGCAGTGAGAAGTGGGTTGACAATTTGAAATTCTGCAGGCTCGCGTTGGTCTTCGAGATGGCACCCTGAAGTGCCAGATTTACAACCCTTAGGCTCTCCTAACTATACTCGAGTTAGAATGAAGTTCCTCTCCTGTGCATTGAATGATTTTCCTTACAAAATACAGAATATTCAACGGTTCCTTTATTTTTCGTGCCTGAAAAAAAATCTCCAAGGTACTAACACGTAAAATATCTCGTTAACTATTCAGTTTAAGCTCAATAAAGGTTGATTCATTTTTACTCCGAATTTTAGTATAAAAAATATACTATTCCATTTAAAGAAACAAAGTTAGCCAGCGAATCTCTGAAACGTGTGCACCTACAAAAACAGGTGATACGCTGTGTGTCCCTTCTGAAACCATGCAACCGTTCCATGAAACAATTCTTCATAATTTCAAAGTTGTGCAAAGCGAGCATGTTAGGCGTCTCATTCTGCGTATACAGAACCACCCAGAGACTCGATTTACGTTTCGAGGAACGTGTACTCGCTATTTCCACGTTCCGAATTCATTTCCGAAGGAATGGCCAACGCGATATGAAGCACCGTGTTCAGCGTATCAACGGATTCGCGTTCCCGTGCCTTCGCTCGGAGAGAACGTGCGAACGAGTCGTTCGGTTTCGTTTCAAAGTGTCGTGCCCTCGTCGACGATGTTTGTGGTCGTTGATCAATGACGAAAGCAGAGCGCGATTAAATCTAAGAGGATAAACATTGGCATTACCGCGTCGACGGACGTTTGCGGACCCATCAATTTATCGACCTTCCTCTCTCCCAGACTCGTCGCCTTTTAACAGTTTCTCCTCTTTCCCTCGTTTTCTCTTCCCGTGTGAACATACTGTCGAGACGACGGCACTCTAAAGGGGTATTCTCTTGTCTCGGTCTATTTTCAGATTTTTGAACAACAAAACAACATGTTTTTATGACACTTTGCAGATTTACTCATGTACACGACCGGCCGAAAGTGTGGAATCACTGTGAGAATTAAGGGCGAGAGGAACTTTTTAAGAAACGATGAACGTCTTTAAAGTACACGCTTTTAAAATAGAATATATTATTGTTGACATCTGCTGGATTAACGACGGCCCAGTACAAATTTTATCAGGACATTTGATTTTCGTAGAAATCAGCGAGTGATTCCAAACTTTTGGACGGTAGTGTACATTTATTCTACATTCATTACTTTTTGCACATTGTTATCGTCTAAACTGTAGCAGGGGAAGTAGATAGGTTGAAAAAAAATTCTTCTAGGGTGGCTCGCATGATAATTGCAGCCGAAGTCATCTGAAATTAAAAACTCGAAAAAGCTCTTAATTAGTATGAGGGTGGCCAGCGCCTGAACTACAGAAAACGAAAAGAAATGATTTTTGGCAACATGGTACCAATCTGAAAAATGAATCTCGTTTTTATTGATATTTTGAGCTTCGAGCTACTTTCAAAATCCTAAATATTGATACATTTAGTTTCCAGTAGTTGAAATGCGAATTACGTATGCACCGAACAAACGTTAAACATTGCCTAATTGAAGTCTTTTTTTCTCAATTAGCATGGTTCAGAGAGGCCTTAAACAAGATTATATTAAATTTGTTCTTAGCCGCTTTTTTTAGTTAGTTACTTCAAAAAGTAACTAAGGAAAACTGTTATATAATAATCTTGAAGGCCTCTCCGAACAATGTTCTTCGAGAAAAAAAAATTGCAATCCGTCCAGTAAGAGAACAGTTTAAAGTGGTCACGTTAGGAGGATCGCCCTGTATAGCAGTCTGAACGATTCATATTTTATATTCACCATAAACCAAGGAATCATTGCATCGCCCGCGACCGGCAATTTCATACGCACCGACCCAATATTTTCCCACCGATCAAATAGGAGAGCTGTCTGAGAGCATGGTAGAGAATAGAAGCGACGATAGCGCGCGCGCGCGCGTGTGGATGAGAATGAAAAAGCTCGTCTAACTATTCGTGAATGGATGATTGGAACAGAAAGGGCGAAAGCTGTTGGAGGAGGGGCCCCAGGTAAACGGTCTCCGAGGGAAGTGCAACTGTTTGGTAAAGGGCAACACCTGCACCGTGAGCAAGCACAGCATCGTCGCCTCTAGGGGAGAGCTCGCTCGAAATAACTGCGCGACGAGAGAGACGCCGGCGCCGTGCATCGTTAACAAGAAGAGCAAGTCGATCGTCGAGCCGAGCGTACGGCGTGACAACTTCCTCGAAGAAGAGTACTCGGACGAACTGCTCCCCGGTGACTCGACCGGGTCCAGGGATCTCAGGAGGCTCCAACGGGTCATTCGAAAGTCGCTCTCCGTCCCCGTCAATCTCAAAGGTACCGACTCGCCGATCCTCTCTCTCTACCCGCCGCAAACTACTCGACATTTTCTGAACTAATTTCACGCTGACGCGTTGACCAGTATCGTGCTCACCGGTGACTGCCACCTCGAATTCTATTGACATTGAGATATCGACAATACATTTTTCTAGAGAAAAAATCACATCAATTTTTCATTGAAACAGCTTTAACTCATTTTGTTTTCTATTTTTGTTTCACCGGAGCTACTAATTTTATTTAATTACGTAACCTTTGCTTTTTAGTATACTCTGAGCAAATGTAACATTGCAACACTAATATAGACACGCATGCACAATCTCGATTATTTATACATTTTCTTTCCTTTGCGATTTATGGAAAAAAGAGAAATTTATAGCGTGTCTGACCAGCGATGACTGCTTTCACTGTGGCGGTCAACGTGCTAACGTGTTCTCTGTCACAGTGAAAAATTTCGTATCTAGTCAGACACGAAAAGATGAGGTTCTTTTAGAATATACCAATGAGCACGTAAATATTGTATTACCACATGAAATACGTCTTATTGCATACCATCATTGTAATATTAATTTTGTTAAAATTTTTATGAGAATCACCAGTTTCTTGATTGAATCGAATTTGGTACTTGTGTCACCTGATTGAACTTCTTTCCTCCATTTCGCGAGTACTGTCTGCCCTTAAAGTCCCGAATCCTTTTTTTGACACTCCGTATGTACACAGCCGAAGGTTTAACCACGGTTTAGCCCGCTCGGTACAAAGTGAATTCGTCGCGTTGAACTACCCAGTAGCTGAAACTTCCTATCGATTCGCATGAAAATTCATATTTATTAACAAAAACTGCATCCGCGTCGAGTGCAATTGATACGCGAACTCGTGAGAAGACTTGACAAGGGCACTGACAACTGTCGCTGACACGCGTGAACTTTCGAAGGCTATAATCGACCCACCGACAAAGTTGAATCAGCGATCGACTGAGTGTCCCCTTGAAAAATGACGATGCCGAGGGAACAGAGCCGGTAGAGAGGAAATGATGTCCTTTCAGGTCTCTCGACAGGGGAGAAAGGACGAAAGACAGCCGATGAGGGTATCCTGAAGAAGTCTTCCGCTTTCCTGACCAGCCTAGCTCATCCAGAGTGCAGGCTCCGAGAAACGGGAGGAAACGAGGTCTTTCCGAGGCGAGGGAAATCCTGCACGAATGGCTATCGGCCGGAGACAGGATTCTCCGCGAAATATTCTACACTGAAGGGATACTTCTCGACCTGGGGCAGCTTCGGCAGCGAAGTCGAGGTCCTTCGAAGATCGCCGAGCGTTCAAACGTTGCCGGTCGAGCGGAAGAAGAGCGTCCAGGTGAAGAAATCGGTGTCCTTCAGCTCTGACACCAGCTTCGAGGAGAAACGAGCTCCCCTGAGAAGACCAGCCGTTCACGAGGTCAAGGTCTACCACAAGGGTGTCCTGCAAGGTACGTTCTCGTGGCCGTTTTATTCCCTCCAGGATCGAATAGCGATTTTGAGGGAAGCTTGAGTGTGGTTTTGTGGAGTTTATAGATGTTAGGACCGAGTTTGCGATGCGTACGTGGCTCCGCTATTTTTAAGGCTATAAATCATCACCGACGTCCTGGTCGTATTTTTTAGTTATTTATTGCCCGGAAATTAGCAAGTTCCACCTGGACCTGAAAGTCTCGGAGAGTTTCCTCCGCTCTCAATAGCAAATGACGTATTGTAAACCCACGTGAGCGACAGTCTTTGGCACGAGACTTGCGAGTTGGTTTTCCAAAATGGAAGATATGCTTGCGCTACCCTATGCCGTAAATTCATGAGCAGGGCGTACCGCAAACATTGGAAAAACCGCCTTGAACTTCTCATCAGCGTCAACACACACCCGTTTTGGTACGCTGCCTTCTCAAGACATTTTCGGGGAGCGTATAGTAGATTTTTCAGGATGTTAGAACATAAAAAATAGTTAAATCTATGTCAGAACTTCGTATCTTTTTAACTGTTGTCCATCTACATCCGAAATCATGTATAGAGAGATTCATAATAACATGATCTATCGGTATGCAAGAACTCATGAAGATCTGAGCCGACCACTTCGGTAGTTGTTCTTGTACAAACTATTTCAGAACTATTAAAAATACCGGTCAGGACAAATTAACCCTTTGAACTCTTTTGTCGAGTGAGACTCGACATCGATTTTATTCACTGGTACTCCTATGTCGAGTCACACTCGACATTTTTAAATTGCCAGTTTAAATACGTATTATATTTCGTAATATTTTTGTTTACCACAAATATTAGATCTTAGCAAAGTTCCAATGCTGTTTTCAATATAATTAGTAAAAAAAATTGTTTAAATTGGTTCCCATCAACCAACTGTCTTGTGAAGTACATTTTAAATAAAACACTTTAAATAATAGGGAGTTATTGAAAAGAAAATTAAAAAAAATGAGGAGTTCAAAGGGTTAACAAGTGCACTAAGGAATCTGGACTTATTTACTGGCTGCACTTTGGACTTATTATTAATAATTAAAATTTATTGCGTGTCACAAGTACCAGAGTTATTATTCATGAACTCTAGCATCAGGATTTGTAATTAGAGCATAGTTAAATTTGATCATTCGTACGATTATGGCCGATAGTGTATATTAAAGTGTTAATTTCATGTCTGCATAAAAATCTTCAGTCCAGAAACCACGGAGACGTTTGTAGACTTTGTTACCCTATTCCTGTCCTCGTTGTGGAAACATCGATTTCGAAAGATCACGGTCTCACGACTCTGAATGTGTCTGTTTTCCTTGGAGATCCCTCAAGAGGCTGATCCATGTACACGGTGATTCGGCGAGTCGACGAAAAGCGTAGGAAATCGAATTTTCAATTCAAGAGGAAACGTTGATCGTGTCGTATTTTTATCTTTTATTTGACACTCCGCATCGCAGTACAATTATTTGCCCTCTTTCGACTAATTTTCTTTCATTGACCCTTTGAGTCCTGAGAATTTTGCAAAAAGTCGTACACCATGTGCTAGAATTGTTTACGATAGGACGCGCATACAATGTCAATCGTTCAGCTGTGTCAGTGTTCCAACGTTGCAAACCATCTAACGAACCAGATATATTTTATTAAGGCACGCTGAGATAATAATTCCTTCGAATACATAGGTTAATGGCGTCCAATAAACGAGTGTACCTGGACCAGTACGGTGACCCTTAGCATACGGTGGACGATTTCTCGGAACGATCAGATGCGTTCATCGTCCCGAAAGAGTTAATTCCAAGCACCGTACCGAGAAGATGCATTGGCAGTCGGCTTTTACGACCCACCCTGTAC
Organism: Macropis europaea; assembly: GCA_916610135.2. Taxonomy (NCBI): domain Eukaryota; kingdom Metazoa; phylum Arthropoda; class Insecta; order Hymenoptera; family Melittidae; genus Macropis; species Macropis europaea. The sequence goes on along the minus strand of OU744345.1, from coordinate 2,236,422 downwards.
ACACGATGCTCCTAATGCGCGGACAAAGGAGCTAGGATCGAAGAGCGACACAATGTGCCAGAAATAGCAGCGAATGCAACAGCTGTTTGATAACGAAAAAGCAGTGACACAAAGTGCACGGAACGAATCAACTTTTTTAATCCTCGTTGTTGCACATTTTGTTCGATTAAAATAAATAACGTTACAGGCTGTTACGCACGACATCACGTCGGCCGCGTCAAAATGTCCGATTATTGTTTCTTTCGGCCGAAGGCATTGCGAAACGATCGTTTCGTGAAAATGTCGTGCTGGTGAACGCGCTGGTCCCGTTTCCTCGTTCGACTCCAACAGATCGCACGTTTTTCGATACTCTGGCAACAATACGGTTAAAGCGTTTATAAACGAGACCTTATCTGTTGTTTGAACCACGCAATCTTGGGCGATTCGGTTTTAGTAAATAATCAAGCATCAGGCCATCGCATAAATTATGTCGTTTTTAAATATAACTTCATCAAACGTAAACAAATTAACGACTGCAGTTATTTTTAATTATCAAGACACTCAATATTAATTTTAGTGTCGTTGATCAACTACTTCGACGGTTCTTTGATCCCATCTTCAACGAATTTCTATCGTTTTAAGATAATGAAATCTATCGTCTAAGACGAAAGGTTCATTTCAACCACTTAGAATCATTATATTTTGGTCAGCTAAAAGGCTGTCGAGCTACTAAAATAGGTAGGAAATGGTAAATACAACTATAATAATTTTGAGTGTAGCGAACGCCTTCGTGATATTTTTCCACTAAAATTACTTCCTATTTAAGAAATTATTAACAACAGGTCTTTGTTATCCCTCATATTCCACCATATGCGCGGTACAATTTATAAGAGAGGGAACGACATTACTTATGGGATGACCTGACATTTGCCAGGTGATGTTACACTCTATTTTCGATAGCCGAGAGATAGGATTAGTTGAAGCTAGCCTGTGTGCTGTCGGTGTGACTGGTTTTTGAAAATCGTTTGACTTCCGTTAGTCGTGAAACGTTTCGCTTTGGCGTGGGTACGGCCGTTATTAGCAACTTGTGTTGCTGATCGATTCTTAGGTGCAGAGATGCAACAAGGTTCAGAGTGAGAGTTCCAAGTTCAATTCTAAACGACCTTGATGACATCCTCTCCACCTGATGCGCGGAAGTAATGAAATAATTCAGGCCATTCGAAATAAAAAATTGAACATTTCCAAAAGTTATTTCGCAGACACGTTGAACGACGTGGCGGTCACCGGTGACTGTCACCTCAAATTTAATTTAATTAAATAATTATTGATCGTCGCAAAATTCTGAGCAAACTTCATTCTGAAACAATAATGTAGGAACAGAAGAACACGACTGAGTATTCAAATATTTTTTTTCTTTACGATTTATATAAAAAATAGTAGATTGTATCGTGTCTGGTCAGGTATGACCGTTTTCACTGTGACGTTCAACGTGTTAATACTTCATTTTCTGCTTCAGTGGTCAATAGACTGCGGATGTTTGTGCAAACATACATTTTCAGGCTTTAACGCTCTCACGTTGTGATACCTCAGTAACATTTTTTCTTTTTTGGAGACTCGAAGATTATACAGGGTGTCCCCCAGGTTTCCGTACAGACCTTTCCAGTGTGTTCTGCAGCTAAAAGTAAGACTAAAATGTGATATAACAAAAAGTTCATAAACGCTTTATTAAGAAGTTGTAACAAACGGACGAAACGTGAAGTGAACGTCTACATTTCGAAGAGTCGTCCGCCTTTATCGATAAAAGCCTGACATCGTTGTAATATTGAATTTGCCGAAGACCGAATTTCGTCGAATTCTGTCTAATTTTGTCCAATGCGATGTAGATTCTCTCAATTAATTCATTCCGTATCTCATCTTTCCCTGAACTCAGTCAGAGAAAGAGCACCAGGTCTCCTTCACGTTTCATACTTTAGTTATAACTTTTTAACAAAGCACTTATGGACTTTCTGTTGTATGACATTTTATTCTTATTTTTAGCTGTAAAACACATTGGCAAAGTTTGTACAGAAACCTGTGGGACACTCTTTATATCGTATTTCGGTAACTTCACAAGATGAGTACATTCTACATAGTTCGACATGTTAAATTGCCTAAATATTCGCAGACTGATGGTCGATATTAGAGTAACCTTGATCTCCAGTTTTGGAGCAGCTTGTACATAATCTAACGCAATTTACAGATCGTGGATTCCGGGAGACTGCGAACATAGCAAAAGTGCCACCCTCGTGGGAAACACCCTCCGAGGGCCGATCGGCCCTTCTGAGGGCAGCGAGGGATGCCGATGACTCGGCTCTTAACGAAATCGCGAACCGAGTACGGAAATTCGGGCTGGGAGACATGGAGGTGAACGTGGCCGACAGCAGCGGCAGGGTGAGTCCATCCTCCGCCATGAGAATCCCGAAATTTCGTCACGCGAGTAGGCGTTCGATCGCTGAACCTCGATGATGCCTTCTGTTACGCGTGTTCGTGACCCCGCGGATACGTAAATCTGAAAGTATAAGGCGCTGGTGAAATAACAAAGCTCCGTGACGCCAACGGATCGGCTGATTTGTTGCATCCGCGTTTGCCGAAAAAATATTCGACGTTCAGAAATAAGCGTTTGCAAATATACACACTGTTAAGAGAACAGGGGTCTGTGGTTGGTCAACTCGCGACAGGATGCCTGGGAATTCTTCACGAAATTGTTCCTTGCGTCGAGAACGCGTTTCCTTACCATCGATTGTTGGAAATATACAGAAATTACGCAAGGGTGTTCCTCCATTGTCGACACGCGTAACGAGGTCCAACATTGTCTGACATAAAGCTGATTTACACGGCAGAGATTTAAACAACTTGTTTCTACTGGGTCTGCCGGAATGTTCGTTGACAGATGACCCGCTTGTATGCTTGAAACATAAATTACTATAAAAGAAACATTTATTTCGAATTACTCGGCAATATAATTTCCATTGTTGACTATGGCCCGTTGCCATCTTTCGGATAAAGTATCGACGCATGTTATACACATACCGCGATGTTCTTCGTGATTGTGAAGATACGTGTCACTGATACCTCACACGCCTAATTAAATTTGTGTGAGTGGTTGATTTGTTTGACGCGAGGATTGTTGAATCAAGAAGCCGAGGAGGTGCTCGCGCGTAGAATTGTGCTTGATCTAATTTTCATCGAGGTTTTCTGCGGTTGTCTTATGCTAAACATTGTAGCTATTGGTAGCCAATCAACGCACAGAACGGTTGGAAAGCTCTGGGCGTTATGTTTCGCTGTTGATTTTATGTAATTTAGACTCTGCATGCTTCCTTGTCAGATGTCTTCGGTTTATGTTGGATGCGGAGGTTCAGCAGTTCATGATACGTCATTTGCTAGGAAGTTCCTACCGCTGAAAGTAATTAATTTCAACGTTACTGAAGCTTCTCAAACATAGCAGAATCTTTCCTCCGAATCGCAAATGCAGTACAATTGTAGTGTTCTGCAAGGACCTGAATAAATGGTAATCGGAAGGTGGTAGGTTCAAATTCATCATTTGTTCTTGAGTCCTCGAAGACACGTGGTCTGGCGTTATCTTATTGAAGCATAAAACCTTTCTTACTCGCTAAGGATGGCCATTTCTCTTTTATCTTGCAATCCAGTTTGTGTAATGGGGTGCAATATTTCTCCGAATTCAAGATTCTTCCGTGTCATAAAAGTTCGTAGAGAATGGGTCCTCTTCTATCTCACCGGATAAATGAATATCATGACAGCCATAAATGGTTAACACGTGGATTCGATTAATATTTATTTGATCATGTATAATATTAAGAAATATATCTAATAAAGTCTAATATACCCAATAGAAGAATTATGAATATCATTAATAATGTTAATTAAAAAGAGTATAAATCGAAGTGATCTTCATTTTCTATACCAATTAGAAACTCTGTTACGTCCAACTAACACAGCGTGCCACTCAAAGCGTCAAAGTGCTGAATCCTTTGACTCTCTTACGCATTAGGAGAATATTCTGCCACCTGTGGTGCATCTCGACGCAGTATGATGTACGAAAAATGGTTTCAAAGCTTGAGAAATCTCTCCAGAAATATGTTTTCTTTCCACGCATTACTTGTTTATTGTTTCGGACATGTACGCGTCCGAGTAGCCTGCAGTATGTCATCCGCGGAGTCTACAGGATTACCCAACGTAATCTTGTTATTCGCGATTTCTACTGTCACGTGCTTTCGTAGACTTCGTCGAATTTCTGTGAAATTTCTGTTTTCGAAAAGATTTAGCCCGTTGACGTCGAGCGAGCGTTCGCTAAAAAACGGAGCACGACAAAAATTAGCGTACGTCACGAAACGACGGACTTCGTAGACAGTTTTTCGAGTAGCCGGCGGATGATTGATGCAAGGCTGCCGCGGTACAATTTCACCGATATAATTAGACGGAAGCGGACCCGACACGCGAGCGAATTTCAAAGCTCCGCCGGTATTCTTGTAACTTTCCTGGCGTCGAACGCGTTGCTTTCCTAACAGAACGAGAATCGGCAGGAAAATCGTGTCAAGGCGAGGCACGCTGACATAAACTTGAAGACGCGTCATTCTTCCACGCACCGCGTCGAAATTCCATCGAGCCGCCTGCATTCCTCCATGGAAATTACTTCCTCGTCCGAGGGATGAGAGGAAATCTCGTTGGAGAGCGGCGATCCTGAAAGGGACCGAGTATTTCGAACGCTCCCTGAGTGAAATTGTTATCGAACAATTGTACTATCCCTTTGCTTTTTCTGTACATACTATTAACTACAATCTAATCTTCTTTTGAGATTAATCTGCAGTTTCTTTGCGTGTGGTTGGGGAGAGTTAGATTGCTTCCCACTGGAAGCTCCTCATTAGAATTTTATATCTTGTTTGTAATGAGGTCTTGAGGTTTTCTTCTTTTCAATCTACGGAGGTGCGTATCCTGTACTAGTTGTGCTGCTTCGTCACTGCGGTGTTGTTGTATGCGTGTCCTGTGATTTATGGCGTACTTTTTGACTTCGTCTCTGATTCCTTACATTCCTAGATCTGGATGGATATGATCGTTTCTTTTATACCATGGTGCATTTGCAATTATTCGTAGTATTTTATTTTCGATTTGTTGTAGCATTTCAAGGTTTTATTTGCTTGTACAACCCTATAATTGAATACCAAATGTCCATGTGGGTTTTATCGCTGTTTTGTACAGAAGTATCTTACTGTATAAAGATAGTTGTAATTTTCTGATTAGTAGCCAGTACAATTTTTTGAATTTTGCATCAAGCTAGCGTTTCTTCTTTTTTATGTCTATGCCCCATTTAAGTTTTCCTATCCCTATAACGCGGATCAGCGTGTTGGGGCCACATTGAAATTGTGAGTTACGTAGGCAAAAACACTTGAAACACTTGAATTGTGGTGGACTGGTTTTATTTAACTGTTAAATCTGCGGAGAAGGTTAGGCAGGAGTGTAGTGGTGTTTACCTGTTTACTTGTGGGTGGTTCGGACGTAACCGGTGTGTGTTCGTTTCTGAAAATTTCTTCAGGAAAGGTCAAAATTAATTTTGGACACCGTCTATTATACACAATTTACTTTTCGAACGATTTGCTGCACATCTGGTACGTGTGCTGCCAATATTTGAGAATATTATTTCGGACAATAGATTGGACAGTTCTGCGACGAACCAAGGACACCCTTCACGGCCTAGGATGGTTCGTTCAGAAAGTTTTGCAGGTGAAGCGTCTCGATGTCTTCTTCCTGAGGGCCTGTGTACCCCTTTTCACCAATACTGACGCATCTCTCCAACCAATTACTAATTAACAAACTAAAATTCCTGAAAATGGCACGGACAGTCCTCAGAAAACTACCACACACACACACACACACACACACACATCTCATGTAGCGACACCACTCTGGACACATCTCAGGTGTAGGTTAATCAGTCATAAAATTAGTAAAATTGTACAAGATATCTCGAGTGATCCTCATCAACCAACATCTCACCACATCCCACTGACTCCCGCCACATTAATTTGGGATGGAAGCCACGGTCAGATTATGTGAAAGAAACAGTTGATTTTTTATCAACGCCGTATCAAACGATCGACGTGGGTGGAGTTTGGGTATTGCAAAATCATTTCGAATTAGTGATTCGCTGAAGGGAAGTATCGGAATTCGGGAAGCGAGGTGCAAGGTAACCAAGAAAGGAGTATCGCTGAGCAATTCCTGAATGTTGCTGAGGATGAACCTTTCGAGATAGCACCGAGTTTGGGAATTCCCGAATTATTGGCGACATCCTCTCAAACTGGGTAATACTCGTTTGCAAATAAGTTGGATGGTTATCAAATTTTCTTACAACAGAATCAATTTCCAAATACTTTATATCTTCAAGGTATTCGAGTCACCCTCGTTTCGCTATAGTAACATTCATGGTTGAAGAAAAATAAAAAGACACCGTACGGCGAACAGAGAAATGAGCTTGGGACTCCGAATTTACGTGTTTCTGCTATATGCTGTCCTCGAGTCCCTCGATCTGCTCGAATAAATTTTCATATTCCCCGGGTTGGGGCACGCGTTTCGAATTTCTCAAGCAATACGGTTCCGCGTGTAGAATTTCTCAAGCTGACCGCATTCCATATGCGGTGGCATCGTGCTATTATTAAAACAATATTGTTGTTCGAACGCGGTGCATTCGCGTCGAACAGGTCGCAGAGTATAGTCGGCGGAAAAGATATAGCGCGGTCGCGAATTGGACGAGACGTCAGACACATGTTTTGCATGCTTTGAGTGTCAGAACGATAAGTAAAAATAAGAACATGAAATAAGGATTGTACAAGCTCTTCCAAGATCGGAGCCGAAGGAAGTAATTTCAGGATGGTGTAACTGAGCTCCTTTATTACGAAAGATTCAATTCCACTTCTGAATTTTATTTTATTTCTCATCAACAGCGTTGCAGAAGTAAACAAGCTACCATCCTTCAAAATAAATTTATTTTTCGAGCGAATGTAGCATAGTTCCTCAAAATATCCATGAATCACTGTTTCAAACTGTTGAGCCTAGTTTACATTGCTAGAGTAAAGGAGATCGTATACCAGCAGAAGCAACTTGTCTACATAGTCTGCTATTCCATTTTCGACTTAACACAGTTTACACGCAAGGTGAAAATAGAATAATACACAGGATAGTCCAGGAGTGAGCATCGCACGTAATACCCAACAACTACACTCTACTGAACCAAACCTGTTCACACAAGACTAGTAGAGCGCGTGGCAGAGTAAAAAATGCAACGGTAGCAAAAAGCTAGTGACAGAGGTACTATACCAGAGCGCTATCCCACTATACTATGCCCACTACATACTAGCTGTAGTACTCTACCATCCACTTGCCCAATCGTTCGCATGAGACGAAATGACGTTTGCATTTACTCTACCGATATAAGCAAGGCTTTAGAATCTGAGTTCTGAACCCGAACTATCGCAAAAGCTCCTTAACACGGTGCAGCAACGATCGCTGAAGATCGTTTAGAAAGTGTCTGACGGTTAGCAAATCAGATAATCTCAATGACTCTGACGAAAACCGTCGTTTAGGCTAAAACAGGCGCAAGACGTTCTGACGCGTGTTCGGTACGATGACGCAGATAAAGTAATAGCGATCGCTTGAACGTCAGTAGCCACTGGCCACTTAATAAATTGATCCTTAACGCACGGAGCATCATTCCCACACGATGAACAGAGGTCACCGGAAGATCTCTCGAGATCTCGACGTCGAAATTTCGATACGCGATTTCTGTACGTACCCTGTCTTTAGCCTATCGATCGCACGCTGTCCTGCCATCGACATCCGGGCACTAGAAGATCGTATACAAAGTAAGCATCGCGTATACCATACCGTTCGAGTTGTTACGGAGTGGTTTTTAGGATATGGGAGTCGAAAAGTCGGATTGGTCAGCCCAGAGCCCCGGTTTGAATCCTATTAATCATCTTTGAGATGAATCGGAGCGTCAGTTACGCGAAGACCGTCCAAGGAACGAAGCTGAACTCGTGGCTGTGTTAAAGACTGAAAGGAAGAACATTACACCGAACATTTATCAAAAATTGGTGGAGAGTATGCCACGAAGAGTAAGAGTCGTCATAGAAGCAGAAGGTATTAGAAACACAATGAAGCATGTGTTTTTTCTAGAACCTTCGTGTCCGAATATTAATAGTAGGGTACAGTAGATAGAGGTATAAGATGATCCCATAAGTAATGCGAGCATTCATCTCTTTCTGACAGAGTTAAAACGTTTTGCTTAACAATGGTTGATCCTGTATGTATCTTCCATCATTTTCTACTTGAACAAATTCTTCTTCTGAAAAATTCTTGCGGTTTTAACGTGAAGAATTCAGAAAGGATTCTTCTGGCTTCGTCAACATTTCCGATGTGTTTTTCGTCTAGGTGATTCTGTAAACTCCTAAAAAGGTGGTAGCCCGATGGAGCGGTGCTAGCAATGCTTGCATATCCTAGCAAACACCGATCGTAAGCTAGACCTTCCGTTGATGGTTTCGCCGGTGGCATAAACGGTTGTCCATGGCTTAATCTCGGTCTCTGAAGTTCGACGTTACGATAGAACAGCCATTTTTCCCATAACAATCCTGTCCAGAGACGAGAAAGCACACTATGGCAATCCTCTTTCCTTCATTCGCAACATTCTTCGGACAACTCGTGCGGTACCCACTCTCCCAATTTTCTAGACTTTCCAATTTCCTTTAGACGTCTGTGCGCAGGTGAATGTATCGAATTGAGATTCTCGAACTGTTTCTGGATAATGATAGCTGAATTTAGCTCAACTGTCGTCCTTGATGAGTCATCATAAAACTCAACATGACTTGCAGGCTCAAATTTCCCGTTCGAAATTCCTGAAACCACCGGTATACCTCTATCTCAGTAACTACACTTTTATTTTATGCGCATGGTGCATAATACTAAACGTTTCGTATAAACTGTCACATCTTCTGCGAAAATAACAGCATGCCTTCTCGAATATATCTTCAGTCGATTAAATTTCAAGCTCGTATAAAATTATTTACGGTAGCCCTGTTTCCGTCAAATTCTGGAACGTCACTGGCAAACAATTACAGTTTACATCGGTATTTATACCGACAGGGCACCTGTTTAGGAACACGATGTTCCACCGTTTTATTGCTCAGTTCCCGCTATACTCGCATTTCTTACGGGACGATCTGACATTTCACCAGGCCGGTCGTAAACAGTCGGGGAAAAAGAATGAAAAGTAACAGAGCGATTGACGTCGGGGAAATAACGGTTCCTTTGAAAAGCTCGGTTGCGTAACCGACGTGTTTCCCGCAGAAGTTTCTCGGTAAACCGACATTCAGATTGTTTGTTTGCGATCGCAGACCGCCATAAGCTACATGGCTGGAAACGGAGCCCCGGCGATGTTGGAGCTGGCCCTGTCGTTCCACGGGGTGGATCCGAATATCCCCGACAACGAGGGCAACACGCCTCTGCATTTCGCCGCGCAAGCTGGTAAGCCATCGCATTAATTATTTATTTATTTATGACCGAGGTGTTCCAGGTTTTAACGGGAAAACCGTGCCAGTATGTTCCGCGTGTACGAATGACACAAATATATTATAGGGGCTGAGTCTGTTGCAGAGACAGAGAGAGACTAGGTGCTTGAAGGTCGTCTCCTTGACTTTCTTGACACCTTGCCTTGTAACAACTGTCACATTTGTCATCACAATTTTGCTTCAAGCGTTAGAGAAACACGCGTTCTTGCACTGATTTATAAAAATGAAGCTAACATAGACTCCTTTGGTTGCCGAAGGATCGTCAAAAGCACACTGCATGTTTTTTAGCGTGTGCTTTGTTTATCAGACCGCTGAGACACTTGAACAACTAACTATAGCGCGCTTGGCGATTGATAAAATCGGAAGGCAAGGGGTTAAGTGCTGCTTATTTTGCATTCTAGGCTACGATGTAGCACAGGTTTTTACTTTTACTTTAGGTGGAATTTTATATGTACTATGTTTTAGTGCGACTGTGTAGATGAAGAGTGACCCTGAAGCGTCTATTCAGGGTCTGGGACAGGTTGTATAGACTCTGTTCTGAGTAAAGATAGGAAAAAGTGGAAGAGGAAACTTTTGTATCTAATGAGTTCTCCTGTGACGCGACTTATATTTATTATTTATTAAATAATATTAAATTCGTTTCACTGAATTGTAGTAATACAGCTCGTATCAATACCAAACTTATATAAATGTCACTGACTGTTGTTTTATTATACGGATACCGAGTCTACTGTTGTTTTCTTCAAATTAATTTACAGAATGTACTGGCATAGTGGTGCAGTTAAAATCTGGGACACATTTACACACAATACACATAATAAATTGAAATTATGTCGCTATACCGTTACCAAAAAAAATTGATCTTTGTATCGAAATTGTTTGTTCTATTAAACGTTCTGGTAATTAGATCTACATAGTGTTTGGCCATCATATAAATAGTACTCGAAAATCAGTTTTTAACAGATATTCATCCAGTCGTTGTACAATTTTATATAACAATTTGAAAATAAATTAACATTTATGTAGAAAGAAATATTTTGGTTGCCTGTTGTAAAATAAGGCTTACAAAAGTAGTCGGCTGTCAATAGAATAAAAATAAATTTCAATACCGTCTTACGTGTCCCCTATCTTTTATGATAGCTCTTCATGCATTTGACATTGATTCTACAAGTATGGTCGTAATTGTTGGAGTCATTATGTAAAGTAAAGAGTTTAATTGCCTGTTGAAACATAAATAAATGAAATATTTTACTTCAAACTGTAGAGTTCTGCGTCGCAATTATAAACTACTAATTCTTAATACTGAATATAAAATAAATTAGAACTAAGTAAATATGTTTTGCAATTGCAGCAAGCGGCCAAGCACTTTCATGATCAACTGGTCACGATTGAATCCTGAGTTTAACTTATCAAGTTTAAATAACTGATGATTTCTAAGCCTTTGTCGAGTAGTGCTGAATCTGATAAGCGATAAAAGCTGAGGACAAGAAGTGCGTCATTCTCCCATTATGCGCTGAAGCATTATGGAAGAACACTTTAAGCCGGCAAACGTCATTTTCGGAGTGCTTTTTATCGAAATTTCCGCACGCTTCGTTCGGTAAACAGGATCGAGGAGGCGTTCTCGGTTGATGATAGTTTGAAAATGTTTGCGTAGGCGTCCGATTTACAGGGAATCGCAAAAATACTCGGGCCAAATGAATTTCTTGACTTCAGTTTCCTGGTGTGCCAACTAACAGCACCGAAACTTTCAACTACGTTAAACGTTACTCCTTTCTTTATTAAATCCAAAAGAAAGAGATTAAAATGTTTCAACGATTTGGCAAATCATCGTAGACATGTCAGAGATCATTATCATGGCCCAGCGTCTTCCCTTCTTCTTCTCGTTTTTCGACAGGATAAGCGATCGGGCAAACTCCAAGGATTCTTCACCGAAAAATCACAGGACATGCAAACGTCTAATGTCGTGTCCCTCCATTTCCCAATAGTTATAAAAAAGTTCTAAAAACGAGGGGGCGTCGGTCAGAAAGGTAGCAATCGAGCGTGTTAGGGTGTGTTTTTAAGCAGATCTTTCCTTAGCCTATTTTGAGGGTATACTTTAGGAAGTATTTTAAAAAAATTAAAGAACATATTTTTATGAAACTTTGCGGATTTATTAATATGAAAATTTTTACACCGAGGATGTAGACAGGTTCGAAAACTTTTTCCGGGGTGATTCGCGCGATAACTGCTATTGAAGTCGTTTGAAATCACAAACTCAAAGAAACTCCTAATTAGTATGAGTGTGGCTAGCGCCTGAACCACGGAAAACGAAAAGAAGTGATTTTTGACAAAATGACATCGATCTGAAGAATGAACATCGATTTCTTACTAATATTTTTACCTTCAATCCGCTCTAAAAATCGTAAATGTTGATATATTTCATTTTCTGTAGTTCAGACGCTAGTCGCACTCTTACTAATTAAGAGTTCTCCTGAATTTTTCATTTCAGATGACTTGATTGGGAGTTATCATGCGAGCCATCCGAGAATAATTTTTCCAACCTGTCTACTTCCCCGGTGAATAATTACTATAGCTATTATTAAGTATCAGGTTATCTCATAAGTGATGTCGTTCCATGTTTTATGAAAGATACTTGAACAAAGTATGAATATATTACTCGATTTTATCTAATGAAGATTTAACGGTGCACGTAGAGGAATCTCTCAGATGTATATTATTTGGAATTTTTCAATAAAAATTTTGACTATCACAGTTAACACCTGCAGCCAACAATGTTATAAATCAGACGCAAGTTTCGGTGAAAAAATATCATGTTGGCGTTTGAGAAACTGGAAACTTGTACGTATCAGCTGCTACCTGTCCAGGTAGCTCGATAGTTTTTTACTTGACAAACAATTCAATGATTACAACCGGTTGCAATGGATTTCAAATGAATCGTCTTAATACTATGGAAATTTGTTGAAAATCGAATTGAAGAACTGCTAAAGTAGTGGAATATAGGACACCAAAATTAATGTTCAATGTATCGATAATTCAAAATGAGTGCAATCATTCAATTACTTACGCTTAACACGTTGAAAGCCATAGCGGTCACCGGTGACCTACACCTCAAATTTATTTTCATTGAATAATAATTAATTGTCGCAAAATTCTGAGCAAACTGCATACTGAAACAATAATGTAGGGACGCAAGAACACGACCGAGTACACAAACCTTTTTTTGCTTTACGATTTATATAAAAAATAGTAAGTTATATCATGTCTGATTAGGTACGGCTGTTTCCACTGTGGTGTTCAACGCGTTAGTCACACTTAAAAACGACGTTACGCGTGACCCGACACATCCATTTGTACTCTGCAGTTACGAGCGATGAAAGTAAGATGATTACATTTCGAGAGTATTCACTCGATCCTACTTCGCTGCCTGACAGCGCAGTTCAAAGATTTCGGCCACGTGGCGGGCATAGGTTTTGTAAACAGAACGCTAGAAGACACCGCTATAAGCGTAACGTCAAATTTTACGCGCACCCGATGCCGCAACGCTTCCTCCGCGTCACCGCAGCCAAAAATAATCGACGTTAGAGCACTTGAAGCACGCGTGTTTCTCCGTGACGCGCGTCGACGGACGTTTCAAGCCAAAGCACGTTACGTCGCCCGAAATATGCGGCCGCGCCGCACCGCGCCGCTTCGAATTCCCGAAGGACGTCAGCCAGCACTCGATTTAACCAAAGGATTAAGTCGGAGCGACATGGACGCGTGTACAGGCTACGAAGTCCTGTCACGAAGTCTACAGGTGCACCCCAGAGAACGAAACTGTCGAGAAATATGTCATAAACACGGATCTTAAAATTCTTTAGCTGTGAAGACGAAATGTTCTTACGAGTACTACGATATGCAGGGTGTTTCATTTTAATGATTTCACCTGAATATCTTCGAAATTATTGGTGATATCGATAAACATTTCAAATGAAATGTTGGATGAGTTTATGGAGGATATAATGTGGTGTCAGTAGTTTTTTTATAGGTGGAGGCGCAGCGGAGATATGACGATCGCCTTCATTTTCTTAACGCGTTGTCTGCCACAGTGAAAACAGTCATCGCTAGTCAGACACATCAGAAATTTTTCTTTCCTATATAAATCGTAAAGGAAGAAATGTTTAAGTATTCAGTAATATACATGCGTACATATTTTGGCGTTGCAATGTTAAATTTCCTCAGAACATAGAAAAAATCGATAGTTATTTAATTAAATAAAATTTGAGGTGCCGGTCACCGGTGACCACCATGGCAGCCATTTTTAGGAATTAAGAAAGAAAAAGTATGATAAATAATTTGATGAGAGTTTTGGTGTATTGTTAAGGATATCTTAAACTATAGAAATGTATATGTTGATTTTAATTCAACATTGTAGATGCCATTGTAGGTTGATCAAATTCGTGCCCTCAAAACATCCTCCAAAACGGTGGGATGCCTAGCTCCTAAACCGTTGTCTGATATAAAAAACAGTGTACAATGACGGATTATTAAAGAGCACAAAATTTCCTAATTTTAGTGCACCTTATATATTTCATGCTATTAGTAAAAATACTATTAAAAAATAAATATTTTCAAAACCCGTGTGAATGAAAACAATTATTTATTTTTGAGTCACAGAACTGCAAATTATGTGGCAGGATTTCAGACTCATCCGGTACATATGTTTCCACAATTCCTCTGGCAAAACTAATAATCAAGATTCAATGTATTCTATTTTATTACTCTGCATCCATCGAAAAAATCTCAACCCCTTACCATATGTAGCATATCAAGAAATATTTCCTGCTCAGAAAGTGCTCAGCTTATAAATATTCTGTCATCGGACTACCACTCCCTTTTTTTATTCGATCCAGGCCAAACGGAGTGCCTGAACATCCTGCTCCAAAGGTGTCCGGACATCGAAGTGGACGCCAGAAACGCTTCCGGTTTCACCCCGTTGATGAAGGCCGCCCTCCAAGGTCGAACGAAGTGCGCCAAAATACTCTTATTCGCTGGTGAGCTAAAGCGTTCCTTTCCTTCTGAACTGTGTCAACATTTGTTGTAAAAAAAGGGGTGACATGTTCAAAATAAATATATAGGTGCAAATCCGACGTTGAGGGACCACGGGAGGGGACTCAGGGCCGAACAATGGGCCAGATTTTGCGGAAGATACGTGTGCGCCGAAGTGATCGAGAGGTTCGCCAGGCATCGACTTCTGGAAAGATCGACCTCGTGTAGATGGGGCAGCGAACCCGAACTGGCAGCTAAAGTTCTACAAGGAAAGGTAAACACGATGATTTCTTTCAGCGATGGGACTGATCATTTTTTATTGAAATAACTGGCGCGAAAACCCTAACATTTTGACAGCGGTGGTATCTAAACGCTTTGATATACCATTACCGGAGTAGTTTTAACACATTGACTGCTACAGTAAAACCTTCCATACCTGGTCAGACATATTGTAATATAACGTTTCAAACACAGATAACGATGAAAATAATTATATAACTATTCAATTTCACAGCTTTGATCTTCTATTCATATTACAATATTAATTCTATTGAAAGTTGTATTAAAAATTAGTAATTCTTTCGTTAAATAAAAATTGTTGCACTGGTCACCGGTGAACCCTACGGCAGTCAACGTGTTAAGGGGTAGAAAAAAAATTATATCTCTGCCAATTTTCTAAATAAAATTTTTAAATTTTGAGGATATCAAGAAAAAGGACCATTATGCGTGTAACAAGAGAAAACACGTATTCACTTTTTATTTAATTGCCGTGACAATGTTACCACGGTCGAACTCAAAGCGTTAATACATTGAATTCAAGTGAAAAGTAATGTATTTTAAATATACAGGGTACAAAAATACATGGCTCCTAAGTATAGCTAACAATAAAACAACTGATCGGCAATGTGTTAACATTCTAAGATCTGCTTATACTCATCAGCGACTATTTTTAAACCAGATAAAATAAAAAAATCGCGCGTCCAGGTCCCCACCTCCCCTTACAATACTTTCTTCGACGCGTGCTATAGTTCTACAGCTACTGTTTCCTACCCACAACTTTGAATTTTCATTTTTAGATTGAAAGAAAAACAATTTAGTGTATTTTTTAGTTTCCGCTTAAATAACTGATACACTGTTTCTTGCAAAATTCATTTATTCGACTCTACCGTCAAACGATACCCGGAAATCTTCTTTATTATCCCCGTTTTCTGAGGATTTGTTACTCATACTAGATGTTCCTCACAACCATAACCTCCTTGGTATTTTATATCATTTTTACAATTTAATACATCTGGAATTGGAATAGTATAATAGATACATAACAATTGCTGTTGTAAGGACTAGGCACTAATGACAAGCACTAAGCACTTCAAAGTCACATCCTCATCTTAATTTTATTGAATATTCTTTAATACGCACTCCAGCATACGAAGTCCATCATCTTTCACTTTTATTATAATTTTCAAACTGATAAAACTTTCGATGCAGAACTGTGCTCGAATCTTATCTGTATCTGTGCAGGCGACCTTGAACTGTCTACTTTCGGCGTCCATGCTATAGCACACGACATAAATAGGAATCGTATCGTTCAGACTATTATAATTGTCTCGTTGATATCCCAAATAAGAAGCAGTAGTTATATTATATCAGCGCCACGAGAAATGTTGTCAAATCCATCCTGCTGATCAAAGAACAAGTTATTTCGATACCACTTAGATGCCATAACATGACGCTTGGGAATCGATACGTATTGATATTAATCCTTCGGCTGCGATGATCTTACAAAGCCTCGAAGGTGATCTTCACAGAGAATATTTATATACCGCCATATTTGCCCTCTTGAGCAGTGCAAATTTACCCTAAGACATTTTGTTCTATCTTTTCATATAAGAACGTATAAATAATTGTAACATTTGTTTGATATAAACCCAAGAGTATACAGCAGGGGGTGAATGATTAGTGATAGTACCTTTAATTAGACTACATCTATTTGGCTCAAGCTATGATTACACTGAATTATTTTAACTTTTAACTCTAAACTCTGGACTCTGTCTCTTTACTCTGAACTGTGCACTATTTTCCAACTATTAACCAATTAACTCTCTTTCCATTCGAATTCCGATGGTTCTGCCTCATTCTCAAACTAAACCTTGAATCTGTTCCTAAAAATTACTTGGTTACGTTCGCCCCACGACCATTTTCACACCTCAGCCTCTCGAACTTTGTCACATTCCTCAGTCTAGATATCGGTCCAAACATATTTCGCATCTTCTCGTGTCGATCACTATCACAGTTAGTAACACTCGGTTAAAATACTTGCATACTCTAAATAATATATAAAAGAAATAAAAGTGTATCATTGGATCGGTTCCATCGCCGTTCCCGTGGGTTCCATCACAGACTAACAAGAAATAACGAACAACTCGAAACAGGTGATGCCCATGCCCACGATGCCCCTCTCACCACCGTCTTCAGGGCTGAAGTCGAAGATCAGAAGAGTCTTTCGAACCACCTCGGGACCAGATCGACATTTTTCTCTGGTCTCTCAGCTGACCAGCGCTGCTCTTTGCGCGAGCAGTCCAGCCTTACCGAAATCCAGCGAAGTTCCTCCGGTTGTCAAGAGTCTTCTGCGACCACTGAGCGTTCCACAGTTGAGGTACCGATCTAGATTCTTAAGCTTCCGCCTGTTAAACGTTGAACACGAGTTGACTCGTCATTTGAGATGAAGAAGGATTTTCTATTGATCGCAGAATATTTTTTGTTAAATATCTTGTTACGTTAATGGAGGAAAATCGCTATTCCATTGTAGAGACGATTTTTATCCATTTTTAACAAACAGAAAACATTTTGAAACAAGGAGTGCCCCGGCTGCGCTGCAATAAATTACTGGACTCGATTGGAAAACTTTAATTCATCCATCATATTCGTCTAAATTGTCTTCAACGTAATCATTTATTTTTACTGCAAAATCACCCCACGAACTTTCTGTGACATCCAATAGCAAGAGCAGTTCTTCTAACGTGTCTGACCAGTTGCGTCAGTTTTCACTGCACCACTGAATGCGTTCAGTTCAATCGAAACATAAGTGCATCGTATACTACCCCATTGAAATGTTTCAGGGTGACACTGGTCGCGCCACAGGACTTTTTCGACCAGGCGAAGGAGAAGTACGGAACGAGCTTCTCGGAGAAGATGGAGAACTCGGTGAAGCCGTCACGGTCGAAGAAGAAAAGCAAATAGACGGACGCAACCGACACACGGGCGGGCAGCGGTGGAATCACGGAAGATCATGCGATCGTTTGTTCGCGGAAAGGCCTGAGAATTCGCGAGATCGTTCGCACGCGTCTTGAAACCGCGAACGTGTCCATGTACTTTCTCTCAGAGCGTACGCTTTCGATCAAAATCTTTCCGCTGTCTTTCGCGTGCTGTGAAAACGAGGATCGGAGCAAAATCGAGTCTCCTCTTTCCCGGAGAATGATTTCGAGCGGCGTCACGCGTGCCACACCGGCTGCTCCGGATCGTGTTTTCGGTGTAAACGGCGTGGCCGAACGCGTAAACACTCGAGCCGGTCGAATTTATTTTTGCTTTACGATCCCGTAACCGCGGGCCGTGGCAACTTGTTGAAAGTCGGGAACACCAAAGAATCGACCACGGTCCGCTGTCGCTTCTCGAATCGCGCGGTGAAATCGATTTCAATCGTATAGCTTTAAGCAGAACGTCGTGTTTCACCCTTTCGCTGCGGCGGCGTCCGGCCCGCATCGACGATATTGTGCCCTGCAAAAGGTGGTATGATGCTTAATGAGGCTTAATAACGTTGACTGCTTAAAAAGATCGTAAAGGATCGAGTTGGAAACTGGAGAAAAGACGATCCAATGAGTCGGTTAACACTTTGACGGCCGCTGTCACGTACATGTGATTCTGTTCTTTCGAACAATACCCTCGTCAAACAAATAAATATACCAAATGACATAATCAATGCCTCAAATACTAATGAAGTGGAAACTGTAGAATATTAAAAATGAAGAGAATAATGTAACATGCTTAGTTACTTAACACGTTGACTGGCACAGTGAAACTTGCCATACCTAGTCAGACACCTTATAAAATGCTTTTTTGAATCTACATTGTGAAGAACAAACACAGTAACCTGTATGATCGTATACTTGCCACTTCCTAGTATTATTGTAACATTGACATCAGACAGAATTTTGGGAAATTTAATAATTATTTAATTCAGGAATATTTGATGTGCCTGCTCTCGTAACCCTGCGTGAGAGTCAACGTGTTAAGAATTCTTGCAAGAATTTTCAAAGATAACTAGCGTTCACGAAATATTAGCGGGCGTCAAAGTGTTAAAACCGCGTCACCTCCTCTTTTAATTGTCACCCCAACGATTACTCTATGTCACCAAGGGCCGAGCCAATTCAAATTTGAAACGTGTCAGTCGGCTCTGCGCCACCCTGCATTCTTCCAGTACAAGAAGAAAGTAAAGTTTAACTAAAAAAATTAATTTAAAAAGCCACAACGTCTAACAAGCAATTTGTGGGATTACAGTCGGTGCTGGTACCCACAGGTCATTGTAGTCGTTCTTAGAATTAGCATCCAGAGATCGTTTTTGGCAGGCAACCATAGTCGCTGCCAGCAGCGAAAGGGTTAAGGCGAGACTCACTCGGAGATTTTTTAAACTCACGCAGAACGATGTTTTGTATCTACGTAACTATTGTCAAACGAACTTTGAAATAAACGTCTTGATATTACGGCCGTCGCACTCATTTTCATGGCGCTGCTGCGTTCAGTTTTGGGAGCTGCAACGATCGTTTGAGGCAGGTCGGAGTTGGCTTGTTTCGTCGCGGTTTCTATATTTACACAAATAAATTTACATGTACGTATAAACATTTGTGTTCTGTGCTTGCCAGGCAACGCCGATTCTCGCAACACCTTCGACAAAAGTGTCCACGCATTAAAACCAGATACAGATCCGGTTGATACAAAATGACATTTGTTTTTCAGAAGCGACGAGGTTTCTGTGTCTCGTCCGCATCGTTCACGAACCAAATCGTTCCATAAGGAATGTTTATAACTATTTAAGTATCCGTGTAGCCGTCGACGATACGAACAAATGTCTACGGGAAAAATTTTAGCTACACAGATATTTAAGATAGCGTTCCAGGAATTTTTTGTTCGGATTTTAAACATCTGAATGAAACGGGTTTTTTTTTAAGGCTACCTTATGTCTTTTGTGATTTACAATGATTTGTTTCACAGGTGGTTCGTTGCCGTTTTCTCAACGTGAATGCAGTTTGCTATTGCTGAGACGCGGGATCGGGCACCCTAAGGTCACTTCCTCCTCTTCATTTCGACAAAATTTATTCACACTGCGCTCTAGAGTACAATGTTCATTACTTTTCACTTTCATTCCACGTTCCAATGTGACAAACCCTTTACAGTTGCACTTCATTTGCTCTATATTTTAGTGTAAATAAGCAGACGAGAGAAGTGACCTTGAAGCGCCTATTTACGGTATCTGCAGTACATTGACAATTTACGTAGAACTCTTCTCTGCAATCTTTTACACCGTACGCTTGTTTCTGCGATCTCGATTTGTCTTGAAGGTTGCTAAAAGAACGGTTAAATAACAAAACATATGACTTAACTTATGAAACCGCTGGATACACCCTTATGTGAAACTGTTGCGATCGAACGAGTCACTGGCTGATTCAACATGGACGATCCATGGAACACCGGAGTCACTGTTCTCGGGGTCAGCTAATTTACAGGGTGAATAGCGTGAAAAAGATCATGGTCACGGCTTTCATGAGTGATTCTCTAAATCACGTTTGATGGACATCGATAAATAAAATTTGTAAAAAGTTATAAAATGAATAGAATGTCCAGAGTTTAAAGAAACTTTGATCTTCGGTCTCAAAGATAAAATCAATTTCGCGGCGTCGTTTTCGCAAATAGCCATCGAACGTGACCTGAAGTCTCTCGACACCCGTGATCATGACTTTTTCACACTCTGTACAAACGGATGAAAACACGAGACGCGGATCACTCGGATTTCCTGTTGCGGCGTTGCCTGCGGTTCTTCGCTTTCGAAAGGATTTCGTACGCCTGCTGAATCTCCATGAACTTCTCTTGGGCCTGCCGCCTTTCCTGCTCGGTGCCCTTTATCTTGTCGGGATGATTGTCCCTCGAAAGGGCTCGCCAACGAGACGTTACTTCCGACTGCGTGGCCGTTTGGCTGAGTCCCAAAACCTGTCACGTTAATCAAAGATCAGTGTCGGTGAGCGCAAGATTTATTATACAATACTATAGCGGATGCACAGAAGCTGTAGGAGCAATTTTAAAAACACACACCCGAAAGGTACGGTTGGAGATTGCTTGAATCTACGGTATGTCGGATTTAAGTGCATATTGTGGAATTATTTCGTGAATCAGTAAAAATAAAAAGTTTGTAGCGATATGTTATGTGGTACACATTGTTTTTATAGAGATTTAAAATATTCTATTAACTTTGTTTAATAGGATATTTCAAACTATTGAAAATAGGAAAACATTATTTACACAGGAATTGCTTACTCTGGAACGGAATATTATAAATACGGTACAGTTTTTTCATAGACAAAGGCGGTTGACATCAAATCAGACTCAATTTCTTTCTCTGCTCTCGATGTCCCCGCAATAAGAAACAAATCCGTTCAAGAACTCACTTTGTAAGCATTTATCTCTCCCCGAGGATCACTGAGATCCACCAGCTGGGCCCACGTGGCCCAGAAACCCTGATGCGTGGCTTGGTTCCACGTTGCCTCGAGGCTCGCCTGAAAACGCAAATCACAACTTCAGAACATTTGGAAACTCCGTAACAGACCAGTTTTCTATAATGTTTCAACGAACCTTAAGATCGAGCCATATAGGAGACGTCAGGAAGTGACGAATAGCTTCGGACAGTTTGATTTCTTCACCCTCGCTGTCGGTGATGACAGCATTGAAATATAAGTAGCTGCTGATCAGAGACAGGTACACCGCGACAGCCAGTCCAAGGTAGAAGGCTCTTCGAACCAGGCTTCGTTTCTTTCTCGGCTTCAATCTCCATTCCTTGCTGAACGAGTCGAAGCTCAGACTGGAGGCTACGACCATCAGGAAGATCCACGCGGTGTCATCCCCGATGTACTGTAGGGTCGGATAGAACGCGTACGCTGAGAACAGGGCGATCCATATGGATCCTCGCTCCCTGCCGATGTTTCCAACCATCCATACACCTGATCGAACAGAAAAGATAGAACTCCGTGTCGAAGGAACGATGACGGAAAGTCTAATTTCTGGAGACGTTTCCAAATCTGAATTTGGCAAAAAATTCTGAACCCTTCAACTGCGAATAGCGCTTTTAGGCGCCCAACGCTAATTGATCTACCAGTACGAGCGAACAGCTTTAGGTGCTCCTCGTATGTTAAAAACAAATGCCACGAAATGATCGGCATTATCGTTATCGGATTAATTATTATTTTAATTAGAAAACTAATTTGGGTGATTACCGTCATTAGTAAGGAAAGAGTAATGCGTGGCAGTGCTCGTGACGATTGCTGTCGCCTCTGCGCCGCGCGCAGGGGACAACATGCTTCGGAGTGCTCCGTAATCAAAGGGTTAAACTGCAGATACAATATGAGCTGTCCAACAAATTTTGCACACCACCGAACACGACGATTCGATATTGCCGATCAATAAAAAACAATAAAAGTGTTCCTTTTTTTTCAGATTTTATGTATTGATCATTCACAAAACTGGTGCGAACAAGAAAATTCGATTTGGTGGTGACACACATTCGGTCTCGTAACTTCGCAACGCTGTTATCGGCTAGTTGCGCGAAGTGAATAATCGGGTCGTTAAAAATGAACAACGAGATAAGTTGAACGAGCTTATGCGGACATTATTGACCATAGGCAGTTTCGTAGTTTTGTAGAAATTTTTACCTAAAGCGATGACGGAGGGCGTCAGGATTAGCAAGTGTCTAAAATTAATCCCGAATACTTCATCCTCAGGAATGGCACTGCGATACAGTTCCGCCCACAAATATGCAACAGCATTCGCGGCTGCGAATCGCACCGTCGAGAATGGCGGCTGAAACACCAAATATAAATTTACTACGCAGGAATAGTAACGAAACATTAATCTTCTTCTTCTTATTTGTGCACAGGGTGTACCGCGTAAAACAGGCTCCCTAATTATTTTCTCTGGCTGTGACGGTACGAGAAACACTTCATACGAAACTTCAAGGGTTTCAAAGGGCGAATAAAATAAAATAAAATAAAAATTGTCTTACAAATGTCATTTTTTTCTGTTTTTTTTCAAGTTCACCGAAGTTTTCTTACATCGGCATATTTTTTTCTACCGTATGTTGCAGCTGACATGACTGTGCATTTAGACATGCACAATGGTATGACTTTAAAATGATTTTGGCGTCTAAAACTTTTAATCAAATACGAAAATTTCTACGATCGATTCCACAGGTTTCGACGAAACTGGAAGTCAATCCGAAAATGTAAATAATAAATTCATGTCAGCTGCAATGTACGATAGAAAAGAATATGTACATTCATGTAAAAAGACCTGGATTGTCTTGAAAAAGAAAAACATAAAAAAATGGCATTTATAAGAAAATTTGTTCTATCTTAATCACCTTTTGAAACTATCTAAAATACGTATAACGTGTTCCTCCTACCGTCACAGCTAGAGAAGATAATTAGGCGGTCTGTTTAACACGGTACACCCTCTACAGTAGGCATGCTCATTTAGCTGTCCAAGGTCGTACCTATTCACGCAAAATGTCTTCTCTCTTTTAATAGGATCTTTAATTTTAGTTCTAACGCATTAAATCTTACTCGTCTTTCTCTTTCACTTATTTATACGTTGGCACACACTCGAAGTGAAATATTGGAGAACTTATAACGCATATATGGAAATGACGTTGAACAACCCAAGTTGAATGCTTCTGCAATAGAATATAGAGTAGCCCAAAGTTTGGCTACCTATTCAGAATCACCATGTGTGTACTCGGAATGTATGCACCCTTTGTTCAGGCAAGCCTAAATATAACAACATATACAGTAGAGCCTGGATCATGCGAATTGAAATTAGTGACAAGATAAAATACACGATGGTATAAAATTAAGTATGTATACAGTGTCACTGATGATCATTTCAGCTTGCGGCCGACACAGGAAAACCAATTTTCGGATAATCGAGATCCGCTGCATGCAGAATAATTCAAAGAATTGAAAAGAAACAAGAAAGAATCACATTCTGTAAAATAATTTTGAATCCCATGCGAGTGACAATGAACGTATCATCAAACTCATTTTCATTAACCGAAGAAAAACTGTTCGTTGCATTGCATCATTCGAATCTATCGGATTATCTTAGAAGCAATGTCGTTTTCTACCGTACATAGTATGCGTTAAACAAATAAATACGTATGTATTATTGAATTTTATTCCATAAAGACCTAACTGTGCTTATGGCAGAATGTATGAAATGTACAAAAATCGAACAATAACAGCAGAAATATGCAGACAACAATTTTGCCAATACGATGAAGCTTCTGCGACAAAATATCACCATAACGTTTTTGTAAAGTAACCAGGACTTTCTTAGATTCTTGTTACACATACCAACTTATTATTTATTCAGCCAGTTCAATAATTTTGTAGATAACATTCACATTCTGCGATACCGACCATTTAGAGTCACGTTAAAATTAATTTTAAAGTCAAGAAATCGAAACATTTTGAAGGAAACATTGAACAATTATTTTAACTGTGGAACAAGGCTGCAAAAGGTAATCGTTAAGAAAAATTGACATTCCTTATGAGATGACCCAGTAGATGAACATAAACCTATATCTGTTTGTAAGCACCTTGCGATTGGTCCTGACTTTCTGCTTGAAATCTTCGATGAAACGAGGATCCTCATTTGCATCAGCCACGTACGAGGGGAGCCTGTAGATGTCCCTCAGCCATCCTAATCCCACGTAACCGCCGAAAGTGCTGAGGTAGACGAAAGCTTGCGAGTCTCGCCCCAGGTAGACGTGGTGAGCTCCGACGAGACCACCGAACAACCACAAAACATACGCCCAGAACGTGGACTTCTGTTTCTTCATGGTCTTCTTGCTCTTCCCTTCGACGCATCCATCTGTCATTTCCATCTTCGATTCTTCCTTCGTGTCTTTCAGCTCGACGGATCACTGATTCGTCATTTTGCTCGTCGAATCCCGCCGACCTGCACTCCTATCGCTTCGCCGAATGAATATCCTGGACTGCAGCGAAACGATAGCGCGTCGACGATAGCACACGTCAAACTGTCAACAACACCTTTGTCTACGAGTCTCAGTCATTAACCGACACTACCGAGCGACCGGTCCCCGTTTATTGTTCCTACACTCTGTTCAAGGTCTGTTCTCTTTGTTTTACAATTATTTCGCCGTGGACGATCGCGTTTCTTCCAAGACGAACACGCTGATCGGCGGCGTTTCGTGAAATAACGAGGCAGGTTCCAGCACGCCGGTTCCTACCTGTTGCGGTTCAACGCTCTGCCAGGTATAACGGTACCCCTTCAGGAACGTACCAACGGAACAGACGACGTCGGCTACGGGGAGAAAGAACCAACTTCGGTTTTACTAGGTTGGTGCATATGAAATGGCCGATTTATTAATGAAATCGGGAAGAGCTTTGATTTCATCGGAGCTACCTTATTTTTGTAAACGTGGAACAGCTTCGTTAATTCTCACTCGATCACATATTTCATTATAATCTTTTTCTAATTCGCGATGCTCAAGCCTACCGTATTCCCTGTAACAAGATTTGTTGCGACGCAATTTTTCATCCGCTCCAAACATGTTATCGCTTCCGCTGCGATACCCCCTGCGATGAGACAATTCCTTCTTCCAAGTATTTGCACAGGACGCGACCGCAGTCAGAGGGTTGATCCGCCCTCCTCCTTACGGCATAACAGCAGGTTGAGGACTATCGCCAAGAGAAAGATTATCTTATGCATCAAAGGCGATAACTACGCTCGATCGGAGAGTTACCAGAGTGCTGTGTGCGTTATCGACTCGCACTCCAGCCGATGAAAAGAAAAAAAAAAGAACAATTTTCTTTGGAACGTAACAGCTGCTACGACATGGAATGCGCTGAATGGATCAGCTGAGCAGTGTAAATACTGAAGTATGTATGGCTTGTTAGTTGTGAGGAATTCATACGGTGTACGTTTCGAAATGAAGGTTTGTAGTTGCAAGCAGGACATCTTTAAACAAGTACATCACAAACAAGCAACTAAACTATGAATTACACGAGCACAAGGAATCAAAAGTAGCCTTTTAATCGGTAACCTTAATTTTAATTAACTCTGAGTTCTGTGAGAATGCAAAACGGGAGTATGAAATCTTCCACCGCGAGTAGAACGTTTAATTTCAGTTCTCATATCGCGTCGCAACGGAAATCGAACGAAATGCTAAAAGAGAATGGAATAAAGGAAGGGTTGACCTCAAAACGATATTTATTTTACAATATTTTCATTCACGGCGTCATTTGGTTCCGATAAATGGACCATCCCTTAAAATCGACCGAAAGCGAATTCGCAGTGAAACGCTTTCTCGCGTGTTCAGCGCTGTATTTCAGTTCGCGGGGTGAATTCGCGGCAGTAAATGTCCACGGTGAATATTAAAAAGGCCGGCGAAAATAGCACGTCGCGTTTAAACAGTTTATTCAACTCTTGGCACGGTACACGGAAAACACCTTTTATTATATCGACGCTTCGTTTGTTCGCCAGCGAAATAAACCGAATTCGATGAAACGTTCGCGCGAACGACCATCGCGGCTCCGTTTGTTGCTCTTACGATTCGCCTGAACGTTTTGTGACCGCTCTGTCATTTTCGTGTCTGAAGGATTCTCGGAACGCAAGGTGCATGGATCTTCTGTTGGAGCTCTTGCAAACGAAGCGATTATGAATGCTGTATCACCTTTGACTTTCTTTGCTTCCGTCGTCGACTTCAGAGCTGCTGAAGGCAACGTCCAGATGGTCTGGAACAAGTTAAGCTTTTAGTGCAACCGTGAAATACAGCCTCGATTATCCGAACACCGGCCATTCGAGAATTAGTCACGCTATACCGCTTACAAGTTAATATTATTGTTAATGATACTGCGTACTCAATTGCGTACCACTATGTCACTTAAATTGTAAAACAAAATATCCATTTTTACGCGGAACATGCTTGCAATGTGAGTCAGATTGTTACTAATTACAGTTCGGATAATCGAGGTGCTGCTGTATTAGAATATCGACGATTCAACCATTAGCGAATGAATCGAATTATGGTAAGGATTATTTAATTAGTTGAGGATCTCGTTTGGGTTACATATAGATTCTCCAAAAAATGATATTTCAATTTTCCACAGTTGTACATTTTGGAGTTTAGAGCAATTCTTAATATTAATAGTAATAAAGTTAGTGTTATAATTCGAAGGAAAGAAACATTTTTAGCACAAAATGTACTAAAGGGCTGAATTGATTATTTCAAATCATATCGCACATATCGAAAACTCATCTCATATTTACGTATGTGTAGCAGGATAATTTGAAGGAATTTGTAGATTCATCGCTGTCACACATTCTCCTACGAACTGGTACGTCACACATATGTGACACGTGGCAGAAACGCGTTAGACTTAATATTAGGGTCCAAAATTACTTGAACGTTTCTCTTAATTCCGCGGTGCAGATACGACTGTGAAGTTTGTGACCACTCTTGAGTCACCCGTATATTACTTTTGTACGCTCGACGCTCGTGTAGTCGAATAATATACTTTTGCTTTGTATACTCTATTCGAATACAGTGAATACATTACTATTCCTACTGGATGTAGCAAAAGAAGACAGCGATTGAGTTTGAAAATGTAGTATAAAATTATTTAAAAAGAATCAGTCGTTTGTCATCAACGACAGAAATACGTAAAATTTCGTTATTCTGTAATTTTAGACTTATGCATTGTAATACAATATTTTTATGCAGAGTATAAAGATACAGTTTCTATTTATCTGCCATCGTTTTTCAAGTTATATCTCTTCAAGAATTCATGATGGAAGTATCTAAAGTCTACGGTGCTCTAACTATGATACCATTGAAACGGTAAAAACGCGAAATTGAAATTCAGGGAGTTGTCTCAGATATTATCATGTATTTCATTATAACTTACAACCTAAAATTAACAGAACAGATTTAAGAAGAAAAACATTTTTTATCCGGAACATCAGAAACATAAACTCCTTTGCTAACAGCATTGCAAAATCTGACGAAACAAGAGCACAATATACCTCGTTGTTCAGAATACTTGTTAACCCCACTCCTGCCTCACGAGAGACCCTACGAAAGACGGCATGCCCATCTATGATGCGAGCTTCTGTGGCGCAGGCCACAGCGTAAGTAGCGCCATCTCTGACAGGACCCCGGAATTAATTCCCGGAAACCCAACTGGTGACATCTCTGAAAGATGCCCGCAACTAAATAGCGAAATACCAAGTGTCGCCATCTAGCGAGAGGGACCCGATTATTTACAGAAAAATCCGTCAGGGGCGCCCCGAGCAACACGTCGTTGTTTAGTTCCAGATCCTGGCAGAAGATGGCGCGGATGATTTCTTATTTTCGCAATCTTGCATTTATGAACCGAATCGAGCGTCACCCGTGCCATCTTCTGCCAGGATCTGGAACTAAGCAACGACGTAACGCCCGGGGCGCCCCTGGCGGATTTTACTGTAAATAATCGGATCCCTTTCGCTGGATGGCGCCACTTGGTAATTCGGTATACAGTTCCGGGCTTTTATCAGAGATGGCGTCACTTGCAACTTCGGTATTCTGTTCCGAGCTTTCGTCAGAGATGGCGCCTCTTGCAACTTCGGTATTCTGTTCCGAGCGTTCGTCAGAGATGGCGCCACCTGGAACTTCGGTATGGAGTTCCGAGGTTCTGTCACAGATGACGCCACTTGCGCTATGGTGCGCGCCACAGAACCGCGTTTCACAGACAGGAATGCCGTCTTCCGTAGCGTTTCTCGGGAGACAGAAGTGGAACTGACAAGTATTTTGAACAACGGTGTATATATGTAGGTTAACGAATTCGCCTGAACTTGACCCAGAATCGTAGTTGTAAAACATGTTCCGTTTTCAGACGGACAAGCCTGACCATGGCATTCAAGCGAAAGTCCCTAGATGAAGCAATCTTCGCAATGCCGTACATTCCATCGAACGAAGCCTCGTATTCGATAACACTGAAATACAATTCCTCGTAAAGAACAAATCGAATGCATTCCATCTCGTTCAACTAAAATTATTCGTAATAGTGAATGATTTAACTAAAAATGATCTAAACAGCCTGGTCATCGTAACCACGAACACCCACGAAATATTCCGAAAATCGGTCACGCGATCGAGAACTCACTGGGATCGCCTGTTATCGGGAGAAATCCAGGAAACGAGATTCATTGTGCGCGGCCGTGATCGAAAAATAGGGAGAACGCTGATCGAATCGTTCCGTTTGTGAGACAAGATGGCGTCGTGCACGTGTGGTTCGCGATTATTCGACGATCGTGACGGGTGCCGCGTGGCGGGTCTCGTGGAATTTCTTCTGTTATCGGCGGTAACGCGATCGTTCCTCCTGGTGGAAAATGCCTGGTGATGGAAGGGTGTTGCTCGACGAGGAAGAGCCATAAAGAATGGCGACGAACTGCTAAAAAGGAGCGTCGCAGACGTCTGCGTCGCGAGGCGGCCGTCGGGCGGGAAGCCGACGAACGCCGACTGAGGGCAGCACTCGAGAAGTCGGCGGGATATTTGGAATGGGTCAAGGAGCGCGAGGCCGCCGAGAAAGAGGCTGCCGAGAGGGAGATGCGGGAACATGAGGAGCGAGAGAGACTTTGGCTCGAGGAAGAGGTAAAAATATGATTAAAATATGATTTTTTGCTGTTACAAGTGTGAAGGGGTTATTCTACGCAATAATTTGAGAAAAAAAGGGAAAAAATCTATTGCTTCAACCCTAGATAACTAAGCTATCTCTGAGTAACGTTATTACTAAGCATTCGTGAAAATGACGATGTCAATTAAAAACTCGAATACAGTTCAATTATTTTATTTAACAAGAAAAATATTTTTGCGTGTAAAACAACGGGATAAATGAAATTAAAAAGTTATATTTGGTATTCAATTTATTAATAAATAAATAAGAAAGTAATAAGTATAATAAGTTTATTTAGTAAGCGGATCATCCGATAACACGAGATTCGAATGTTCGTATCGTCATTTTTACGAAACGTTAGTTATCCAGGATTAAAAAACAGTTTGCAGTGTTAAAATATAAATACGATAATATATTTTATTTAAGAAAACAATAGCATTGAAGTCTCTAAAGAAATAATAGTGACAGACGATTTTTCTTAACATTATATCAAGTTGTTGCGCATGAAATGTTTGGAAAACACGATTAACAGTCACTCTGTGATACACTCTAAAACTCATACATATTTATACACATTTACAGCCATTTATACCATCAAACAGTTGAACACTACGAGAGCTGAAATTGTCAACCTGCCTAATTGTCAAATCCGCCTAAAATTCATAAACAAAGCCAAAGATTACCACGACAGGGTATATTTCTAGCATATTTCCATACAAAAGAGGATAATGCTAGTTTCGCTCGTTCTCGAAATTCTTTTGTTTCCGCGATCAATTTCACGCGCCTCGATCAATTACACGTTCAATCGAATGGTTCGTTATAACCATGGAAATAATGCGACATGTGGATCCCGAAGCCAGCCAGTTATTACATGGTCCACGTAAGCCGGATGAAGGGTCCAGCGCTGACACCGGAGATTCCGTGTAAATTCCCAAAATCCCTTTCAGGTGAGGGCGCAGAGGGAATGGCAGATTCTGCAGGAAAAGAAGCAGAAGGCCCGGCAGCTGCAGCTGGAGCAGGACGCGAAGATTCGGCAGGAGTTCGAAGCGAAGCAGGAAACGATTCGCAAGAAACAGGAAGAGGAGAAGCGCAAAAGAGAGGAGGATATTAAAAGGCGGGAGCAGCTGTTGAAGGAGATCGACGATTACATCGACAGTGGGATCAAGACGCCGGAAGCTCTGCGCGAGGTCATCGACAGTCAACCTGGAAAAGAGCTTTGTCCTTTCTTCACGAAAACTGGCGCTTGCAGGTAAACGCGGACACGCTTTATGATTTAATCCTTTATAGCAGAGGTGGCCATCCGGAGCGAGGCCTGACTGCAGCCTACCCCGCTCTGCGACCACTTCCCTCACGTAGATCGTCTCTGGGTACGAGGTCGAAAACGTCGGCAATTATCAGTGAATACGATTTCTCAAAAGACCCTTGCGTGATAAGAATAATTATTTTTTATACATGGTATCAGTTTTATCCAGAGATTATATGTATGTCTGCTCTACTGCACATCATTTGTCACACACAAATTCGGCGACCGTCATATACACTCGCTTATTCGGATCTGTTTGATAATTAAAAAATCAATTACTATATTATTTATTTTTAAGAAGATCCGAATAATTAATAAGCGCACTAGATTAAAAGATATAGATCTATCGAGCGGATTGCGCATTGCTAGAACTGAATTTGAATTCGATATTCCGGATGTTCTTAAAATTGAGTAATATCGTAATTAATTTCTCTGGATACCCAAACACAACCTACGTGAGGGGAATGGACGCAGAGTGGGGGTAAACCGGAACCAGGCCACGCTCCGGATGGCCATCTCCGCTTTATAGGATAGTGGTACAATGATATACCATTTTATTTAAAAAAATACAGCTGCAATAATTCTTGGTATAATATTGTACCACTAGGTTCGCGTCTACCACCACGTTCGACGTATGATGAGGTCACAGATTTCAATTTTTTTATTTTTCAAAGGTCAATGGGGTTCTATAGTGCACAAGAATTCGAGGAGCAAGTCAATTGTTTATCTTTACTTTCTTCCCTATAGAGCAGTGTGTTGACCACACAATAACAATATCGCACACATGATCTCATCTGTGACACTGGCTACCATGTTCAGGGAGCCGAATATTTAGCAAATTTCGAAAATTTTCAGTCACTGAGGATATTTATTCCGGATCGAAATGACCTGTGTGGTACAGTGTTACTCCGATTACCTACAATACTGTTTAGAATAAATTATAATTCAAACGCGATGGATCCCGCCGAGACGATTCGCGAAATTAAACAAAAATCGATCAACGACTTTGCGGTCCGATATAGCGTCTGTAAACCCATTCGGTACACAGTAGAAACACTGCGGATGCAATCTCGATGCATGCACGTGAACTTCCCGTGCTGCGTTTTATCGAGAACTAGAAGAAACAACATGCCAAATAAAAATCAGCAAACACTTGAAAGGAAGAGCAATAGACCTAGTTATATCAGAGATACATTAACCCTCTATAGCATCATGTGACTTGGAAGTTACATACCTATATACAGTCAGTCCCACAAGTATTTGTATTTGTTCAAACTAAGTGAGGTTTTCCAATCAATCTTTTACTATACATTTACACAAGTATAAAGTTTATTCAGTTCAAATTTTAACAAAATTTAGCAATTAATAACGAAAATGTTTCGTTTAAAAAATTATACATTTCTTTTATAGACGGCAAGGGTACGAATACTTATGGGGCTGACTGCATCTATGTATCTATGTTTCTTAAGTGTTATTTCGTTTGTTCATCACAGTGTACAATTGTATTCTACGACTGTACTGTCGCCGAGGCGTCTGTTCATTTATTATTATGTTTATATCCCGCCATACGAACTTTATCATTTATCTTCGTCATTTACCTGATGCATCATTTTCGTCATAGGCAAAAAATTTCGGTTATAGAGAGTTAAGCGGTAGAATTTCTCATGCATCAGATTGGTTGTCTCGATGGTTGCGCGAACCTCCTTACTTGCCCCGATTCTCAGCCCCGTTCGCCTGCCACCATGCAGGGTCTACCGTAATCGAAAATGTCTTTTCAGGTACGGCGATACGTGCTCGAGGAACCACAGAAGAGTATGCCTGAGCAAGGTGATCCTGGTGCCCGGTTTCTACACGCACTTTTCCCTGGAAAAGAACACCGCCGAATACGACACGGACGTGGGCCTCGAATTCGAGAGTTCCGAGACCCGACAGCACTTTCGGGAATTTTACAAGGACGTGGTTCCGGAATTGGAGTCGTTCGGACGGATAAAGACGCTGAAGTACTGCTGCAACACGGAGATCCACCTACGAGGGAACCTGTACGTCGAATACTACACCGAAAGGGAAGCGGCCAGAGCGTTGAGGATGCTGAAAGGTCGCTGGTACGCGGGTCGGCAATTGAATTGCGAGTTTGCCAACCTGAAGTCCTGGAGGAGCGCGGTCTGCGGCATGGCGAAGTGCCCGAAGGGCAGAGCTTGCAACTTCTTGCACACGTTCAAGAATCCACACGATGAATACAACATCAAAAGTCCACCGAGGTGGGCGAAACAATCGGCTGCGTCCTCGCAGGAAGCTACGAGCAGCAGGAAGAGCGAACAAAGGTGTGAAATTGTTAATGTTGGAACTGTGGCCCTACTAAACTTCTTCAAGGACGAATATGTTGAAGTTAGAACATTGTAAGAAAATAGAAAGAATTTAGCCGCCTTTGGGGAAAACAATGTGGGCATATCTGACTATCAGCAACATAATATTCATTATATCTAGAACAATAATACGTAAATTTTTAAAAAGTTAGACATTCGCACACAGTCGCTCACGAAAGTATGTTGACATGCTTTAGCATAAATCATATTAGAATACTTGTTGGTGGCGAGGCATTTTAGGGACCTTTGAAGGCAGATAACTCGACGCTATTAGCTTTCTTTTAATTGTTGACTGGGCTGAGCTTTCAACAAGGATCTCAACACTGGACGCTTGGACGAACGTTTAGTATACAAGCGAGTGCTACTGTGAATGCTGTCTCTTCTTTCTTTTCTCTCTGGAAAACTTTTAATTTGTTTATTTTCTGCGTCACGCCATAGTCATTGTCTTCGAATCAGCCGTGTGGTCATCGATAGGTATTTTTCTTCCATCCTGGACGAGCCGAAATTGTAGGAATTCGTGAAAAATAGGGGCAGTTGGCACTGAGAATCGAACCCGAGTCTCTTGTATTTGTAGCCAACTATCTTGTCCACGATGCTATCGTCAGTGACTATGATAGTACTTCCACGATTCCTGTTATTGTTGGATCTGGAGGTCTCGATCCCACATACTTTCCAATACCTGGAGTTTAGCATACTTCTTTCTCTTCCCGTCCTTTCGAATCTTTCTGCTTCTTTTCTCCATCTTTCTTCTACATTTTCTCCAGCGTCGTCCCTGCTCATTCCGGCTTTTCCGTACAATTCTTCCCTTGCCTCTCCCAGCCTCGTTTCGTTCCAATTTTCTCTGTCCATCTCCTTCTACGTCCCTGAAGTAAAGTTATTTCGTTTTCATTTGCAGAAGTAAGTCGAAATGGGAAGAAGAAAGCGACGTCGAAGACGGCAAGAACTGGAGGTGGTCGGAATCCCCGGAACCTGAGGCGGACAATCGTTCACGGAACAGTGAAAGACGTCATCGTCGTTCCGTGGACCGGGACCATCGACAAAAATCTCGCGATAAGCGTCGCGAGCAGTCGGACAGAGATAAAATCGCAGATAACGCGGAAGTGCCAGCGAAACATCGCCGATCGAGTTCCAGAAAGCATTTCGACGAGAAGACCAAAGACGACGGCGTTTCGAACGGCCGCGAATCCTTCAGGAGGCACTCGAAGCACCATCGCAGAAGAAGAGAAGAAGACGACGAGTACGTCGACTCGAAACCGCACAGACGTTCTCGCAGAGGACACTCCAGGAGCGAGGAGAGAAGTTATCGCTCGAAGAGTCACAGACGTTCGCCCAAGCACCCGAGGAGGGACAGAGAGAAAGCTCGCAAGTCGAGAGATTACGATGACTTTTCAGAGAACTCTTCGCGGAGAAAAGGCAGCAGAAGCTCGAATAAATTTGACGCCGAAGGAACGCAAGACGCGAGGAACGCGACGAGGGTGACGTCCAAGTGGGATAGGGAAAATTCTGAACAAATTGGTTCGGAGAGCACCGAATCTTCCGATTCGGATTCCTCGAGCAGCGTCGAAGGGAAGAAGGCGGAAAAGTGGGACAAGACTGACGACGAGTGGGCCACGACGGATTCTGAAAACGAGGCGAATGAGAAATAATCTACATACGGTGTTTTCACTGACTTGCTCAATTGACGGATCTGTGTTATCTTTCTGTAGTACAACGAAAGTACCCAGGAAAGATACACTTGTTTTGACGGAAAAATGTTATGTCGAAGACAATTTCATGTCAAAGTCATTTACTTTTCAGATTCCATGTTCACGTCTATTTTTTTAAACCGGATTATGTACTTTTATTACGATTAGACTGCGGATTTTTATGCAAATATACATGTTTAGTCTTCAATATTTTGTATTTCCATGCAGCTGATGAAACGCGACTATGGTAGCACCGCATTTTGCGGTTGAAATGTTTAAAAGTACATCTTTTCTTTCACTTGCTCTATAGAATGTGCATTCTTCGCGAAGTTGGACATGTTAAATTGCATAAAGATCCGCGGTCTAATTATCATACTTGTCAGAATGTAGGAAGAGAGATTGAAAGGAATCTTGCGTTCGCTGCAAATGTTCCCAGGGAGTGTTACGTCGTTCTTCATGGCATCCGTGCAAGCTGAAGTGGCCTTCGAATGACTTGAAACAAAAATGTGGTCTGTTGAACCGAGAATTGAAAAAAAAGGCTTGGAATCTGGCAGAAAAATGACTATCGACTTCAGATATTCTTTATCTCGACATTTCCCTACTCGAGACAACTCGTTCGCTTCCTAAGTACTTTTGTCGCCATTGTTATAAATAACACAGACACTTTGGATGTGCAGCTCAGACACCACAGCCTGTACACTTTCTCTGAATCTGTAAAACCGTCATTGTAATTACGGTAGTTAGATCGATAAGTAAGTTTTCATATCAGATTGCATTTCACAATAAAATGTTTTATATTGAACACGTCTTGCCTGTTGCATCATGTAACGACTGTTTAAAGAGCGAGTTTCAAAACATTGTTGAAACGCATCGCGGTTCATTTCTTTCGATATCAGAATTTAATTAAGCCAACGCGCACGAACGATAGATAGTATCGCTCGAGTACTCACGTCCGTTTTTATGGTACAATGTTTGCTGATGGATCGATTGTGTACTTTTCAACGTGATTGGGTACATCCAGGTACTGATTTAAAACAACGATGGATAATTGCCCGTGTCGGTTTATCAGATAAACCGTTTCAACTGGATTTCACGCGAGCAGGGGTCACTCGATATCCGATCGACGAGCATTAAAACGATCGTCAAGCAACTTTGACGAATCAGTGTCCCCTGAATCGACCGGTCGGCCGATTCGTCGTCTCGACAATGATTCTTCTGAGTGCTCTGTTAACGCTGTACCTGACCTGCCGCCCCGGAAACGCGGTCGGTCTTCATGGATTCCATTTCCAAGGTCTGGAGGAACCAAGCTCCTCCGGCTCGATCTCGACGCAAAGCATACCCGAGAAATGGATCCAGCAACCTTTGGATCACTTCAATCCTCGGGACAACCGCACTTGGTCGATGGTATGCGTTATCGGTTGATTTCGGATGTTTTTGCAAACACATATTTTCCTCCTCAATCCTTTGTCCCCTGGTCATTTCTGCAAGGCTTTAGTCAAGTTGCAAAAGATTCTACGTTATTCGTTTTATATCGATTAGTTTACAATTTTCGTTTTATAAGAATTCGGTTATTTATATCTTTTTCCTTGATAAAGACGCTCCTTTATTTGCATTACAGATATGTTGTTCAAATGGATCAAATGTTTGATTAAATATTAATAAAATGTCAATTCTGAAAATCATTTAAATAGCTTTGCCAGTGTGAAAAAGGGTTGATTCCTTAACATCTGTAGAAAAATAAATTTCTTCATAATAAGCAATAATATTTTTAGAAATATCGAAACATCTGAAAATAGCAAAGGAGTGACTTACGCCACTCTTAAAACAAAGGACTGAAACATCTGTTCAGAGTAACAAAGTAACTCATAATTATAATTTTTCATGTATAATAGATACGCTTCCAAGTTCATAGTAGTATAGAAATCAGTACAGATACTGTAGCTCATGATCGTTTTTTGTGCATTCGTATACTTCCCAATCAGTCCAACCGCACATTTCGTAAATTCTTTTAGCCTTTTATTATTAGCATGAATATGACTATCCCCAGTGGGACGCCATTTGACAATACGTAATTATTTGATTGCTTTGATGTCTTTTATATTGTTTGTTATCAGATGGTCACTGGTTAGGTAGGTCAATGGGGTGTTTCCTTTTTAGTCTTCTTTTTCTGGTGGTTTCATATATTCTTGCTGCTAGTTTCTTAGGGTGTGCTGTAATTCTTTCTTGATGTTTTATTGAATATCTGCTTATGATGATGAAGTGGAATCTTACATTATAAACAATCTTATTAAATTACGGTACACCTATAAAATTGATATAATTCAAATTTACCGTCGTCCGAAGAATTACGAACGGTAGCGTACATCCGTAGTTCTCACAATCAGTGTTACAGCAGAACCACCGTTATCCGAATACCAGTAACTAGATAGCTTTCTTCGCTATTTTCGAAATACTTTATAAGCTTACGAGTCCGTGCGTTTGATTTCGACAGCGTTACTATGAAAACACGGGACTGTTCAAAGAGGGTGGACCGATTTTGATCATGCTCGGAGGGGAATGGGAGATAAATACTGGATTCCTGGAAAGTGGTCAGATGTTCGAGATCGGTAAAGCTCACAACGCGATGCTGTACTACACCGAGCATCGTTATTACGGGAAGAGCAAACCGACCGCGTAAGAAATTCATTTCCGATCGAAAACGCTTCGGTGTGATTGGTGCTTGTTCCACGGTGTATAAAATTCGACTCTACAAAACATTTTCAGGGACACCAGTTCGAAAAATTTGCAATACTTGAGCGTGGACCAAGCGCTGGCCGACATAGCTTATTTCATCGAAACTAAGAAAAAGGAGGAAGGCCTGCAGAGCAGCACCGTTGTCGTTTTTGGAGGATCTTACGCCGGTAACGTGGCAACTTGGGCTCGACTTAAGTATCCTCACCTCATTCAGGTATATTTGCTACCCTCTTGACAGCTTGATGCTTTTCTTTCGAGCTAAATAACGTTGACTTCTTCTGCAGGGTGCACTGGCCAGCAGCGCCCCGGTTTTCGCAAAAGCTGACTTTCACGGTAAACGAAGAACCTATTAGATCATCCTAAAAGTTCGTAGCGCTTTTCCTTGTGCGAGATGTCACGAAAACGTGACGTACTCTTCGGATGACGCAACACAAGTATCAGGTCATCTCGTAAGTAGTGCGTGCGTTCTTCTCTTTCCGAAAGAGTTAAAACAAAACAGCACATCAATTTTTCAATTCCGTTTCAAAAATTCGTTCGTGACCCTGCAATCGCTATTGAGAGTACAGGAAACCCTCCACGATTCTCCAGACAGGCGGAACTTATATATTTCCTGCCAATAAATAATTAAAAAGCATGACCAATACACCAGTATTAGTTCAAGTCTCAAAAATAGCTGAGGCATAGTATATTGTTACACTAGAAAAACTTAAATCTTCTCTTTCCAACAAACTTTTGGAGAGTTATTATAATTAGAGGCGGGGTATATGGCAACCAATATGGTATTTTAGACAAATGACTTTGACGTTTTACCGGTTGGAATCCTACAATGGTGTATCTGGGGGTGCAAGTTAGGACCTCGCTATATCTCTTCTAGGTATTATACGTGCGGTGCTAACACACTATTTTATTGCTTCATTGCCCAGCTTGCGCTCCACTCGCATCACTTACGGTCTGACCTGATATTTGAATCTCCGTTCAACTTCTGTAGTTGAAAAACCGTTCGTTCTTTAGAGTACTACGAGGTTGTGACCGAGTCCCTTCGCAAGCACAGTCAGGAGTGCGGAGACAACATAAAAGTTGCATTCGACGATGTCGAAGAGCTGTTGGCTGCTGAAGGAGGTCCGGAGAAGTTGAAGACTTACTTCAAGTAACATAATTTCCTTCGCATTTACGTGACGGTGTCACACAACTTTTATTACTTTGTATAAAAAAACAAATTGCAGTTTGTGCGCCGTGCCGAAGGCAGACTCCCCCAGCGACGTCGGCTACTTCATGAACTTCTTGGCGGAGGTATGCTCCATTAGAAAGTATAATTATTATCGCCCCTTGTTATGCGACGCGTTATGAAACCTCGTTGCGTACCCGCCGACGATCTCCGCGCGAAAGAGAATAAATGATTTATCAAAGTAATTTCCTCGTGGCTGATGATTGCGTAACATCGATGGTTACATCTCGCGACTGCTCGCGTTGAACTCGATTTTTAATGAACTTTTATTAACAACGGTAAGATAGATAGCGGAATTGTAGTTCAGCCGTTGCTCTCCGAATTGTAACTCATTTGAAAAACGTTAACGAATTTCCTGGTTGCATCGGATTAGCGAAACGCTGATCGGTTGGAGAGTTATTTCTTTCCCAATTGGCGCTTCATCGTCGCGAACCTAAGCCGATCACTCGAGGGTTCCTAGAATTGTAGAAAAATAAATTCTAAGAATGTCCTCGAGGGTTTTCGAGCCACCTTTTTAAAGGTGGCGCTTTATTGCCTTGTCTAACGCAGTCCAGATCAGAATACCTTGGCCCTGCGATGTGCGCGTCTAACAAGGGACATCACCCAATCGCTACACGCCGATTTTAATGCAATTTTGGCATGATATGAGAATCGGCGTGTGTCAATTGGGTGATGTCTCTTGTAAGACCCCCTAACTGCAGTGTTCTCCCTTTTTACGCTATAATGTAGACTTTCTACGTAACTATGATTAGTGTTTCCCTCTGGACAGACATTCGCGGGTATCGTTCAGTACGATAAGGTGCAGGACGGTCGAACGAAGATTGCAGCCGCCTGTGAAAACATGAATGCGCCCTATTTAGGCAGTCCCCTTCAGAGGCTGGCGCATCTTGTGTCGAGCGAAGACAAGTGTTTCGACAACAGTTACGATAATTTTATTAAACTGTATGGAAAGGTGTCGTGGAATGGACAGCCTGATATAAGTACGTCGCATTACGTACAATGCAGTTGATTTCGGTTGTTTGGGACACTTCGGGACCGAGTAAACGATTACCTCAATTATGAGACATGTCATAGGTAGACTGTGGATGTGTATGCAGTTTGATACATTCAGATGCGTAAAAGATGACTTAATAAGTACAATTTTTGAACACTGGAGTTCTTCTTGAGTGTTGCGGTCATTTATCCGGGGATCTACAGTTTCAGGTGGATACCATGGTACCTTAAAACTTTTGCTAGAGTTTCATTTCTTCAAGTACATTAGAATCAAATTTGCATATGGTGCCGCGGTCCAGTAACAACGATCCGAGTAGTTTCTTGACTAGACTTCATTCTTTAATATTCGCTCCAAACGAAAAGCTGGCCCGATTACCCGATGATCCAAATAACTGGAATCTACTTTATTAGATTCTCCAATAGAAAGGAATTGTTTTTTAAATATTTATGCACGAATCAATGTTTTCAGTGAGAATGTGGTACTATCAGACATGCACGGAGTATGGATACTATCAAACTACCAACTCGAAGAAGTCCATTTTCGGAACTCTGTTCCCGCTGAGCTTTTTCACGAACCTTTGCACCGATTTATACGGCGATTAGTAAGTGTCATGCAACGTGCACAGGGTGAGACATTTGAAACAGTTCCACCCAAATAACGTTCTTCATTTTCGAAGAAATTTCTCGTGATAGAAAAAGAGGTTTTAGATGAAAGTTGCTTCATTCGGAGAAGAAAGTACTGTTAACGCGTTGAGCGCCACAGTGAAAACAGCCATGCCTGGCCAGACGCGATATAATTTACTATTTTTTACATAAATCGTAAAGAAAAGAAAGATTTAAGTACTCGGTCGTGTTCTTCTGTTCCTACATTATTGCTTCAGCATAAAGCTTGCGCAGAATTTTGTGACAGTCAATAATTATTTAATTAAATGAAATTTGAGGTGTCGGTCAGCGGTGACCGACGCGGCGTTCAACGTGTTAAACGAGATTGCATAAATATTTTTTTTTGAAAGTGGTCTAAGCTGGGTTGAGTGACGTTTGAGCTTACAGATCGTTTCGATTTCAGTTATAACGACCATTTCTTGGACAACCGAGTCAAAAGGACGAACCTAGTGTACGGGGGCGTGCGACCAGATCTGCGAAACGTGATTTTCACCAACGGAGACATCGATCCATGGCACTCCCTTTCGATACTCCATGACTTGAATCAATACTCTCCTGCCATACTTATCAAGGGTGAGTGAATGTACCGAGTAACAAAAAATATATAGCGGCTTTCTATGAACGTAACTTACACTAAGCAACACGAACTTTCTTGCTTACCTAATACTCTGGTCAGGGTGAGTCACTAGAAAGTCAAATTACTTCTGACATGTTTATATTAGGAAGTAATTTCAGTTATTATTACGTCAATCGTTAAAGAAACCACAAGACAGGGGGTTAATAAACCACATTGTGCTTAGAGAGCCTCCCCTGATAAAAATATTTGTATTTCATTACAACTCGCATTTTTTCAAGATTTCAAAAAAGTCACATCTCGATGCGTCATTGTATTTGTTTCTTCGTCTCGCATCATATCACTCTGTAGAAAAACGAATACGTAGTAGAATTTATAAAATTGATGATCATTTGGCCCATAAGAAAGAAAATAAAAGAGTACAAGTTTAAGAAGGAACATTCTATCGCATACGTTTTAAATATGAACAAGTCAAAAGTAAGTTCGTATGTACTGAGTGACTCATTGTTTATCTTGTCACATAAAGATATGAATAATTTAGTGTAATTTCCTTACTTTTAGGGTCGTCTCACTGTCGGGATCTCTACGGCGACACGGACACGGACGCGGCTGATCTCCTGAAAGCTAGAGCGAGAGTACGAGGCATTATCAGCTCTTGGATCGCATCTTAACCCTTAGGTGGACATCCAACTTTTTCTCCTTTCTCTATCCTAAAAAATGCCTCCGTATTTAACAATTTTTCAATCGATTTCCGTACAACAAAAAGAAATCGACGTAGGAGAATCCCAGTAATGGGGATCTGAAAGGGCTCGTCGAGGTTTTAACAGGAACTGCTCAAATTTGTTATCTAAAGATGTATGCCCCGGTACATTTGTTCCCGGCTGCCCACGTAAGAGTTAACACGTTGACTAACACAGTGGAAACTCCCATACCTGGTCAGACACACTATAATATGTCAATGAAATGTCGAAACTCTCGTTAACACGTTCGCTGCCATGGTCGATTTGAGAAAAACGTCCACCACAGATCACGCTTTATTTTTATCAATTATCTCTGTCACACATGCGTGACGTCGGGCTCTCAAAACATAATCGACGCGTCACACATATGTGACACTGGTAGCGAACATGTTAAATTCTGTTTTTTCATCAATTCGTAGTTACGAAGGAAGCGGTGAGGTGAACGTAAAAGAATAGACGTTTGTTTTCGTAGATAGAGTTTTATTTACAAATGATCGAGTGCCAAAATGATATGACGTGCAGCTTACAACTACGAAACCTAATCCTAGTTCATGAAATTTCAGTACAAATCTAATGGAAATCCGCTTGAGCGTAAAAAATATATTGTACGCGACTTGGAATAGAGAAAGGCGATTATTAGACCGTGAATATTTACTTTTGTACAATATTGTAAGAGAAATAAGAAATCAAATTTTGTACATCTTTGAAAGGTGAAGTCGATCGTCTCAAAGTTCCTTTCCTTTCTCCACGGTAAAACGTAAAAGCGTCCGCAGTCTAATGGTTACTGTGCGAAGAATCAATGGAAACCAAGAATTCTAAAACAGCCCAATTCTACATATTTTTTGACACTATATGAGTTATAGGTATAATTGTTCCCAGCTCACTCAGATCTACACAATGTCATTCGAAACGACAGAAAAATGTATGTATAAACAATATTCATAAGAAAAATTAAAAAGATTAATGGAGAATCAATGAAGATAAACAAAAAACTGTTTTTCTAAAAATGTAGATCGGTGGACTTTTCGGATGAGTCCAATCTCCGATTCCAAATTTCTCCTACGAATCAACAGAAAATTACCTAATTTTTCAATCGAAATAGAAAATATCGATTTCAGTCGTCCTTTTTCTATTCTACAGCGCGCATGATTTCGCTAATTCTAAAAGTCGTAATTCGTCGAGCACAGAAACAGATCGTGCCGACGGAGATCGATGTTGCAACGACGTTCTTTGTCTACGAATTATATCCTGTTTACCAAGGAGAACTTGCTACAAAGAAATTTCGACGACCTTTTTTTTTTCGGTCGACGAAGACAGTGCGATTTATAGCAGGTGCAGTCGTGTGTGTTCTTTTCTCTCGATCGACTCGAAGCGATCAGTCGACTTCCAGCTTTCTGAAGGAGCCGGTGATGCCGTACATGGTGGAGTCGCTGGATCCGATGTCGGAACATCCGAAACCTTGTTTCAGAGCGGACACAGCGCCTTCTCGAGCCTTGTCCGAATACAGTTCCAAGCATACTCTCATCTTGTCGTGAGTCAACAGCGTCGGTCTGATCGTCAGCAGCTCCTTTCGCCAGAGATCTGTGCAAAACGGAGAATCGTTTCACGTTTGTTAACACAAATTTCATTGAGCCAACCCCTTGCCTTACAATCGTTGGATGACCAATCACTTTTATTCACGACTATGTTCAACTCATTACCTACACCGAGTCAAGTTTTTTACGTGGAACATTCCAAACGAACTCTATCCTCAGTCATCAAGGGCCGAGTTGGTCAAGATTGGTCATCCATACCCCTTCCCTTTCCCTGCAATATATCTGCCTAGGAATTTGCTAATCGGGTTAGATTCTTGTGCAACGCCATAGCGTATAGCAGAAGAAATCTCTTTTTCGATTTTAAAAGTGTTGTACTCGATTCCACTACTCGAAATCCGACACAATAACGAGTCACACTCATGACACAAAATATGATTGATGTGAGAATTGGTACATTACACCAATCGGTAGTTGTGTACTCATTCTTTAACCCTTTGACTGATATCGGCGGCTAAAGGCGCCTGAGAAAGCCACACACCGTGTACTGTCGACGCCCGTATACTCGTCGCGAAGAAACGTCAATTCTTTGTGTTATGACGAGTATACTCGTCATGCGAAAAAAGTAATCACCATTTGATATTTCAATTAAAATTTTAGTGAAAACTAAAGCATATTCGTAAATTTCAGACATTGTAGAATATTTCGAGACAAGAACGAAATGAGAAAAAAACAAAACTTTTTTTCCATGTATTCGAATTTCCTTGCTTTTCTTTAATAATGAATTTTTAAGGTTTGTCAATAGTATCAATG
Source organism: Macropis europaea (assembly GCA_916610135.2). Classification (NCBI taxonomy): domain Eukaryota; kingdom Metazoa; phylum Arthropoda; class Insecta; order Hymenoptera; family Melittidae; genus Macropis; species Macropis europaea. Next base: position 2,192,190 of record OU744345.1, on the reverse strand, counting down.
AATTTCAGCAATAAATTATTCATTTTTTAAAAAGAACCGACTGCCATTTCGTTATAATTTAATTAAATTTGACAGCAGCTGCATATGCTCTGTGTTTGACGAGTATACTCGTCATCTCTTCATTTTTGCGACACAACGTAGGTACACACTTTTAAAATAGGTTTACACAGCTAACAGGTTAACGCCTGTTTGTAACTTACCAATCATTTCTTTCATAGGCATCGTGCCACCGTATTCTTTGGGCAACAAGCTCGTGTCCAGTTTGCGGTTGATCGCTTCCTCCAGGCTGGTGTAAATTTTCACGCGCTTCTTGATTTTCTCGGAGATCAGTGACAGGCCGAAATCCAGGGCGAATTTCACAGAGGGGTGCGTGTTAATGGCGTGAACTTCCTTATGTCTCATCGGTATGGTTTTCTGAAATCGTTTTTCATTTTTTAGAAGATTATTAATTTCTCAGCGACTCTTTGCAGTTGAGAATATATTCCATTATTTGATCGCTGCTTTTTGTGATAAAATTTGATATACTAGAGGTATTCTTCGACTTGTTAATTGGGTCATTCTTTTTCTGGGAGCAGTTACTCTTTGTAGGTAAGAATGTGTAAAAATGGGGTTAATTGCCTTGCCCATTGCAGAGACATTTGCAAGGGATATGTTCGATCAACAGGTTTAAATGTTCGTCAACAAATACAGTTAAGAGTTTTAATTCTGAGGGAACTCTTAAGAGCACAAAATCACACGGCATGAAATGGGAGATCCAGCCAAATGGTAGGCAGTGTGTTAATTGTAAGTAGTATTCCAAAGTGAAAGATAGCAAGGGAAACGGATCGTGTGTAGTCGAACGCGCGTCGTAACCGTTAGATGACTATCGTATCTCTCTGAAGCTTGTCACTGCGCTTTCGAAATTATATCTGAACGAAAAGGAACGCAAGATAAAATCAGACTTGGCCATTATTCAAATAAAATTATTTAAAAATAGTTAGTTTAATGAAAAGTTACCCTATTTGATTAGATGTTATTTTGAAATATTTACGCGTTAGTTTATTTTAACACTTTGATGGCCCCTGACACGTGTACGTGATGTCATTTATTTAAATAAAAAGTAAATACCCTAGTACTTGTAAAACGGAAGTTCTAAAGTATTCTCTATAAGAAGAATACTTTAAAATGTTTTGTTATTTAAGAATCCTTACAAAAACGACAAGAGGTCGAACAAACAATTTTTCTCAGAATTGTTTCGTTATTTGATCATTAATCAAATAACCTTTTATCTTATTTTGCATTTGAATAAATGACGTGAGAAATAATTTCGTACACAATTTCCAGCTCTGTGTAACGTGAAAACAGTTTGACCTAAGTAAATGTTTGAAGCGAGATCGATTCTGAGAACGGTGACCATGAAACTACAAAATAAAAATGTTATTCTGCAATTCTAATGCACATTATTGCGTTCTATGTTCGAGACTTTAAATTGTCTTGCATTTTATTTCATATAGTTATCCAAAATGAAAGAAATTATTTCTTTTCTTCGTATACTGCTTTTAAAGTATAAATAATCAAATACTTTAAACGATTCAAATGAATTTTATTTGGAATACTATCTCTATTCTGTATTTCAGATCATTTTTGTCCATATCAGCTTCAGATTAATGACTCTCCAGAAATTCTTTGTTTGAATCATTTTTAAAACAAAGCTGCACAGACTCCATATAATTAATTCAAAACAAACTGCAACGGAGTAAACGCAGAGTTGATGGACTGTCATAATATTTAAGCGACTGGCGTAAAAAAGCTGACATTTTGCGATTCAAACACGTCGACAAGATCTACACAATTCTGAAATTCTTCGAGATCGTTCGACAAAATGTTTACGTATGCAAATGAAACTTTACTCAAAGGTGCTTTACCGATAATCGTTAACTAAATAGCAGCCGACTCTCAGGAAAGGCGTGCCCGAAGAACCGGTTGAAGTCTCCCAATTTTTTGGGACGGTATTACGAAACCCGGTTGCATCACTGTCCTTGAATGTAAAGGAGACGGATAACGAACTTCGATGAAAGTAAAACGGTGTACAGTCTGGAATTCTGCTGTAAGCATCGATGCTTGTTACGAATTTCACAGGTGAAAGGTACTCTGTTTCGTCGAACCATCCCAAATTTGGAGACCCAAATTTTCCTTCTTCCTCTACGTAACCTAGCATCGATTGCTATGGTAATTTTAGTCGATGGTCTACAGTTTTATGTGTCCTCTAAACCACCGTGTATCAACAGCATCACAGAAGCACCAAAGATGTTCACCATCCATCCTATCGCCGACCATGGGCATCGTAGCTTAACTTCGGTGAAAGGAGGAAAACTGTTTTACATTCGAAACTTTATACTGTCGAATCTATTTGCTAAGATAGTTATTTCCAGTTAGTTTGTTAAGTATAGTATTATAAGCTATTTTTGTTATCTTCGTTCCTTCTTTTTCTTCTTTATCTCTTAAATTGCGTTCTCATGAGAGTTACTGATCAATCTCACAAGGGATGATATCGAACCACCGTACGCCGATTGTGATGAAATTTTAGTATGATACAGAGCAGAAAAAAATATTTCACACGTATTTTTTTATATCGGCGAAGGTCCATGGTGAAGAGGTAAAAACAGCCCTCAAAGCGGGGGCTGAAAACCATATTTTATCGAATATCTCGAAAACTATTGGATGGAGGACAACGGTTTACTTTTAAATTGTATATTTTTTTAATTACGAATTCAGCTAATTGTAAGTGAGTGATTCTGTCGAAAGTTCATTTGTTTAAACAATATTGTCAATTATAAAGCAAGCACTCTCAATACTTTTGAAACAAATCACGTACTTCTCCAATGGATCGTCTTTAGAAAATATAAACTAAACAAACGTCGAAAACAGCATTTCCAGGGACCGCAGCATAAATCTAGCACAAATTATGACTCGGAAACCGTCCCGTGATGTCGTGAATCGATCGTTTCCGTCGACACACGACACTTTAAAAGCTGGAGACTATTACCTCGCCGTTCTTCACGATGCGAACAGCTTCCTTCGGGGTGAACAGCGTCAGATGGGGAAAACTGACGCCAGCACCGTCAGCGAAATGAACGAAGCCCCGCACTTGACTCTCCTCGTCCTCCATCAGAGATTCGTAGGTGATCGCGTGGATTCTGCACATGTCCGCGTTCGTGTACTTATGGGGGTCGAACACGCCTGAAAAAAACATGCAGAACAGAGTGAGTGCTTTATGACGAGAATTAACCCTTAACTACTGTAGACGTTGAAACTTACGCAACTACTATAGGAGGTCTCACAAACCGCTAATGTTTATTGCGTTATTACGTGCATACAAGTGCCGAATAAAGATCAAGTCCAATTGTTCTTGCTTTGTACATTAATGATAAAGTGACCCGAGCCTGATTGAACATTAGACTCTGATTGGAAGGTACATGGCGTAAGGAGATGATAAGTAATGCAGGAAGGGAAATAGGGATGAACGAAAATTTGGAGCGGTCTCACAGGTCTCAAGGTTGAATGATTCTGAGAGGGACATATCGAGATGTCAATTGTTATTTTATGGGTGAAGAATTAATGGAGATATGCAGGTCACCACATGTTCTTTAAGTGGAACGGTATAGGGTGAGTCACTAGGAAATGCCATCTAAAATAAATTCACGGCTGTACTATAAACGTATATGAGTGAGTCTGCAGAGTTGCATAAAGACATGTGGTTTAGCTCTTTCAAAACAGAATTCCGGAATATACTCTCAAAACGGACCGAGAAAGGGGACTACGAAAGTTCCTCCTCAAGAAATTTCATGACACGAATGAAAAAACCCGAAATTATAGTTGGACAATCTTTCCTGGAACTCGTCACTGAAAACGTGGATTAAATGCACCAGTGAAAGGGTTAAATTCGTCCCTGAAACAGGATTGGAAAAGATTTCGCCAAATAATTGGGTTCAACGCGTGGCTGGAAACGTTTGAGTCTAAAACGTCGCGTGCTAGTAACTGCAATCGAAATGAAAAAAAAACAGAAATTTTGCAACACTGATATTTCGCGTGTATTTCCACAAATTCGTTCGCCTCGTAGGATATAATTAAGCGTGAAAAGTCGATGGCATATTTGGTTTACCTGGTCTGGCGATTACGACACGGCGACCTTTCGCGTCACGGCCCGGTGCGGCGAACAGATATCTGTGAAGCGAAGCAAACCGAAGCAGTTACAACAATCCTGTCATTTATGGGATCTTCTTCGTGGCTTACCCCAGAGACAACAGTTCGTTCATCGTCGATTCGGTGATGTCTAAATTATGGAAAGCCGGATTGTAAACCTGACGGAGCAACAAGTACCTCTCGATCGTCTCCTCCGCCATCGGTACGTTAAACTTTTTGCATCGTAAGAATCGTAGGATGAATCGGGCGTCTGATGAGAAATCCATCGATCAGAGAGAACATTTGTTTTTTCAATTTTAGTGTACAAGTTTGTTGCATCTGTGTCATGTCATGTTTAACGAACTGTACAGTAGGTATCAAACAGTATGAAGCGTAGAAGGTGCTTGTAAAGTACAGGTACGAAGTTTACAGAGCGACAGATCTATGTAGAAGTAATAAAAGAATCTTAACCCCTTGCCTTATAACGAGTCGTTGTTAACACGTTGACTGCCCACCAAAGAGTGTCGAATTAACTAGTTAACTCTCATAAAACTTCGACTGTTGTCAATGTTAACATAATACGATCCTACAGTTCAATACTTTTTACCTTTAACAATCTGTATTTTAACCTTTTAGACTCTGAGAATTTTTTGATATGATCAATTCCTAGACATTTTTGTGGTGCTTCTCTGAAAATGAAAAGTGTTGCTTTTCCAACAAAAACCTGAAATATGAACCTCGATGTCCTCCGTTTTATAGTATGTCTAAAAACAGTGTATGTCGTAGTAGTGGCAATGGAGAGCAAAAGGCTCAAAAGCATTTTATCGGAGGAAAATCCTTGGATAAGAGTGCGAGAACTCGTGAAAGAACTGGGCACAGCATAGTGAACGATAGTGGAGGATATTCATCGGCCTGGATTAATCGTGAAACTCTCCAGATGGGTACCGCGTGATCTCACAGACCATAATTTGGTGGATCGAATTAGAATTTCATCGTCACCGCTATCTCGTCATCGAACACAGTATTTCTTCGGGGGATTTGTAACTGGTGAGGAGAAACGGATAACATAGAATAATATCGAGAGGAAACGAGCTCGCTGTCAACCCGGACAATCAGTCCCTTCTGAGCCCAAACCACCCCTACTATCAGCAGAAGAGAATGCTATGTATTTGCTGGGATAATAAAGGACCAATATTGTATAGGAGCTGCTGCAACCTGGCGACAGAATTGCAGCTGAGAAGTACTGCGATCAATTGAACGGACTCAATGAAAAAAATAAAAGAAGAATGTCCAGCACTGGCGAATAAGAAATTGTATTCCATCATGCATCGTTAAGGACTCAGCAGAAGTTGAGTGAACTAAGATGGGAAGTAATAAGTCATCCTCGCGTAGTCCTGACCTTACACCATCCGATTACCACCCGTTTAAATCGTTAAAAAATTTCTTGTCAGGACAAAAATTCAACAATGAACAAGAAATCGCGAGAGCAGTCGAAAAATATTTGAACAGCAAAAGCGAAACATTTTATGCGGAGAGAATAAACAAATCGGTAGATAGATAGGGAAAGGTCGCCAGCAATAATGGACGGTACAATTACGATTAAATAATACAAGTATCATTTAACATTAATTGACTCGTTTCCCTTCGAAGAAAACGACCGAACTTGCCGATCAACCTAATGAAACGTGTCTGACTAGGTAGGGCAATTTCCACTGTGTCAGTCACCGTGTTACATGTTTATTTGCGTCTTCCGAGGAGCTCCATCAGTCTGTAAAGCTTCTGCCCGTAATCTGTAAACACCATTTACTACTCTAGAAATAAACTTGTTTCTCTCACCGAGGCGGCTATTTTGAATACGCGGATTCATTTTAATCCAATTACGTATCTGTTCGAGCGCTTGGTCCCTGGTGTTTTTGTCTTCCCTGAGCTCCTCCTTGGCGAGTTTCTGCGTCTCCTCCGACATGGGACATTCGTAGCTGTCTTCCTCGCTTACCCATTCGATCTCACCCATTTTCGTCGAATTCTATCTTCCTTCGAACGTGAACTTGAAACTTCGCAAACCCCTGATCCCGTTGATTCGTTGGCCTTCTGCAACATCGTTCCACTCGGATTAATCAATGACCCATTCGTTCGTCAATCAGACAGGTAAAAAGATACCAAGCGTACACGGTGAGATCTTCTATGCCAAGAAAATAATACTTTTTTTGCCTAACTACTCGCACAGAGTGTCCTGGAAGTAAACCGAGAAATTTGTTCAGCACGTTCGACGGGTTATATGTACTATAAATCTTGGATCATCCTGTATCGAGGTAAACATCGTCGGACTATGATTTCCAGACAGTCGATTTTTACATTTTCTCTGGAACAGTATATGTGAGTCATACACAAAGCGGCGTTCATCAGAACGGTCAGTATACTTATATTTACACAGGTGGAGAGCCATCAATTTGAACAGTATCTTTGGAACGCAAGTGAGAACAGGAAAGTAACAGAAAAGTACATGAAAAACCCATTCGCAGCACCTGGCGTACTATAACGTCTTATTGAAAGCTACAGCTGTTCACCGCTGAAGTAACATTACGACTTCTGATGTTATAACTTCAAGTTAATCAAAATGAGTTTCAGCAGAATTGAAATTCGAATGAATTATCTGTGCAGCCTAAGTGTCTCGCACCGAATGTTACGAGAAAGAGGAGGCTTGAATGAAAGTTCTATCGCGACGAGATCAATCGAAGATAGTTACGCTCGAAATATTTTCTTCGTTTTCATTTACTTTCATGTACTATTTTTGTTTTATCCGCCTTGTCCGCATGATGTAAGCGTTCCATAATAAATATTACGAGAAAGAGGAGCCTTGAATGAAAGTTCTATGCTTCTATCGTGACGAGATCAATCAGAAACAGTTATGCTCGGAATATTTTCTTCCTTTCCGCGTAATCGCGTCGTAACGAGGAATCCACTGGATTTCGTAATTTCTGTAGGTACCATTGAACGGTCGTTCCCCGATGGTTCCGTGACATAACAATTTCGTCGGTTTATGATATAATGTTCGAACGGTTTTACGAACCGCCTCGTGGTATTACGTGTCCGACGTGTGCCGTAAGTGACTGTCCGGTTTCGCAACAACTTTCTCCGATTATGCAATCGGCGATCGACCATCTTTGTTCTCCGATTTTGTACGGCCGACTAACACGGATCGATATTTCACTACCGTTATGTTAAATAACACTTCTCTCGCACGTTTTCCTGGACGACGACCCACTCGAGCCGATCGAGAGATTCCTGCTGGATTCCTGCTGCGAATGGAAATCGAAGCGAAGAGATTGAATTTCGAGTTACAACTTTTACTGTGGGTGCAAGATGTATCTGTTTCATTACAAGGAACATGTGTTCGTTCGTTCGTTTGTGTTTGAAAAAGAATGCGAGAGGAGTACAGGGCAGATATTTTTCATCGGACTGAATGAAAAATGTCTAATAAACATTGGTTAAAGAATAATTATTATTCGAGCTGTAAGGGATTGCTTTTTGACAGAATTATGCAGAAAATTGCTTACACCTCAGATAATATTGACTACTCGACCTATGTTAACTCAACATTTTTATTCGATTCACTAAGTATTATCTATCTTATACATCTTAAAGCTTTCTTATTCAATACACATCGTAACACCGTGAGAAATATTTCTCGACTGATCAAACACAAATATACCCTATGTAATATAGTATAATATTAATAAATACTTAAGACAAAATCTAATAGAGCTAACAAATATCTATGAAAATTACTATTATTATTGATTAAAAGCGATATGACTGGAAGTTATCATTTTGGATGTATTCTTTCCGCCCCAAAATCTAGAGAGGAGTCATTTTCAGCTAACACAGCGCGGTTGCAAATATGTTGAGAAACTTTTTATCTTTCTGAAGATTGACTACTCTATCATGGTAAAATTAAATGACAATAAGAAGAATGAAGTTCTTGCCACGCAATAATACCTAATATGAATGCAAAATTTTTGTGCCACAAATTTTCGTACAATCGCTCACCAAGAGCAAAATACCTACGTGACATGATTACAGAAAAGACTATGAGACACCTTATATTTGCATGTGCGTCAATGGACAGTATTTCACGCAACAAGGTAGTCAATGGCATTGTTACTCGGCATTAAAATCATAGAACAAGCTAAGCACGTCACAAGGTACTTCGATCATAACACTCGATGAAGTTCATTGAATCGACGTCGCACGAATTTTAAGTCTAAGCAGCCTGTGTCGACCTTGCCTGTAAAAGCTGAAGACTCCAGAGGCCAAGGATATGGAACAGTGCCCTTAAGTTGCGCCTTCGAGCGTCGAACAACCACGATTTCGCAAAGCCACTCGCTCTAACATTGAGGACTTCAGCGGTTCACCCGTGCAGAATTTATTTCACCTTTCAAGAACAAATTCTTCTCTATATTCTACGATTATAACTTTAGGTCTCCCTTGAAGCAGGAAAATTAAATTTATTCAAATTTTATTGCTTATTTTGTTAATCAACTTTGATTCACGAATTTTTATAAAACTCCAGCCGATGTCAATGTTAAAATGATACTAGAAAATTATAAATGTACGATCGTATAGTTCAATGTTTTTATTCTACTTTTGAGAAGCTATTTGTGCGTCTGACTAGGTACGGAATTTTTCACTGTGGCAGTCAATGTGTTACATATTACTTATTTTTACATTTATTCCTGTTAGTGTTACTGCTCTAATGAAACATTAAACAAAGCTACTTGTACTAAAATAATACCCTAACTATTCAAGCATTAGGTTCGGTAAAATTTCAGAATTATTCTAATCAAACACAAAATGGATTCTTTCAAAATAGAAAGCGAAATCCTAAAACAGAAAGACGACTAAAGTCCTTTTGTAACGCACACCCTGCGCGCTGAGTCAATACAGTCGATATTATCACTATAATACCAAGTAAAAAATTATAATTTTAACAAAAAATTCAATCAGTTGCAAATAAAAAGCAAAAGTCTAAAACAGGAAAAGGGTAAAAGTAGCTGTTAGCACACACTGCACGTCCGAGCCAATATAGTGACCACTAGCACCGCAATACCGACTAAACAACGACAGAGTGAATACATCGCGCGAAATTGATTCTGCACCGCGTACCTGATGAAATAACACAGACATTGACAACGCTTCTCGTGCAATCACCGACCAATTACATAAATCGCAGTTTCGTTGATTATTTCGTGAAAGTTACGTGGCTTTTTCTGCAAATCCGTCTGTTCCACTTATTCGAACGCGTAATCTCGGAGAAGTAATCCGGCTAAAAATTCATCGACCCAATTGACGTAACACGCGTTTCAACGAGGAAAAATACTCGCGGCGGACAGCAGCTGGTAATCGGAGAAACAGCTACGCGAGTAATAACACGATAAATGGCACTTTCTACACGGAAGATAGCCGCGCGGTTTATTTCCCCGGTCGAATCGCTAACCCGATTAGTATTACGCACATTAACGTTAGGCACGCGAAACGTTTTACGAGGAAAATGTCAGATATTCTGCTCGAATACGTTACATCGCGATTCGCGATGAAACAGAAGGATACGTCGCAACGTCCGCTTCTCCGTCCCACTCCTATTATTATTATTATTATTATTAAAATTATTAGATCGTGACACATGAAATGTTTGACACAGAATCAGTAGGGCCAAGTGTACAAATTTTAACTTCTTGATAAACCGATTGTGAGTCAAAGAGTTACGAGACTTATGTATTACTATTACTCTATCAAGGGGGTATTCTCCTTTCTAGGCCCGTTTGGAGGGTATACTTTGGGAATTTTTATTTTAAAAACTGAGCAACATATCTTTATGAAACTTTAAAGATTTATAGGTATACGTTTATACTACATTCGTGAATTTTTGTACATTGTTATTACGTAAACTGTAGGTATTATTCACCGGCGAAGCAAACGGGTTGTAAAAATTCTTCCCGCATGATTCGTACGCTAGCTGCAGCTGAAGTCATCTAAAATCGAAAACGCAAAAAAACCCTTACTTAGTATGAGTGTGGCTGACGGTTGAACTACGGACAATGAAAACAATTGTTTTTTTGACAAAATGCGTCAATCTGAATAATGAACACCGATTTTCATTAATATTTTGACCTTCAAACCAGTCTAAAAATCCAGTTTTCTGTAGCCACACTCATACTAATTAAGAGTTTTCTGAGTTTTTGATTTCAGATGATTTCAGCGGCGGTCATCGTAAGAGCCAATTTTTTCACCTTGTATACTTCACCGATGAGCAATTATTATAATTTGAATGATAGCAGTGTACGAAAATTCGTGGATGTAGAATAAAAGTACACAAATAAATCTGTAAAGTTGCATACGGATATGTTGATTTGTTTGTTAAAAAAAAATGCCCACAATATAGCCTGAAAACAGATCGAGAAAGGAGAATACCTCCTTAATATAAAATTCGATGATTCTAGATTTAATAAATTCACCCAATGCAGTGGTTACAGCCTCTTGACTTTGGAAATCTTGTATAAGCGCTTGCAGAACTGGTTTTACTTTTGTAATATTGAGTGATATTTTGTAAAAGATTATTTCTCTTTTACTGATAATTAATCATCGCTAATTTTTGCCATATTTCTTTCCTTGTTATAGAAGTATCGACATTGACTTGTGGCAAGATATTTCATATGTAACTACCTAATATTATTAGTACTCTTGCTATAATTATTACTGCTATAATACATCAATTATTCCAATTATAATATTTCATTTAAAGGAATTAGCACAATCATTCAGCTGTTGATGTTCAAGTTCTTAAAAAACGCAGTTAAATCTAAAAATTCGAAGTATTTTTCAATCTTTTAATTTCATTATTTGTATCACGAAAAGACACCCAGAAATCGTCATTATTATCCCTGTTTTTCGAGGATTTATTACACACCGGATGCTTCTCACGCCGACCACTACTTTGTCATTTCAATGTAATGTTTATAATGTACTCTACTTGGAATTGCAATGCTATATCAGATAGATTAAAATTGCTACGACGCGATTGAAATGGAAATCGTGTGACAGATGTCACAGTGACTCGTTTGTATCACCACGAGAATCAATAATTATGTTACATCGGTACTACGAGAAACGACATCAAATCAATCTTAATAAATTAATGTCGAATTAATTCGATTTGTACTTGAAACCACAGTACGATACATGGAAATGATACGTATCGATATTAATGAGGGCATCATTGAATTGGTCTCATCATTATTGATTTCAATAGCGTTCATCATTGACAGATTCTGTTGAGGAGCTTCTCGTGACCACAAAGCGACCTTAAGCGTTATAATTTTATACGCTATCCGCGTGAAACAATGAAGAGCCCTTGAACAGCCCTCCATCTTTCCGAGAGGCAAGGTCTGACCGAGGCCTTATTGCAATTACGATAGAAGGTCGATGGCGTGGAAAGCAATTTCTCTGGAAACTCGATCAGAATTTTCTGTCGTATGGTAAAAAAAACGATACACTGTCGTCGACGTAAATTTAAATATTTAAGCCGACAACGCTCCGTGCTCAGCTACATCTGAGCAATGTTTCTTTTAAATAAAAGAGACACAAGGATTTCACACATACTTCAAACGTGTTACTTCCGATAACGTTGTTTGAAAATGCATAATTCATTTGGAATTCTTGGAATTCCTATTAACATCGCATATTCACCTTGTTTTTACCGGGTGCAGCGAGAACTAAGACAAATAGACGAAAAACAAAAACAAAGCGCTCGTGAAATAAAATACAAATAACGTTATTCGAAAATGAATTTAAATCTGTTCCAGCATCCAAGATTACACACTTTTGCAAATAATTTCTGACGTTTCAAGAACGCAATCTCGACGCTTTATTTAACATCCTCTGTAATTCTTTACGATTCTGTATAATTTTTATTAAGACTCTGCACAATATTAACCCCTTGTCTTACAAATTTCCTACTGGAGTGCCCAGATAACTGATAAATAAACTGCAGATGTTTATACAAGTACACACTATTAGAGTTCAAATTCTTTTATGTTAATGCAATTATAAAAAGTAAAACTTTGCCGAAATTGTATTTTGTTCTGTAAATGTTTAAAAAACACTTTATTTTCTCACAGTTTTAAGCGTGCGTTTTTCAAATATTACGATATGCCAAATTGCATAAACATCCGCATTTTACTGATAAGCGTCTGTCAGCACACAGAACTCGCTGTTAACAATCCTCTGAAAGTAAAAATGTTATAAATCGTAATTTTGAAGAGTCGTTACTTGCAACATGTGGCTGATATTCTTTGTCCCGAGTGGGTCTCGTTGCAAGGCAAAGGGTTAAGTTTCAGACTGCAGAAGAAGAGAAGAAAAAAAGGTAACGTACCCGGAACGTAGCGTCGCAGGTGCACACCTGGAGGAGACTGTCTCCTGTTGATGGTCGATCGCTCTTTTATAATTTCCAGTCGCACCTTTCTTCTTCTGGCTCCACCTCCGGTGTTCCTGCAGACGGCCCTCCTGCTCCGCACACGAAATCCCTTCGACGGGACGAAATTTCGATCCCCGTTGCCTCGAACGAATTCGATTGTGTCACCGGAGACGCGGATAAGAATTTCTCGTATCCCAAGATATGACGCTTTGAAGTAAAAGCATTCGAGTGACTCTGTTTAACCGAAGCCCTCCTCTTTTATAGAGACAGCTATCATCGTTCGTCTAAATGATGCACGAGTAATTTCGTAACGCCTCGTTCCTTTACCAGAAAGGAAGCGTTCGCTATTCTATAGAACTTTTTGGAAATAAGCTGCTGCGTGAATGTTCAACGGCGTCTACTTACACTGTTGCATAACCGTAAAATACGCTGCTGGAGGTAATTACAGATCGCCTGCTTAAATGTTTTATTGTTCATCAGAGCGTCGTGTGACATTTGTAAATACTATTCGATCATCCCACACGTAATGTCGTTTTTAAATGCGATTTCGACCATACATAATTCAACGATTCCACTAATTTTTAATTATCCATTACGTTAATAGTTCTTCGACTCGATTTTCAAGAAGTTTTTATAGTTTTCGAACAGTTTATTTGATGTATGTTGCAACCGATCAGTATCATCGAATTGTTTGTCAGGTAAAGAAATTGTCGAGCCACCTGAGTAGGTAGTAGCTGATACGTACAAGTTTTCAATCATTCAAACGCCACCATGGCGTTTTTTCTACCCAAAATTGTGTCTAATTTACAAAATTGTTATCCACAGATCTCTGCTGTGATACTACAGATTTTTATTGAAAAATTTAAAACAATGTACATCTCTGACATTCCACCACGTGCACAGTCATACTTACTCATGCTTACTCAAAGTATGTTTTATAACTTATGGTACGACCTAACATGTAGAGTAAATATTAAATAAAAATCAATTCATCGTACACAAGGATGTAAAACATACTCATTCTCATAAATTAGTGATATATATGAGCTCTTTATCTTGAGGGCGATGCAAGTTATTTTTTGGCTACTTTGAGACTTTTCAAGTTTTGCATTTTAATGTTTCTCAAACTTTTATTGCTTACTGTGGACTTACCGTATATTTGTCGTCTGAATGTCAAGTTATCAACCGTTTTTTATAATAATGAAGCGACACAGTCATTTTCAAAATTAACATTTTATTAAAACTAAAGACATATACCGGTAGAAGTATCGTGCACTTGATAAATTCATTGTTGTTGAGTAAATCATGTAAGTATAACTATTTCACGTAACACATTTCATATTCAAGGTTATTCATCATCATCGGAAACAGCAGTTATTAAATCCTCGGATATTTCAGTTTATTGCAAATCTTTTACATAATTGCTTTCTCTACTTTGAACGCAGCCAACTTGGTTGCATATTTCATGATAACGTAACATAACATAATCTACCTAGAATCAAATTTTTGTAAACCCGACTTAAGCCACTTTCGAAATAAATATATTTCCCATTCCGGTTAACACCTAAACATCTATTGACGCAATAGCAGGATCTTCAGAGACACTGACAATAAATTATTTCTGAATCAGAAGATCATATCTGTTTACAACCGAAACACTTTACACTTATTTCTTCCGGAAAAGTGATTTATGCCATTTTCAAAATGAAGGACGCCTGTAATCTTCAAATCTCTATACAAAAAAAATGAACTTTCTCCAAGTACCCCTTCTTTATCTGTATTAAAATGTAAGACTATTCCAGAATAACAATATATATTTGCATAAACTACACGACTGATATTTGCTAGATTGTCCAAAATTATGAAAAGTCCTGAGTCTCTAAGGGTTTCGAACAGTAAGAGTAAATCGATATTAACCCATTCGCATCATTTGACTAGGACTGAGAATACGCGTGCTTCGCGGAGTATTTATACATGTACTTTGGCGGATTATTCCGCCATCCGTGATATGGCCCAGGCAAATTTGGCGGAATATTACGCCATGTGATGCAAATGGGTTAAAGTACGAATTTTATTGATTCGTATCCTTCGAGAAAAATGGCGTTAAAATGAAGAATTTATAAAGTTTCTCACTTTTGTTAATGTTATATTCGCACGACCGATTCATTCGATGGTCTCGCTTTTTATAATATTACTTACATTCATATCAACCAGTTTCAATAAACAGCTTGCATTAACCATGACAGTCAAAGCTACGTCGTTGCGGTGGTACAATATTTAAACAGAAATCAGCTTATCAATCAAATATTCCAAATATTGACGAAACATTAAAGGTAAATTATTTAATTAGCTGCACTGTATTTTTCTTTTATAATTCAAAATCACCGGGAGCGCTTGAGCATATAAATTTAGACATTTTGTAAATAAAGAAACACATTCCTATTTGTTGAAATTTCAACATCTTTTTTTAGGAAACGGTACCTTCGTACGACGAAAGTATATTCAATAAGTCCCACTTATTTTGACAAGAGAAACGAAGCTGATTTCGCTTGTGCTACCAATCTTGAGGCATTCTGTATTTACTGCCAATACTTTCCCGCTCGTTGTGATGAGAATTAAGAATCTTTTGTGAAGAAAATTCATCGTGTCGTTTAGATCGGAGAAAGGACGCTCCGAAATGGCACTCGTTTCTTACGGTGAAGCTTCAGATTCACTTACATAAAAAGCAACTTTCGAGAAATAGTTTTAAGCCGGGTACAACGATGAAACGAACCGTGCAGCGCGTTGCTAATTATTTTTTGTATATCGAGATTTTGCGACGACAGGAAAGCCGATTAAGTAGTCTCGGAAGTTGACAGAGAGCTTCACTGTAAAAACGAAATATCAGACGCTAACGGAAATAGCTCAATTTTCTTATAAACTTGATCCATAAAAGTAATCAAATTTTCTATGTAAAATCTACGAAATCTCTGTATTTCCAGGGAGTGTTTTCATTAACATTTATCCTTTCTAAATAAAAAAAGTGGACCAGTTCTCGACAGTGAGGGAAGATGGAGTAAAGCTGATAGAACAGAACCTCGATTATCCGAACTGTAATTAGTAACAGAATGACTCACATTGTGACCATGTCTTACACAACAATAATTTTATTTTGGACTATAAAATACATACATGTATAATGGTAAAAATGATCCACACAGTTTCACTGATGACAATTTTAGCTCGCGACTGACACAGGATAACCGGTGTTTGGATAATCGAGGCTCCACTGAATTATATCTTGACATTGACACTGATAACGGAAACACGAAGATATCGACACGTAATGTTCGAAAACAAAATTCTAGAAACGCATAATCATACGCAGATTTCTAGTGACCACTATGCTGCACGTAACTGTTTCCACCTTACATCACCGGTACGCGTAACAAGCAATTAGGAAATTTCTTTTCTGTCAGTTTCAATTTTATGGTAACTTCCACGGTACCGAATGAAATATGCCAATACCAAAAAATCATAGCTTCGTTCGTAACGGGCATCGGTACAACGGTAATGTTAATAACATAGTTCTCGGTTTACTGGTACCGATAAAGAATCGCCAAGCAAGGATTAAAGGTAAATATACAGACTATCCATTGCAGTAAGCTGTTACGGTTTTGCATAGCAGATAAGACATACAATAGCTGATTCACTTACGATCTGAAACAAAATGAGCACTCTGCAAACAATTCTTAATAATGTCAAAGTCATAAATATTTACATAATATCTCCTTACTACATGTAGAATAATGCAACATCTTTGTATTCTTGAAATAAACTAGTTACTGTACAGAATACATGAGAAACAATAACAGCACAATTTATAGACAACTAGAATAATTCTGTAGCGACAAACGAAAATATTTACATTGTCTTGTTAAACAAACTGCCACTATAAGATATAAAAAGTGAAAACACTTTAGGTGTATTATTATTCCGTCCAGACAAACTTAGCTACTGTTTACATTTCCTTTGCATAACTTCATTGAAGTATGTTTTGTATGGATGACCACTGATGTATTCATCCTTAGGAAAATATACGATGCATAAAGTGCACAGAATTTAGATTCCCCATTGCTAATTTTACGAAACATGCAATAAACATGAAATGTGCTATCATTTTGTTCCACACTGCATAATCGGAAAGTGAAATGCGATTATAAGCGGCGAGAGCCTTCTGTTTGAGGGTAGAAGGAGAAAATACGCGTATAAAAGGATTATGCCAATGAGCAAAATTACGTGGAGTTAGCGTAACAACTAAGAATCATCGTATTCGGTTAAGTACATTACGTTTCGTGTATTTCAATCACACATACATCGAATTTCAAAATCACAGGCTCACGATACGACAAGACCGAATGGTACAATCATTTTTCCGCATACAAAAATAGCAATCGCGTCTTTTAATTAAATACATCGACAAAAATGTTATTCCTTTTTTAATGATGGAATACGAAACGCACAGTTCAATGCTAAACAGTATTAACCCCTTGCCTTACGAATTTTTGTTAATGACGTGTGCTAAAGTTTCGTATTCAGATACTCGAGACCGTGTTACAATAGTATCTCAAGTACACAGCACATACAGTCTTCTTTTGACAATCTTTTGAAGGTCAATAAAACTACGATACAGAGTTTTTTAAACTCCAAATTTTCACAGCAATTCCTGTGTAAAACATGTAAATCATAATTTGTGTCATGAGTGGCGTAAAAGGCAAGGGGTTAATAATCGTCGGAACTCAACAACGGTGTCCTTTCATGGAAAATTTGATGTAGTAGCAAAACTATCATTACTTGTAAAACATGATAACATAGTTTATAAAATAGTAGTACCGTTTGAACGTTGTAACTAAATGTTACTATATAAATGTTAGTCACAAAGTTTCAGTCTACGTGATGTAACAAGTCGACAATGACTTGTACAGTATACGCGGAGGTTTAATATTTATCCTATCTTGAGCAATTCAAAGTGCCCCTCCCTGTCTTTAAAATTTTTGTATATCTAGTACGAGGAATATGCTTTTCTAAAAATTAACATTTACCCGAAAGTTATAGTCTACCGACAACTTGTACTTTAGCATAAGCTCCTTTGCAACCACTACCAGTGGATAACAACATTTCTTTCACCTCATATATTTGGTTTTGAGTAAGAACTAAATTACTAACTCGCGCCGCCTCCGTTATACATCTATTTAACGCCTCATCGTTCAAAGGTTCATAAGGAACGACTATCATATCGATATATTTCTGACTGAAAGTCTTCTCGATGATATCTTTACTGTTCATCAGGAATACTGTCCGTTCCAAATCATCGTCAACGTCTTCCACGTTGATAATAGCTAATACGGTAATGCACTTTTCTTTGTGTTTGCTCAGTACGTCCAATACACTCTCGAAGAAATCTAAATTTTTTAGTTTTAAATTCTCTAGAATTAGTAACTGATAGGTATGCAAGGAATTCAATAGATGCGCATCTAAATTTTGGGCAGTCGCTAAATCATGAACAAGAACTTTCGACTGAAAGGGAAAGTGCCTTCTTAGAATTTCAGTGGTATAAGATTTTCCAACCCCTGTTCCACCTATTATGCATAGAACTTTCAAATAAGAAAAGTCTTGGTTTAAGAAGGAAATGATTTCATTAATTGGTTTCTCTTGTCCATAGATTTTTGTTT
The DNA here is from genome assembly GCA_916610135.2 of Macropis europaea. NCBI lineage: Eukaryota > Metazoa > Arthropoda > Insecta > Hymenoptera > Melittidae > Macropis > Macropis europaea. Next base: position 2,173,848 of record OU744345.1, on the reverse strand, counting down.
GCAATTCGGTGCTTGCATTCGAGAAAAGCTCAGAACGATTGCAAACGAGTATTTTGGGATTCAAAAGTACCGAAATTACTGCTACAGAGATCGTAACCATGCACAAACAAGCGCAGTTGCACCAACACATGTTTCTCTTTTTTTTTATAGGAGGTTTCGTGTTTACCACTAATGGTCTAAATTTTTTCTTTACACTCTCATATGTATTTTTATTTTCCTCTTTATTTATATTTCTTTGTTTCACCTCAGTACCTATTTTCTCTAGGTTTGTATGTCCAGAGTGTAATAAATGTTCGTTCTTAATTAATGAATCAGTATATATTTGTGAATTGCATAAAGGACGTTCAGACTCGTTAGCAGAATCTACAACTTCTACTTCCATATATTCCACTTCATTTGGTGTTTTATTTAATGAAAGTTTTGGTGCTTCTATCGCATTCTTGCTTTCACAGTACTGCCAATTTGAGGTCTGAAAGGGTTCCGAGCAAGGTACTATTGTCTGCCACACTTTTCTGCGTTCATCGTTATCGGTTCGCACGACTTCTGATATCTTGAGCTGCCTGAAATTGAAATGAAATTTTAATTGCCTGATCCATAGACAAAAAATGCCAATTTTATTTTTCTTGCAACAGTACATTTCTTTAACCATTATAACTAATAAAACATAAATAAGAGATTTAGTATATATACAATTCCTTTATCTACTTTCTAGATTAAGAAAATCCTCAAAACTTTAATAAAAAGTATATAAATTTACATTGAGAATACTGTGTTGCGTAGCATTTTCTGCATACATTTTCATAAACTCTACCCGACACTGAACTCCTTGCCTTACAATATTTTCAACAGCTATCTGGTGCTGAAGTTTATCATTCAAATACTATGAAGGAAAATGTAGGAAAAATATTTGCGGACGCATACAACTTGCTTTAGATAACTCTCTGTAAAGGTCTATGAAAGGTGTTGTAATAAAAAATGTTTAACAATTCACATTCAAGTAGAACTCATATTTACAACATATAGTATCTGCAACAAGACTGTGATTCATTATAAGGCAAGGGATTAAACGATAAGTATAATATGCGGATGAATTCGCAAGAATGTTGATCTTTACCTGGTGTTTGCAATTTTATCAAGAATTTGTTCACAACTGTACTGTCTGAATAAGCCAGATGGCTGTCCAGAATGATAAGATTGTTGTACAGATACACGATGAGCCGTCGGCAGTTCTGAATAACTGAAAGACCTAGATAATTTGCTGTCACCATCCGAGTCCAATAGTTTCAACGCTGCAAAATGTTTTTCCATTACATCCAGCAAAATACGGAACACCTCCTGCAACCGTAACCGGCGCGTCAAACATAACCTCTAGAAGGCTGCAAGCTCATCGACCTTACTTCGTTCATTTCTACTCTGATATCAGAGACACGCATGCAGAAATGCCTGTTTGACTGTCGACTATTTATAGAATTGATTACCTTTATGTTTTTAACATACCGGGAACTTTTAAGCGACGGTGTGCAACTTCAACGTACAACAAACACGCAAGCTGCATGAACTGACGTTAATATTTAAATCGCAACCCTTCTTTTAAAAAAAGAACACGGCCGGGTCGGATTATTCACAGTTTGTTTCTGATTCTTTTAAGTAAATCTAGATAAGCAACAGTAATCAATTTTTTTATACTTTCACAGAGTACGGTTTTCCAAGAATATTGTTCCAAAGTCTCACGTTAGAATTTTTAAAATAAACAAAAATACAGTAATTTAACGGAAACTGTGTTTTCGATATCGGTTGTGACGGTTTCTCGAAGGCTGTGAATCGATTTATTTCAAACTTAGCAGAGTTATTTTACAGGAACACATGCTATCAATTACGAGCTGGTATTCTTGTAGCTTTTCATTCTTATTGGAACAAACAAACAAAATTTTTGTGTATACATATATGGAAGAATATCTGATCAATATCTTATCAATTTTACGGTAGAATTGGTTTGTGTATAAGAATTTTATTACTGTCAATACAACTGTTGAACTGAGCCAATTACGAAATGTTCGCAGCTTTCGTTATTATTGAGAAACAGAATACAATTATTTATGTGAAGATGTTCTTACATGACGAATTCCATATTAAATAATGAAGGATTGAATCAAATTTTTTAAAAGCGTTAGGTTTTTATGTATAAAAAGAAAAATGTTTATTTTTAATTTGTTACAAGTAAAGAAGTTTTGTATCTGTTATCCGGGTATTAGTACGGGTAGAGTACCCGGATAATTCTCGTCTTTCCGAATATTTCCTGGGTACTCGGGTATCTGAATTACCCGGCTATTAACAATTCTACTGCCGACTGTAAACAGAAATTAATTACAAAACCTTAAGAAGTCACTTAAAGCCTTACGTGACTGTCTTTTCACCTCACAGAACGGTCAAGTTAACGCGAAATTACCCGTCTAAGGTAAAAACACTAAAAAACGGTAACGACAGCGAGCAAAGAGATTCAAAAAAAAGCGCGCGGTTCGATTCGCGTTCGTTCCCGGTAGTTAGGTTCCGGGTTCCCGAGTTTCAGACTCAGTTTCTGCTCGCGTATCGACGAGCGAACAGTGGCGATTTCGGACGCGTGGTTATTTCTCGTTTGTCGTGATGTGACATTTGCCCGGTGAAAATCCACGAAAATGCAATCGAAAGGATCCCTGACACGATGCCTCTGGACTATGTCGATACTCGCGTTCGCCGCCGCCAGAATTCACAAACTCGAGATACGGGTTAGTCGCAGGCGTACAAAACGCAGCTACGTTTCATATCGGTTGCGCTATCGGGACGTCTTTGTTGCGTCAATCGCGCTTTACCGGTCGACTTCATCGACCACACACGTACATACCTTCTATCGTTTCACGAATTTTGTGCTTGCAGAAGCAATGAAGAAATCCGTACTCTTTTTATTTTACAAACTTTTTCTCAGTAAACATTTAACTATTTAACCCGTCGAGCATCTTTTGAGCGTTATTGACGATGGCAAGAGGTGTCAAATGCTCGATCTAATATCAAATCGTGTACAGAAATGTATGTATATAGGTACTGATGGATTTAACACGCTCGCTAGTATGGTCTGTTGGAGAAAAACGTCCACCACGGGCCATGTTTTGGTTTTTCTATTCTTCCACAACATACTGCAGTTTTTCAATTACGCACCCATAAAATGTAGTAAATATAAATAATCGTGTCACAAATACGTGACGCTGGCCTGTGTGAAATATATTTTCAATACAGACCACACGTCACGCGTATGCGACGCGTCGATCGGAGAAAAAATGAATAGATTATTTATTGGAAACTAATAATTGAACAATAATTAGCCAATACAAACTTATTTTTCGAAGTGAAATGTAATTTCTTTACATTTTGTGATGCATCTTGAAACATTTGTCAGGACATAACCCTAATGATTCGCCACTGTGCGTTGAAATAAAGCGATATAACCTCGGACCAAGCGCGTCAGTGTGCGTTCATTTGTTTACAAGCTTCTCTGTCAAGTTCAGGGCAGACATTATTTGTTCAGCGACTGTTGAATAAAACGACAAATTATCGCTGTCACGTATGTGTGACGTCGGACTCTCAAAACGGAATCGGTGCGTTACACGTACGTGACGTTGCTAGCGAACGCGTGAACCCTCATCCGTCCCTTATTTTCTCAACTTAATTTATCTCTTGCTATCAACTTGACACAATGATAACAAATCAGTATAATAAAATGGTAAATAGTTAAGTTTGCACTCTTTTGATGGAAATAAAAAAAATGACATTCCGTACATTCCGGCATAAGATTATTCGCATCGTTCACAAATGATAAAGCGATGTGCAAGGTTCGGATGAGGGTTAAGATTGAAATAAGATATTATAATCGTTATAAAGAAATTCGTGAAAAGATAGTGTGCGTCAGCACCGTATCGACGTGCAGCGTTGAGACGTTGCTCGGGGAACACCGTGAAAGGTTTCTTTAAGGAATTCGACGATCAGTGTATAGGTTATAATGGTAGTGGTCGTCGTCGTAGTTCTCCGTGTCGCGTTAGTTAGTCGTAGAAGCAGGTTACGTATTGATACGAGCGCGATGAGGACGTTTACACGTAACATGTTCCGTGTTCCAGAGGGACACGAGGAGGTACATAGCCCTGAGCACGTTCGGTTTCTACAAGGGCGGCATCCTCGATGTGAATCTGACGAACTTCAAGGCCGAGCCGTTCGATGAGAACGCCGTGGTGAGTTTTAACGCCGCGTCCATTCACACGGACACCTGTTTCCATTTTCCTTCATTCACGCCGCGCTGCATCGCCGCCACGAAACTACTCGATCACCTTTAGGCCTCGTTTACATCGTCGGAGTAAATGGGAGAGTAAATGACTATACATAGTTCGTCGGGTGAAATAAGAATACCTCTTGAAACGCCATCTTTTGGAGCGAATACGAGTGTAACTCTAAACCTCCACAAGAGGAAAGTAAAAGTATACCATGCCATGGGAGAATAAGTAAACGACTATAGTTGAATTGAACTGAGTTTAGGTGACCATAGGCTCCAGTCAACTCTAGTGGGTGCCCATAGATCAAATAAAAAACATGTATAAACATACACTAAGTGTTTACGATTGGTACAATACAAAATTTTTCCTATCGATTAGTTGCTTAGTAGTTATGCAACGCTAGTAGTTGCACAACAATTATAGTTCGTCGGAAACGATAAGAGTAACCCTTGAAACGCTATATTTGGAGCAAACACAAATGTAAACCTTCAAAAGAGAAAAATACTATAAAACAGTAATTTTACCATACCATGGGAGAGTAAATAAAGGTAGTAGCGTAAATCCGTTTACTATACTAATGTAAACGATTTGCAAGCGGTTAAAGCTAGTAGTTGGCAGAGTAGGATAGCAGTGTGGTATAGTAACTCTACCACTAACCTTCTCCCACCACTGCATTTCTTTATGTTACTACGCGCTCTACCGCATAGTAGTCCCGTGTAAACAGGTTTGGTTCGGTACAGTATAGTTGTTGAGCAAAACATTACGGGTGATGTTCGCTTGTGTACTATTCCGTTTTCAATTTGCGTGTAAACTGTCTTAAATAAAAAACACGATAGTAGAGTTTGTAGGCAAGTTGGACCAATGTACTATCCCCTTTACTTTACCAATGTGAACTCGGCTTTAACACCTAACTACCACCCCTCTACAGGCTGGCGAAAAAATGGCGCTTCCTTTAACTCCTAAGCTTTGCAGATTTATTTATGTACGCTTATACTAGGTTTATGAATTTTCGTAGATTGTTATCATCTAAACTATAGTAATTATTCGCCGGGAAAGTCGACAGGTTGGAAAAATTCGCTCGTACGAACACTTCCGTCGAAGTCAGTATAAATGTGCATGAATAGATCTGCAAAGTTTCATGAAGATACGTCATTTAATTATTAAAAAAAAAATCCAAAGTAGCTCGAGAAAGGAGAATACTCTCTTAAAATTTTGCAGCACAGTATCTCCGACTTGAGGGTCGTTAATACCGAATTATGTGTGCTGATAAACGCTCTCCATTCAACGGGTACTCGAGGTCTTGAATGGTAAACTTTATCGCGTGCAATCGTTCGAAAAATCGTAAGATAAGGGAGTCAACAACACTCCTCCGTGGAATGCTCTCTTTGCTTCCGCGTTCCAACATCAGTCTTCTCTACTTTTTTTTTTATTCATGCAATCGTTACACTTTTATGAACTGTTTCACTGTTTCATTCGTATGGGCAAGACAAGAAGCGGCAAAGTGTTGATAGCGAATATGTGTATTCGTCTTCTATCAGGGAAGACCTGCTAAACGACAACGCAATTGATTATGAGTCACTCCTTATCTCCAGTTTATTACTAAACATGAAACGTATCTGTGGGTCGCATGTTCATTTAGAATTTACATCAAAAAACTTTTTTGGAAACTATAGTGTTATTAGATTACAGACATTTTGGAACACCACTGAACTTTAGTTTCGTTTAGTACCAATATAACAGTAAAATAAAGAATGATTAACTCTTTGACTGCCATGTCTCCCATATATAGCTGACACTTAAATTCAGTTATTATTTATTTCATCATTTCTAGTATTCACAAATTTGTTTACTAGTGTTTAATAGTACCAATAAAAAAGATATAAATATTCCTAATATTCTTGATTAAAAAGATTTTCACTTGAGATTATATTTTCTTTGTACAGAAATTTAGAAAGATGGCCATTTTCAAACAATACAGTGCGGCAGTCAACGTGTTAAACAAGAAAATGTAAAAAAGATTTAGCACTTTTTCGAAGTTCAGGTCACGATAAGCCATGGAGTACTTAATTCCTTGTCTTATAATAACGAGTCACACTCGTGTTGCAAATTATGGCCTGTACGTTGTAAATATCTGTGAATTTCACACGAATATGAATTGTTAAAAATTTTGTATTACAGCAGCCTGGAATTTCAGACATTTGTCTAAAAAAAATTGATCATGTTCACGTGTCTGGATAATAAACTTCAGCTCTGATAGCCTTTAAAACAATCATAAGGCGGGGGGTTAAAGTTTTAATTGCAGAATGTCTATCAGAATTCATAGTTGGAAATGTGAAATGAATTTGGCACAGGCATAGCAATCGCCCATGACGAATGCAAGAGTGAACCCTGTGAACCCGGTGGAAGCATCACCGAATATTTTCCATCGATCCCATTTTCATCCTTAGCGAGGAAAATATTACCCTTCACATATTTTTCTGCTTGGTACAATGAATGTTTAAGGCTTTCGTTTTTCAGGATGAAGCGTGGTGGTTTGAAACTAACAAATAATACTCCACAAAGACTCATTTCTATGAATCAGTGATCTTACAATAAAATTAATATTTTCCGCTCATGTCTCATAAATTGAACGTTCATTTTCGTGTGGAAAAAAGAACGTAGTTACGTTTCGACTTTCATGCTGTATTGACTGAAACTGATGAAACGTGTGGCTGCCCAAACAATTTATAAAATACGCTGACTATACTAACGATGTTCAGATCAGACCTATCGTGGTCATAATTTCGCTTGCAAATTAACTTACCATTTCTCAAAGGGACCTTCAATTTTCAGTATATCGTACCATGCTTTATTTTGTTTCATCTGGCAATTATACCTTTCTTAAAGTAAGCTCCACTGTAGCACAGAAAACTGAAATTGTCTAAATAATTTTAAATCTTACCTAGTTCTAAAATTCTGCCTGCGTCCGATCGAGAAAATAAAATATTTATCTTATAGTAATAATATAAAATAACAAGCGCGCCATTGATACTGAAACATTTCGGATTCTTAGTAATGTGTATATAAAAAAAAGCATTTTATAATGTACCGTGCTAGATACAAAATTTTTCATTGTGGTAGCCACACGTTTACCTTTGAAAGAGTTCAGAGTTTTCAAAGAAGCCTAATTTCCTTCCATTGTCGCGTGCGGGGTATTCGCGAAGCAGTAGCAGACGCTGATTCGTCTCTCTTAATTGTGTAATGTGTGCTTTCTATTTTTTACGGTTCAGTTTGGATTCAGTTTGGATCGAACGCTAAGCGATGCGATGAATCCGTATTTAGATAGTCACCAAGAGAGATGCGTACTCCAAAACATTTCAAGCGTCAGATCCGACTTCGAGCAGAGGGACGAGAGCGCGGTCATTTATTTTACCATGGACCTGAAAAAATCTGTGTAAGTACATCGCATGAAGCAAAGTCGCCTACTGTCCGATAACTTAGCAAAGAGACCCGAAGGCGGGGCTCATTCAGCCTTACCAATTTTCATTGTGGATAATACCGTTTCCTGTACTTCAATTTTGTTTCAAACGAAATATTGAGGACATTGCTAAGGATTACGAACCCACACTAACATTTGATACTAGAGCAGTGTTTCCCAACCTTTTTTGGATTATGCCCTACCTGAACGTCTCAAAAATTTGGATGGCCCCCTAGCATAATAGTCAACCAAGTTCTGAAAAAGTACAATATAAATAGGTACGTCAAACAAAAAAAAAATGCTTGCTAGCATAAAAAACAGTGGTAATTTTTTGATTATATCGGTGATGGAGATGACGAATGCAACAGAATTTTCTAATTGCCTCCAAAATATTCAAAATTGCCCCCCTGTGGGGCGTACGCCCCGCGTTGGGAAACACTGTACTAGAGTCTTCTGATGAATTTTATGTTGGCGTGACACGAAAAGATACTATTCGTGCTGTAGGTCTCAATATTAAATTGTCAAAGAATGTAAATGGTGCGTACAGTCCTACACCTTAGTCTTTTGTCAGCCATAGGCGGGGCCAAAAATTCAGAACCATTTATACAGATACTGATAAGATCGCATCTTCTGCCAATACTTTTGTAGATTCAGAATTAATGCTCCAAGTGCAACGTACAGTTCTAGATTAAATCAAAAGTCGATGATCCAAATGTCCCTAAATTCGGACAAGACTAAGAGTACTATACGATTGCAAATGAAAATGTTTCAGACTGAAGGTGAACTGCAGCCGAAACGTGCACGCGGTGCACATCTACAAAGATTCCAACAGCGTGCTGATTTTCCGGGCGAAAAGGGACTCTTTTCCGGCTAGATTCAGCGATAACGTGCTTTTTCCACGCAGAAAACGCTACACATCGCACGGTGAGTCATTATCCAATCCTTGCCTCGATTTCTCTTTCTCTCTCTACCTCTCTCCCTCTCTCTGGGGATAATAAACAGCGGTGAGATCAATACCGAATCGAACGACCGTTCCAAGGAACTCTACTTAAATTCAGAAAAATAGTTCCTTTCAAAGGACATCCATAACTGTTCGAAGACAACCGACGACCGTAACACGCGCCGTGGTTACTTTATAGCCAATTTTTGTAATGACATTTTAAGTAATAATATTATCCTGGCGTGCCACAGCGCGGTGCAGGAAATGATATTTCTGGAAACTTTGCTATCATTTCGTTTAACTTGTCTGTTTTTGTATATCCTCTGGTAACGGTCTGAGGTTGACTTTTCAATAATTTTCAGAAAAGATACTAAGATATTCAGTTGAACGTCGAATGTTTTACCACACCAGGCAACGGTATGAACGTTAAAAAAACAAAGAAAAACAGAAGGAGGAAGTTATTTCAATGCTATTTTTGTATTTATCCGTTGCGTCATTTGTATATAAGTAGCATTGAAGAATTCAATAATTGCAGTTAACGGGAACTTAAAATCCGTTGTGACACATGCAAAACATTTTTTATGCTAAAATTACAATAAATTATTATGATATTTGTGATACTTAGATATTTAGGCAGTTCGTTCAGAACCATTCAGACATCTGATCCCCTAATTGTCTCAAATAGTATATCTGCTACTACTGATCATCATCAAAGAATGATTTAATCAACGTGTCACCTGTACATACATAAGTGGCATGGTAGTGCTAACACTTTAATTGCCACGTCACACACACACACACACACACACACACACTCTCGTGAGACTTGGATTCAGACGTTATCTGTTTGATCACGCATAATATTAACAAACATATCTAATACAATCTAACAGAACCAACAAATGAAATTATTAAAGTTACTAACACCATTGACTAAAAATGGTACAATTGAAAGTTATACTAATTTTCTATGGAAATTTAGAAAGTTCGTCATTATAAATTGTCTGCGAATGAGACACTGTTGTGTTGAACATAGGATGGTCTTAACTATTCTATTATGGTTTCAACTACACTTTGAGGTTGAACATATTTTTTATAAAAATTTAGAAAGTTCCCTATTTTAAGCCAATACTTCATCGTGGTCGAGGTGTTGAGCGCGTTAATTTCTGTAAAACAACGATATCGGTGTATGGAGGGGGTCTTCGGAATTTCGATAAAGCTGGATTAGGTCTCGAGAAGCGAAATGGTTCATAAAACGAACAGTTTACAGGGAAAAACCGCAGAAATACCGAGATTTCGTAAAAGACGAACGGTATTTGCGGAGGAACGAGGATTTAATACGCTGGTGATAGTATGCTCTTCATTTTGGCGAGCGTCCAAAGACAGGAAGCTGTCGCGCGATAGATCGTGCGGAATGACTAACGTGTTACCTCACGACATGCTTCCGCAAAGCTCTGAATCGAACGTTCGCGTTCATTCTTCCTCGTTTCAAGCGATTCAGAAATAACGAGAGCCAACGAGAACGGTCAAACGAAATATCCAAGCCAACATCCGCGTGAACTATTCAGAATTTCGGAATGGACTGACAGCGAGGGCTGCTTTTACCTTGTACCTAAACGTTCGCTCGTAATCGAGGCAGTACGAATGAACTTCTGAGAAGCCAAGTTGACTAATTCTATGAAATTAACATCTCTAGAGTTATTGACGTGTACACGGTAGGACCTCGATTATCCAAACACCTGTTACCTGAAAATTGATCATCCTGTGTCAGCTACAGACTACAATTATCAGTAGTGACACAGCATTTAATTCTACGTCACTACATTTCCGTCTTCTAAAATAAAATTATTATCTTTGTGCGAAACATAGTTACAGTGTGAGTCATCCTGTTGCTATTTACAGTTAGGATGATCGAGGTCCTACAGTACGTAAGTTCAGCTGTTCTTTTCAATTCAAATATCGTTGATAAAGAACCTCGACGATCAATGGTCACATATTATCTTCTTCAAAGGTTTCTAAATCTTTTTATAAGTTTCTCTGTTTTGTTTAATAGCGATAAACTCATACTGAAAAAATTGAATCAGTTTTTTCTAATTTAACCCTTTCAACTCCTTTGTCGAGTGTGCCTCGACATCGATTTTATTCACAGGTACTCCTATGTGGAGTCACACTCGACATTTTTAAATTGCCAGTTTAAATATGTATTATATTTCGCAATATTTTTGTTACCTAGATGAGCAATATTATGACCCTTTTTGTAACAATAAAAGTCTTTGAAGCGTTCAGGGACATGATTGTTTGTATCTAATTGATTCCTATCAGCCAACTGTCTTTTGACGTTGATTTCAAATAAAACACTTAAAATAATAGGGAGATATTGAGAAAAAAAAATTAGGAGTTCAAAGGGTTAAATAAGTTAGTCAATGGCTTTGCCATGTAGGAAATACCGGCTCTCGTCTGATCGGTGACGTTGAGCTATGCTGGTCATGGTTAGTTCTACGATGGGTGACTGTCCTCGCAAGCACAGCTTCCGAACTCCCGGCGTCGGATTCTAATAAGCTCTTGCACGTTGATGGATCATGTTATTGCAAATCTCCCTAAACAGTGAAACCCTCGTATCCGCAGTTTCAGTCTGACAGAATTAAATAGAAAATTCTTAAAATATAGTGAAACATTCATATTTAAATTGTGCACCGTTTTGAATGACGTAATGAAATCTGAATACCAGCCTAACACCACGTCACAGCGCTACTTCATTCACCTCACTTCATCTCAGCATGTAGGCATTGCGTCAACATATCACTGCAAGAAGAAGTTTGAGTACAGTACAATAAATATTTTAGAGAGACTAGATTCACATAACTGTTATTATTGTAATTCTTATATTTTATTATTAGTTATTGTTGTCAATGTCTTATTATGTCTCAGTATCAGTCTTATTATGTTCGTTGCTATCATCTGCGGTCTCAGTTATCCTCTGAGAGGCTTAGAACTTAACTACTGTATGTGGTTGCGGGCGTAGATGGTCGATAGTTGAAAGGATATTTAATGTTAAAGTTCCAGCAGGGTTTTTCTACTCTGCTGTAACAGCTGCTTTTAAGTAAACGAGCGCAAAAATGTAGTTTGGAATTACTCCGTGGGGATGTGACCCCACGCGCAAAAAGAGACTCTCCGTAGCAACCTAGTCAACTCTTTTACGCTCTTTTATAATACTTGAAAGCAGCTGTTGCAGCAGAGTGGATAAACCCTATATAAACCTTGACATTAAATATCTTTTAAACTATTGACCGTCCACGCCCAGAACAATACATGTACAGGGCGATTCGTGATTTATCAACGTGCAGAAGCTCATTAAAATCTGAGATTGGGAGTTCACTTTCGTTGTTAGTGGTTCGGTGCTGCCAGCTGAAACTGTAGGTCCCTCGGCTAAACGAGCAGACCAGTCGATGCTGGGTTACACGCGAAAGAAGGAGAAAACCGATTGGCGATGTTCAGCTACTCTGGGCACGGTCAGCGGTAAGATGGGTGACCGTCTTTAGCGCTTCCGCATTGCTACATAGCCACATGGTTTTCGGAACCAACCTAAAACCGTAGGCCTTCCGGCTAAATGAGTGTGGCAGTCGATATTGGGTTACATAGGCAGAAAAAATACATTCGTCTATAAAGAGGTTAGACTTACAAGGAAGGGTATATTGGACTTTCCTCTCCCGAATTCGATGAAGTTTTGCAGGTTTGTAGAATAGCCAAAAATAAGAGACACGTATTTTTTTTAGCTGCGGTTACTCAAGTTTAAGGGGTGAATTACCCCCTGAAAATTGACACCCCCATGGCTATCTCGAAAACCATTAAAGATAAAAATATACTTCAAATTGCAAAGTTCTATGGTTTTTTATGTACAATAATTTGGTAAAGAAGATTTTCAAAAATAGTTAATTTTCGAGACAGCCTTGGGGGTGCCAATATTCAGTGGGTAATTCCACCCCTTAAACTTGAGTATCCGCAGCTAAAAAAAATTACGTGTCTCTTATTTTTGGCTATTCTACAAACCTGTAAAATTTCATAAAATTCGGGAGGGGACGGTCCAATACTTTTCCTTGTTAGAAAAGATGTATTGCGTTAGAAATATATTATGCGGTTGGGTAACAAAAATGAGAAATTTACAGAAAGTGGGGTCGATCGGTTTGGCCTCTAACAATGAGAAGCTCAATTATCCTTCATCCAATTTGAATAGATTCGACCAACGATTGCACGGGACGTTTAACCCTTTGACTGCAAACGGCGCCTACAGGCGCTTGACGAAGCCGTTCACCGTGTACTGTCGACGCCTATAGGCGGTCGGCGCAATGGCCGATATACACTACTGCAGCTCGGCCGCACGCAACGTTCGCCTCGTTGCCAAGTCGCCCGTATTCAAACAGTTAAACAAATATTCCAGACGCAGAGGGTAGATTGTACTCAACAAACTGAAAAAAGGTGTCTGACAAACACACATGAAAACTGAATACTGTAAGTCACAGAATTGCTTACAACTCACAGTCAGATAATATTCCTTCTTCCACCCACGATTATTAGACACTTTCTATGCAGTTTTATAATTGAATCGGTGAGTTGAATAACAGTACATGTTCAAAAACCACATTTTGAGATATTTGAAAACATAGCATCAGTTTTCGTGTGTCATCAAAGCCATTAAGTTTATAGTGCTGTTCCAATTTAACACGTTCTCTGCCACGTGTACCGAAAACGGTACACGCATGAATTTTAATTCGATCACATAACTTCCAACCCTTATGAAGTTTTGAGTAACATTCACGTTAAAATGATAGTAGAAATAGAAAGTGCAAGAACAAATAGATAAATATTTGTGCGATCAACCACCTGTAGAAGTAAATACCCATTTTGGCGTGTCGGTCTAGTTGCGGAATTTTTTACTGTGGCAGGGCACGTGTTAAACACGGTTATGCGAACCCAGATAGACGTCCATGTATATCTAACTATGGATCAATTTTGTTCATTAATTCTCAATAATTCAAATAAAACCGTTGGACTTGTACTGTTTTTCTACTCAAACCACTCTTTAGCCAGGAAATATAAAAAATAACACAGTACTGAAAAGAACATTTGTTAACTTGCTTTAATCATAACCGAAGTAGAAATTATTCCATGAAAAGTGATTGTTAAACAGATTATTGAAACAATACAAATCCATGGCGAATACTGTCTTTATCCTCATCAAACTGAAAGGACTACTGAAACACGAGTACAGTCTTTGCACTGTTTTTGGTTCCAACATGTAGATCTATACATTTTACATTTAGTTTCGGGATTGTTTGAAAGTGGCTAATTTTGGACTTGTACCGCTGTTCAACTCGTTGATTCAATTGTTTTTAGTAATTTTTTAATCGTTTTCATGAACACCCTTTGGAATTCCGCTTTAACCGGGTCGTTGACGCGAATCGTTCGGCGGAGTTCGAGGGCGAACGATTCGAGTTGAACCTCTCGATATTGAACAGCCTGAGCTCCGGGAGTGCTTATCACCGTCGCTTTGGGAAGTGCATTGAAAATAAACGCCGCTGCATCCGCAGGTTATTATTAACACACCGCGTTACTAACATTAGAACGTCGCTTCGATCGTAACGCGGTCTAACAGGTGGAAAGTGAAAAGTTGGCACGAACCGCCGCATCGATCGCGACCTTAGCGTGTGGTTATTAATGTCGCCTCTTCATATACAATGTAACAGTCTCTCCTCCGCATTGTGGGCAATTTTATTATTGTTATCTACGTTCTTGACACGTCCTTTGGTACATAGAAGTCAACCGTGACCGCGCAAACGTGTGAAAGGGTCACAAATTCGTAAACGTACACTAGATGTATGCTACCAGCCAAAAGTTTGGAATCACTTGCTGGTTTCTACCAAAATCGAATGTCCTGATAAATTATGTACTGACCTATTTTAAGGCAACGCTCGCCTTGAACTTTTCTACTGCCTGAAAAGACATTTTGCTTTCTTCTCTGTTTTCTGAGAAAAAGTCATTGCCAGAGTGCTCAGAATATGTCAGGCCGTCATTAAAAGTAAGGACGGCTTTTTTGACGAAAGGGCAATTTAAATAAAAATACCTATCCCTTTGCAAAAAAATGGTACAAAATGTAGAATATGTTGCTTATTAGTTTTCTGACAAGTAAAACTTCCTCAGTTACTTTACAGGCACTCAATTTTTTTTAAAAAGTTCGTGTGCCTTTAACACTTTGACGGTCGCTGTCACGTACACGTGATTTTATTAATTTAAATGAAACACTCGTAAAATAAATAAATACACATATCTATCACTGATGATAAATAAATATTTGGGCACTAATGAAGCGAACATTGTAGAATATTCAATATAAAAAGAATCATGAAAAATGTTTTGTTACGTATGGATTCTTACATAAATGGTCAGAGATAATTAGTATTTGCAAAATTGTTGCGGCCGTCAAAGTGTTGATTCACTCAGTGATTCCAATCTTTTGGCCTGTAGCGTAAGTATAGAACTTTACAGAATGATTTATAAAAAAAAAAAGGTCTAAGAATTTATAGACTATGGTACACTGAATATTTCTAAAAGTTCTGGTAATTCCAAACCAGTGTAAGAATGCAGGGCTAATTAGTAATGTTATTATGCACAGGCAAGTACTGACACGTTTTCTCAACAATACCAATCAATGCCTGTCGGTATTGTTCGGCTACTAGGCGAGTACAGACGTGTTTCCGAGGTGTTAACACCGCGACCATGGAAGACGCTGCAAATTCTCAAAGAGCCATCATTTCCTGTCCATGGAAAGAGGACGTAAGACCATTTAAAATCGTCTAATGATTACATGGAATATTTGGCAACTCTACGGACTCTAAAAGTACCGTTTATCGTTGGGTTGATGGATTTAGAGCTAGCGGAACATCCCTAGAAGTTGGTGTACCGGTGGATACAAGAGACTCCACAAAAGTTCTTCAAAGAAACCCTAATAACACTATGTTCGCGCTGGAACAAATGTATACAATTAAATGGAAATTATTTTGAAGAACTACGATGTAACATAGATGAAAATGAGTAAAATGAAGAATTTAGAGTACAATTTACAGAAGGTTGGAAACATCACTCGTACTTGCAGAGGGGAATAAAAAATTTTCATGATAATGGTTCCTTGTCCCGTCACAAATGCACAAATCTAAATAAATTTCAGTAACTTTATTTGTATACCATTTATTTACATGAATCTTGGTACATGTTTTTACGTACATATGTGTGTTATTACTTATTTCAAGTACGATAGACTCTGTACCATTTACCTGTATGCAGTGATATCACTTTTGCAATCGGATTCGATCACAAATATTGTCTGCCTTTTTCTTGGCCATGGAACTATGTTCTGATTCGCCTCTGTACTTGATAACGTCAAAAAAAGTTCTTTCTCATCAAAAAATTCGGGGAGCGTCACTTTAAACAATTTCACGATACTAAAATCGTCCGTAAAACGTCGAAAATCTAGGAAAATAGTTACTATAAAAATTAAGTGAACACTATCCAACACAATCCACAATATTATAGTAACAATTTGTACAATTTTGTAGTTTAATAATTGCATATCGCTCATTTGCTGCAACAAGGACAGAACTCGAAAAGAAGGATTTTAGGGAAAATGAGTACAAATACTGGAATTTTATAAGAACATCTGTCCTCGACAACCGTCCTCTCGTGGTGAGTTTTAGCAGATCAGTTATATCGTTCTACCAGTAGAAACTACGAACAAAAACAGTTCTCTTTCTATGAAAATAACATGAAAATGGCAAATTTTCAGTCGTGTCGTTGTTGCAGCAAATGAGCGACAGGTCGATGCACGTGCAAACACGAGTACACTCGTTGCTGGTCGACAACGTGTGTGCATGAATACGCGAGCGCTCTCGTGATCGGTTCACAGCGTGTTAACAGCAAGGAAAATTCTATAGTATAGCGTATACTATAATGAAAGGCGGTAGTGGCGTATCTATGGCGTAGCACAATAGAGAGAGGGCCGAACGTGCGTTTGATCGAGATTGCACAATCGAACTCGCCTTGAACCGTCTGCCATTAAATCGACACTGCGAACTGCGGGGCATTTTCGTTCTGATTTATAGACGTCACTCGTGTGTATGCATCATGCAACATTTAATACGTGTAATTGATTGTTCGACGGCGATACAGGAAGACAAGGGAGACGAATCGCGCTACAAATCCTGTTTGAAGTGTTACGCTGTCGAAGCCAAATACAAACTGAGCGCACAATGATTTCCAATAAAATAGGGGATAACAATGAACTTTTGACAGCTCCGATGGTTAGATTGATCTTGAAACAATATTTTTAATAAAATAGGAAATAAAAATGAAATTATGACCTCTGATGTGTATAACGAGCTTCAGAATTCTTTAGGTCTTGTCTTTACTAGATAAAAAAAATTTCTTATACTTGTTACAATATTTAGAACGAGCAGAATATTATTAACAATCGAATTGGGCAGAATGGAATTTAGTTTGTCGTTCGAAACATAAAATAGTAACATTTTCATGACTAGAAAGACACGCACTATTTTCAGATTCACAAAAATTTCGGATGTTCGTCACATGTTCGGAAATTCAAAGTAACCTTGTCTAATTCTTTCGGCATCGATGTAAGAGAGCCTTCCTCATAATAATAGAAAATGACAGACCAAAGGTACGAACCTTTCAGAAATCTACCAACTCCGTTTTTTGTAAATGCCTCAATTTTAATATACAAGCAATCGTGTATCAACACATAATCAATCTTCCATACCGTTTATTTTACATCGTTGATCAATTTTACTTCTATGAAGCTCATATTTCTAAATACAAAAAAAGCCGAGAAGAAACTGAACTTTTTGTTCTTTTTTGGAGGGAGAACCGTTGTCGTTCATAGGATGTTAATTGCACCTATTGTTGACCGTTGTTTAAAGATTCGTTTAGAACATGATCGCGCATACCGGAATGCGTGTTTCGCGCGGGCCGAGGTACTAAATACGAATATGATCGATATCTCGCGGAATGTGGAGTTGAACCGACATCGGTGATCGAACACCGCGGAGATGAGAAGTCGCTATAATTAACGCGACTCGTCCCCAATTTTATAAATAACTCGAAACTCAAGTATTTTTGTGGGTCCGGTTAGGTAACTGTCTTCTACAGTAGTACATTTCATGGCAATGATGTTTCTTCTGGATTACGCCAGTCTTCGATCCAGTTAATCGCTTTCGAACACGACACGATCTAATACGAGCTGGCGCTCTCGTACTCGACGTTTCTGTTGCAAATTGAAGCAATTCAGTATCTCAGAAAATGTTGGCTGCTACAGCCAATTGCAACAAAATTTATTTCACGAAGATCAAAAGAGGTTTCAGAAAGAAGATGACCGTTGTACTGACAAACTATTGAAGCGCGTCAAAATTGTTGCCTGGGCATGAAACGACGACGAAACATATTTTTACTGCAATTTTTTTCTTATGTAACAATTCAGGTACTATTACAAAAAATATACAAAAATACATGGTATGGAACGATATGTTTATTTATGTCTTCAGCGTCGTCCTGTGCCAGTACTTGAGCCCACCACTGTGATCTCCGCTTGTAATTTTGTATTTAACCCTTTGAGTCCTGAAAATATCGGGAAAAAACGTGCACCATGTGCTGCAATCCTCTACGATAGAACACTCATTAAACTGAATGTTTAATTATAACAATATACACGATGCTAATTGTGTATGTGGTTTCGTGCTCCAATATTGTAGTGTGTAACGAACGCAGTATATATTTTATTAGGGCACGCTAAGGTTATAATTCGACCGGATACTATAACTAGGTAACTGAAAATCTATTGTTTTTAGATAATCACGTTAATTGGTTTTTTGCTTCCATTCCACTGCTCCCTCCTCAACAGCAAAGTATTATACTGCTCATCTGTTTAGGTGTCTCTACAATCGTTCTTATTTATCAACCTGCATTCAAGAGCTTCTTACTTGAACAATCTACAGATGCAGATAACGCAAAACCTCTGAAATTCGAGTTATCTAGTTATAGACGACTGAACCTTTGATTGTTTATAGCGTACAATAAACAGATGTGCCCGGACCAGTGCAGTGACACGCTGCACACGGTGAACGTTTCTTCGAACCGCGTACATGAGTTCATCGTTCTGACGGAGTTAAAAACTCCGGAATTTCAGTGAACGAAAGTAAACGATGTTCACAGGTGTCGAAAGGTCGGTGAACGACGATGAATTCGAATCGAGATCGGAGTACAGCGCCTGCTCCCGCCTGAAGCTACCGATGACCGTGCAAACGATAAAGGGGCAGAAGTATTACAACGCGAGTTTCGCCATGTACGTTGCCAGCGAAGAAGAAGAGGGCCTCTACAATCTGTACTTTCACAATTGTCCGAATTACAAATACGATCCTCAAGTAGCGTTGGATTTCACGGTAAGATTCGCTTACGCCCAAGAACAATGTTCTTGCAGCCCGCCTGCCACCGCGTCCTTATCAAACACACAGTTATATTTTTCTCTTCCAAAGTTTCACTTTCTCAGTTTTCTCTTTTCTAAATTTTTTAATTACCTCATGTCTATCCTTGCTTTTATGTTTTTTTCTCAGAGTTTCGAGCAGGTTCGATCAATTTCGCCTAGCATGTTTGGCGATCAGATCTGTAGGATCCGTGCACTTATGACCATTTTCACTTTCACCCTTCGATCTTCGATTTTTCATTCTACATTCCTTTTTCTCTCTAGCTTCATTTCTTTCAGAAAAGCGTTATAAAATTGAATCGGTGAGTTAATAAACAGTACAAGCCTGAAAAGCATATTTTGAGATATTTGAAAAAATAGCATCAGTTTTCCTGTATCGTCAAAGCCATTAATTTTATAGTGCTGTTCCAATTTAAACACGGCTATGCTAACCCAGATGAACGTTCATATATGCTGAACTATGGTTAAACTTTATTCATTAATTTTCAACAATTAAAAAAAACCATTGGACTTGTACTGTTTTTCAACTCAAGTCACCGTTTAGTCAGGAAATTTAAAAAATAACACAATACTAAAAAGAATATATATTAACTTGCTTTAAACATAACTGAATTAGAAATTATTCCATGAAAAGTGATTGTTAAACAGATTGTTGAAACAGTATAAATCCATGACAGATACTGTCTTTACACTCATCAGACTGAAGGGACTACTGAACCACGGGTATAAGGTATTTTTTGGCACTGTTTTTGGTCCCAACATATAGATTCTATACATATTACATTTAGTTTTGAGATTGTTTTAAAATGGCTAATTTTGGACTTGCACTGTTCTTCAACTCGCCGATTCAATTAAATAATAGTGCACCCTTTTGTTTGTCTGTTAGATACTCCGGATCAGCGTCCACCTCGAATATTCCGCGAGGATTCAGTCTATGTCGTCATAGTTGAACTTTCTATTTTGTTGTACCTTTGTTACTGTTACTCTCTTGCTACAGGGATATTCCGTAATTCAGCAATAAATTGAGTGCGCGTGAAACGATTCTGTTCGAACCCATCTCACCTCCTCGGTAGTTTACCCCGAGGCACTGGGTGTCCGCATCCAACCAAGTGTTAATCATGCGGACGAGCTTGTGGACTCTTTTATCGATTGACCAACAACGTTCGAAACCATTATAACAGCTTATAAATTCACTGTTACTCTACACTTCATAAATACAGTAATATATTGCGTCGAGTCATAAATAACTTTCGACGAGTAACAGACTTTTAACTCTCTAAAAATACAAATTGTATACGTGGGCTGCTGAATTTTGCTTCATGTTTGAGAGTGTGAATCTCTAACACGTAGACATGCTGCAGAAGCAACAATGATCATCCTTTAACGCGTTGACTGCACATGCGGGTCACCGGTGACCGACGCGTTAAATTCTGTTTAATTAAATAATTATTGATTTTTACAATATTCTGAGCGAATTTTACATTGCAACACTAGCATAGAGAGGCATGTACAAAATTGAATTCTGAAACATTTTCTTCCTGTGTGATTTATAATGAAAACAGTAATTTATGTTTTGTCTGATCAGTGATGGCTGTTTTCACTGTGCCAGTCAACGCGTGAATAAATTATCGATAAATTCAAGAAAAATCGGAAGTTATTTGTGATTCAATCGAATAGTTTCCTAGTGTCGCCAGATCGAACCGTCTATCTCTGATCAAGTTACGATCATCGATTTGCAGATACAAATATCAGAGATCAACAGCGGAAATTTCCTGAGCGCCGGTGAGATGCCTCTGCCGGCCCTCTACTTCATGATGGCGGTCTTGTTCTTTTTGTCCGGCTGCTTCTGGGTGTTTATCCTGAAAAAGAGCAAGTAAGAACCTCGTTCATTCATTCAATCCGTATTCCTCACGATTACGATCGAGCCTACATCGTTTTTATGATTCACGCTTCCTCCTTTCAGGCATCCAGTTTTTAAGATTCATTATCTGATGGCTGTGCTGGTCTACCTGAAATCCTTGTCGCTGTTGTTCCACGGGATCAATTATCACTTCATCCAGACGAAAGGAGAACACGTGGCCGCCTGGGCGATTCTCTATTACATCACTCATTTGCTGAAAGGAGCTGTACTTTTTATCACCATCCTTCTCGTCGGCACAGGATGGACGTTCATCAAGCACATTCTAGCCGACAAGGACAAGAAGCTGTTCATGATCGTGATACCGTTACAAGTTAGCTATCGTCCGAGCGCACCTTTTCTAGCGACGCACAGAGTCGTCGCGTCGGGGATGAGAAACGTTTTCTATGTTAAATAAACGTTTCGTTTGTCAGGTATTAGCGAACGTGGCGGAGATAATAATCGAGGAAAGCGAGGAGGGCGACATCGAGCACAAGACTTGGCGAGACGTTTTCATTCTCGTGGACTTGCTCTGCTGCGGGGCCATTCTATTTCCGGTGGTTTGGAGCATCAGGCACCTACAGGAAGCTGCACACACAGACGGCAAGGCGGCTGTTAACTTACGCAAGCTCAAGCTCTTCAGGCATTTCTATATGATGATAGTTTGTTACATTTACGTCACGAGGATCATAGTGTACTTACTCAAGGTACAGGATTTTTCACGTTGCTTCAACGGATTTTCCTTTTTCTCTGATCGTTCGCTTTAAACGGTTCACTGAACGGGTCCGTTGCATTTGCAGATTACAGTACCTTTCCAGTACGAATGGCTGGACGAAATGTTCCGAGAAATGGCCACTTATGTGTTTTTCGTTCTCACCGGGTACAAGTTCCGACCAGCCTCTGCTAATCCGTACTTTATGCTAAATGATGCGACGGGTCAGGCCGACGAGGACGACGAAACGGATGACGTGTAAGTATCTACATGATTCCCATCGTTTTTGTTTTAACTTGATGATTTCATTGTCATAGCAAGGTCGATGTTTTTCATTATTTCAAATACATGTAGCTCTTTTTTCGTTTATCTATACATCTCGAGGACCGATGGCTTTTGAGACAAGTTACGTTAGATAAATCTGAACGTAATTACTGAACTACGGATGTTCCTGCAATTACGACATATCAATTTATGCAAAATATATGCAGCCTTCACTGATGAATCATTTGTTTTGCAGTGAGATAAATGTATGAGTGTGTGCGATATGGAAAACCAAAAAGGAACACGAGAAAGACAAATAACTTATTTGTTAATTGTTTTATAGCCTGATTATGAACGTGGTCGCTAGACAGCCGAATATGAATGAAATATACACACAATATGCAACATGCAAAATAAAGTATAGATTAGCTCGGCAGGCAGCAGTAGCATTCTGAACCGAGAACTGCAGCCTGGCGAGCTGCTACCAGTTTTCATTACCTTCTCGAGTTACGCTCGTAAATATTGTGCTATATTTTATTTGTGTATATATTTTAGAACCGTCTAATAACAAAAGAAATTTTCGTTCATCTTTCATTTCTGTACCTATTTTCTACAAAAATATGCATTTGCATAAACGACCGCAGTCTAGTAATTACTTAGAGTCATTCAGCAGGCAAATGCTTTATTCGAGTCGAAATAGAGTGACGGCTGTTTTATCCTGGCAAAGCACAAATGTGCGTCTCTGGCGTCCAAACGGTAGATGAAGAAATATCGGTTTCCGGTTCCTTGGGATGTTGATTATCTTTCTTTCCAGTTGGCCGTTGCCTATGATCCCCGGTTCTAATGTGACGGTCACAGTCTCTTTTCCAGTGTTTCCGGGGGCACCGGTCTCACCGAGGGTCTCAGCAAAGTTAGCAAAGTTTCGAAGGTCCTGAGGCCCACCACCTCGGACGTTCCATCCAGTCAGGAGGAGAGGGACTGTTTGTTCAACAAGATGGAACCCTCGCACGAGTACGACTGAACGAGATAGAAATGGATCGACGTCACTGTGGACGAAAGTGAAAGACTCGATTTCCTCTCTTGTGATACTTTGAAAAAGTGCTCTCGGCTAAGATCACCGTCTAACTTAAAGAAAGAATGTATGTACAGGGTGAACCACTATACTTCAGAACCGTAAACAGCAGCTTTAGATTGAATATTACCGAAGAATCTCCCAGAACGAAGAATATGCTCTCTTCAATGAGACACATCGAATAATTGAAATGAATTTTTTGTAGGTGCATGTTTTAAGGTTTCGATCATTGATTAAGAGAAATTCAATGAGCTGGTGTTTCATGGCTTTATGGCGACCTTGAGCATGAATATGTACAGCCAAATTATATTGTATCACGAATTCCTGGTATTAACTGTATAATTAGTATCCTAGGTTAATGGTTATAAGCGTCTATACTGAAGATAATCTGATTTAATTTATATATGACCTGTTTACGTTAGACATGATACTGCGTATGTAACACCGATAAGAGCTGATGTTTTCCCTGATATTAAAACTGAAGCAATAATTTAAGATGCCAAGTTACAGTGATTCACCCTGTATCTTATAAAAATGGCCGAACAGGGATGAGACACACGGTTGAAGGCAGAGCCTCCAGGCCGATTATTTTCTTTCGATTGAACAAGCATAAAAGCAATCTTACTTACCGAACGGTTCTGCATTATGTTCCCTTTTGTCCAGAAACCGCGACGGCTATTTTTAATTAGTTCTCGTACTATACTTGTCATATCCCGTTGGGCACTTAGGTCGGTCATTTCTCTTCGTCATCCAATTTCATTCGCACGTCACGAATACCTTGCGACGCACTTCGTTGCGAGTATCTTAATCTTTTTCTGAAGACTCGGAAGTTCAGCGTACTCTCTATAAATTATCGGTAGAAAAGTTGTCATAGATGTTATCGGAGAAAAATTAATCTAGAGAAGCGGTTTGATGTTTTCGAGGCGGAACGCGCGCGTTTGGCATCAACGGATTTCATTGCAACAGTAAATTCACGTTTTGATACGCTGTAGCTGGTTTTTGTGTCGTAGGCATTTAGCGGAACGGAAGGACATTTCCATTTTGGTTTTTCCCATGACACGCTTAGGTTTCTTACAAATAATAAAACGAAGGGCCCGCTTCGCGGTGCTTTAGCATACTTGTGATATATAACCGGCACACCGACTGCTCGGGTGTGTCGCGAATCCATTTTTGTAAAGCACTCGATAACCTTTTACGTAGGAGTAATTATGATGTCCAGAGATCGGAAGGAACGGAGGTGATTTAGTTTCGAAGCGTTTTAAAACAACGTGTCCCGTTTACGTAACACGATACTATGGTTATTACCGTTCTTATTACTATCGTACGCGCGTTAACATCACTATTGTTATGTCTGTTACTATTAATACTTTATTGTATGTAATAAAAGGGACACGCAAGAAAATCAAGTTGAAAGAATAAAGCGGATATTTTTATGAAGTCTATCGTTTCCCTTGTTACGCGATTCCCCGTTTCGAATATTTACTTTGCGGACGAACGGTCGGGGTCCCATGTTCCGCACGTGGATCAAGCAAATCTTTACTCGGCTGTTAACTACATAAATCATACGTAAATATAAAATAATAGTGTAACGGTCTATTGCAGGGGAAGTCGTAATGGATAAGTGTTATATGATATTGTAATAATCTCAAAAGAAGTAGATTGTTCATTGTGAGATCAATCAGAAATGAAATGTGTAAAGATCAGCGAATGTCTATCGATGCTGCTCGAGCCTGCGAATTTGATGAAACTTCTTGAATAGCCACTAATGTTCTGTATTGTATTTTCCGTCTTCGACGTCGCTTTTTAGCCTAACACGTGTCTACAGAATGACCATAGATACGTGAGCAAAATTTCAAGGCTCCTCTCTCGATACCTCACGAAACGAGAAAATCGAGAAAGAATAAACGTGATTCGAAAATCTTTTCTTTGCTTTTGACAAATGGAAAAGTATATTAGCTTGCGAAGACTGGTTATTTAAGGAATTTCTCAGTTTAGGAATGTAACTTGAATAACCTTTGAATAGAATGATTTTTTTTATTGTAAGTTGAGTCTGTTTGCTTGCGGATCAATACTTGAAGCTGAATTTTGTTCACTGCTTACTCTGACATTCATCTCACAGTGTACAATCTATTTCTTTTTTGAAGTTATTACAATATTGTGTAGCAATTGTTCGCTATGTTTCTGTGTGCATCATACTATTATTTTATACATTGTTATTTCTGTTTATTTCTTGTCCATTTAATGAAAGAACGCCCGAATAAAAATTGATTGTGTGGTTCATCAGACGGTAAACATATTAATTTCCTCACTGTCCCTTCATCCATGCATGGTTCAAAACAATTTTGAAGCTGAGTACCAACTCATTTTGAATATGTAATTACTATATGCGAGCCTGTACATAAATATGCAACAACGTAATAATTTAAATATATTTGTATGAAATTGAAAACTAGAAAATGAAAAAAGTATCACCCAAAGTTGAGCTTCAGAATTGTCTTGAATATCCTGTGGATCAGGGAACAATGAACGTATGAATTTGTTTAACTTCTTTTGAACTCGAAATTTTATAAATAATGAAACAAATAGTAGAAGCAGTGTCTAGAAATATGATGCAGCGTTGTTACGTTGATCTCAAATGATAACAATTGGAGCGAATGTCAGGGAGAACACATGATGCCGGAGCGTTGCCACAAGCTACTCTGGGTCAACGCCGAGATGGATGACAGTCTGCAGTGCTTCTGTGTTGCTGCTGTATACACACATGATTTTCGGAACACACCTAAAACTGTGGGTTGTCCGACTAATAAGTATAATGAATCCCTTGACGTACAATTTAATTCACATTACGACACTGCATTTCACAGTAAAATGCTCTAAGAATACTGCTTCTGCTTACGTATCGCAACAGAAACTGACTCTGTTTAAAATTATTATTAAATTTTCGAATCCTGGTCCCGCGTGAATCATGTCAGTGGTCTGACCCAAAAAAAAAGGAGACAGCAATTGGGTTCACGACGCTTCCGGTTGCTTAATCGCCTAACTCCGACACCGATCCGGTATCCAACGATCATATCGCGAAACGTAACACCGGAGTGCAATTCGCGTGGAAAAATACGTGACCGTGATTCGGATGCACGGCTTGCCAGGTGATAATTTATCACTGAATCAAGGCCCAGCGTCGTGGGAGTGAATGGATCACCCAGTGAAATTAACGGGTAAACGTCAACTGCAGTGTTCCGTGGCGCGTATTTGCACGCGTTTACGCGCGTGTGAGTATTCGATACCGTATTATATGCGTCACGGCCCATGTACCTGCTCCCCGCAGCTTAATTATATGATTAAAATGCAGCATTCATCGGCGACCACGTACATCCACCAGCCAACCGGAGACTCTGTCTGTCAGGGAGTGGAACGGAGAAACTTTATGACACGGTTGCGGAACCTTTACTATTTTCAGTTTAGTTTTTAACAGGTGGTCAGCTCATGTTTTAGGATGACTAGCAAGTCACCCGAAGGAGGTCAGATTATAGTTCGTTTAATTTTCGATTTTGTGGGATCGATAGCTAGCAAATGCGTCGCATGGTCGTGCTTTTGAAGAGTCGGAGAAAAAGCAAGTAACGATTCATAGGACGTGTAGAGAGCACTCTTACCTGGAGGATATTTCACCTTATTGTCTTCCGTTCACCAGCAAAGTTTGGAACGCACAGCCATCCCCGTTCCAAGGACATCTCCCGCTAACAAGGGAGTACGAATTGGTATAAAAATTTTAGCGGAAAAATGAAACAAATCTGTTGGTTCGGTGTAGAAAAGCCAACAAAAGCTGATAAAAGCAATATAACTGTAGAAAAAGGGGGTATTTTAGTGTAGACACTCGTTTTCAATGTGATCTTTGAGAATTAAATTGAAGAAAATTGTCAAATCTAGTAATCACAAATTTGTATAAGACATTTTATTCAAAATTGTAGGAGTTATAAATAGGCTCTTTTCGACATAGCCTTGGGGGTGGCAATATTCAGGGCACGATTTCACCCTTTAAAGTTGAGTGTCCGCAGCTAAAAAAATACATGTCTCTGATTTTTGGCTATTCTGCAAACCCTTCCTCGTCAATAACCAGTGGCAACAGTTGCCCCAGCATAACCCTTCAGGTTAAATATGGATAGTGAAAAGGAAATCGGTTATGGTTAGCAACAAAATGTCTGGTCCGCAATATCTTAACACGTTGACTACCACGGTGGAAACTCCCATACCTGGTCAGCCACGCTATAATGTGTCAATAAAATGTCGAAACTCTCATTAACACGTTCGCTATCATGGTCGATTCGAGAAAAACGTTCACCACAGACCACGCTTTATTTTGATCAATTATCCCTGTCACACGTGCGTGACGTCGGGCTCTCAAAACAGAATCGTCGGGTCGCACATATGTGACGCTGGTAGCGAACGTGTTAAAATGAGAATGTGGTCTTCAATGGCTCCGCGATATCAAAGGGATGAATAACCTCGGTTCTGTCGACGGTTCTGCATATGCTGACGAGCGACTCAGAATGCATAGGGGGTGAATCGTCGGAATGATGAAAGTGATCCGGGAAGAGGGACAGGGAAATAATAATAATCGGAATAGTCGCACGAACGTTAGTAGATCGGTTTAACGACGGGCAAGAATGCGAGCGTCTTCGTTTAAATGCACTTTGCGGTCCCCAGAAAATATAGATCATTCAAGCCCCACTGCATCTCCCCGATTCCTACCCACGGGACGTCTATGCCGAGCAATTTATTATCCGCACCCCCCGTGAGATAGGTTACGATCCAATGCCACCCTGTTAATGCGAAGCTAAGTCGTCTTCCGGTGGAGCGTAAAAGCCTCCACCCGAGCAGACGTTTATATCGATACGGAAACCTTTTTTTAGAAATTGTGCTCGTTCCCTTTCATACGGATGCATCGATATTTTATTGTCGAGTCTGTCGAGCGCCGATCCTGACCGCAGGATGCATGCCTGGGCGCTCCCGTAGTACTCGCGTTTGTAAGACGGTCGTACCGTCTCTAACACAACTCAATGTGTTAGAGCCGCTTTGAAATGAGTCACGCAGGCAAAGGAGTTCTGTTTAGAATATAAAAAAACTGATTTATTGGAAAAAGGTGAGTGACTAATGGTATAATGCTATTGGTATGTTGTTGTTAGGTGGTTCGGACGTAACTGCCCTTCGTCGGTGTGTGCAAATTAGTCGTCACCTTCGTAGGTGGCGAAAAGTCTAAAAATTCAAATGTACATGCTATTTGATTGGCTGGTGGTATGCGCCGATATTCGAGGAGGAGGGTGCACAGGGTCCTAGGAAGGGGGCGTCGCGGCGCTGTTACCTGCGTTGTCTCCTGGCCGACTCCTCCTGGACGGTGACACGGTCTCCTTTGTCCATCGTAGGACTTTCCAGGCTATTGTTGGAAGGGCAATTCGTAAATATTCTCGAATACCAGTGGCATGCTCACCAGATGTGTCGCGTAGGGTTTTGACTGATAATTAAGGTTTAAACTTTAGGGTCCAGGCCATTGATGCGGCTTTAGCGGGCGTCAACACAGTCCACGACACGGAGAACTCTGTGTTCAGGCCAAGCGTTCGCGTTGAAATTTGTTTGCTGTTCCAAACAATAACGCCTCTCAGAAAGGGTCTGACGGCCGTCTGGCTGGGCGATATGGGACGACGTCAGGCATCCTGAGCACCGGGAACCTAAAGTTGTACAGTGTGACCGCGCCAAAGTGACACAGGCCCGTAGTTTCTTAAGTGTTAAAAATACAAATGACACACTGTATATAATTATTTATTAGTTCCCGATGCCTCGATGTCTAGGAACATGAAATTTCAGCGCGCGTCTTAGCCCTGACACGCAACTCGAACCTTGGCGGTACTCAGATACTCCAGGACGTCTTCCATTGCCCTTTCCTAGACACCTCGAGAGGGTGGAGAGTAAAAATGTAAAAACCAATCAGTTTAGAGTATTAACGCATTTTCCACCCTGACAAAGTATCCGAAGTGTAGGAGAGGGAAATAACAAACTCATAAAAGAAGCCACCAGGAGAATTTGGGTTAGAAGCTAAGCAGAATTTAAAAATCTCAGAACCTTTCAACTTGTCACCTTCTCACTTAGTCACCATAATAAGTGTTATTACGCAATCAAATTTGGAGACGAGAGTTATACAGTTTTTACTAAGTCACCTTACAAGTTGTCTCATCAAAATTTTTAGTTTGGCCTGAGAACCAACACCGTGCTGTATACCCAACGACGTCCATATCATAAATCGCGTTGTCCTTTGGACGCACGGCGTCGTTAGGTCAGTGCTTGGCATGCTCGCTATGGAAAATTCCAGGATTGGAACGCTGTTTTCTGCATGGGGATGATTAAGCCCCAATCAAGTGCCTTCAACCGATCGGGAAGCCTGGAAGAATTCGGCGTAGAAGGAAGGCCGCTGCTTCCTTCATTTAACCCTTAAGTAGATTATTGGGGCCGTAGCGGCCCTGTGCAACTTCAAACTAATAATTGTTTAATTTTTACCGAATAGATAAATAGAAATCAATTTTCCTTACAGCATTGGAAGCATAATAAGAAAATAGAGGATTACATAAATCTTCAAATAATTATATCAACATATGTTAACACGTTCACTGCGGTACGGGATATATAGAGCCCGTATCGTATCTTCGTCTTGTGCGGCTTGTTTTGTATATTTCCGTTATTTCTCCACTATTTTCAAGTTGTTCTGTACCGCCAAATAGGAAGGTCCAGTACGGGGTATATTTGTCCCGTACCGCTAAATAGGAAAGTCCTCAAAAGAAGGTACCGCAGTGAACGTGTAAACAATTATTAATTTGAAGTTGCACAGGGCCGCTACGGCCCTAATAATCCGCTTAAGGGTTAAGCGCATAACTCATCATCCACTCGACTTATGTAGATGTAACTGTGAAACGACAATTACACGTAACGATGAGCGCCGAAGAAAATGAGAACCTTAGGATCGACGCTCAAGAAGATGCATCGATATTTTATCGTTGTATCCACCACTCGGTGCACTCTGAATATTACACCGAGCGTGGTTCGGGGTTAGATGAATGTTCAAATGTTGTTGCGTACGCGTACTCTTCGAAATAAATGGCGGAAGTTTCTCACGCGCCGAATTAATCTTGCGCGAGTAGTTCAGATTCAGGTTGAGAGAGTTTGGAGTTGTTTGACTTTTGAAAAATATATGCTGACCTTCCAGCTGCGACCTCAGAAAGTAGAGGCGTATTTACGAAAGCCCTGTATATACAGGGTATCCGATTTTAATCTATTCCTGCAAATAGTTTGAAAAGTACGCTGTGTAGAAGAAAATACTTTTAGGGGTTACAGGGGATCGAGGGCGACATCGTGAGATGCAGACAGAATCTTGCTGGGTGGTGTCAAGGTCAGACGAAGGTCACATATGTTTATTTAACCTCTTAGCTGTGGTACCGCTTTTTAAAAGTGTGTATCTACGTTGTGTCGCTAGAACGACGCGAGGACGAGTATACTCGTCAAACACAGAGTATGTGCAGCTGCTGTAAAATTGAATTAAATTATAAAGAAATAACACTTGTTTCTTTTTTTTTGGAAAATCAATAATTTTATTGTTTAAATTTATTTATATTTAAATAACAAATGGTAATTACTTTTCTCGCATGACAAATATACTCGTCATTCACAGCTAAGAGGATCAATGGTATCATATAATTTTTAACGCATTAATCGATGCAGCACGTTGCTCCCTATAATGAAGTATTAACCCTAGTGCGGTCTTCGGGTCTTTTTTAATTCAGTATAAATATTCTTTGTGATTGCAAATTTTTGGAATTTGCTAAATATTCGGCTCTCTAAACACGTCGAAGTCACCACACATGTTGATCAAAATACAGTGAGTATGTCGAAGGTGTCGATCAGAAATACACGAATTTGCTCACCTGTCGACGATGTGTGGAAATTTTTCTTTTGATGAGTCATTCTCTTTCCTTTTCACGTCCTACGCTAAAAGCAGGGTGGTATAACCTCTTAACTTATGCTCCCCGTGGATCGACCACTCGATCTTCTCGTACCAGCTATGAATGAAATCTTGCTACCCTCCTCGAAATCTTTCTGCGCAACATGTAGGGTATAGTAGGAGCTAAGGAACGTTTTATTTGGCCCTCGACGTCGTAACGCGGAGGACGAGGTGTTTGGAGATTAAAAAATATTTTTCTAGACGACACCGTAATTCTTCTACCACCTCCTGCTTTCATCTTCATATCTATGGAGACTCTTATCAAACTCACTGAAAGACAGAAATAATTGGAATTCAGTTGACAGTCGATTGAAACATCCCAGAACACATTCATACAACTTGTATAATTTGAATTTATAGTACTTACGTTGTCAAACATACACAGAGTCTCTCGTTTTCATCTTTCCACACAAATGCCTTTGAATCCATGTAGCGATACTGAAAAAGATTTCAGGCAATAGTTGAATGATTTCGAGGGGAACATAATGTGGTGTCTTCTTTTTCGATGGGAAGAGGCGTATCGGAGATACGAAGGTAATTTTCGTTTTTTTTTAAATGGAGCCATATTTTTCTATACAGCAGAATCTCGATTATCCGAACAGCAGTCCTTCGTAAATTAATCATCCTATGTCAAGCACAAGGTAGTAATATCATTAATGATACCGTATATTTCATTTTGCACTATTCTGTATTTTATATTTTAAAATAAACTAATCATTTTTATGCGAAATTTAGTTGCAATGTGAGTCTAACTGTTGCGAATTATAGTTTGGATAATCGTGGTCGTAGTGTATATTAATCGATGCAGCTCTTCATTCTCTATAAAACAGTACATATTAGGGTGGTTAGGTCAAAAAACTGTTAGCTTAGGAAATATTTTAGTTTTCATTTACAGTTGTTTGTTTTCATCTTATGCCTATACTACCAGAGTTCTTATCCGTGTATATAATTAATAATAATAACTACTATAGAGTATTATTTTGCATAATCCTTTTTAGACTATGCAGCACTCATCGAAACTAATTTTTGCTAAAATCCATACTTATGAAGTCATGAAAGTGATTCCGGTTACATATCCTATTCTGTATAATAATTTAAAAATATTAACATGAATCGAAAACTAAGAAAAAGAAACAATAGGTATAGATTGGGTTCAGTATAAAAATTATACTAAACTACACCTAAACGTATCAGTAGGCTATCGTCTCAACTATGATCCGTATCCTAATCTGAAATTGTAGCCTAATTCAGAAGCCAAAACAGTGACAAGGCGTTCAGACGGGCGGATTGAAACATCCGTGAGTTTGACAAACAAATCGCTCGAATACTTCCGTGTTCGTGATACAGAGAGATTGGAGATTACTCGAAAAGGAGTTCGTGGAATCATCGAAGTTCCTCTGAACTTAGATCGTACTGAAATCCATAAAGTTCACTCGATGCTCGCTTTTGTCGGCGCGCAAACCGAATGCAACAGGTCCACGCGTACCTTTAAAGACCTGGCGAAGTATCGATAGCGATTCCCGTTCCCGAAACAAAGGGAAAACCTACCCTGGTATGGTTACTGTGAAACAGTCTCAATCTGCGTTTCTTAATTTTGTAAATATGTACACAGTCGTATTCGTTAATTAGAATCAAATAGAGAAAGGTAAATTACTCAGTTTCTGTTGTTCATTTTTACAAATCTTAGTTGTTATTGTCTTTTTACTTTCGTTTTCATGAATAAAACCGCAAGTGTTCTTTTCCTGACGTTCGGAAACCAATCTAACTGTATGCAATCACTATCATCTGCTACAGAAGTGCAAAATTATGTAAAACATAGAACCTAATTACAAAATAAGAGTATCGCTTAGAGATGCTTGTTCTGCAGGCCATTCAATTTAATTTATATTTTGATAGTCGACTGCTTTGTTGATTTGTCCATCAGATTTCCAGTAAAACTGAAATATCTCTAAAAATTACATAGAAAACTCCAGAAATACAGTAAATATTCATAATTCAAATTAATGCATAATTTATACTTAATCAAAAATATTTTTTACTATTATAATTGTTCTATTTTATTATTAGATATTATTTATTATAATTCATTTTTTGAAAGTATCTATGCACACTTAGAGTCTACATGAATTTCCGAAAAACCGACATACCCAGGTTCTTCCTGGTATACTTATCAGTGGAAACAGAGGATGCCACAGTTGGATAAATCAATTGTTAACAATTATGCTTCAGCTGGAAACATGTGCGTGACGAAAGTTGTAGTCGTTCAGCCCCACGACACTTTTTCGGTGAACTTTGTTCCGTGATTAACAGATATCAAGAGAGTAATTACGCGGCTGTCGCCATTTATTCTATTCTTATCGGTAATCGTGAACTGCTAACAAAGAACCGAGTAGTTAAGAGGGACAGAAATTAATGTTCCAATCCGGTTAAGCAAAATATCGTGACAGAATGGTAAAACATAGTACCTGTATAAAAATTCTTTTTCCAAGATTCCTGTATTACGCCATTCTATTTAGTTTTTTCCAGTAATCGGATTACAATTAGTATAGAGTGTTTATAAGTACGTAGCATTTGTATGTTGTCCTGTAAATGACATACGTATAAATGAGTAATACTTTAATAGTATTGGCATCTTTTATTCAGTGCTTGTAAGGTTTGGATACATTTGACTAAATATTTATTATGTAAATATTAAACACTGTTCAAGCAGTATTATATTCAATTAGTAATTAGGAGAAATTGATACTTTTGCAGAAATATCACTGCTGTAGTGACGCGGAAATTTGGTATTTCAACGTTATTTTCTCATCTTAATTTTGGCAAGCGTTCATTACTTTAATGACTTCAGCGACAGTTATCGTGCATGCCATCTGAAAAGTGTCTACTTTTCCGGGTGAACAGTTACTATAATTCAGATGATAACAATGTACAAAAATTCATGAATGTAGTATAAATATATACGAATACATCCACAAAGTTCATAACAATATGTTCTCTAGTTTTTTCAGAAAAAATTCTCAAAATGTACTTTCGAAAGAAGTGGACGAAAGTATCCCCTTGACGTGATCGATACCACAGTGGAAAATCCTGCAATTAGTCAGACGCGGGAAAACAGTTTCCTTACACGTTGACTAACACAGTGGAAACTCCCATACCTGGTCAGACGCGCTATAATATGTCAATAAAATGTCAAAACTCTTATTAACACGTTTGCTACCATGGTCGATTCGAGAAAAACGTCCACCACAGACCACGCTTTATTTTTATCAATTATCCCTGTCACACGTACGTGACGTCGGGCTCTCAAAACAGAATCGACGGGTCACACATATGTGACGCTGGTAACGAATCTGTTAATAATATAAAGGAAGGTTTGAATTTGAGTTAAAATTCCTTTATTATCAAGGTCACCCCTTTTGAAAAGATCGAAAACAGTTTGAAATTAACTTATTCGACGCATTTGACGGAACCGTGTCTTTAACGCGACGGCGGAGCACACATTTCAGTCAGGATGATTGGGATGAAGTCGAAGGGAGGGCAACTAAATTAAAAGGGCACTCGTGCGCGTTCGCCTCCGTCGTTGAGCAACTTTCGGCTCGAACGTTCCCGAGTGTCTCTCAATTGTTGCCCTCCTCTCCCTTAGATTCCATCAAACGTTTCCGTCCCGTTGCACCGGCCGCCCTGGAGCATGCGTCCGGACGGCGCGTCCACGAAACTCCCCGCGAAATTCTCCAGTCGGCGTCGCGACGCGCTCCACACGCCTTTTCCCGTCGTCGCGCCTCCGCGTCCCCGCGAATCGCCGTGAAACTTTCGCAAACAAACTGATTCCCTTCGCTGTGCGTTCACATAAATGCCCGATGAGCACGGAACACTGATCTCACAGGTACGTGTTTCTTGTCGTATTCCAGCAAATCGAGTGTCTTCGATCGTTCGTGACCATCTGTTGCGGGTATCTCGTTGCTCGACTTCTTCCGCTTACCAAACGTGTTGCAGTGCAGACGCTGAGAGCACGCACTTCAAGGTCGCTTGTCGTACACCTGGTCGCACCGAGGTGTACCGCATGGGAAGTCCAACTTTGAACGAGCGCGAAGAACAATACACGAGGTATGACTATTTCATTTCCGGAATGCACCGGTAAAATATACGCAGCACTGGACGTATTTATAGCATCACTCGCATATTAATCCTTCAGCAACTGAGGGTGATTATAGTCGTCCGGTATGTAATAATCTCCCGATGCTAAGGGCGACTGTAGTCGTCCTCTGCGAATTTACCTGTTGGCATTACTATTGGTTACAATCTCTCGAAGAAATTAAATCGCATGATCACCCGATTCATCGCTAGGCGTCGTAGCTTTTTAAATTAAATTTTTATTTAAATTTCACTTCGTTCTTTGTACAGGAAAAATGTATGACCCGTATGATAGTACTGTATTATGGGTTTTAGGCCGGACATTGCCGTAGCGAAAGGGTTAAACGCGTTATCACTTGTACCTCTCTTCTCACTGGTGCTAGGAAAATATTATTGTGTGATTTTTGACTAAAAATTTAGTGCATGTTATTTGGCGACGTGACAAAATCACATAAAGGAATTTTTACGGATGTAACTTAAAAATAAATATTTGCCATGCATGAAACGTGCGGTCTGTGATAAAATCCCGTGGAGGAAGTACAATATATTAATATTAGTGTTTATTGATTGCAATAGCATTTCATTATATTCCTGTCGCTCTTAAATGAATATTATAAGTCTTTTGAATTTATTGTTTAACGATACAGTACTCGAAAGATGTTAAAATTCATGGTGTAGTATAACAATATTCTAAGCGATTCAGGACAGTTTGTTATAATTTTGTATCCTGGCCAAAATAAGTTGGGTACGAATCATTGTGTCATACAGTTAAGAAAATTGTGCGTACTGTGTATGTAAATTTGACAGTGATGCAATAAATATTTCCAGTAGTGTACCTTCAGGGCTGCATATTAGTGGCTACTGTCGCCTTTGAAGTAGGTCTCTTGTGCATCTATACACTTATTTATACGGTGTTCCCATTTCTGGAAAATGGCCTGGAACAACTGTCATCCCAAAATACTCTCGACTTCCACTATCAAATAAAGCTGGATATCAGCGACATCTGAAAATCTGCGTCATATTAGAGAAGACCTTAATTTTGGGAAAAGCCAGAGATCACGGGGGTCTGAGTCGGGTAAATAGGCAGGATGATCTGATTCTATAATTGATCAATTATATTAATACGCTGCTCTAAATTTCGATCTATCATTTTTACATCAAAGCTCACACGGAGATCTCTGTCATTTCCACAATAACTAACGAATGGCTCTGTCGGCTTGAGATTTACGCACGCGTTGGCTAAGATATGTACAAACACGATGACTCGCGTGATTTCGAGCAAATCAACACGCGGCTGACACTACGGGGACGTTCCAGGAATTAAATTGTCATACCTCGCGCGTCGTATGCTAGGGCACAAATTATTGTGTTTCATTACGGGCCTGGGAATTTCCACGATTTGGGAATTTCCCATGCGACCACTGATCAACAACCTAACCCAACCGCTTCTCCGCTGAACTTAGAACTCTCAGACACTCAACCTCTCAATAATTTGACGAAATTAAGAGGACAAGGCGACCCGGAGATGCTTAATCTCCCTGTTGCCATAGCGGTTTCGGTGAATCGGACGATTCCGTAAGCGTCACTACAAATTGCTTGTCCTAATCTTGAACCAGTAGCTATGGTGACTCGGAAGACACCTAAGTAGGTCTCCCGACTAAACGACCGCAGCGTTCGATGCTAGGTTACATACAATACATAGATAAGTAGAATTAGTAGTTTCGTTGCGGATAATTACAAAATTGCAAGGATAAGCTGCTGACAGAGAACTGCTTCAGGAATATTCTAATTACTTTTGTTTTAGCCTGAAGGAGTGCAGTGAACTCGCCATTTCGGTTTACTTGCTGTTACTGTAACTCTCAGTATTTTTTGTTCGTATTGGTGATCGTGCATAATCAGTTATACTATATTAGCTCTTCACGAATGCGACTGTTCAGCTATTGCAGTCTCTTGTTTCTTAGAATTTTTCATACCGATTAAGCCAACGTTGTTGAATTTCGTCATTCTGTCAGGTATCTACACACACTGTACACACTTGTAAGTGATATAGACAGTTACAGATTGGAAGGATTCACTCGACTAAACATTTAAGGATTCAACTAGATATTTATAAATTGCAGCTCTCAGTTACCGTACCAAACACATGTTGTGGGATATTACAAGATAAATTGGAGGAAAATAGGCATTCTTAGGAGGATAGAGTTTATTAGACTGCAATCCCTGGACTACGAGTACCCTCCTCCAATGTCCTGGCAGGGTTTTGGGTTTTGAGGCATGAACGAGGGTTACACGAAGGTTCGGTGGATCGTATCTCGGGCGGATCAGGGTTGGCAGGTTAGCTTGACGAAACGCTCGACCGATGGAGGGCTCGAGGAAGGAGCTTTAAAAAATACAGGGCGGACGAAAGGTCGCTTAACCGCAAATAAGTCCAGTAACAATATATGAGAAACGCAGAAATTTGTCTCAACAACTGTCAAAAGTTTGGCCAGTTTGTTCGATGGACAAATAGCAACGTGTCAGGACGAAATAACGAATGGCTGACCACAATTCCTTATCGCTGGACAAAGAATCACACTCCCTTTCAATGATTTCTTTCACATCTTGCTAGGGGTTGGTCCAGAAGCCTTGCTTGTGGAAGGACGAAATATGTAGAAGTATATTTTTGAACCTTCTTTTGCACGATTTCAAATTTGTTTATTTATTAACATTTTCATCCGATAGTAGCCTAAATAATCAAGTTCACATCATTTATTTACATTTAAACTGTAATGTAAAAAGGTTGATAAATTAATTTTTTTAAGACTTCATACCTCTTGGGGGGCGATCGCCCTCCTTCCCCCTTGGATCACCCGCCGCATCTTGCAAGCTGTTTGGTCGTTGTGCAAATACCTTGTCTTTCAGTATTCTCGGCATGGAAAACCGCATGGAGTTAAATCGCATGATCTGGGGGGCCGATCGACCGTTCCGCGACATTCCACCCGTTCCTCAAAAGCGTTGTCCAAAAAAGCATTTAACACATGGCTGCCACAGTGGAAACAGACACTCCTAATCACACACGACATAAATTGCTGTTTTGCTTATAAATCACAGAGAAGGAAAATTTTTAAGTACTCCATCATAACTGTACCTAATATGGAACACCGCAATATCTCGGCAAGTAAGCAACAAAATCAGTCGGTAACAATGTAAAATATTCCGTTAAAGACAAAAAACAATCATATTAACATTGAGCGTCAGTTGGAAGTCTATCGTTGCATGGGAAGTTGATTATTGTGTTTGAAAGAGTGTAAAAGTTTTTGAGAAACGAGTTAAATAGTGAAATTTTTTAGTGAAGGTAAGCTAAAAAATATCACTTTTGCATAATTTATCATTAAACATGTTTGTTCTTGAGTGTTCAAAAGAAATTTACCGTTAAATTTATTTTCTTGTTAGTATGATTATTATTTTTCTGCTGAAATACGTATGTACCCAGTATGGAACAAGTTCATTGTACGTAATAAGGAACACGTTCAGTGTACGTAATAACGGACACGTTCAGTGTACGTAACATGGAACACGATCCATATTGGCTACATGTTCCTTGTGTAGGGTTAATTATTAATATTGAACTTTATTAATAGAATAATAAAAGGTTAAAGTATAACACTCTTGCTTGGCGTTCTGCGAGGTACTGCCCTTCGGCCTGGGCCGTACCAAACGAAAACTAGACGAATTCGTCCGGGGACTATCGAACAACGATCTTTTGTTTCATCCGGTATCGGTGCGTCGCGGCGGTTGACTTTTTATGACGCATGCAGCGGATGGCACCACGCGACTCGCCACTCACGAACATAAACAAGCCTATTACACTTGTTAAAATTATATAGTATTATATTATATTTTTACCATTGTAAGTACATTATATTATTGTCTACAATATCTTACTTAGTTTGTGCGATTGTTATTATTATTATTTACATAATAGATGGAATTTGTATCACCAAAAATTAAAAGAAAGTCCTGGGATAAGGAAAGTATGATACTAAAAAAAAAGGTAAAATTAAAATTGCAATGATAATGATAGTGGTGTAAGAAAAAAACCGCTTTCAAGAGGTAGATAAAAGAAGAAGTTGGAAAAAGGAGCGATGATTCCGATACAGACTCATTAGAGATAATGTATAACGAATCATCAGACGATGATGTTAATGACACTGCTACTGATGATGATGACGCAGAATGTTTATTTTATGGTGGCAATTACAAGAGTGACAATAATGGTGAAACATGGGTCGAATGTATTTGCTGTTTTCTTTGAGGTCACGAAGAACGTGATGCTTCGGGTGCGTCGTTCACGTGCCCGACGTGTAGAAGACGAAGAAAATTAACATAATATAATATACATTAAAAAAATGGAAGATATTTGTGTATTTATCCTTTGTATTTAAATAAATATTCATTTTTCATAAAAAAAATAAAGTTTTATGAAATTTCTTTAGAAATTGCCTACGTGTTCCATATTAGGTATCACTTTTTCAAATCGCGGCGCTTGTTTTTTTTTTACATTTTTTACAATGACCTCAAGGCACTTAAACATTTTCATAGTTAACTAGTAACATACAAAAGTATACTAATTTTGTTGTGTTTTAACGTCGGTTTCATTGAAATAGGAGCATGTCTCTATTTTTGGCAAGCTTTTAAAATCAGGTGTTCCATATTAGGTGCAGTTACCCTGCATGCCTTGCTGCGTTAATCTTGCAATGTGAAATTCGCTGAGAATATTGTCAAAATCAATATTTATTTAATTAACACGTGTCATCTCAGTCAACGTGCTAACTCAAACTACGCACACACCGGATGCGCGATGCTGCTACTGAAATAAGTTCGCACGTTTTGCATACTCCGCTATTGCATTTGTTTGCGGCGAAGCGACTTTTCGTCCACCCCGTATTTATACGGAGGGAATAACGCGGATCCATTTTTCAGAATACTGTTGACAATTCTGCGCCTGAGTCGCAGCAACAGATAGCCACTCCGAAAACATTTCACGTCGATCGGTATAAACAATGATCGGGATTCGGGGATGTGTCGACGCGAAACGTTCCGCTGAAACAATATTTTTGCATTTTCCACCGACTCGCCGTGCGCGCTTTAATGTGCAATTACATAATGGTTATTGTCGATCTGTTTTCGTTGAACGATGAAACCGGATGCAGGTCGACCGTGTAAATAATATTTGCAAGTTTGATTACGTCACACGATTGCGAACGTCCGGCTCTTTCGGCTGTTTACCGTTTAAAACGCGGCCGACCAGAATAAAAATCGGTCGCTCCGACTACCACCGATGAATAATCATGCGATCCCTCCGTCGAAACACGACGGATCTTATCATCGTGCTGCCACGCCATTTACGCAACGGATCAACGAATTCGTACCAGGTGGGTCCTCCGAAATCTCGTGCTGTCGTAAGTTCGGTAAGGGGACGGTTGCAAGGAGAAGTTTCTTTCGCTTTTATAAAAACACTTTACTTCGCTTTGCACTTGGACAAACTGCGCGTTCAGTGGTTTAAACGATTGCAAATTTGACTATCATAATGACGGCGTTAAACGCTCTACACACGATGAGATTTGTCTCGCGGCATGCCTCGAGGCCAGGTCTCGTGTGAGGCGGTGTCAGTCTCATGCTGCCTACTCTCACGCTTGATACTGTATCGGTAATAGGACTATTAATTCAAACCAGGTGTTTGAGATACCCGGGTACTCGGGTACAGGTGAAATACCCGAATCGATGAGATAGTCGAGAATGTCGATTTGGAAGCCGATCGCCTTCCGGTCATTTTCGATTAACATCAGTATGAACGGAATAACCTGCAAACAATTCAATATGGTACAAAAGACGATCGGCTTCCATATCGAGATTCTCGACCATCTCATCTATTCGGGTATCTTATGGATACCCGGGTAGCCGGGTAATGTTCGTCTACCCGGCTATCTCATAAATCAACAACTCAAATCAGTAGTACCTGGTCTCGAGGCAAGTATCATCGTGTGTGTGGCGTTTGAGACCTGGCCCCGAGGCATGCCGCGAGACAAGTCTCATCGTGTATAGGGACGTGTAATGACTATGTAACTGGTCTCGCGCAATTTTGGGGGTTGTACTTATACCGTCTTGTCGTCAGTTTCGACAACGCGTCTCCTGATTCACAGTGCGATGCGTCAGGCTCAGAATTCTGAAGGATCAAGGATTAACAGTGCACAGAGTGCTCCTTAACACGTGGCCAATTCGTCTTCTTTCCATGTAATGCAGCTTAGACTGTCACAGTCATTCAACCAAGGTCTTACAATTTTTGGTAACTGCTGCAGCACAATATTAGTCTCATAAAGACGCAGGGTATAAGTCGCTGCGTCCTCATCGATATCCAGCGCAGACCCTTCGCTTGACAGGTACACCAAAGAATATTTATCTCGATAATAAATGAGCAAAGACCTATAGCGTACACGACACCCTGTATAGCAACGCGGAAGACCGATGGCGATCACCCATCTTGGCGTTCACCGTGGCCAGAGTAGTCTAACTTCACCGATAGACGAGAGCCTGCGTTGCCACGCGACGACGGTGTTGACGGTGTCCGATTCCGTGGGGAAGAATTCTCTGCCCAAGTTCTATTCTTCTTTTCTGTTTGATTACCATTAACGCCAGTGCTCGAAACGTTCAGATATTGCTTCCATCAGCTGGTAATCTCGTACCAGGGACACAGCGGATTCCGTTGTAGCCTGCAAACAATAATCAGCTGGGATTAAAGGTCGGGGTCCGAATATCTGATCTTCACCGGCAACGCAAACCGAACTGCGCCATTTAGAATCGCAATAACGATCAATTATGTGAATAAAGTTAGAGGATTTTACGTGAGATTCCAAGGTTAGAGCGTATAACGAGTTTTAACCTTGTAACAAAGTTATATCGCACGATCGGGGTAAGTGCACCTAATATCGCCTACCAAATTTCAAATCGTTCTCAAGTAATGGGTAAGAGACATTTTTATATCAAATTAGTCTCGAACAAAAGAGACATTATTTGTAACGCTGTCAATAAAATATGTCTCTTGACACATGTTTAGGTACAACTTTGGTCCGTTGCCGATTTCTGTCAACGCTTTTTTTTCAAAATATTAAGCGTAGGCGATATTACGTGCTAGGCGATATTAGAGGCACTCAGCCTATATGAATCTTCATATATTTGTAATTGAATTGCGAAAGTAACTAAAGAATTATAACGAATGAGAGTTTATTTCTTGTTTTTGAGCGACCCGCTTGCCACATTCGAAAATCGAAACTGCCTTTTGGTTTCTCTGTTCTCCAGCTTTTTTTATTGAACCGCATTCGCTCCTACGGTTGCATCGCACGTTGCATTGGGTTGTGTTTTATTCGACAACCCGTATTGGTCCCCTGTTTTATTAATTCTACTGTATCTGTTTTCTCTAAATAAATTGACATTCTATATAAAATCTACAATAATAGCAGGGGAGGATGGGGGAATCCCGGTCAAAGCCCAGTCCTTTTCCTTTCTAATATTGCTTTCAGAAGGTTTCCTTTATACATTTCATATTTTGTCTTGAAGAAAGAATCATAGTTTGCTGTCTATTGAAAAAAAAAATTGAGATAAATCTGACGATACAGGCTTGTTTGCATGCAGTTTTTCTTAAGTGACCGCCATTCCCCCACTCTTCCCTGATCGTTACCGAGGTGAGATAGCAATATATTCCTAATGTGTCCAGCGCTTGTAAAACTGTCCCTCGATGTCTTGCGTCAGCGAAATTATTCGAAAACAGAGGAATAATAACAGAGTTTGGCAGGACGGCTCGGTGGGTCGAACATGAAGGAATGAGAGTGAAAATCAACGGCGACAGCGCGACCGGTGGTAACGAGGTTGCGTGTAACGCGATTTCTCCGGATTTCGCGACATGTTCCGACTGGCTGAAACAGAAAACAGAAATCTCCTTAGGGGAGTTTTCGCAACAAAGTTACCCCTAACCGGAGCCGTTGTCATTTTTACGGAATTCAAAGAGCGGAGGAGCCTCGGTACTCGAGGCACGATCCCGCTTTTCCCTGGAAACTTTCGGGACCGTTTTCCATTCGCTGGCTGGAGGAAGAAGTTGCCCTGTTCCGGGGGAGTAAATCAGTGTGCAGCCGGCGCAGGATCTCGAATCGCGTTATCGACCGGTTAATCTCGCGGCACCGTTATCACCGATGCGTTTCGAGGCCATTTGAAATCCATTCACGAGCCGCGTATCGGAGGAGAAAAAGAAACAGTGCGGGTTCACCCGTCGAACTTAAATTAAAAATGTTGCGCCCGCGACGTGACGTGAATTAATCGAATCGAATCGAAACGAATCGGACGGCCCGGATCGCGCCGCCTCCGACGACATAACAGTGATATTTATGGTCACGCCGGGACGAAGTGACCGCAAACTTGACGGAACTTGATTCACGGGCCGTTCCTGCACGAGGGGAGCCCCAAAAGTCCGTTCAAGGGGAGGTTCTGGTCCAAAAATCGACTTTTTTGTTCTATTTTTCAAATCTTTAACACGTTGAACGCCACCTCAAATTTAATTTCATTAAATAATGATTGATTGTCGAAAAATTCTGAGCATACTTCATACTGAAACAATAATGTAGGAACAGATCAACACGACTGAGTGATCAAATCTCTTTTTCTTTACGATTTATATAAAAAATAGTAATTGATATCGTGTCTGATTAAGTATGGCCGTTTTCACTGTGGCGTTCAATGTGTTAACCTTTTAAGAATATGCGTTTAAATGGACGTTTTGAAATTCGAAAAATTCCCAAAGTTATAAGCATTTTAATAACGGCGGATGCGTGGGTAGCACCGACCACGTAAAAGTTTAACTCGTTGACTGCCACGTCACCCATACATGGGTGACACTTCGATTCAATCATTAATTATTCGATCATATGTAGCATTAATAAATATATCTGATCAGGCCAAATGGAACGAATAGAAAAATGACGAAATTTGCTAATATTATTGATTAAAAAGCGTATTATTTTGGAGTGTATTCATTCTATATGAAAATGTAAAAAGTTTGTAATTTTAGCTGATAGAGCCTGGCAGTCAAAGTGGTAAACGTATTTTTCAAGCTGGTGGAATAAATGTTTCGAAAAGTTATTAATCGATACAATTGCGACTTCTTTTATTATGAAGAATATACTTTTTACTAGACGTTTGAAACAATAGAATTAAAGTTGTTTACGTTTGATGAAGTCATATTTAAAAACGACATCACTTATGCTATGACCTGATATATCGGCAACTTTTTTTTAAATTCGAAACAGAAAGATATGCCGATCCAAGGAATCCAGCGTCCGCTGATATTCCCTCAGCGCGATGTACCCGATGCGTAAATTATTCATCGCGTAGTAGCCCTATGCAAAATTCAGCTGGAAAAGGATAGGCGATTTAATATTAATAGGAGGACCCCGAGTCGGTGTCTGAGGTATAAGGGTTGCAGGGAAGTGTTACGCGCAACGGCACGCATTGAAATCGCTTACGCTTTATTAATCAAAATTAAGTCAGACATTTGTTTCAAATTTTCTTTTAATCAGTGAAACGGGTTTCGAGCGTCTCTTTTAATTTCAGTGATAACTCGATCGATCAT
Source organism: Macropis europaea (assembly GCA_916610135.2). Taxonomy (NCBI): domain Eukaryota; kingdom Metazoa; phylum Arthropoda; class Insecta; order Hymenoptera; family Melittidae; genus Macropis; species Macropis europaea. The sequence goes on along the minus strand of OU744345.1, from coordinate 2,128,850 downwards.
CTTACTAGAATCACCCTAATACATTGACCATTTTCTAATGCCTGATAACTAGTGCTTGATACCTGAAAACGTGACATACAAAGAGTTTACCACAGTGGCACAGAATTACTGATACATTCTTGTTGCTAAATAGTATCATTTTATGTTACATTACCTAAAACTTGATCAGGGTAGTGTATTACCTATACCAAATATTTATTATCGATTAATCCTTTGTATCTATATCTTTTAAGTCCCACTTCCTTTGTTTATCACTGTGTACAGTTACATTCTGCGACGATACTGCCACCAAGCTGTCTGTTTACATCCCGCGATGAATCTCTGTCGTTCATTCGATGTATCATTTTCGTCATACGCAACAAAAATTCCAGTCACAGAGGGTTAACCTCGCGATCTTATAAAATTATCTAGGGAATTGGAAAAATCTGACCACAGGTTCTAGAATCGAATCAGGGTCCCTCCGCTCCTAAGCGAGCACTCTAACCATCGACCGATCGTCGATTGCTGCAGATTTTTCCTCCCTTAACTCACGACACTCGGTCGCTTCTCCACCGATCCTGCAGCTCGTGGCTGTCCTCGGCCACTCGCAAACTCTCTTTAAACGTCTTCACAACTCACTTTAACATCTTGTCAGCTTCGTTGCACAAGGCTCGAGGGGACACACGCACCTGCCTCAGAGTTTCGTCGCACAGAGCCCTCGCATCCCTCTTCTGGCACAAATTGCGGGGAATTGGGAAAATCAGACCGGAGAATCGGGAATCGAACCCGATCGCCGTTTTTCCTAAACCGCGACCGATCTCTTCTCCCTTAAATCGTGACATTAACCCTTCAGCGATGGCCTCCATAAACGTTTGGACTTATGTTAGATTCTTTTATGTTTATAAACTGTTAAGCTAGGTCCTTTGTAACTGATATAAATAAACAAGCAAGTGTGATGAACTTAGGGTGGAAAATAAACGAATCTATTTTCAGACGAGTGAGTCGATTTTCTTAGAAAATAAATCATATACTAGCTTTTTGGCTTGATGTATCAAAATCGAACCTTAATGGTCTTCAGTTCACAAAACGTTAGATTCAACGAATATTTACGTTGTGTTAATTTGTTTCGAATTTAAAATAAACAATTTTTACAATTTTAATGTTAACAAAGTTAATAAGGAAGATACAAATATTTTTACTGCATGCTGTGCAGTGTGCCACATATTAACAGCAAATTAATATTAACACTGGAACACTAACAGCAAATTAATATTAGTCTTCCAGGGTTGAAACCGTGCAACATATTTATCGAAGCACGTAAATCTTCTCCGTCCGCGTGAAGAGAATAGTGAGACGCATCTTTCATTGCTGAGGGGTTAAAATCGCCCCCGTCTTTGCCGATCATAAAATAAAATAATAAAAAAATAATAGAAATATTATCTTCGACTAGTTTTTGTAGATAAAATCAATCCTTTAATGGTTGGATCACGACTAGGGTTGTTCCCTCTGTAATACTAATGAACAGCTCCTGTTCAGAGTAACGAAACAGAGTATCCCCTTGTGGTGTTGCAATTCGGTCTCACAACACAATAATCCATCCGAGAGACAGAAAAATTATTGGCTAGCATTGCGGCGTTACAGTATGGAAAGTAGAATACCGATATTCTTCTTGTAAGTTTCCGAAAGATCTGATCGAAATAAATACAGATTCTCCGTTAGGTCTGCTAAAACGAGATTCGTTCTCCAAATTGTGTCTCATCCAAGTCGTTCGATTTCTCCGAGGGAAAGTTCCGAGTGTCGACGTTGAAAACGATCGGCGGTCGTGGGAGATTTTGGCTGTCGCCTAGGCGGTTCTCGATGGAAAATGGAAACGATCCAGGGGAACTCCGTTAATTTTCTTCCAGTCGATTCCACCGAAACAAGTTCCCTTGCGATGCGCTCGGTCGGAACTTGTGCGCGCTAATTCTGTCGATCGGATTCAAATGTGAAACATCCTCTCTTCTTCCGCCAAACGTGAAACCTTTTACTTGAAATCGCGCGGCTTGCTGGTTTTGAGGAAATCTTTTCAGTTCTTTCTGACGAAAACTGCTGGGATGCTTTAAGCTTCCGAAGACCAGAGGTCTGCGTCCTCAATAGCGCACAGGCGCGTCATAAATCACGGATTTCCGAAGGGCCTTCGAAGCAAAGCGTAGACAGTACACACACCGAGTTTAAGGAAACTCCTGCTGGAAATAACGTGTCCTTCCAAAACTGTGTCAGCCAAAACACATCTTTTTCTGACCTTGTTGCACCCTCGTTTCTAGAAAACCGTGCTATGGGCGCGGTGGAAAGGAGGTCGCGATTCTATTAATTATTTAATTGGCTAACGTTGAAAACTAACCAATCGGCTTACGGTATAAAAATGAAACGCTAAAGGATCTTTAAAAAAAATTCAAGATAGATGTTATCGAGCGTCTAGTGTGAACGCTCGCCAATTTGAAAATGAATAGTCACCCTTGCTACAAACTGGGAATTATATCTCATAATACACCTGAGATTCCACACGAGATTTATTTGCAAAATCATGGCAGTCTGTGTTTCTTCACCTTGCACGATATTGAATGATATTGTGTCTAGGATATTGATCTCATCTTAAGATCCACTATCAGTCTATGAGGGAAAACATGTAGGGTTCCATTGAAAAAAATGAAGTTGATCATGAAATGTTCTTGGTGTCAACCTATGAACAGATCTGTCCCCCATAAGACGCTCCCTTTCAAACAGAATAATTTTAGAATCGTTTCGAATGGAATAATTGTGAAAAGGTTTCTCGTGGGTCTTTTAGTTTCGAAGATAACTCTACAGATAATCTTACAAGAATCACCCTAGATACTGCTCGTTTTCTACTGCCTGCTAACTAGAGCTTGGTTCCTGAAAGCATGGTACATAAAGAATTTACGTGGGAAGGTGCTAATAGGTGCCGTTAATAATTTTATGTAGAAAGACCATGCCAGAAGCAGTCATCCTTACCGCCAAAAATTTCATATTAAATTCATTCGTAGTCGATGTATGGTTGTGGTCATTTTAGAATAACCATTTAGCTTAGGGTAATGGTCTGTCAGACCGACGAGCAAGTAGCCTTAGAAACTTTTGCCACATTCTTTCTAATAGATTACGATTTTTTAACGTACACGTGTACACGGATCGACCACAGAGGCTTACTCGAGGCAAGGGATAATAAGGGAAGATCTTTTAACAATCGTCAAGCGAATGCGAGGGAAAATCCGGAAACATCGTTATAGTTTCAGAACATCGTCAATCCTCGCAGTTGATGCGACGCGAAATTGTCTGAGAATGCGATTCGTTCGGTCAAAATAAGGAGGAGCTTACTCAAAAAATAAGTGCAGGCGTTGTTTAGGTTAGCTCTCTCCCAGAGCTCCCATAAGTCCACATGAGGGTTAATCCGAGGAACCGAGGAGAACGGAAGAAGAAGAAGAAGTAGGGTCAGCCGTAAATTGGAAATAAAAATTGGGAAGATTTGTTTTTAGGGATTTATAGAGCACGGGGGCTTCTGTTTTAACGCGATGTATGCTTTGTGCTTCGGAGAGAAAAAGAAGGGGAGGAAGGAAGTATTTTGTCCGATCATAAGTTCCCCTTTCCTCGATCAATTTCATTATTAGAACACGAGAACAGGATGGTTCGTTTCTTTTGCATGGCACGAGTTCGTGAATAAATAACCTGCTTCTGATCGTTTCAACAATGTTTTAGGACGTTTATGTTTTTCCCTACGACGAACCGCTATGGCCACTGTATGGAATAGCGGGCTCCATTTCATCCCTTGGCTTCATGGTCGTTGCTTTTCGGTAATGCTTCTGCGTAACGAAAAAAATACCCTTGAGGTAGAACGAACTTGTTTATATTAGGTTGTTCGGAGAGTTCGTAGTGGAGTTTGAAGGTAGCTTCAAGGTAAAATTTTTGTGTACAGTTCGTATTTTATCATACAACCTAAATTTATTTAATAATTTAGTGATTCTATTTTCGAATGGCTTCTACATGCTCTTAGATTATCGATATTTTTGTATTCAAATAGTTTTTTTAAAGACTGAAACAAATGGTAACCATGGAATGCCATGTCCGATGAATACGATGCATGGGATAGGACATCTATGCCAAACTCCAACAATTTGTGTGCTCCAGCGTTGTTTATCAGTCGGAATTCAACGTTACTGAACAATTCGGGACGTTCTTATTTAATTTATACATTCAGCTCACAGGGTTGTATACGATACTTGCTCGAATTACGCGTCTAATTATTTCACAGAAATTCATAATAAATTATTTCTTTTCCTAGGATGAAACCTACGATGTACAAATCAATAACCTCAGTTTTTCTATCTCTAAAAATAATTAAAAACCAACCTACAGCTCTCACGAGATAATGTACGAAAGATCAGTCATTTCGTACGTATGCAATATCTTCAGCACCATTTTGTTTAGACAAGTTTCGAAAAGTTTCCACAGATCCATTGTGCACAAAATTAATTAAGTGCACAATGAACAAAATTTCCTCGTTTGAAGGAATACGGTGTGCACAACCGTATTTACCATATCTCCAACACAATTTTGTTTAGACAAGTTCCATTTCGTACGTATACATAATACCGTTTCTAAAGAAAGCATTGTGAAAATCGGCTACAAATGAATCACAATCCGCCTTTCGAATCAGCAAAAATCATCGAAGATATTTACGACAAGGTCAACCTGAACGTTTCACTGTTATTTTTCAAAAGCTCATTCACCATTTACGGCAAATTGCAGAACATTCCCTTGTTCCGTCGTCTCGCAGTCCCGTTCGCGTCTCAGAAAAACTTCCGAGTGATTAAAAAAAATCCAATTAGGCGAATCTCGATCGTCGATCTGGGTTTAATTGAAAGCACGAACGCGGTTGGCTGCAGCGACCGGAAGAAAGTTTGCAGTTTCCATGGACACGTGCGTGATTCTCCGGTGCGGACGATTCGATAAACTCCGGCAAGTTTTTGGCGAACAGCTGCGACTCGCTGGAAACCCGAGAAACGTCAGCGTCGACGTATTATGCAGTCGCATTGTTTTTGCCGGTTTCTCCTTGAAACCGTCCACCGTCGAACCGATACGATATTATAGTTTCCTCGAAGGAGAGCAGCGGCCAAAACTTCAGCCAAATTTCGAGCGTGTTGTGCGGAGAGAAGTTCCCCGGCGTCGCAACAAGGCTGCCGCTGCTCCAATCTTTTGACAAAGAATTCGTTTCGTAGGACACAGAGTGTGTTCGAAATCATCTTTCCGATTGTTCGTTCAACCCATTTCTTCTCAACGTTGCTTGTACGCGACATCTAAGAAAATATTTGAGTAATATTAAATAAAATGATAAAAGAAATATCAAGAATGGAAATATGGTGAAAAAAATATTTATGTATAGTACAGTACATTCTCTAATAAGGCTGTGAGAATAATTTCTATTGGCGAAGAAGCTTGGTAGGAAACAAAAAATTTTTTTAGATGTTGCGTATACGCAACGTTGGGGAGAAATAGGTTAACACGGATGTGGCCATCCGGAGCGAGGCCTCGCTCCAGTCTACCCCCCACTCTGCGACCACTCCCCTCACATAAATTGTGGAACACTTACATAATCAGGATAATTATTTTGTATGCATGATATCAGTTTTATGTCAGATTATATCTCTACTCTGTTAACACGTTGAACGCCACGGTGGTCGCCGGTGACCGACACCTGAAATTTAATTTAATTAAATAATTATTGATTATCGCAAAACGCTGAGCAAACTTCATACTGGAGCAATAATATAGGAACAGAAGAACACGACTGAGTACTCAAATCTGTTTTTTTTTACGATTTATATGAAAAAAAAATCAATTATATAGTGTCTGATTGGGTATGGCCGTTTCCACTGTGGTGTTCAACGTGTTAAACATCCTTCATGTACAAATTCAGAGAACGCCATACACAGTCACTTATTCGGATCTGTTTGAGAATTAAAAAATTCATTGCCATGTTATTTCGTTTTAAGAAGATCCGAACGATTAAGAAGTGGATTATTGTGGACATTCTATCAAGTGGATTGCGCATTGCTAGAACTGAATTTGAATTAGATATTCTGGATCTTCTTAAAAATTAGTAATATTGTAATTAATTTTTTAATGCTCAAGCAGATCCGAATAAGTGAGTGTACACGATGTCCTCCGAATTTGTGCATGACAAATGATGCGTAGCAGAGTAGAGACATAATCTCTGGAAACTCAACCACAACCTACGTGAGGGGAATGGAAAAAATATAGAAAAATGTATGTTACTTTCATTCAACAGTTTCATGTATTATATTATTCAGCGCATTTCTTGCAGATAAAGGTATTCCTATGGGTATACTTTCCACACACATATTTACTGCATGCACCACAGATATGGCCGATTTTATTATTTGTACAATATCCTATTTAACACCGTTTGCGTTTGTGGGGAATTTTTACCATATTTACCGGTAGTCTCTCCGAAAGTCTTGGTTCCTGCGATTCTCTTGAAGATTCTCTTGAAGATTCTTCTCTTTCTTCTTTGTACGTACTGGAAAAGTTTTCAGCAGATCGGAACAAAAAGTCTTTGCTTGATATATTTTCTCCTCTTGCTTCTTTATACGGTATCCAGGCATTTATTGCGGCTAGATCTAAACTATTATAGAACACTTGCAGCGGCAATCTGCGAGATCCAGCATTTACACTGTATTTCGTTGTCATTTGGTCGATCGTATCGAATTTGGTGTTAGTGTACAATACAGGGTGACGCCGAGGCGGCTGACTCATTTAAAAAGGTCATAAATAATTAAATTCGAAGCAGAAGAAATCGTTAAAAGCGTCTATATAAATAGGATAAAGCATACCATTTATTTTTTGAAATTACAATTTTTAATATTAACTTTGGATCGTTAAAGTGTACTCGAAAATGCCTGAAAAGTGAAATGAAAAATTCCAGATCTCCGGCACTCCTGGCTACACAAGGTAGCACGTGAAACCCGAGTGGTCGGGAGTTGCAACGATTCTGGCACCGAAGTCTCCACTCGAAAGTATTTATGACCCTCTATGAGTTTGGGCAAGCTAAGTGTTTTGTGAAAAATGCCAAGAACCGCTGCGGAGCCTTGTAGGCTGGTTTTCCTTCACGATTTCCAGATCATCTCTGTTCCACCCTTGCATCTAAATTATTTCATGCTGCAAGTTCGTTGTTCGATGATCTTCGAAAGACTTTCCTCGACGACAGAATGTCAAGACGTCTCTTTGCGTGAAAAAGCGTAATCATCTTGTGGGTGGAGCAAATGGTGTCCTCTTTCGTCTGGCTGGAACCTCTTAAATGAATTCGAAGTCAGAGCCTTCAGACTTCCCTACGGTTCCGTTTATGGCCCTCCCGAGTCCTAGAGGCAGTTTACAGTCTTTTTAACAGACGATTCTCGCGACTGTCCATTTCCAAGGAAAACTGTTCTCTGCTCGAACATTGGAACCTTATGTCTCCGTTTCTCATCAAACCAGACAGCCTCATTTCGTCGCGATGCATGGTATCGATATTATCCGACAGTGTTGTTTTCGTCTCTTCTCGACCATTCAATGAAGTTCTATGGACAGTAGGATGAATAAAAGAACATGTAGGGAACATGTTTAGTTGCTGAAGACCCCGATGATTCTTCAGTCACGTCCATGGATTTGTTTGTACATCGTAAATGTGCAACGAGTATTTTCCGAAGGATTACTCAAATAATTTGACGCGAATGCATATTTGAATACAAACAAGTTTATTACTTAACTCTTTGAGGACGATGAACCCATGTATGGCTTTGCAGTTTGGTGTTACTGCAGATCAGTTTTTGGATGAGAGTATCCACAGCTGTGATAATTTCTTGAATGTTGATCATTCGATTCTTCAAATCGTTCGTGGTCCACCGAAATTGAAGCTCGAGGGTAGGCTATGTGCGAAGCTATTCGCGTCGCACGATCACGTTTATAGAGTTGCATTTTAAAGGCACTTTTATCCCTTTCTTCGTCAGGAAATTCAGTATGGATTTTGAGTTAGAGACTGGGAAAAACAAAGTTCTTGAGATTCTTTCCAGACCTCATACGTTTGCGGCTACGCGTGGAAACTCGTGAAAACTGTGCTCAGCACGAGTCGAGTGGTCGAGAGTTGTGACCGTTCTGGTGCCGATATCTCCATCCAAGAATATTTATTGCTGTCTATGGGTTTGAGACAAAGAGATTTTATGAGAAATACCTAGGACTGCTATTGATGGTTGTAGGCTGGTTTTCTTTTTCGATATCCCAGGTGCCTTCTCTGTCTCAAATACATAGCGAAGTTATCACGAATGCGACAGAAGCAAGAAGTGCTTCCCGACCAAACTCAGAGACGCAAGAACCGCTTCCAGTCGTTCCTTCGCGTGGAACTTGAACTTCCACCCTCTTTCAAAAAAGGGTACAATCCATTACAGTCCTGCACCCTCGATAACTGCGCGCAATTAACGAGTTAAAAATCGAAACGGCAAAGTTCTCTGGAAGTAAACTCGCAGGAGTGTTAACAACTTTGAGAACATATTCTGTTGCGTCGCAACTCCAAGTTGTACTGTAAAAACCTCGTAGGGTCAAGGTACTATGATATGGATCTTGTCAGGCAGGGCCATGAACCGACACACTCGGACGGATGGCCCGAAAACTTTCGAGGACATTTTCAGAATTTATTTTTCTACAATTCTGGAAATCCCCGAGTGGGTGGCTTAGAACCGCGACGATGAAGCGCCAATTGGAAAATAAAGAATTTTTCAATCGATCAACGTTTTACATATCACCGACCATCCTGCATGCATCAGATGCCACTATGAAATTAAGGAGCCCTTTCCCAGGCGATTACAATTCGGAGAGCAACATCCAAACTACTATCTCGTTACCACGTTGACCGCCACAGTGGAAATAGCCACACCTAATCAGACACGTCATAATTTACTACTTTTTATATAAGTCGCAAAGAAAAAAACGATTCGAGTACAAAATCGTGTTCTTCTGTTCCTGCATTATTGTTTCAGTATGAAGTTTACTCACAATTTTGTGACACTGGTTCAATAATCATTTAACACGTTCCCTGCCACAGTAGAAAATTCCGTAACTAGACAGACACGCGATAATGGCTATCTATTAATACGCGTGGTTGATTGTACAAATATTTATCTGTTTGATAGTACACTTTCTATTTCTACCATTATTTCAATGTGAACGTCACTCAAAATTTTATAAGAGTTGGTAGATCTGTGATCAAATTAAAATTGATGCGAAAAGGGTACACGTGGCAGGAGATACAATGAAATTAAACTTGAGATGTCGGTCATCGGTGGCCGTTTTAACAATCGGACCAGCTTGTGCTCCAGGAGTCCATCCAGATTCCCGTAATTTTATTACACATACAACGAAATCGTGTTCAGCTGAGCGAATCAACGCGAGCAGACGCGAGTGTAACATATTCTACGGGTCTGAAGAAATGGAACGGTCCATGCTAACGCAATATCGTCCCGATAACCTCGTATCGTCGATAATATCGCGAGTCGAGGACAAAAACTTCCTGCACGAGGAACGAAGAACTCGCTTCGAAATTCCTCCGTCGGATACAAATTATTCTTCGCGGGTACAGGAGCGGTTCGAGGAAATTTATTTCCCCGATAAGGCAGCCGCATTCCCGTTCCAATGGATCTATATTTTTCTCGTCGGTCTCTTTCGAAATTTCGCTGCAGTTCATTCGAGAACGGATCGCACGGCGGGCGCGCGGGATCGCAGATCCATGGCCGTTTAATATCGTGCATCGGGTGCTTTGTATCTGTTCAACTTTCTTTTCTGATGGAGTTCAATCTGAGCGAGTGCGCGCATACTACTGTGATCCGTGAAAATTCAGAGAAAGTTTATGCAAAACATCACTATGATGATATAAATTAAGGGGCCCTCCTACTGTGACGGTTTCAAGAAATCGAATATTTTCTTTTCGATTTTCTTACGATTTTACATCTTAAAACCATAGTCCGAAAGTATTGTAGACGTATTACAAAAATTGACGATGCTATAGGTCTTGAAACGGAGCCCCTGATATAATTTTAAAGGGTGCGCGAAGCTTTGAACGCGTTTTGTTTATAATTACATTTTTTCAAATGGCTGCCACGATACCTATCTCAAAATCCAATCATCCGATTCCCTTGAAACTTGACAGGCATCTTCGGTAGATGTCTCATCCTCGCCGGTACTAGAACTAAGTCAATATTTGCAAAATTCCAATTTTGCCACTTAAAAAACGAGCCATCCTTTGTGCAAAACTCGAAACTTTTCCTTTTAGACACTGCTATCTTTTATTTTTTGTTATTTTTCATTTACTTCAATACCAGCTATAGCCACACTCGTACAGATTAAGAATCTTTTTGTTTTTTTTCCATTCAGCTAATTCTAAGGGCAGATTTTATGGCAGCCATGAAGACAAATTGTTTGTAGGCGCACTGGCAGAACCGCTGTAACTTTGGACAGAATCATTATTTCTGAACTACATAAATACTACGCACTCTTCAAACATTGTCCGATACAGCTACAAAGTTTTAAATTCATACGTTTATTACTTTTCTTTAAAAAAATTCTCAAAGATCGCCCCATTTTTCGTCCGTCACGCTAGGAAGACCCCTTAAAGTATGCAACTTACAATTAGAAAAGTCTATGCACAGACCAACAAGTATGGCAATATTTTATCTCAGAGTTTATCGTCTGCTTGTTCATCACGCATGATGTAAATGTCCTGATGGTGAAGATTTCTCTAATAAAAATTTGAAAAAGAAAAGATCCTCGGTCGTCCCTTTGCTGCGGGGAAGAGCGTGACGGCGACGAGGCGCGCGGCACCGGTGCGGTGGTTGAAAGAAAAAGCGAGGGACGCCAGATGGAAACGGATATAATTCACGTTCCGCCGTAATAACAAAGTTTCCCGTGAGAAAAAGGCCGGAGGACTCGACTCGGTATCCGGATGTGGCGTTCGCGAACTGCGAGTTGCAGGAAGGAGAATGGAAGGAGTTTCGCGAGGCGATGTGTCGAGACACGCGAGGAAAACTCGCGAATGCAATTAAAGCGCGCTGCTAGCGCGCGAGAATGACCGATCGAGGAAATATCGAAGAACGGACGAGATCGATAGCCACCCTTTCGACTCGCTAAGCATTTTCACTTCGAGCTTTCATCCGAGTTCAAGGATCTGTTGCAGCGTCACAGCGTCGACGTTTATGTTTCGCGACGATGGAATGACGCTGACTTCGGACTGGGTTGTGAGTCCGGTGAAGCCTCTCGAAATTGCGAATAGAGTGGATTGTATAGGTTGAATGTATCCACGCAACGTGTCGAGAAAGAATGTATGACTGACACCAGTATTCCAAATACAAGTGTATCGTTGTGCAGTGCGAAAGTGTAATGAAAATGTTCCAGTTGCCGTGCAAAACATCACGTGTGATGTTCACTTTTGTATTATCCTGTCTACTATTCCACTTTCAGTTTCCGTGTAAACCGTCTTCAGTAAAAAAAAGAGATGGCAGAGTATAAAGTTACTTGCGTTAGTATACCATCGCCTTTACTCTACCATGTGTACTACGCCTTAGAGATTGGCTCTCCGCCGATAGCACTTTTACTTTTTCCGCATTTTGAGCCCGAAAGACTTTCTAGGCTGGTCGCAGTAGTATAACTCCTTAACAAGTTCCGCGCTGCAGTGGAAAACTCCAGAACTAGTCAGACGCGTGAAAATAAATTCTTATAAATACATAACGCTGAAAATACAAAGATTCATATATCTTGTGATGTACTTTTTATTTTGTGCAATCATTGTGGCGTTCGTTTTATTTGTAATATAAAGAATAATATCATTTATTTAAAATAATAGAATTCGACGTGTGACACGCATACCACCCACGCGGCGCGGAACGTGTTAACCCTTTAATGTATGATTTTTTTGAAAATAATGAGTAAAATGTATTATGTATATTTGTGCTAATAATTGCTTTCATTGGTAAAAAATAACAAAGAAATTTTTTTTCAAATCTGTGATTGCCAAAATTTTCAAAAATGTGATGTTCTGGATATGCAACATGATGCAGTGATTATGTCACTTTTTAATTATGCTACAGTGTGAAACCTTTTGCAGTAATTGTTTTTCTTATTGAAACGCAAGTCCAATCCACATTTTTCACAGCATGTTTGTGCGTATCCAGTAGAATTTGGTACACCTATTTCTCGTTGTCCGAATCGTCCAGTGCCCAGCTTGATCCAGTGATACCTCTCTGGAAGGGACATGCTGAGTCCTTCAGTTTTCATACTAGTTTTCATAATCATAAACCAGCCTAACTATGTATAGGAGTGAAAGAGCAATGTTGTAGAAATGTCTCAGTATGCATTTAGTCTTTTCAATTCTTGTGATACTATAAACACGAGGCCAAGTTCGCAATGTTGTACTTCTGCAACAGCATGCATCAACGGGTTAATCGACCATCGTTTCCATCATCGATTCTTTGGAGTATTTCGAAACGATTGAAGCATGGTAGAAATCTGTCGTATCGGGAATGTTCGCATCGCTCAAGCATCGGACAAACCGATAAAACGGCGAAATTTCCTCCTTCGACGGTCGCCAGCGGAGAATGGTATTGTCGCAACGAGCCTCGCCTCGCTCGAAATATTTTGCCAGCCGTTCTCGCGCGAACCGTAATATTTTTCGAGCGGAATTTTGCATACGCCGAACACGTACACAGGTTCCGTGGCCCCGTGGAAACGTTTTGAAAAATATTTTCAAAGCGTTTCACGGACACGACAACGAATTCCACTCGGGGCCGGGGATCGCGCGTGAAAAACCGATTTCAAATAAGAAGCCATCCCGCACGGTAGAGCCGAAGGGATGAAATATGAAAAACACAGCAGCGCGGCGCGCACGAGCAACTTCTCCCCTTTCATAAAAATTCCCATGCAGGAACGCCGACCCTTTTTACGCCGCCACAAACACCTGCTACTTTCAACTTACTTTCAGCCTTTATTCATGTAACGCGACGAAGATAATTGGATTAACCTTGCCGTCGTTCAGAACTTATACGTATATTCCTTCTACGACCTCTGACGGCTTCTTTGATCACCTTCTCATTCCTCATACGGGGTGGAACGAAGTTCGTGGCACGGCCGATAGGAGGATGGATTGCATTTTTTTTTTCGTCTAATGTAAGCAATATCTGCCTTCGTATGTCCCAACTGATAATACAGTAGGACCTCGATTAACCGAATCGCGATTATCCGTGGTCTCGATCAGCCGAGGTCTCGGTCATCCAGGGTCTCCTGTATTGCTAACAACGAACGCTTGAATATATCTTACGATTCTCTTCTGTTTATATCTAACTTTACAGAAAGTTTAGTGATGGGTGAAAGGTTGGCGTAATAAAGCATTTATAAGCGCAAAATTAAAAAAATGGACAAAGTTTGAGCAGATATACATTTGGTTATGATCATATTATAAAAAGGAATACGTTTGTTAAGAATAAAGAACTTATCTTGGTACAGAAGGTACCATGAGGGTAATCCAGATAGTGAGGCCGTTTTGCTTTAAAAACTTAAGAAAACATTTTATTATTCAATTTTATATTTTTTTGAACACACAGTACCTTAATCTAGGTACTTAATCTGCTTAAAGAGTTCCTGAGTGGAAAACATTTTAGAAGTGATGACGAATTGCAGCTTGCAGTCAACAATTGGTGAAATGAACTGACGGTGGACGACTACAACAACGGGATTTTAAAGCTTACGAACAGATATCATAAGTGCTTAAATGTAGAAGGTGATTATGCGGAGGAATAGATTAAGGTAGTGTGTATTTAAAAAAATATAAAATTGAATAATACAATGTTTTATTTAAACGGTCTTTACTTAATGGACTACCCTCGTATATTTCCTACAAATTATGATTCGAAAGTAAACATACGTTCAACTGTTCCACAGTGAAAAATTCAGTGCCTGGTCCGACTGTTAAAGGAAACTTCTAAAGTACACAGTTCAACACGGAAATATTTAATTATGTCATGGGTCACTTTGTGTGAAATACAGAAAACATAGAAATATAATGAAGGTTACAAGTTATTTTACTTAATTAAATTCGTTGGAAAGAATAAATTCAAATGCAGCGTCCAGGGGAAGAACGATCAAACTCCATTTTTGGGCGAATTTTATAGAGGCTCGTAGATACTTAGTGGAATTGAAATTTTTGTGAGGGTCGATAGTGATCCATGCGGCACGATATTTATTAAGCCTGTCTTTTTTTATGAAAATAAAGCTTCATTCGAAATCCACTTCGTACATTCACCTGATATTTTAACCCTTAAAAGCTACCATAAAAAGATCACGTTAACCTTAACAAATATCACCCCTGATAGCCTTTAAGGGTTAAATTAGGTGGATATATAACCTATTGATATTTAAACTTGTTTTTCTCGAAAACAAGACATCAGTAAAAAAAATCGCATTCTATCAGTTTGTCCTATTTTGATTTCAGCCGGTACTTACATCAATTTTCACTGCGATTCCTTTGGTCCACGAAGAAAATTATTTTTCGTGCTCCTGTCTTGTCACTGATGACTACGTCTTATGGGAATCCTAACAGCGTGATTAACTTTTTTGTGCAGCACGCACCCTACTGTCAGCCTCGCGTGATTGATTTTCTTTCCATCTCCCCTGCGGCACTTATCGTTCGTTAGAGAATCTATCCTCTATAATTAATAAAGATGAATAACAGTGAACTTTCAGAAGCTTCCAACGTAGCAGAACTATAAATGGAAGCGATGTGAAATTTGGAAAATGAAGGACAGATTCTGTCAACGAGAGGCAAAAGGGCAGAATATTAGTTTCTTATTTCATCCCTGGAGCTACCGTATTAAAACGTCAGAATTTCCTCAAGGTAAACCAGAGCCTGAATGTAACAGTTCACGGAAACCGTGGAAGTGACGCAGACTTCGAAAAAATTCCGAACAGCTGCCAAACTTCTGTCCATAGTTGGACCCAGAAACGCACCCTCTATAGCACTCACAGAATTAACGATGAAGAAAAAAATTCTTAATCGTCGGACGTCGGAAGGTCCGTCGAGCGAAAGGCGGAGCTGGAACATTTCTGACTCATGCTAAAATTTGGTATCTTTACAACAGGGATCATTGTCTCAACGCATTGGCAGCCGGTAGGGTAAAAGTACGTTTAAGACTTGTCAGATGAATTCGATTTTGGGTTCATCCGCTGAGAATCATTTTTTCATCTATTTACTTTTATTCTCCTTTAGCAAAATTTGTTTGCTAAATTTCTAGGAGGAAATGCAAGTCACGTTATCATGAACCCTATATAACGCCATGTGACTTGGAAGCTGCATACCTACATATCTATATATCTATATTTTTTAAGTCTTACTTCGTTTATTTATCATTCTGTACAATAACATTCAACGAGTATACTGCTGCCAAGGAGTCTGTCCGTGTATTATTATATTTATATCCCGCGACACATACTGTATCATTTATCTTTATCAGTTACCTGAGGTATCATTTTCATCGTACGCAAAAAAATTCCGGTCATAGAGGGTTAAATTACAGAATCGGAGGACGAAGGGTCAGTCACGTCTAAGACGCAGTTCCATCAAATACGTGAAATAATATTTATCCCAATTTAGGCTGAAAATTAGTCAGATTAGATAGACGGTTATTTAACAGAAGTCGACAGATTGACTTTATCAGAGGTTAAGTAATTAGTAAAATTATACCGTTGTATTTTAAGTGTTTTAACATCTCAATTTATTTTCATAATATCTCAGGAACGGTATAAATGTTTGCCCAGCAAGAATAACAGTGGAAAATTGAATATACCTATCAATAGTACCCTCGTATAAGGTGTGCCAAAACAAGCAGTAGAATTCTAAAAGGAGTGTCGCCGCATCAGAAAAGAAGCCGAAATCGTAGAATAAATGTAGTTTGCAGGACTCTGTGCCTTTTAAAAATTCGAATCTGCCACTCTGAAAGTGAGAAACGGGCTTCGGAACATTTGCGATTCAGATCGAGCGACCGCATGAGTCGACGATCAAAATAAAAATCTGCCGTATAAGATTGTGAATAGCGGTTCGCGTGAAGAGAGGTGCTCCTGTTCCAGGTGAACGCGACAGAGTCGACGGATCGATGGGAAATGGCAGCGTACAAATTGTCCGGAAGAGCGCGTTCAGATTCCTCGGTGAAATAAGGGCGAGAATCGTCTGCGGTGGAAGGTCGGAACTTCCAGCAGAAGCCACTCGTCAGGATTTCTCGGGCGTTCGGGCAGCCGTAATGAACGGGCCAGCGACGTTGCACCTGTTGCACGGGTTCCCACCCCTTTTTTCATAAACTCCCGAACGGCCGTTCTCGTTCGAGCACACCGACTCGATATACGTAGCCCCGACGAGCGACGAGATGTCGTCCGAACGAACCGGAAGTCGGCCTGTCCGCTCGAACGGTGCGGTTACGGCATGAATCCTGCGACCCGGACCAGCCGGATTTCAAGATGAAATGGACAATTTAACTCGGGACAGGTGTGACTGTGAGAAAACGAGTGGGGGAGAAGCAAGATGATCGACCTGGTGAACGCGACCGGGACTCGAACATGTCTTCTGCCGGAAGATCTGGAAGTACTGGAGGATCCTCGAACGCCGTCCCTCAGGAGGATCAGCTACGGTGTAGTTCTGCCCACCATCTGTTGCTTGGGAATCATCGGAAACATCTTGAACCTGGTCGTCCTCACCAGACGCAACATGCGGGGGACCGCCTACATCTACATGAGGGGTGAGTCTATCGATCCGCCGTCTTTGGAAAAGAATATTTCTCTTTTTCCTCGAGAGTTATTAATTCTGCGTAATAAGTACAAATTTTCCGTCGTCAGGGTCGTCTGCGCGACCGACGATTTGCAAATCAATTTCTGTACTGAAAGGTAGTGCATTAACCCTTTCGCTCCAAGTATGCCTGTCAGGCACAGACAATTGCCAGCGTTCCGCTTCAAGTATGCCTTTGAGGCACTCCGTCTGTTTGTCAATTTTATAGACGGTAGAACCTCAATTATCCGAACTTCAATCATCCCAAGACCGACCATGCTATATCAACTACAAGTTAAAATTTATGGATATAGTTAGAATGTGAGTCATCTGATTACTAATTACAGTTCGGATAACCGAGGTCCTGCTGTACTAATTTTTGTATTCCACGTTAACGAAACATTTCTCAATACGTAAAACTAAGTAAATAAATTTATAAACATTTATAATTTTTGCTTTTCAAATCAAAACTTAGGGGTTTCGAAAATGTACTCTACGAAAGTGTGTTGGAGTTGCTGGTCGATCGTATCAATAAATATTTGGAGTGCAAAGGGTTCAATTGGCTATCTACGTTTCTGCGTCCTCACAGAACGTTAGAATTAATGACTCTCTTCATTATTCTATCGAAATTACTTTTGGCGTTCTGCTAGACTTCTACTGTTGTTCGTTCTATTTAACGATCTTCCCAATATGCTCACAGACATGTGACTATTTTCTACAGGGATTCATTGAAATCTGTGACAGATGTCATACACCAATCAATCATCGACAATGACATCCACAACATATGTGTATACAACGATAATCTTTTGCATGTTTATTTAATTATTGTGTCATTGAATACGTACATACGATTGATAAAAACACCGCTAACGTGCTCTTGCACGACGATAAAACATTGTTGGTACATATGTGTGAGTGATGAAAGAATTAAAAATGTTAAAAAGATACATTGGGTATTCCATTTCAAAAATTTTAGTTGTCCTTGAACTATTGGAAGGTGCAATCAACACAAAAATTGTCTCAAAGATTTTGATGCTCCCTTAGCATAACATTCAACCAAGTTCTGAAAAAGCATAATATAAATAGGTACGTTAAATAAAAAGAACGCCTGCTAGCATAAAAAACAATGGTGATTTTTTGACTATATCGTTGATGAAGGTGACGAATGCAACATAATTTTCTAATTGCCCCAAAATATTCAAAACCGCCCTCCTGTTAGGCGTACGCTCCACGTTGACAAACACTGATCCAAACGAGTTCTTACTGAAATGAATACTTATAAAAATGTCCTCGTGGTTCCAATTGCAAGCTCCATTTTGCACGTCTGCGCAAGATTTCTGTCACGAATCCGTCTCGTCCTTTTGTTCAAATACTTTTGGTGCCATTAACAAGAACGTATCAACGTTCTATCGCGTTTGCATGTTTGCGTCTGACGAGGGTATCCCGTATAAATAAAATAAAATCGGAAGGAAATATTCCGCGACCGTATCGTAAACCTCTCGAGTCGCAACACTTTCCTCGTTCCTCCGAAAGGAAAAAAAGAAAAGATGAAAGGCAAATGGAAGACGCGACGTTCCGAGAAATAATATGCAAAGCGGCTGTAATTATCGTCGAGGGCAAGTTTCTGAAGAAGAAGAGGAGGGCGAGAAAGAAGTAAGGTCGTTAGCAGAGGCAGGCGTAATATCTTGCAATAAAGTTACCCCGTGTTTACGTAGCATTCGAATGGAAAGCTTTCAGAGTGCATCTGACCGTTATTATAAGCTGTATACAAAATACAATTTGTTACATGGTATTTTGTATCTGGTATTCGTGGGTTAACGTTTGATATTGTGCTACTTACAATCAGCATTGTGTGTTCCATGTTCGGAAGTGGTGGTTGGTATTTTGGTGTTTCAAATTTGCTATTTGGTTTTTACTATTTGAGGGTTGTCGTGTTCATGCTTGCGTTCGGTACATAGTATATACAGTGAGAGTCAAAAGTGAGTATACACCTTGCAGGTACGAAATTGATTCAAAAACTCATGTTGCATAAATGGAAAATTCATTAAAAAGATATGAAGTATGTAGGAATACAAATTAATAGTAAAAAAAAAAGGAGTCAAAAGTGAGTATACAGGAGTAATTAAGAATGCTTTCTCATTATTAATTAATAAAATTACGTACATTTAATATTTTGTCGATCCACCTTTAGCTTTAATTACAGCAGCTAATCGCATTGGCATTGATGCAACGAAATTACGTATTGTTTGAACAGAAATATCATTCCATGCTTTTATTAATTCCGCTTTAAGGTTCTCCTTACTCGTAATTTTTATTTTTCGTAACTTCGAGTCTAATATTTCCCACAAATTTTCTATTACGTTAAGATCTGGAGACTATGGTGGAGGATTTAATTGATTTGAAGTGTTCTGTAGCAACCAATCTTCAACCACATTCGAGGTATTGTGTATCTCGATCTTGTTGAAAGACCCATGAATCCGGCAATTGAACTTTTGCAACGCTTGCAGCTAAATTCGATTTTAAGATATCTAAATATTATACGAACCTCATTTTTGTAAGGTGCATACTCACTTTTGACTCTCACTGTAATTGTGTCACCAGGTTGCTGCAACCCAAAATGTACTGATCATTTAATATCCCATCAAACACATACCATTCTCCCCTGCTGATGAAGGAGTGGTTTGAAGACAGAAGGGCTGATTTTTCGGGTTGACAGTAAGCTTCCGTTGGATATTACTATATACTAGCTGCGTGTGCCCGGCGTTGCTCGAGCTTTTGAGGGGGTGGGCTATTGGTGAATAAAAAAAATGTTGAGCATTCTTCAGACCCTCACTTGTTCAAACTTCACTTTACGCATTCACTTTACGCATTCACTTCCCGACTTTTTTAACTAATACTTCCACAATGAATTTTAAAACCATCCAGACATTTTTTATTTCTTTAAAAGCTCATAGTTATTTATTTTTTATTTTATTTTTAAGGAGGAATGCGCGAAGAATCAATTTTCCTAACATATTCCCCCTTAAAATTATTGCAAAATTATTGAGCTACTACACCAAAAATTACTCGGGCTTAAGTTAAGAGGTGGTGGGCTTCAGGGGTGGCTGGGATGTGGGGATACCCACAGTATTTTTTCTAGGGCGTCGAAGAATATTCGTGCCAAATTTGGTGCGGATACGTTGAATGGTATAGAACCCTTTACCTAACATACATACATATCTTGACTTTTATATATGTAGAGATTATCAATTTCTAGTAACCGATTATAAATCTGTCGAAAAATGGCTGTGTACGATGACGAAACAGCAATGACGATGAAACTCTAATACGATCCGCAAAGTTCTGATTAGCAAGATCACGCGGTACCCATCTAGATAGCTTCATGATGAATTCAAGTCGATGAATATGCTCCAGTGCAATTCACTGTGCTGTGCCGAGTTCTTCTGCGAACTCTCGCGTTCGTGTGCAAGGATTTTCCTCCAATTTCACCCGAACAACGTTATCATCCACAGCGGTTGGTCTCCCACTGTGCGGTTCATCTTCAACGTTCAAGTCCTTTGCTCGGAATCTTAGGAACCGAGCGTGTAGACACGGTATTTGCACGAAAAACACGATACGAATTTTCAGTAGCCTCCGTTGCAGATTTCCCCGTCTGAGACTCGTACAGAATGCAACGGCGAAGGTGCGCTTTCTCACAGAACATGTTCGCCGGTGAAATTTCCGGAAGAAATGTACCGCACCGCTTTTATATTACCGACCATTCGGTAATTGGAATGAGCATACGCACGAACTACAGTGTTCCACGGTTGACTGGAAGAGCATTCGGGATGAGAGCTTCCAGCCAACCGAGATAGGGTAAGTTGTCATCGCCTTCTCGAGTTACACTCGTAAATATTGTGCTCGAGAAGGTGATGACAACTTGCCCTATCTCGGTTGGCTGGAAGAGCATTGGGGACGAGAACTTCCAGATAACCGTGGAACACTGTACCCGCGATTTTCTGAAAAGAATCATAAACATTCAGATAGGAACGGACGACAGAACTTTTCTATTAACCGAACGTTTACCTTTTTCTCTGACTTTTTGCGGACAAGTGGAAGAAGCAGGGCCAGGGTAAATAGGTTCGTATGAAAATTTCGCGGCGACGGGTATCGAGCGTGGAAAATGGACGCAATAATCGTAATTCCAAGTGCGCTGGCGGTAGGTAAAAATATGGAAGGTCTGCCAAATGGGACAATGGATTCAGCGTTTTGACGTCGGGCCAAGGTAATCGCGACACGACCGCCACGTTATTCGAATAACTTCGAAACTAGATCCCCCCGGCTGGAACTCTTATTTCGCGCTTATCTGCCGGATACAGTTTTTGTCGTGACGCTTCCCGCTCGAATTCATTACCGGCTTAACTCTTATCTAAATCCGCGTTCTTATAATTCGAGTTGTTCCAGTTGTTCCGAGTTTCACCGATATTCGTCATCGACGAGACTTCCGCGGAAACTCCCTCGTTCTCCTATCCTCCGGCTGCTTAAAATTCTTTTCGCTACCTCGACAGCTTTCGGCCGATACATGCGGTCGACTGCAAAGTTTCGAGGCAACGGAAATGTGTCGAGGCGCGAGTATATTTTTCCCAGTTCGTGTTATGACGTTCGAGGTGCTTCTCGGATTCGCCGGAAGTTCCACATGTTGTTGACTCAACGGGGAAGACGCCGAATTCTTGCCTCGAATTTTCCTGGGCCCGAAGCCCGCGCGACTCCGAACGGAATTAAGAATAGAATTTAATTTTCTAGACCAAAACTAAATTATACCTAAGGCACCACGAGTTGCATTACAAAATAGAATCAGATACAATAAAACCTCGATTATCCGAACTGCAGTTAGTAATAGGTTAACTCACATTGCAACTATGTTCCGCATAAAAATGGTTATTTTATTTTAGAATTTAAAATACAGAATAGAATAGAATTAAGTGCACAGTGTCAGTAATGGTAATTTTTGCTTGTACTTGATATAGCGTCACTAATTTTCGAATGATCGCTATTCGGATAATCGAGGTTCTACTGTAGATTCGATTCATGTTAGTAACAAATGTACTCTAAATGTGAATAAGAGGAATGACGTTCTGAGTTTGACGAGCTTCACGAATTCACCGGAAGTTCCATACGTAGTTGATTCAATGAGAAAGATGCCGGACTCCCGGGTCGAATATTCGGTGGTCCGAGGTCCACGCCAGTTTCCGATTAGCCGATGCCCTTACATTAGCAGGAAATTACTCGACAATTCGATTTCGGTGTCTTCCTCCTTTCCGTCGCTCTATTTCGAATTCTCGCGTCTTCGTTTCCGGTTCATTAGAGACGCTCCTCAAGAATCTGAAGTTTTTCCGAGGAAGGAGAACCAAGAAGAACTATCTTCATCGTTTACTATGGCATTGGTGGGAGAGCTGGATTTTCAGATGTAAAAGCAAATTAAGTTACCTTGGTGCCACTACTTTGGTTAATCAGTCATGCTAGAGTTTAATTGATCAAACGCTAGGTACTACCAAGGTAGTACCAAGTAGACGAACGTGATACCAAGGTAGTACCAAGCGGACCAACGTGGTACCAAAGTAGTAGCAAGTAGACCAACGTGGTACCAAGCTTATAAACGCCACTTTAAACAAAAAGATGTCAGTGTGAATGCAGGAAGGTTTTGAATGTATTTTTTCATTTCATCAAACGTCTCTCACTTTTTTTTTATTTAAACAACTTCGCAGTGATCGAAACAGATGATAGTCAGACGGTGATTAATTTCTATTCAAATCGATCAGGAGTTCGTAAGTTTAGTCAACAACCGTACATCCTACCTACTAATATTCAAAATACAATTTCCACTAACACATGTCCCATCTTAGCGTTGTCCACAACAGTCTTCTGTACTCGTTCAAGTAAGCTCTCGAACTTCATCGTACCTCTTTCTTCTGAAACAGCATAAACTGTGAGGGAAATCAGACCATACCGTGCTCGCTGCGAATGAACGACCACCCTCTTATGAATGCGCGTCTTTAATTTGCTGTCATTCGAATGATTTCGAGCATCACGGTCCCGTTGGATCGCAGAGACGTCAGCGTTCGAGATGTCGATCTTCCAACAGGATCATCCGCAGAATATTTTTAGGTTGGGGGAGCGTGGCGTGAAATCACCCGACGCTTGTCCTGGGAGATGATTCGTCGCGATATTCAGCTGGCGAATTCGTCGAACGGAAATCAGGAAAATCGGGCTGGAGGATAGGCAGGGGCAATCGGATGCGACGTCACGACACCCGCGGGAAGCGATCCTTCAGGACGCGAGAAATCGCGTGAAATTTCCGTTTTATTTGCTTTTCCCCCCGGCGTGTCCTTCGAGAGGAGACGGAGAAGAAAATGAGAAGGAAAAGGGGAACGCCGCAGGATTAGATTCTCGGTTTCGTTTACCATCGATTACATCTCGCTGTTTAAGGGGATTGATAGAAAAATATCCGGACTCGCGTCATTACACTTTATTTATAAAATGTTATTTGAACACTTTGAGTGCAATGTCACCCATGTATGGGTGACGTATAGATTCAATCGTTATTTATTTGATCACGTATAGTATTAACACGTTGAACGCAGCAGTGAAAACGGCCGTACCTGATCAGACACGATATAATTTACTATTCTATATAAATCATAAGGAGAAAAAAACATTTGAGTACTTGATCGTGTTCTTCTGTTCCTACATTATTGTTTCAGCATGAAGCTTGCTCGACATTTTGCGACAATCACTAATTATTTAATTAAATTAAATTTGAAATGTCAGTTACCAGTGACTGACGCAGCATGTCGTGGTATTGATAAATGTTCCTAATAAGTTCTAACAGAAGCAGTAAAAAATTATGAATGTTACTGATATTATTGGTTAAAAAAGATTGAATTTATGGTTATATTTATTTTGTATAAAAATGTAGTAAGTTTTGTCATTTTCAGCAAATGTAGCGTGGCATTGAAAGTGTTAAATTAAAATGGTCGCCTTCGAAGTAATGCCCTGCAGCATCTACAGGGTGAGTCACGCGACTGGGTCGGGTTGTAACTTTTTTAATTGATAATAGAAAAAAGTTGTGAAAAAAATCTTCTACTGAAATAGAAGGACGAGAGTACTCCTTGTCCTTAAGATAATCCTGTATAAAAAAAATCAGTAGGATTCAAAACAGGCGAGGTTGGTGGCCAGAGTGTTGGATTGCGTGTACTTAACCATTTTTAACAAGAAAAAATTACATCCTATCCGTGTTCGTATCAAAGTTTAATGATGGTAGAACATTTGAATATCTGCCTCAACAAGACATGTTCTAAATTTAAAAAATTGAAGCATCTCGGGACATATTCATTTTTTAATACCTTATCCAAACACTTTTTATACGCAGAACATTCAAAAGAACCGATTTATGCAAAAAAAATATGCAGTTCCTTTAAAAGAAGTGCAATTGCACTTACGAGAAAGACAAGTGCATAGAAGTATACGCATTGTTATACCACACAACTTTTTCCATTATCACTTTTTTCTATCACCAACTGAAACACCCTGTGCACACCGCTGCCAACGTCTCACCCACTTCTGGAAATTTTCCTTGTAGACACTTTTTAGAATCGCTTTTAGATGAGCTTCCGAATTTTGTTTCATTTCTTCGATCGTTTGAAAGCGACGTCTTTTTAATGAACTGTTCAGATTTGGAAATAAAAAGAAGTCGCACGGTGCCAAGTTCGGTGAATATAGCGAGTGGGGAGTAACAGTGAGTTTATTTCTGGCTGGAAGCTGAAGAACTAGCAGGGTCGCATGAGATGATAGATTGTCGCGGTGCAACATCGATGATCCACTTTTCCATAATTCAGGCCGCTACTTCCTCAGTGACTCGATTAGCCGCTGTAAAACCTCAAGATAAAAATGTTGATTTACTGTTTGATCTGCTGGAACCCATTCACGATGAACGATTCCTTCGGAATAAAAAAATGCGATTGTCGTGGCTTTCACATTCGATTTTACTTGCCAAAGTTTTTGCACACCTGGTTCGACTCGAAGCATCTTCAAAAGCCGTTTTCAAAAGTAGAAGAGTTTCTGCCGCTGTCTTCCCAAGTTTTACAGAAAATTACATACGAAATTTTCGTATGAGCTGCCCCTCGAGCAGTTCCACCCTAAAATCGCTAATGTACAAATGATCAAATTTATAAAGAACGCTATAACCGTCGAAAAGGAAATTAATGTTTGAAGCTAACCCAATGAAAATCAACTCAGAAATGATGACGCTGCAACATTGCGCCACTGCTTTCATCCTCCGCTTGCTAAATATTGAGACACGTGCCCAGTCCGAATATTCTTTCGCCAAACCTCGTGCCATCCACTTTTATGTTCATTCACCTTCATTTTCACTTTCTCTTTATATGCCTCGATCCGATTTGACGAACCGGCTTCGAAACTTCGCTAATAAATTACAGCTAATGAGCGATCAGCCGCCTGTCCGTTTGCTTTTTACCCTGGCTAAGCCATTATCCGCCCTTTCTTCGTGCTCAGTCATTTTTTTCCTCTCCTCGATTCATTTTTCATATTTTATTTCTCTTTGCCGTCTCCTCGTTCTCCCGCATCTTTTTTTTCTCTCACAAAAACAGCCTTTTTCCCACCTGTCGTCGATCCTTCTCCCCTTTTTCTCTCTGACCGGTGATCTCTCGATACGTTCCACGCCTTAATCGTCTCCACGGAGTTTCCATACTGGCAGCCTGAATCCACCGCTTGATCCCGGTATCCATCGAGAGACTCCCTTTAATCCATCTTCCCGTACACAAGACTAGACGGCCTTCTAAGCCCCGCAAGGAAATTCCGCCCTCCTTTTACTCTCCTCCTTATATCGTATTATTGTTTCATGTAATCGGTCTTGCTCTGTGATATACAGGAGGTTGCTGAATTGATGGTCGAAATCTGTAGGAGCGTACAGTATTTTCAGAGAGGAAGATGGAATGTCTGACCGACGAGAGACCTAAAATACAATTCCTTAAAACGTTGAACGCCGTGGCGGTCACCGGTTACCGACGCCTCAGATTTAATTTAATTAAATAGTTATTGATTGTCGCAAAATTCTGAGCAAACTTCGTACTGAAACATTAATGTAGAAACAGAAGAACACGACTGTGTACTCAAATCTCCATTTCTTTATGATTTGTATAAAAAATAGTGAATTGTATCGTGTCTGATTAGGTACGGCCGTTTTCACTGTGGCGTTCAACGTGTTAATAGTGGAATAGTAAAATAATGTTTTAGTTGTCACTAAAATTTTAATTTAAATAGCAAATGGTAATGCCATTTCTTCATGACGAGTATACTCGTCATACACAGCCAACAGGTTAATTAGAAGATCGAATGCGATGTTATCACGAACCCAGCCTAAATCACGAGTCTATAGCAGCAACGACGAATTACGACGAATTACGTTTTCAACCTACAAACAGTTTTGTATTACGCGACTGACGATGAAAAACAAGAGAAGAGGCACGGACATCCGAAAACGATATCAGCGATCACCGAGTCCGATTTTCTTGAAAGCAAATGACAATTTCGTCCTTCGGCCGCGTGTTATTCCAAACAGCAGGAGCAGCGAGCGTTTATTCCAGGCTGAAGAGGGTTGCAGGTGGCAGAGAGAGGAGGTAAAGAGGAATAAGAGTCGCGATTCCACAGGGCATCGAGTGCTCGTTGCCGCGTCGGAATCCTCTTTTTCCCATCTCTTTGGGAAAGGGGCAAAAGGAACGTCCGCGTTTCCCGTGGATATACCCGCGCGCGGTGTGTCGCGCAGACTTACGCGCAAAAGGAGCATTCCCGATAATAAGGGTCGTCCGGGAAGTTCAGTGCGAGAACGAGCCGTCTATCGAGAAGAGGGACGTAAACGCAGAGCCAGAAAGCCCCGAGGGCAAAGCCGATAAGGCCGCGTTGGAAAATTTTATGAAACCCCTGCTGTTTGCTCCGTACCACAGCCCTGCTTCTCCCTTTTCTCTGTCGCTCACTTTCCACCCTAAGGCCTGCTTTACATCGGCAGAGCAAATGTAAGAGCAGGCGAGCCTGCTAGCCGAAATTCGTTTATTACGCTCATGCAGATCGGGCGAGCGGTTGAGAGAGCACAGAAGCTTAGCAGTTGGTACAGCAGAGTTGGATTGCACGGTGGTATAGTAACTCCACCACCAGCTTTCTCTCATAATTGTATTTTTTTACTTTACTGCGTGCTCTTTCGCCTGATATCCTTGTGCGAACACGTTGGATTCAGTACGGTATAGTCACGATGATCGTTGCGAGATGCTGTCCGGTGTGAGTCGTGTATTTACTGACAAGGAAGGGTATTGGACCGTCCTCTCCCGATTTTGATGAAATTTTGCGGGTTTGTGGAATAGCCAAAAATAAGAGACACGTATTTTCTTTGCTGCGGATACTCACGTTCAAGGGGTGAAATCACCCCCTGAAAATTGACATCCCCGAGGCTATCTCGAAAACTATTAACTATTTTTGAAAATCTTCTTTGTCAAATTATTGTACATAAAAAAACATACAACTTTGCAATTTGAAATATATTTTTATCTTTAATAGTTTTCGAGATAGCCTCGGGGATGTCAATTTTCAGGGGGTGATTTCACCCCTTGAACGTGAGTATCCGCAGCTACAGAAAAATACGTGTCCCTTACTTTTGGCTGTTCTATAAACCCGCAAAATTTCATCAAAATCGGGAGGGGACGGTCCAATACGCTTCCTTCTGAATTATATTCTGTCGGTTAAAAAATTGTACTTGACAAGCAATTTTAAATGCATTATCATCTCATAATTTAGTATTTAAGATCGTAATTTCAAACCACTTGGAACGATAAATATATTTGACAGTAACTATAATGATTTCTCCTCTTCGTGGACCGAAGCTTTCGAACACTTACGAACGGTAGCGCGTGATCAAAGAGAGCGGACATCTTGAAAGCTGCAGGGGGATGGCCGGAGTCACCGGAAACGAATACGTGAAAAACGAAAGGAAATAAGAGGGAAGGAAGCGTGTCGGAAAGGGTCCGGAGTGGCTTAAGCGGATGCGACGGATGTTCATTTAGGGTATCACGCGGAATTTGCATGACGCCGCCGCGAACAGGATGGAAGAAGACGAGGGGGTGGTCCGGAGAGGGTGTGGAGGATAGGAACGACGTTGCATTTCGCTAAGCAGATTCAGTGGCCCCGATCTTAAGCTTCGTTCTCGGTATCTTAAGATAACGAGGAACGTCCAAACGAACACCCCCCGCCACAGCTTTTACCTTTCTCGATTTTCTCCGCGTAAAAGCACCTTTCGATGTACCGTGAATTCGTTCAATTTCGTAACCAGCCTTCCGATGCTATGCTTTCCGCCACTGCATTTTCGAAACCTATGCGAATCTTGCTCCGTATAACACTGTAGCAGAGACAGGTAATATCCGTTCCGATCGACGAGGTTAAGCTACGCTGGCCAGGGTCAGTGGAAAGGTGATACATAGACACATGGTGGTTCGAAAGACACCCAAAACTGAAGGTCTCCAGGCTAAATGACCGTAGCAGTCGATGCTGACAAAGAGAGAGGGCGAGATGAAGCTCTTGCATTTTGGTGAGCTTTTGCAGGTTAGTAGTTCAGGTGGATCCTGACCCGATCCCACAAGGGCTGATCCGTCGGATGGTTTGACTACTTAACACGTTGACTGCCACAGTGGAAACTCCCATACCTGGCCAGACACACTATAACATGTCAATGAAATATCAAAACTCTCATTAGCACGTATGCTACCATGGTCGAGAAAAACGTCCATCACAGACCACGCTTTACTTTTATCAATTATCTCTGTCACGCACGTGTGACGTCGAGCTCTCAAAACAGAATCGACGCGTCACGCATATGTGACGCTGATAGCGAACGTGGTAAATTCAATTTTACTCTAATCCCATTTCTCGAGATTATTTGAATGGCTTACTGTATTAACGAGCACGTGAAAAATTGTAAATGTGATGGGTAGATCATTATAATTTGCGATCGAACAGGATGACCTTGAATGGGCAATACTACGTACCTGAAGTATAGCACGTTAAGATATTCGAGGCTTCTGCGAATAATTTCAAATAAACGCAGCTATGTGATTTCTGTTCGGATGAAAAGGTTCCTAAATTTGTTATCTCAACCCTTAAATGCATAGTGTTGACATTTGGGAACATACCTATATTTCTTCATGTATGCTTACTACAATGAATATGGTATCGGGGTAAAAAGTAATAAATAAATTAGTAAATATTTTTTAAAAAAATATACAGTAGTGAAATTGATTTTCTAAATTATATTTGTATGGTTTCTTGACACATCAATATTTCATTATTTTTGGAGAAGTCATGCATTTAAGGGCTAAGGTACCGAGCTTCGACCGTTAGTTTTGTTATACATTATCTTTGCTGTTGAGTTCCGTTATTCTGTTCTTGTTCAAACAATCAGTCACTGGACAGTCCTTCGAGAAGGTTTTTCCATGCTCATAATGCACTTTTCCTTTAAAATTCTTCCCGCTTCACGATCAATACTCTCAATCTATTGGAAAAATAGCGAGGGCGAGCTGCAGAGGAGAATCGACCACTTAATTGCTATCTTAAGACGGACTAACGAAGAAACGTAGACGGTTCCTCATAAATATTCATCGGAAAGGATGTGCTCTGTAATTTTATAATATACCACTTGTCGCCATGTTGAATTCGATTAAACCCACCGGGTCGACGCCATTGGATGAATCGACTGGACCGGCAACGTCCGGAAAGTGTATTTATTGAATTTAATTTATTATTTTTGTACGAGATAAGCCCTACAATGGACATGAATAAAAAGTACATATATAACTACTGTTGTTTGTTATATGCTCTGTATGGTACGTTTAAGTGTATTGGTTTTGAAAAAATTTTCACTGGACGAGTTAACTCGTCTTCCTCGCATTAATATATCCTGCAACAATACTGTGCCTAGTATTTTGTACAGTTATAACATTCTTTATTATAATGATACAGTACCGAAAATACTACGAGTTTCACAACGATCGATTTCTGTTTACTATCACCGTAAAAAATATTTCTGTCCGTTTTAATACATCCTGCAATAATACAGTTATGACGTTCTTTATTCTAACGATACAATACCGAAGATGGTACAAGTCACAATTTTTGTTTATCTGAAATGAACAGATTCTGAATGTATCCCCTGCACGACACATGGTGCCCTGTAAAGATATTTAGTATCCTATATCATCTTTAACTATGTCAGGTGTAAAGAAATTGCTGTTCCAATATTTTCCGCTATCTGTACATACATTCTCACCTCATTTGCATTTGTATTTATATTTCAACTAAACATCTGTGTAGATTGTGCAATCAGAATGTTCCTAGCAACAATAATATTCTTGACTGGAAGTCAAACAACAGTCGAGGAGTTTCCTTAAACAAGACAAGCGACTGGGATCGCGAAGAGGACGTCGAGCAAATTAGCCGTCGGTTCGCGACGTAGCAAGAATGATAAGATCTTCAAAGAACCGAGTCGACCGGGTCGACGGATTTAATTCACGAGACGAGAGTCACGCTATAGCGAGTCAGCCTCTCGCGTTCGACTTTCGACTAATGGAAATTTCATTTCCGATTTAGTTGGAATTTTTGATTGGCGCGTTACGCTCGTGGGTGTTGGAAGGGTGGCTCAGCGCGAGAGGAAATTCTTGGAAATCCGACGGCGGTTCCTGAAACCCTCCGTTTCCGTTCCGATTCCGTTTGCGGAGAAAAGTATCGTCGGAACATCCAGATTGATCCGGGATCCGAGCGCTTTTAATAAAATGCACCGGTGTGCTTTCTTTGCTCTTCACTCGGTTCGCGGAGCTCGGACAGATGGCCGGGTTTTCAACAAGACCGTGTATCTCCGAATCACCGTTAACCCCTTGTCTTGCAATAACGTGTCACACTCGTGCTGCGGATCACATGGCAAAATACAAAATACGAGTGTGTCTCGCAGCGTGGGTGACGGGTCAAAATGATACACACGAGTGAGACTCGTGGTTACTACGATCCCTGTAATCGCCGATTGTGAACACGTAATGCGGATCATTCTTGTTTTCCCTCTACTTGTCTATCGTTTTTTAATTAATGTCCTTATAAAGTAATGGCGCCGAAAAGAAAGACTTATGCAACAGGTAGTTCGTTTTTATGCGTTGATAAAAATTATGAGTACTCTATGGAAATTGTTGTTTTATGGACTCTGATAATAAAACGATTTCTGAATGGTGGAGATACTGACATTTAACCGGTGGTACGAAAACGTGAGAAACGATTAACCGTTTATTGCACTCAAGTTATGGCATTCAAACGGATAAGCTGCAGTAACCATGAGAATGAAATTGAATCGGTCGGTTGAAGAACAGTACAAAATTAGAAATTTTCAAACAATCTCAAAACTAAATGAAAAATGCATAGAACTATATGTTGGGGACAAAATCAGTGCAACAACATATCCCATACTGATGTTTCAGTAGTGCAAAATGATGTAATTAGTGTAAAAACAGTATCTGTCATGGATTTGTACTGTTTCAACAATCTGTTTAACAATCACTTTTCATGGAATAATTTCTAATTTAATTATGTTTAAAGCAAGTTAATAAATGTTTTTTTAACACTGTGTTATTTTTTAAATTTCCTGACTAAACAGTGGCTTGAGTTGAAAAAGAGTACAAGTCCAATGGCTTTATTTTAATTATTGTAAATTAATGAACAAAATTTATCCATAGGTAGACATAATATATGGACGTTCATCTGCGTTAGCATAACCATGTTTAAATTGGAACAGCGCTATAAAATCACTGGTGTTGATGATACACAAAAAGTGACATGTTTTCAAATATCTCAGAATGTGGTTTTTGGATTTGTACTGTTCTTCAACTCCCCGATTCAATTGTTATCGACATTTGTTAATCACTGGATCAGTGAATATAACAAACAGTAAACAGTACACCAAAGATATGGGAGTGCGCAGAATTATTTTATTCCTACTTCACCTAATTCAGGTGAAAATTCTTGTGCACTGAATTTGTTTCGTGCAATATTTCAGAAAAATTTCTGGGAAACACTGTGCACTCAACGCGAAAATTAAACGGTCATAATTAGACTGCGGATGTTTATACAAATATACATTTTTAAACTTCCATATTTCCTACATTAATGTAGTTAAATACATGAAGCTTCAAGAAGGCTGCATTTGCTCCTGGAAATGTTTAAAATATGTACTTTTTATTTTGCTAAGTTATTAAATGTCCATCATTCACCAATTTGAATGTATTAAATTGCATAAACATCCGCGGTCTAGTCATAATCAATTAAAAATCATACGGCAGGGTGTTAACGACGCGTTTCGCCGTTCGAGTCGGCTTTTTCCTGGCCGAACGTTCGGGGCTCCTTCGTTCTCGTCGTAACGAAGAAGAACTTCGCGGCGACGGGACCGTTCCCCGGTGTCCCGTGGCGACGTCTTACAAATCGCCTCGTCTCGACAGATTACATTTGTCGAAGTCCCCGGGAAACAGCCAACGACGACAGCGTTCTTTCTCCGGGAAATTCGTTCGAACTCCCCGCGAAACTATGAAATATTCGACGATGTCTCTGCGGCCATCGTTCCGTTCTGAACTTTCGATCTCCGTCGTTCGCCTTCAGCCGCTGGAACGATCCGCCCTTGGAACTCGTATTCTCTTCAGAGAGAATGTCAACAACAGCATTCGTTCGACGGTTTAACATCGAGCGGACTGACAGGGGTTGAATTCTGAGGCAACCTTCGGACGCGCCACCCTCGTTTCTCGGTCTGACGACTCGTCGAACGATGTCCGATGCATCGTCATCGGACGGTATTAGGGCGTAGTTCCTGGAAGAAATATGGGGCCGTTGTAAACTAGGCTTCAAGCGTTTGACACGGTTTCTGGCATCTTTCGAAGGAGAGCTTAATGATCGTTTAGGGTGGCTGACTTTGGATTGCTGCTCGAGCATCGAAGTTAACCTTGGGACTCCTGGAGGGTGAGGGGTGATTCTCGAACCCACGAGTCGAAATGTTTTAAATTAAAACTATTTTGTCTCAGTAAAAAATTCTCAGAAAATTACTTTTCGTAGTATACACCTTTGAGTTGAATGTTGTAAAATTACCGTTGCTCCATGTGAAAAACGCTATGCATAAGAAAAAGAAAACGATCTACGCGTCGCGATACCACGCGAAGCGAACCTTTACGCTTTTCTTATTTCCAAAGAATAACAAACCGCCACGGAACGTAGAATCGTTCAACGCAAAAGCTATGTACGCGTGTAGAATGCATGCAATGAACATGACATTTCGATGGTATTCGTGTTTGACCTCAGAAGAACCAGATACAGACTAGTTTCATGTCAGTACACTATTTTAAAATACTATTTTATTCTACAAACACGTACAATTATACATAAATTCAATGCAAAAACGTATGCTATCTTTTTTGCTAAGTATAACATACTGCAATATTAGAAAACTTTCTGTAAAATACTTTAGGCTTCTGCGTGACGGCTCAGGGCTCAGAAGTCCTAGGATTAACACGTTCTGTGACACAGTGGAAAATTCCGTGCCTGGCCAGACGCACCAAAGTAGGTGTTTATAAAATGCACGATTAAACTAGTAAACATATGATTATTTCATGACATACTTCCGGTGACATACTATCATTGTGACATTACTGTTAATAAAAATGTAATGAGAGTCAGAAGTTATTTTATTTAATTAAATTCGTTGCGTAAGGTGTGCGCGATCCACGCGGCACGGAACGTGTTAACCTTATTGAGCAGACTATACACACACAGCGGCGGACTAAAATTTCCAGATAGTAAATTTGCAGTGTCACCGTGTTTAAAGAAAATTGCTTCGAATTTTAAGCGATGTAAAATTAAATACAAAATAAATAATGCGTCTTTCCTTTACCTCTCCTTATAACATACCTTTCAACTGTTTATTGTTACTCATTATCTTTATTACTCATTCACTACGATTCCACTCGCACGCTCCTTTGATCCTTTTAATTTTCTCCCAAACGCCGCCCTGTACGAAGCAATTAAAATTACACTTATCGACTGGTTAATCAACAACTGTTTCACGGCCTCTAACACGGTAGAGGTAGTAATCATTGGTCATTCAAGGTCAGCCACGCCAAATGAGCCACACTTCTAAACCTCCAACGATACGAAACTTCTGAAATGAACAAATATTTTTTTTTTTATAAGTCTTACTGTTTGTAGACCTTTTACGTGATTTATGTTCCCTGTTATCCACGCATTCCATACATTCGCTCCACTCATTTATTCCACTCCCGCTTTCCACACATTCATTCGTGTTCACCCCTCGCTTTCACCAACGTTCCAGTGGAGGTATTGGACAGTTGACCAGTAAGTGTGTTCCACGTAATCTTCTTGCTATTGGTACCATGCAGTCTATCATCGTTGGATTTTCGTGACTGTTGATTGTGTTCCAGCGTCTTCCGTTAATCAACTGCTGGGACGCCTAGGGTATTCTCTATGTCATCATTCCTTACGCACCATGGTGCATCAAGTATCATTTTTAATAATTTCGATTGTGCTGTTTTGATTTTCGTCCGGTTACTTTTGGTGGCTGTACTGCAGAGGATTGTCCTTTTATGTTTAATAAAATATTAACGCCGAATGACTCGGGTAGCGACGTTTCGCTCAGGTTGCCGTCTCCTGCGGGCTAATATCCGACGGGCAGGAAGTCGCGGTAAATAAGGTCGTTTGCGGGAACAAGGAAAGGCAAATAACCGTGGCGGATCAGACGCGCAATCTCCCCGCTGGGTGCCGGGTAATTTCGGTAATTAATCGGATTTCCCGTGACGACACGACGCGAGGCGTCGCGACACGGCGCGGCAGCCGATTCCGGAAGATTTCGCGATGCCGATCACGCGCTCGCCCTTCCGGCTGTACCGTGGAAACGCGACCGAATAAAAGCGCGAGATGGAACAGACCGCTCGCCATTTCAACTCTTTCTGTTGCTTATCGCGTCGCCCACCTCGAATACCAAACACCCTCCAAACGATCATCCACCCTCTCTCCGCTCCCCCTTTCTCCGTCTCCTTCGCCCTACCTCGCCCGTAATTTCAGCAAATCTATCGACGAACCACCGCTAAGCTCTTTGACGTTGTCGCTGAACGTTCAGACCCGCCGACGATATTCCGTCCAGAAAGGTCGAACGTTGAATTTCCTGGAAATTGCACCGCCTGCGTTTTCACCTTCGAATCACGAGGCATTCCGAACGATTTCGCGTTTCTTCTCGATTCGCTGAAAGCGGAATTGCGATATTCTTATATATTATTTGTTTATTTGTTTGTTAGTATCGTGACCGGGACAGGGCCTTTTGTGTACAAATATAATAGATTTAACACCTTGACTGCCATGTCACCCACATGTGGATGACACCTAGGTTAACTCATTGTTTATTTGATCGGATATGACATAATAAATATATCTAATAAAATCTAACAGAATCAGTGACAAATTGTGAAAATTACTAATATTATAGATAAAAGCGAGTACAATTGCAAGTTATATTCAGTGTGTACACAAATTTATAATCCCTCCGCCAATTTTCATCGGAGTACCATACTCTCCTACACTGACATTTCGCGATTCGGTGAACACGACGAATTAGCTTTAACATCTCATTTCGACGATTCTTTCTCTGCGTTCGCCTAGAATTTTCGGAAACGACATTCGACCGCTTCGTCGTCATGCATTATGTTAACGTTTCGCATTTGGAAATGGAACGCGAGCAACGAATCGTGCGTGGACCATCTAGGTCGACCGTGCGGAGGGTAAACGGGAGATCCATGAACATCAGGGTCAATCTTGGGCGTCGCGACGCCCTCTTAAATGTCTCCCCTCGCGTTCTATCCCCTTTAAATTTATTTCGACCCCAGGTTCGACGCGTCCTCGGTGATCCTCCGTCAATTAGAAATCCATAAGGTGTACGTTGCTGCAGTGACACCGATTTAATAACATTTCCAATAACGTTTTCCCGCGTTTCAGATCAACCGGGATCAAGTTCCTTCCTTTCATTTATACCTTTCAAGTCCGCCGTGTCTCACTGCGATAATCAAATTCGAAATACTGTGTCATTTAGAAGCTTCTTACGCGAGACGACGAATTTACGGATTGAGCCATGTAAAATTTTACAAGTTAATTTATTGAGGAATTATTAAAGATAACAATATATAGTTTTAATGTTTTGCATGGAGCAGCGCTCCGGGCATCCCCGGGGAAGCAGAGACACGCCCTCTTATTTTTTAAAATAAAATTGTACATGAATCTTTTACTGTTTTTCGATCAGTTTTTGGTTGATAAATAATGTTTATTTAAAATATTTCTCATATTTTGCGCAGGTAAGGAAGTACGACGTAAAATATATTTCATTTAGGGAACATTAAAGCGGGGATGAAACAAAATTAGTATGTTTTCTGTTGGATATAATTTTATTAAATATTTCAAATTTTAATGTTAGACACTGATAATGTAAATTTTTGAACGTACGTTCATTAGGATTTTCTTTTATTCCTTGCAATGTGTTTTACGTCTGTATAGTTTGCTCCTACCATTTAGTATCACCATATAAATTTTAATCTGAAATCTTACTAAGCGCTACAAGTGCAAATACCTGTAATATATAATAGTAATTGAAGCATTTTAAAGTAAATAAAACCACAATGAAACATTGTTTATCGGCTTCCGTGCCCCGGTGGAAAATCCTATAATTAATCAGACACACGAAAATCCTACTTTATGAACATACAGGGTATCCTGTAATATGTTGGAACAATTTCAACGATGGATTCTGCACTTAAAAATAATGAAAAAAGTTCGTTGCTGCGACCCGCACTCACACAGAGGAGCACGTGTAGAGACGCGCGCGCACGCACAGCGAATACCCAATTTCCAATCGCTTGTATCCCGAAAACGAGGCGGCCGATTGCAAAATGGTAGAAGACCCTTCAACTATTCTCAGAAATCGTTATCACGTGGAGAAAGAAACAATATCCCGATTCATTTAACCCCTTGACATACAATTTAATTTGGGTTATCTTCACATCTGGATATGACTTAATTTTCTTACTCCTGACGATATAAACACAGATTGAGAAGAAAACAACGAGTCTCAGTTCTTAAATGAAATATTTTAATTAAATGAAAAGCATGTTCTTGCACTCTGAGATTCTTAAAATACCGCTTAGCTTCTAACCGAAATTCTCCCGGTGGTCTCTTTTATAATTTCGTTATTCCGCTCTCCCAGGCATCGGATACTTCGTGAGGGTGGAGAATGCGTCAATACTCTAAACTCATTGGTTTTTACATTTTGACTCTCCACCCTCTCGAGGTATCTGGAGGGTATCTAGAGGGTATCTAGGAAACGGTACTGGAAGACGTGCTGAAGCATCTGAGATTTCTAGACATCGAGGCATCGGGAAGTATTAAATAAGCGTATACAACTTTAGGTTCCCGATGCTCAGGATGTCTGGCGTCATCCCATGTCGCCCAGCCAGATGGCCCTCAGACCTTTCCTGAGTGGCCTTACTGTTTGGAAATCCAAACAAAGGGGATGCAACTTACTTTATACAATTTTGAAAATAAGCTCAATTTTTCACACCAGTCCCGTTATTAACCCTTTGCGGTCGGAGAATTTGGCGTCAACGGACCTGGCGCGTGGACCTACTGAAATTTTGTCAGATAACATTTATAAATTTGGCTCTACCCTCATGAACTTTTGATTACTTATACAGAAAGATATCCTTTACTAATTTTAGCAAAAAGTTGCACATTACAATTCTTCTTGGTGTGATATTTATTTAAAAAAATTTGGAGCAATTATGCAGTGTCTGCCAGCGTATCGGGAATATCCCGACTTTCGACCACAAAGGGTTAATAGCCGCACCTCGTAGTCTTCGACGCAACGAAGGTGCTAATAATTACTGGTCCATCCTGTATAACACTGACGGAGTCAGTTGGAGAAGTTTCTAACGAACAGTTACCGTATTAGCCGCGTACTTTCGTTGCAGAAGCGTTGGGAGCGCTTTCAGGTGTTTCTCAGCCGAGGGGACCGTTCTGGCAAATTTACTTAAATTGCGTTCGCAAGCACGCGGGCAAAGAATGCAGGCCGCGATTTATCTCGTGGCGATGCTAGTCCAGCGGAGGAATACGCGGCGCGTTGCAAAACACCCGAGCTCAATTTTGAACGTGCGGCAAATATTTGTTTTCCGGTCGCTCGAGCTAACATTTATCAACAGCCGGTCTCGCGGCGTCGTCCTGAAACGGAGGGGTAAAAAAGGAGATCGTCTCGCTGACGCACCGTGAACGACCATAACGGTTCGGTAGAGGGAAACGAGTTTCAGTATCGCGGTGATAAACCATCCGGCGTTAATATCGACCTAACGAACACACGTCACATGACGGAACGATCCCGGAACGATGCCAGACGTTTCGACGGTAATCGAAGCAGGAGACTCGAAAGCTCCGATCTATAAGTTTTCCTGCGACTCGTGAAGACGTGATTCGTACATTCAGAACACAGCGTGTTGATGTATTGTACCAGTGGTGCTCGACTTTTTTGCTTTACGTACCCCCTGGAAATGTGTACAAAACTGGCGCACCCCTTGCGTAGATAGATAACTGGAATTATAGTTATAGTATCACAATGGGAATAAAATAAAACATATACTATATATACAAATTACATTTTGTATTCATAAATTACATGTATCGAAAAACACAAAGACTGTTTTACCGCGTACCCCACGCTAAGAAACTGTGTATTACACGGTAACTCACCTAATGGATTACATGAATATGTAATGAATATATGCCTTGCAAATGTTATAATTTCAAATACATATATTGTGTAATCAATACATATTAACTGGTAACACTCGAGGGAGCCTCACCCTTTATACACTACCGTCCATAAGTGTCCGGACACTTAGCATAAATCAAGATAAATAGCTTATTAATACTATAATAATATAACTATTATTATTTCGGTCTTCGCTAATATTTGTTTAATGGAATACTTTTCTTTGGCCAACACTATAATAGCGACACGTTTTTCTGTCGATAATTCCTTTCCTGAATTCATGGTTGCAATCGTTAGCTCTGTTAAACTCAAACCAAAATTCAACGAAAGCCTGCACCGTTCTGGTATCCGTTTTGCCAATCTCAAGTGGCTGAGACTCGTCCGAATCTATACAAATATCCAACTCTGGTCAGAAATAAACATGTTAAATACACTGCGATATGGAGAAAGAACAAACGGGGGATAAAGTCTAAAACTGGATCCCTTCATACCACTTGTATATGTATGAACGTTTCCGCTTAACTCTCGTTATAGCAATTTTGTCAACATTATTTATTAATAAATAGTGCTTATGTTGTTCAATAATAGTATAATACTTTTAAAATAGCATAGCAAACCAATAAAAATGCTATGTTTGTAAAATTTCAGTGATATCCGCAAACATGTAAGTGTCCGGATACTTTTGGACGGTAGTGTCAATAGATCGAATCCAGCATCAGTTATTCCAAGACTCCGTGAGAACGTTCACTTTCTCGTAAATGCTCGTTCACAGAGTAAGATAGAGAGAGAGAGAGAGAGAGAGAGAGAGAGAGAGAGAGAGAGAGAGAGAAAGAGGTCTATAATATTGCGCGGGCTGCATCGGAATCGGTAGCAGCCGGTAACGAGATTCTTATGGAAAGCGCGAAGCAATGGTTAATTCGGTTCGACGAAAAGCAACCGGAGGATCTCTCGTTTTCTCGAGATTAAATGATCTCTCGTTAGGTCGAACGACCGGTTCAAGCCGTTTTACGGGACGTCGGACGGCACCGACCTCCCTCCCCGTTGCAGAAGCTTCTTCATCCGACGGCTGTTTCTTCCGAGCGAATTACTCGAGCGACAAAGGAGCGTCTGGGAAAGATTCTCGGCATCCTTATCGCCCGAGGACGATTCCGTCGAATGCCGTGGATTCCTCGTAATATGCATGACGAGAGGCTGGAACGTTATTTCCCCGGGGCGACGCGAATTAATTCCTTTGCGACACGGACACGCTCCCTACGTGTCGCGATTCCGCTTTTTAAAACGCGTTACCTCGCCTCTCCGTTACACACCACTCACCTAACGACCTCACCCTAACCCTCTCTCCGCCTCCTTCCGTCGCTCCTTCTCTTTCTCTTTCTCTTTCTCTTTCTCTTTCTCTTTCCCTTCTCCCCTCCCTCTCTATCTCTCCCTCTATCCACCCTTGCTTGCCTTTCCTGCGCTAATTAATTTTAAACATGCGGCAATCCTTCCGTCCACCCACCCCCTCCCGAGTCTCTTCACCATTATTTTTCACGGATCCCGTCCTCTATAAATTGCTCCACGCAGTTACGTTTATCGCGCTTTTATCGCGCTGCTGCTCCAGCAATCTCGACGACACGGATGCTACAAACTTTCCCTCTTTCTGCGTGCAGCTCGGAGCAACCAAGTTTCTTTCACTCGTGCCGGTCTGTTGACTCACGCCACGGAATACAGCGAGGCGTCTTTAAATCTCGTCGAGCTTATCAATATTTCTTGCGGCCTGGAGATTCGTCCTCGCGTCGAAGCAACTTGCAACAATAGCGGATCTTGACCCGGTCATTCGTCAGGAGACCAACAAAATTCGCTTATACCTGCGTACCAAATAGAGAGGATGCCATCGAGGTTCGAGAATTCAGGGTTTTGGAATTTCCAAGGTGACACGCCGAACAGCAACCCGTTCTACGAGAAAAATAGAAATATTACTGTTTCGGTATGGAGTGGACCAACAATAGAATTCAGTGTAAACTTCTTATTTTTGATTTATTACAATTTTTCGTCCTAAGGCCAGCTGTACCGCCCAGGTACTTAGAGACGTTCTACTCCTACAGCCAGTGCTACCGTCCACATTTTATTATTTATAGATGAAAGTGTTTATATGCGATCGTTCATCAATGTCATCGGGTGTTTGTACTGTTATACGACTATTCTACTTTTATCCTAATTTGTGGTATATAAAATTTAAAGTTTGGAAAAAAGTCGTACAATTTAAGAAATTGCCAAGCTTTTTCGTGGCCATTTTGTGTAACTCAGAAATTTAAGGAAAAGCTCCTTGGAGTTGACTACCAACGTATAGCCTAATTGATTGGAGCGCAAAAAGTTAATATAAGGGTTACTAGAGAAATTTGACAAAAGTATTGATATAAAGCAACTGCGCAGAATAACTGTTCTCGCAACCACATGTGTTTCTTCTGAACGCTCGCGTTGGTCTGTTGCTTTTTTGTAAATCATTACGCAGAAACAAAGAGAGCTAGCGTAATACACTCAACAGTTACCTCGAACCTTGACGTATCCCTTCAAAACTTCAAAAAAGGACACGCCTACGCGAAAACACCATTTGGACAAACGAATACGCAGCGTGCAGTCTTCGCATAACCGCCATAGCATACGCACCTCACGTAGCGACACATTTTTCGACGCAACAGCTCGCGTGTACATCAGTAGTCCAGTCAGTCATTGAATCAGTCAAGTTATACAACGTATCACGAGTAATCCTCATCGCGGCCAACTAGTTCCCGCCAGATTAATTTGTGACAGAAGCCGTGGACAGATTACGGGAAAGAAACAGTCGATTCCATATCTGCGTTGCAGCAAACAATATTAGGTACGCTGGCCACGGTCAACGATAAAATGGGTGACCGTTTTCAGTTATTCTGTGTTGCTAAGTAGACGAACGTAAATCTGTAGGTCCCCGGTTAAATGACCACAGCGCTCGATGCTGGGTTACATACACAGAAGAAGGAACAATATTGGTCGTTCAAGGCTGACCCGTCACATGGTTCGACTACTTAACACGTTGACTGCCACAGTGGAAACTCCCATACCTGGCCAGACACACCTTAATATGTCAACAAAATGTCAAAACTCTCATTAACACGTTCGCTGCCATGGTCGATTCGAGAAAAACGTCCACCACAGACCACGCTTTATTTTTATCAATTATCTCTGTCACACACGTGTGACGTCGAGCTCTCAAAACGAATCGACGCGTCACACGTATGTGACGCTGGCAGCGAACGTGTTGACCCCTTGGACTCGTCACAGTAACCTAATGAAAAAGTATACGATGACGAACTGTAGTCGTCATAACGTTTCAGGTAGTAGATTTTACTTGCGGAAATTTTATAATAATTATAAACAGGATGATGCAGTCGCGTATGTGTTCAGATAATTCCAAACTTTCCTTTGTGTCGTTGAATAATGGTTAAATATTGCAGAAATTGCGTTATTACCGATTAGTTTATAAGATGACCCTGCCTCGCCAGTGGAAGATCGACAAGCTCACTTATTAAACTGTTAACTGAGTCTTTCTTTGTTTGGGAACATCTATTGTTTGTACTTAAAAATTAATAAAAATAAGGTTGGCTTAGGAAGCTGTCTTGTCCACGCAAAGATAGTTTCAAATGACATGTTCAATCGTCTTCTTTGATTAACACGTTTGAATATTCGTGAACAAATACTGTGGGAGCAATTGACAGGCGCCTTGATTGTGACAGAGCAATTTTCACGGGACGAGTTAACTCATCTTCCCCGGTTAACCCTCT
Organism: Macropis europaea; assembly: GCA_916610135.2. NCBI lineage: Eukaryota > Metazoa > Arthropoda > Insecta > Hymenoptera > Melittidae > Macropis > Macropis europaea. The sequence goes on along the minus strand of OU744345.1, from coordinate 2,086,255 downwards.
ATAACCGGAATTTATTTGCGTATGACGAAAATGATACATCAGGTAAATGATAAAGATAAATCATAAAGTTTGTATCGCAGAATATAAATATGTAGTAATAGATAAACGAAATAACACTTAAAAAATATGGATATATAAATATATAGGTAAGTAACTTCCGAGTGACATAGCGTCATAGAGGGTAAACAGGTTAAGTATATACGTTATCAAAACGGCAATAGGCGTTCTCCGTTTATAACGCTTAAAGGGTTAATTTCAGTATCCATGCAGATTAAACATTTTTTAATTTCTTTCTGCGAGTTCCGCATGTCCAGATTATAACAATATCCTCTATTCATATTTCTACTTGTCCGCTATGACAACCAATTTGTTAAAAGTACCTATTCATCCCTCCAGAACCAGCCCTGATATGAAATACTGAAAAATAGCGAACGCGCGTCGCGTTTTATTCTCTCCGTAAATCTCGACAAACAACGTATCACGGAATTTCTGAGAGGAATCTGAAGACGCTTTCGATCGGACGGTCCCGGAGATTTATTAATCGTTTGATTGGCTCGACGAAGCGACGCCGGAAGAGAGAGGGAGAGTCAAGGAAACTTGCGAGTTCCGATTGACCGGTCTTTCGAACTCGAGGACGTAGTTTCTTCCGAAAGGAATCGATCCTAACGATGTTTCCAGGGGAATAGAACCGGGACGGCTGGATCCGAGCATTAGAAAGGTCGCTTTGAGCGACCGTCGACTTTTGTCAGGAGAGGCTAAAAGTTTTCTACGGAATTAGACATGCCTCTGGATTCCTCCGACTTCGATGAAACGCGCGGCAATCCCGTAAGACGAGTCGTCGTGTCGGCGTGTTGAATATTCCGGCGAACAGAGAGAGAGAGAGAGAGAGGGAGAGAGGGAGAGAGAGGGGGAGAGAGAGAGCACCGATGAAACTTCAAAGACTCCGCGACGGGAAACGGGATACCGCGTGCGGCAGGAAAATTTAAGAACGGCCAATTTGACGCTTCCGGGCTCGCCATAAACTGAATAATATTGGCTCCCAGGCAAAGGGGCGCGGTTTATGTCGACTTTACGCTTCATACGAACTTCCCAGCCAACTCTGAATCACCGTTTACGGGGAAGAAAATCTGTCGGTAACTCGTAGACAAATCGTTTTACTTTTCCTTCTTTTCAACGATAGATTATATTATATAGAACTTCCTATAAGCACATCAATATTTTAGATGTTGCAATGGGTTTATTCTAATTAACAATATGCTTATAAAAGAATAAAAAGAGACACAGAAGAAAAATAATGAAACGATTGGTATGATCGCGTTGCTTGCTCGAAACGCACGTGGCGGGTACACAATAAAATATGGCATCGCACGCTCTTCCACTTGTTTGTTGATTATAACAAATATTCATAAGAGGCGCTACAGTCTTCATGCCATGCACGAGTGCCACCCATTGCGACAGTGTAAAACTGTACATGTATTGTATACAACATTAGGATCTGTATGTACGGCCTAAAATAACTAAATACTATTTGGTAAGCATATATTACAGACATCATGGTGTTCGAGATATTCAAAATATTGAAATGAACGCCAGAGATGAACCCTCAGCATGTCAAATATTTTTGTGTATATACAAGATGTTTCATAAATGGTTGCCAATATTTACGGAACTGAATTTGCACGCTAAAGCAAGCAAACATTATTGTATGAACGTTTATCGTACATATATAGCGTCTGAGTTACATAAAATATTAAATAAAATTTATTTAAGTGTACTTTATGTGCTTAACATAAGCCCTTGCGGTTGTCGGACAACATCGAGCATTCGAGTAGATTTTAATGCATTTTATATACGTACATTTTTAAAATTTATTATTTAATCCACACAAAATAAACAATAGGTTCTAAATTGCTCCAGGAGTGGTAATATAGAGTTTTTGAATCAGAAGGCCGAGACGGCCATGCATTATATTTAATTCCATCAAGCACCCTGTCTTTACAATACAAACGTGATAGAAAACGATCGATCGACAGACGTGAATCGTCGCACGAGTAACTGTCTATTCGGGAAATCGCGGAGGTAGACCGAACGCGGGCGAGCAACGAGGCGAAACTCGAAATCCAGTGCAGGGATTAGGATCGACGCGCTTCCTGTTTCTGTGGAAACTTGCAGGAAGTTTGTTTTAATTCGAAAGGCTTTGCGCGGTTCGATGGTATTTACGCGACAGCGGCAGCTATTTGCGAGAAAACACGGATCGAGCGGTCGATCCTGCTGTTTCGAACAGCACACAAACTGGATGAGGCTGATCAAAGGCGTCCGGTGACAAACCCTTCGAAAGTCCCGCGACAATCGTAATGAACTGAACGGTCTGTCAGAAAATTATACGGCGCCCCATCGAAAGGAAGCGTTTTCCTCTTCGTCGAAGCGTCCCGCGATGAATTCGGTCGAGCCGTCAAAATGCTGGGGCCCTGTCGCCTGACGAGTCGCGCTGATCCTCTTTGCATCGATCAGCTTACGCGACGAATGATTTCCCGACGCATCGACCGGTTCAGCTGCAAGATCTTTTCGTCGCTATCGATTCGCGTCTTCGCGCCGCTCCGGGGGCTTGCAATTAATCACCGGCTGCGCCCGCTTGTACTTTCTGAAACATCTGCTAATAAATTACCGAAAGGGAACATGCGCAGCGACGGTGCTCGAAAATTTGCTGTCTGAAAAGATTCGACCGAGCCACCGTGCGTCATGACGCATTTATAGTTACGTGAAATATTGTATCGTGGAAGGATAAAATTTATTAACGTCCTGGGTTATAACAACGAGTGACAGTCCTGCTACAGATTTGTGGAAAAACTGAAAAATACGAGTGTGTTTCGTAATGTAGATCACGGTTAGAACATGGTGAACACGAGTGGAACGCATGGTTGGTATGAGCGCTACGTTCAAGCGTAGCGCATGGCTCGAAAAAAACATATGCGCTAGCCACATTCATGCCAATTCCGAGTTTCTTTCAGTTTTTCATTTGTCAAGTTTTCTTCGAATCATTTAAAAATCTATGATTATTTAATTAAGTTAATTTTAAAGTGCCGCTGATTCCCACGGCGGTCTAAGAACACATACGCTTCGATGACTTAAGCAATGCGCTACAAGCGCCCGAAAAAGCTTGTGATGAATGTATACAAACTTCACAATATGGTTTTGAAAGAGCATTCTTTCCGTAGAGTAGATCGAACATTCGAAGCACTCGGAATAGGGCTGTTGATTTATGAGCTACCCACTTAGCCGGGTACCCGTGTGATCCCCGGATAGACAAAAATTACCCGGCTATCCATAAGATAGCCGCTTCGAATCAATAACCCTAATTCAAATCTATATTCGCTGTGTTAAAAAAACATATGAAAATAGTAAACTGATTCTGTTTCATCACGGCAATGCTCCACCACATTTCGCTGGAAGAACGTTATAAAAAATTAACAGTTATAATTGGGAATTATTACCACGTCCTACATATTCTCTTGACCACGCACCAACCGATTACCATTTATTCTGATCATTTCGAAAGTTTTTAACCGGAAAAAACTGTAGTAATTCGGACCATTTAACCCTTCTGTGGGCACCAACTTTTTATCTTCTTTCTACATTTAAAAATTGCCTCTGTATTTACAAATTTTTCAATCGATTTCCGTACAGCGAAGCTACATCGACGTAGGAAGAACCCAATAATGGGGATCTAAAAGGACTTTTCCAGATTGTAACAACCATTCAAATGTGCGAACGCGAAAAACGAAAAGGAAATATTTTTCGTGACAACGAAGATATACTGTTTCTCATAAAATAAATGAAACCTGCTACTTTTCGTAATGCGCATCGATTTATAGAATAGCCTGATACATGTTGGTCAAAGGACAATGACGCGGAGCGTTGAACAAATCAGTTTCACAAAACGGTAGAATTCGAAAGAAATCCGTATCAATGGCGTTGCATTTCGAGGCGGAAAGGGTCTCGATCACGTAAACGCGGATCCTGTCTCCCTTCCGAGCGTATCCGGTGAAGACCGTCGAGTGGAAGCGGATGGTTCCATGGCAGACAGGACGCGACACGGCACGACAGGGCAGCCGACACACGACACACGACACACGACACGAAACAGGTATCAAAAAGCGCATCCTCGCGCTGTAGACGAGGAGAGAATCGAGACTCGGTTCGCAGGTGAGCGTAAATAGAGAGAGAGGGCCTGGGAGGGTCCATCGATATGCAGGATGTAAAGCGTCGAGTAGGTGGAGGAGGATGAGGTCGAACTAAAAGGACGTGCCTTTGAGCGTGGAAATATTGCGAATCCCGAGGTATTGGGGCGGAAGAATTTGTGCGTAAGGAAATGCAATTTGAGACGTGCTCGGAAACGACGAAAGCGCTATGGTCCGGCGTCACGTATACATATGTAAAACAGAGTCATGTACATATCTACGGCGTATTTGCGTGCACCGAAGGATACGTGCCGGAGCTTCGACAAATCTTTGCCCGTCGTTAAGCTGAATTTCCACCGCGAATACGCTCGCCTAACTCTCTCCGTTTACGTTCCTCCTTAAACAAAATCGTCTTCGCTGTTCCGCTGTTTTGAGGGTATACTTTGGGAATTTTTTTTTTTCGAAAACTATGCAACATGTCTTTACGAAACTTTGTTGATGTATTCATACATATTTATACTGAATTTATCAATTTTTGTACATTGTTATCATCTAAACTGTAGTAATTATTCACTTACCACAGTTATTAATTATTACCTCGGGGAAGCAGGCAGGTTGACAAAATAACCTGGCATCATAACTTTCGTTGAAGTCATCTGAAATCAAAAACTAAAAAAATCTATTAATCAGCACGAGTGTGGCTAGCGCCAGAACTAGGAAAAAACGAAAGAAAATTATTTCTGACAAAACGGTATCGATCTGAAGACTGAACGTCGATTTCTTATTAAGATTTTGACATTCAAATAGCTCTACAAATCGTAAATATTAATATATTCAATTTTCCGTGGTTCTGGCGATAGCCACGCTTATACTAATTCAGAGTTTCTTTCAGATTTTCATTTGTCAAGCTTTCTTCGAATCATCTAAGAATCTATAATTATTTAATTAAGTTAAATTTATATTTTTATCTCTGATAGATTTCGAAATAGTTGTGGGGTGTCAATTTTCAGGGGGTGATTTCACCTCTTAAACTTGAGTATCCGCAGCTAAAAAAAAATACGTGTCTCTTATTTCTGGCTATTCTACAGACCTGCAAAATTTCATCAAAATCGGGAGGGAACGGTACAACGCTCTTCTCTGTAAGTGTTAAAATTGAATTTCAGAGAAGTTAACGGAACATACACACTTGAATGACTAAAACAATATCTACTCTAAGGAACTACGTGCTTTGTTTGCAGTCAGTTCATTTCTGTTAACAAAATCATAATTGGAAACTGCTACACCAGAAAGTAGATTTAGCGCGGACCTCTGAATCTGTGCGATTTTGCAATGTTTCGGTTCGAAAAATTTATCATATGGGCTCTTTAAAATGCACAACACAATACAAAAATTATAATGTCAACAGCGCTTATATTGAAAGAAAAAAAAAAATTCTCAAAGGCAGTCTACTTTTTGGTCTGTTTAAGCGTAGTTCCATTGATTAAATAATTCTACGGAAGACGTCGAGTCAGCAGCCGATACACGCTTACAAGGATCGCGATCGAATCATGTTCGAGGTTCGTGTAAGGGATATCCAGATTGGCTGCTGTCCCATTTCCGGTTCGCACCTGTCTCTCGAAGCGATACATCGAGGCACTGGACGAAAACGTAATTATTGAACGAAATAAAGTGCGTGCGACGGACCGTCGACCGCGTTCGAAACTACTCGATAATCTCGAACGATCGATAATGATGATGATTGAATGCTTGAGGCCTCGACCGCTTTGGTCATTGGCAAGATCTTTATTTAATTTTTCTTTTTAATCGCGTGATAAATTATATGCCGTTTATTTAGAACTTATTGATCATTTTATGTATTATTATAGTTTTGTAAAATATCCTATTGCTTGCATGTACGGTATTGTTCTCTTTATTATGATTTCCTCTTCATTTATTTCTTCAAAATTAACGCACTCCGATAAAATGTACTATACTGACAGCCCACGATTACATTTTTCGCACTGTGGTCGAACGATCGAATAACAGGAATCGAGAAATGATGCATCAGAAGCGGCACGGTGCACCGACCTGGGCGCAGAAAATCTACGCGGAGGAAAAGTTTGAGGAAAAACGTGCAATCGACCTCGAGGATGATTTAAAATCGCCGATATGAAAGTTCCGAAGCACTTCGGTGCTACGGAGGAAGCAACTTCGATTCTTTCGAGCGCAATAACGAAAACAGGATAAAATACCGTGGAACAAATCACCAGCTAATTTCCCTCGCGATAATTTACGTTGCGGCGACACGTTTCGTTTTCCTTTCGGGGAAAAGCAAATCCACCGAGGAAAGCACTTAACGAGTTTCCAGCAGAGACTTCGTCAATACTTTTTGCTCGACACCCACAGTAAGGTACATAACAAAATTATAGAGTTGCTCGATGAACGTTACGAAAGGTGGTCTTGGAAATATCAACGAAAGGGGCGCAGAGAAACGTCGAGCATCCGAACTGTAATTATAATGGCAACAAGATCAGTCACGTTGTAACTGTTTCGCACAAAAATGATCCTTTTTGTTTGGAATTTAAAAGTACACGAATAAATTTATTATGGATTAAAATTAAGTAAACAGTGTCGGTAATGATAACTTTAGCTTGTAATTTTACATGGAAGAAGTACTTTAGGATGACCAGTGTTCGGATAATCGAGGTTTCACTGTATTACCTGAGAAAACAAATGTATGATGCTCCATTAAAATACTGATTGCGGTTCTAGATCATGTGACCCCGAACAACAAATATTATCCAATCAATAAGTTACTGATTCTCATAAAACTTCGACTGATGTTATTCTTAAAATTACAGCAGAAAGTGTAAAATATGCGAATGTATTTTATTCTCATGGGTTTGTATCGACGAGAACATTTTGGAATGTGTCTGACTATGCACGACATTTTCCACTGTTCCGTACAAGCTATTAAGAAGTTGACTATAATATAGGCTTCTGTGAGTCGGTGCATTAAAACACTGCAATATTAAAACAGTAGTAAAACTGATAAGCGTACGATCATGTAGTGGAGCGCTTTTACTATCAATAACCTGTATTCATAAAAGCATTTCGTAATGTGTCTGACCGTGTATGATAGTTTCCACTGAACCATTTCAGATATTAACACGTTGACTATCACTCTCGGTTATGTGAGCTGGCGCAACAAATGTTGTCGAATTAATTAATCATCAATTCTGATAAAATTGCAATTGTGATCGATGTCAAAATAATAGTAGAAACTGATAACTTTACGATCGTATAGTTCAATACTTTTATTATCAATAACTTTAATAATAAAATAATAGAATAAAAGCATTTCGTAATGTGTCTGACCGTGTGTGACAGTTTCCACTGAGCCATTTCAGATATTAACACGTTGACTATCACTCTCGTTAATGTGAGCTGGCGCAACAGATGTTGTCGAATTAATTAATCATCAATTCTGATAAAGTTGCAATTGTGTTCGATGTAAAAATAATAGTAGAATCTGATAACCTTACGATCGTATAGTTCAATATTTTTCTTATTAATATTCTGTATTCAGAAAAGCATTCTATAATGCGTCTATCTGTGCAGAACATTCTCCATGCTGCCGTCGAAGGTATTAAAGAATCGTTCGAATGAAATTTCATCGGCGCAACGGTCAGGTTGGCGAGACGAGTAGATCCGTTCGTCTGGAGCATTTGTTTCGATCGGTAGGAACGCGTTTACGACAGGAATGAAAAGAGGTCGTGAAACGCGGCTAGCTGCACAGAGTCGGATTAACGTGTCGCCGACCCGTTTAAACGTCTCCGTTTCTCTGTCACCGGACTGATTGCACTCGATTTTCTTCCCGTGCCTCTGCGTCTGCTCTCAAGGACACCGAGAATTCGCGATATTAAACTTTCAGGCGTGGAGCATCTTATAAAATATTCGCTTCCAATCTTTGAATGGAATCAGATCAATCATTAGGCGTGCAATTCAATTCAAAGTACGGTACTGCATTTCATAATAAAATACACTAAAGATATTGCTTATACAGCGTTCCACGGTTGGCTGTAAGTTTTCGGTCCAAACGCTCTTAAGTGAAATAATAAACTCACGACAAAACATTAGAAACACAATTACATTCCTAAAAGAAATAAAAATATACGCCCACCTGTAAAGTGAACAGTGCTATAGTTGTAGATGTGAAGTCGCTCATGACCTGAGGTGTTAATGCGACTTTAAACCCGAAATAACAAAAAAGACGCAGCTCCTTTGCCTTGCAAAGGTTCATTAAAAGGAAATTATACCGAAAGAATTTCCCTTTTTTCAATATTATTTATTTATTTCCACACGCTTAAAATTAAAGAAAGCGACAAAGAGGAGCGATGCTCCGGACTATGGAAGCGACCTTGAGCAGTCTAATTTGAGTGTCTTAGGAAATAACGCTCTCTCGTCGCCAGTCCTCTTCTGTTCGAAGTCAGCCATCATGGTCCAACGCTAAATCGTCTGGCCGTAGGTTTGGCAATCTCTGTTCGAAAGTAAAGCGGGTTCGAACGTATCGTTCCAGCGGAACCTCTCGATGGCGGAGCAAAAAAACAGGAGGACTCGCCGTCGATAGTTCACACTCGAACCACTCTTTCGAGAGTTTGCGTCCGTCTCGATCGTCCATCCACTCGTACTTATTGCCGGCCCCTAATTGATTCCCTCGTTAACCCGTTTCCCGGGGTTTTCGCGAAATTGCCACGCATCGATTGACGTCGCCGGTCAACTCCCTGAAATTCCCTTGTCACGGCTCGGGCAGCCTCCGATGAATTGCAAACCAGCCAGCTATCCCACGTATTTTCTAATTAAGTTGCCCGAAGTAGTTTAAACCGGCGAAAGTTACCCGCTCTCGCGTCTCCCCAACTTATCCACGGCAAAGCCAGAAGAAGCTGTCTCCGGCTATCGTAACTCACCTCTAAGCTGACCGAAACTGCCATCCTGCACGGCTATCTTCGGTACACCGGCACCATGATCCCCATGATATTTTACCGAGTGAAAAAATCTTCAGGCAGATCCCAGTCTGGAAAATCTGGCGCCGATCGTTCATCTTCCAGAGTACCGAGTGGTTCCAGGCTCTATGGCGATTCTACATCTGTAATAGAGGGAGCCCTCGAATGACACGAATAATTGGTTCCATGTTGAGAGTTCTGAGGCTTTCACGGTCCGGTTTGTTACAATTAACATCGTTTGAGGCTTCCGGGTGTAAGTCGTGTCAGTGCATCGCCAGACTCCCGATGTATGCAGGTGACTGCAATGCTGACAAAACGTTGGGAACATTTCCTTCTGGACACAGAGTACGCTCGAAAGATTCAAACAGTGTGAACACATTCACTCTCATCTGATGATGGGATTGATACGATACATATTGATGATACTCAAACTATTCGATACCTAAGTACTCATTGGAAAGTATCGGTAGGTATCGAAATCTCTTATACTGGGTATCAATTTTCAATACCGATTCCTCTTGGAACGATACCTATCAATACCAATTACCAATCCTATGGCGACCAAGCAGGTATCGATACCATGAACAAATGAATCGACATCGTCGGGTCGTTCAAACGTCAGAATCTTCAAAGCACTCTGTCAAGATGCGAAGTGGCTCAAATTGAAACATCAGTCTCAAAAAGAAGTATCGAATCGGTACCGATATTTTCGTAGAAGTATCAAAGAGGTATCGATACTATCGTATAAATATCGAAATGGTATTGTTCCTTTTTGATACCTACGCGTTTGATACTACTCGATACGAGATCGAAATTCGTAGATTGATATCGGTAGTATCGATGCGGTATCAGTTCCAACACTGCTCTCCCTCGAATTATGTACGTTTTACCCTGAGGCCACAGTAGAATTTTCATTAATGCAAGCCCGTCATCGGTGACCATCGTGACGCCACTAATAAACCAGGTGATGGTCACGAATGTACCAATAATTAAAAACCGTTTATATTCCAGCAAATATCACGTTGAATGATAGAAATTTCGCAGACCGTACCACCGTGAAGCAATATTTCATGACAAAGTGAACGCACACGACGCTCGCCGACTTCGCGTACCGTCTTATCATCCAAGGCGTCGGTCCTCTCGATTTGTCGATGCGTTCGGTTTCGCGAAGCAGAAGACGATTTATCGCGATAACTTCCGGCTCGAGGACGAATGCTAATTACGCTATCCTCTTGGATCAAGAGGGAGAGTTGTCGGTAGTTTCGTAGCGGCGCTTCATCCGGCGACAAGAAGCGGTGAGTGGCGGCGTGCTCGTTAATATTCATAAAGTTCGCGACGCGACGGTGCAAACGAAGACGTCGAAGGTGCGACGGAAGGATGATCGTTCGGATGCTATGGATTTTCCAGGGGAAAACGATGGCCCGGGGTGAAGAGGATCGGGTGGGATGGTGATAAGGCGTGGTAAAAGGTAATAACCGACGGACCCATGATGGGCCGGCGAACGAATCTCCAGCGAGCGGGAAAGTTTGTCGATGGAACGACGAGCTTTTTTTGCGGCCGGCCTTCGAGCGAGCTCGATTTTCCGGAAGAACCTAATGGGATTCCGGGTGGAAGAGGTTCGCGAGAAGCATGCCCCGAGACCACCTCGCCGCGCCTCGTTTCTCTCGGATTAGAAGAAGCTCGCTGCGATTCTCCTTAATGCCGGATTCTCGAATTCTTCCGAACTTCATTAACGGGACCTTTCAACTATTCTCAGCCTCGTTCGGTTCACGCTCGACCGTTGTTCCGATACCTCCGGCTAACTAAACTGAAGCTGTTTCGCCGCTGGTTGACTCGATCGTCGTTCAGGCTATGAATTTCATTTGCACGCGAGTGTTGAAAAGAGGTCCATTCGGATCGTAACGCTTTCGCGACGGGCGATAGCCGGGCAAAACGTTTAGCCGAATACCGCATATAACTTCCAAAAGTCTGTAGCTGAGTACGGCAAGGTTCTGCTATTTAATTGTATGTGAATATCAAAAATATTGCTTCTCGATATCATGCTGCCATAAGCCTTGTGGCTAGAACTATGTTACCGGCATTCAGCTAAAGGTTTCGAAATGTCGTAGAACTACGTTAGCTAAAGAATTTAAAATGACGTATGACTACGTTGCCCGTATTCACCTAAAGACTTTGAAATGACGTAGGACTGCGTCTCCCGTCGCGAAAGTGTTAAGATGTTGAACGTGTCAGACACGACAGATGATCTTTAACCCTTTGAACTTCTTTGTCGAGTGTGACTCGGCATCGATTTTATTCACAGGTACTCCTATGTCGAGTCACACTCGACATTTTGAAATTGTTAGTTTAAATATGTATTATAGTACGCAATATTTTTTTTACCACAAATATCAGATCTTAATGAAGTTCCAATGCTATTTTCAATATAATTAGTAAAAAGAATTGTATAAATCGGTTCCTATCAAGCAACTGTCTTTTGAAGTGCGGTTCAAATAAAACAGTTAATATAATAGGGAGTTATTGAAGAGAAAATTAAAAAGTAATTAGGAGTTCAAATGGTTAGTAAAATCCCACAGTATTTCGCAGAATATTTCGAAAGTGGCTGAACTGATAGGGGGGTATAGGATAGGTGAACGATAGGTGAGCTCAATCGAAAACGCATCGAATTTCGAATGAGGTGCAAGCTAAAACGCTTCCATGAAACGATACAGCGATAAAAATATACGTTTTTTACGGATTTAGGAAACGCTTACGATCGTTCTCCCTTTTAACGATCGAAACATCGGCTCTCGAGGAAATTCGTCACAGGTCTCTCGTCTCCTTCGACTATGAAAATAATAGCCGCATTAAGGGAGGTACATCGAACGTATAAACGCCATTTAGATAGACTCTATTATTGCCGGAGCACGATGTTCGTAACGTTATCCAACTCTTATCGGTAATCTAGTGGAGTCGTGTTCTGAAATTCGATGTCCCTGGAAAGTAGATTTGCACTCTGATACGCGCTTCCAGCGGTCCGCCGTCCGAACGATCGAGTCCAAAGAAGATTTTATTTCAATTGCTGGTCATCGAACGGATATAGAGCAAAAATTCCTCCTTAAAACTTCAAGCAACGAGGACCGTCTGACCACAATGTTTCACGGATGATTGTGACCGCCCAAAAAGGTGTGTTTATTTGTTATACATCTGTGTTTTATTCATTTCGAATATAAACGGGTTACCCCTCCCGTATGCAGATGTGTATGTTACATTATAAAAAAAGAAAATAAAGATCGAATTTTTCAAATTGAAAAAGTGAAAATAAATATTGATGCAGCGCAAGGTCGATCGAATCTGTCGCGTGCGTGTGTGTGGGACTGTATTGTCGAAGATGATGCGATGGAGTCCGGCGTTTTGTGTTCGGGGGTGTATTTGAGCGTGTGCGTGAGTGTATGGGAGCGTGCGTGTGTTATATCACTGCAACTTGTTGGTAGCGATACAAAGTAACGGGTTGCAATGTTCGATGCAGATAAGCGTCGTATTTCTGCTGCGTGCGGGTAACTTCTTCCATTGTATGTGTCTTCTCTCTGATCTGACTTTATCGAGTCTCCTTAACGCGTTCCCTACCCCGTGTACCATTTTCGGTACACGCATCAATTTTAATTTGATCGCATACCTACCAACCCTTATGAAATTTTCAGTAACATTCACGTTAAAATGATAGAAAATATATAAAGTGTAACATCAGATAGATAAATGTTTGTACAATCAACCACGCGTATTAATAAATAGCAATTTTCGCGTGTCTGTCTAGTTACGGATTTTTCTACTGTGACAGGGAACGCGTTAAGTAGAAAATCTGTCTAAGGAGGCGTGACGTGGTGAGCGAATCAGTGAACATGATATCACCCATATATGGGTGACACGTAGATTCAATCATTACTTCTAATAAGATCACAGAAAAATGATGGAAATTACTAATATTATTGATGAAAACGGTTAAAATATGAGGTTGTATTCATCTTGCATAAAAATTTTGAAAATTTGCCATTTTCAGCTAATAAATCGTGGCAGTGTTAATCGCAATTTCTAGCCATCCTGTTGCGTATATTTCAGGTATGTGAAGGGGGTCCTGAGCTCACTGCATTAGGGTCACTCAGTATGCACGTGACTAGCTGTTGGTTTACGATACGATTACTATTGAGAACGAAGAAATGACTTCAAAGCAGCGTGTGAGCTCCAGTAGCTTAGAGGTCACGACAATCGAACGGCCTTTAAAGCCTTAATTCCTTGATTGTGAGGGATTCTAAAGGCAATTAGTTTACTGCTAAATATACAAATGCTTATAAAAAATAGCGGAGTCCACATAACGTATCACAAAATATATTCTGAAACAGATTTCTACATGTGGAAGACGGTTCGTCGGTGTAACAATAAAATCGACTCCGAAGACGAAGAAAACACGGGGGCAGATTCGATTTAACGAAACCTTAGAAGATTATAAAATTATTGCAATTTGGAAACCAGCTAAAACTGTTGGCTCTCCGGCTACGTGTCCGTGGCAGTCTACGCTGGGTCGACATAAAAAGAAGAAGAAGATTGCAGAATTTACATCCGTGACGTCTCCTTGTTAGTTTAGAAATAAGAATACTATGGCTATCGGTGTCAAAAACAATTAAAAATCATTCAAAATTAACCCCGATCGATTTTTCTCACAATGTCGACCAGAAGACGATGATGATTTTCCTTGACAGCCTATGCCCTGGAAGTGCGACCACGTTCGCTGGAAGCTTCTAAAAATTTCTCCAACTGTAGGAGAATGGTTGAGAAAACCCAGAAGAGAGCTCGAGTCCGTTTCAGGTATCTCTCGTTAGGAAAGTATAAAAATTGATCCAATAAGGGAGGAAAGTCGGTGGCAATTGCAGCGGACGTGGGCAATAAAAGACGCAGCTCGGATAAGAATGGCCGACGACGGCCAGTCGGCCATCGTAATTTAAACGAAACGCGTAATTCCGTCTTAATGGAGGTTGCAGCCAGCTTCGGATAAAACTGTTGCGAGTAATTTAATGCGTCCTTCCGTTGTCCGGCTCGATTTCTCACGCCGCGATAATTGACTTCGAAGAATGCCGGCGGCCGACGTCGCAACATTTTTATGGACATTAGTTATCAAAAACATTTAACACGTTGAGGGCCACAGTGAAAACAGACATATCTAATCTGACAATATATAATTTACTATTTTTTATATAAATCATAAGGAAAAAAAGATTTAAGTACTGAATTGTGTTCTTTCATTCCTACATTATTGTTTCAATGTGAAGTTTGCTCGAAATTTTGTGACAATCGATAATTATTTAATTAAACTAAATTTGAGGTGTCAGTCACCGGTAACCGACGCGGCGTTCAACGTGTTAAAACTTTCAGGGACATCAGTCAACGATTTTGCAAACGTACTGCTCAAAACAATTATGAAATCATATTTCGGAATGGTTCTGAATAATCTACCAATTATCAGAAACGAACGACATGACACGAATATTGCATTAAAATATTATCATGAAATATGTGTATTATGTATAGTGTGTAGATTTTTCGAAGTATGTAGTACTTCATCGAGCTGTATGTCGCATATTCTGAGCCAAGTAATTACACAAAGTAGTTTCTGAACGAAGCAACAACAAATTGAAAATACAGGAATGAATGGAGCTTAACAGGTTGGGAGGTACGCGCGTCACCGATGACCCACGTACTTACTTGCTTCAATCAATTTTAGTTTCACCAGATAACTGATTACCCTTACGAAACTTTGAGTATCATCGATGTTACAATGATATTAAGCAATAAAAAGTACATGGTCAAATAGATAAATATTAATATATATAACGATATACGATGTATGTTAGTAAAACGATATTTTCACGCGTCTGACCAGTCGCAGGATTTTCCACTGCGATACTCAAGTGTTCAGGTAGGGAATGGCAAAAATGCGCGTTGCTGTTGAACTTGATAATGCAGATCGCGTCATTCCTTCGTGGGTGTTGCAAAGGAGAGAAACGTTATCGACTGAGGATGAAACGTAGACCCCTGCGCTGTCGATAAAAGAAGAATTCTCTTATCGACGATTGCACATTTTGAACACAGACTAGGTATAGAATAGGGCTAGCGAGCCCTCTTATCATTTTCGTGTCACACTCAGACGAGGTCTGTGATTTACTCTCTCACGACGTGTTCTGATAAGTCACAATAAAATGTACAATAAACAGGATCAAATCCAACAAATATACACAAAAGAAAATTTGGGACAAGTCATTAAAAATCACCGACTTGTCGGTGAAACACTATCGGGCACCACTCTACTGTACACCGGGTGTACAGACGCTTTTGATCACTAACGTGCACCGATGATGTCCGCGGGGGTGGTTGAAGAAACTGTTGGAGCGATAAATAACAATTCAACGCACGCACGGCAGACGTTACATTTTCAACTGATAAGAAAATACGCTTAGTACCTGCTACCTGTCAGGTGTAGTCAAGTGTGACGCCGAAGTGCGCAACGCGTTGCGGGTTAGCTGTGCGCTGCGCGTTGCCTCACTCGACTTCGGACGCTACCCCTAACATCGTTTGACAGCTTGCGCCTAACCTATTACGTTTTCGCGTTTAATCGTCTTCTACACCATTTCTAATCAATGTTCATCGTGTTTACTATTCACTACTGCTCTCGTTTATTATTAATTAACACTGTTTTATTGTTAATTAACTCGTGCTATCCTGATTTAACCCAACGGTTCTCGTAACCTTACCGGTATAAATATTCGACTTCTTTATTTATTATACGTGGTCTTTCGGCGCATTTAAACAATTTTAGAATTTATTTACATAATTATTATACTTTTTAATAATTTTTCGGTTTTAATCATTTTTCATTTATTCGATACATCGAAACGTGATCCAGTACTAAGACTAAACAGGAACAGTTGACTTTAAATTTCACTTTTAGTATTTGAAATCGTTTAATGCATTGTTCCAGTGATACGAAATTGATGAGAGTAACCTATCTTACGCAAAATTTCATGCCGAACACGCTGGTTTCTGTTAGAATGGCGTATCTCTTTTCGTTTCGCCAAAAACTCAAAAATTCTGGAGGCCTGCTCCAGGCCAGTCTGGCCGGCCGATCTATATCGATTAAGAACTTCTAGCTCGGATTCCAGTGACTCGAAATTTATGAGAGTAGCCTATCTTACGCAGAATTTCATGCCGAATGCGCTGGTTTTTGTTAGAATGGCGTATCTCTTTCGGTTTCGCCAAAAACTCAAGGATTGTGGATGCCTGCGTCAGACCGTCCAGCCATGCCGGTCGAAATTCTGCGATTCAGCGATAAATCATAATATAAAACTGTACGAGATCAGTAATGTTTTAAACGATATATGTATTAGAAACAATAATATGTAAAATATTGTTGTAAATAGAATAAATTATGGAAAGAGACGTATTATTTCCTTCCTCATGATCATCACGCGTTTTGGTTTATCAATATTCACAACGCAATGTCGTTCATCGAACGTTTTGGGCGAGACTTTCCGCGTCTACCGGAAGAGTATAACTGCAATTTTCAGATGGTGTTCTGTGCTGCAGCAATGGAGACTCGTACGATGAAATAAAAAATTTTTCTAAGAAAATGTATATTATCTTTTCTTCTCTTATCAATGGTACAAAATTATAAAACATCCCGCGTACAGCGTCGTTATATAGTGCAACGAATGTCACACGGTATATCTCGTCCGAAGTGTGAAATAAATGACATCGATTCGCGAGATATCGTCAAAAGAATCGGATGGATAAAACTGAGTACGCGAGATATCTCTCGTGTGCGGATGCGAAAGGGTTGACCCTCATTTTTCCGATTTAATTCGTCCCTTGGTGTCAAATTGACGCAATGGTAAAAAATCAGTATCACGAGAAGATAAACAGTTAAGTTTGCAAATTCTTTTATTGAAAATACAAAAATGAAGTTTCTGTACGTCCAGGCATAACTGACATACGATTGTTTAGATCTTTCACAAATAATAGAGCGATTTGCAAGGCACGCTGCTGTTATATATCTATCGCATTTTTGTGTGAAAAATTTGTAAAATTGACGCAAGGGGCGGACGAGTGTTAAGGAGACTCGAACTCTGAATCCGATGCGCAAAATTCCTCCTACCCCGCGTAAACTTTATCGATTCTGCCAGTTGGGAAATCCTGTCCCTTCGTGTCTCGTGACGTTTCGTTGCACAAATCAACAGGTTTTAATTGCATCCGTATTTTCGCGACGCAGAACGCTGAAATTCTTTGTCTGCTGATAATTACGAAAGTTCGCGCCGGGGACGCGGTAAGGAAAAATCCAGCGTGGAAAATTGCGGGATATTCCGAAGATAAAGTAGCTGTACAGAGAGTAGATTAAGAGAATCGCGCGATACAGAGTGGCGTGCTTCATAAAAGCGAGCTAACTTCGTTGTCCTTTTGTTCCAGGATACTCGGCGGCGGCGCTCCTCGCCATTTTTTTCTGCATCCCCTTTGCTCTGAGGGTTTTTATTCACCAAGAAACGGGCCGATGGAGCAATTGGGCTCAGGCGTTCTACCATGTTTATCTCGAGCTGTTCCTGGGAAATGGCTGCCTCGGTACCAACCTTTTCTCTTCCTCCCTCTGCCGTCGGTGCTTACAATTTCGCTGGCCAGCTCCTTCTGAAATTGATGCGAGAGTCGTGCCAATAAAACATTTCAAATAATTACATACCCCTGTGTGTTTTCTACCATTTTCTTAAAAGATTACGGAAATGTATAAAATTATTCCACTTCTTTGCGACTTTACTTTTAGTATTAGGTGCAACAGAACGTTCGCCAGTTTATTGTTTTACCTGCAAACGCTTTTATTCCTTTACCTGTTTCTGTGTCTGCAAGGACAGGTAGGAATAAAAATGAGTCGGTTTAACTCTTAAGTGGATTATTTGGGCCGTAGTGACCCCGTGCAACTACAATTTGGACCTCTATTATCTCCTTATTCTTCCAATGCTGTAAGGAAAATTGATTTCTATTTCGTCTATTCGGTAAAAATTGAACAATTATTAGTTTGAGGTTGCACGCGGCCGCTACGACCCCAATAATCCACTTAAAGGTTAAAGTAAGTGTTCGTTTTCTGCACTTGACGTTCTGCTTCAAAAATATTCGCAAAATGTCAGTATTCGATATCAGAATTCATTCGTGCTTGCTTTACGGGGATAAACTTGGAACTGAAGCTATAGAAGCTGTCAAAAATGTTTGTCGAGCTTCTGACATTGATATTGAGAGCCAACAAAGAGTCTTTTTTGTGAGAGCCATTCAGGGGTGGTAATGAATTGATCGTGTCGACAGGGGTTGGAGTGATGATGCTGCTGGCGTTAACGGTGGAGCGTTACGTTAGCGTGTGTCATCCTGGTCAACACACGAGGCCATTGTGCGGCCCTCCGCACCTAACCGTCGTCCTCATCCCCCTGGCGACCTTCCTGGTTTATCTGCCGAGCGCGTTTCGGGGAGAAATTACAACTTGCCTCCTGGCACCTGGCGGCCCTCTCATTTATCAGAAGAGGGAGAACCAATCGTTCCTCGATTCTTTATTTTATCAAGTAATCGACATTCTTTATCTTCTTCCTTTCGTTCAACCCCTTGCCTTTCAAGGTCGAGACACACCTGTGGCACTGATTTCACAGGATGTGTTACGGAAGCTTTGGGACACCCGGCAGGGTAGATTCTGATCTGATGAGAAATATGTAACATTCTGACAGAGAATAAAAAAGTTTTGGTAAACACGCATTCGTAAGTGGCTCGTTAACACGTTCCCTGTCACAGTAGAAAAATCCGTGACTAGACAGACACGCGATTATTGCTATTTATTAATACGCGTGGTTGATTGTACAAACACTTATCTATGTGACATTACACTTTCTGTTTTTACTATCATTTTAATGTAAATGTTATTCAAAATTTCATAACGGTTGGTAGTCATGTGATCAAATTAAAATTGATGCATGTACCGAAAACGGTACACGTGGCAGAGAACGTGTTAAAAAGTTCTTGTTAACCCTTTGAACTCCGAGGATTTGTTAATTTGATCGACTACCTAAGCGGAGACATTTCTGTTGTGCCCTTTTGTACATGAAGTGTTGTATTTCCAATAAAAATTCATAGATGCTTGTAATTTAATATTTATTCATCGTTTTTCTTATTTAAGTTTGTGTTAGAATAAATAAAATTTGAATTTTCAATATCGATGCTCTTAGCTTTATGGCACATATAGAAACAGTGTATGTCGCCATATCAACGACAGTGGAGTGCAAAGGGGTAACCTGTTAACAGGGGAAGAGGAGTTAACACATCCTGTCAAAATTGACGAATATTTAAACCTGTGAATCGGAAAGAGTGACGTATTTAATATCATTTGTCATTTGTAAATGTCTCTCCAATGGGCAAGACAGTTTACCTTATCATTATTCGTTTTTAACTACAAACAATAGTTGCTCGTAAATAAACAATGGTCCAGTCAACGGGATAAATAGCATTTTCCTGCCTTATTTTCTAACTGTTTGATATTAACACCAGTTGGTACGCGGGAAGAGGTACTTGTAAATTTATTGCAAATAGGAGGAGGAGAGCTCCAAAATGTGTTTAACTACATACTGAAAAAACTCTGGTAAAAACACAGAACAATTTTGAAAAACTTTTTCCATAAATAGACCTCGGATATTTATGCAATTTAGAATATCTAAATACGTGGCAGATCCCTATTTAATGATACAAAGAAGATACAAAGTACACGTTCCAAACTTTCAAAGAACAAACGGAGTATTATCAAAGTTGAACTCTAAAAATCTGTATTCGCATAAATATCCAGAGTTTAGTAATAAATCATCGGCTATTGCCATATCGCTCTTGACGAATTAAGTAAAAACGTGATGTAACTTGTGAAAGGGTCAATGATCGATGTAAAAGTCTAAACATAATCTTTGCACGCATCCTGTGTCAGTCTGTGCCTCTGGACAAGTTCAAACTTTGATCAGTCATTCGAAGGTATCCTTACGATAGCAAAGAAAGTCTTAAGGCAAGGGGTTGAAGAACGAGTTTGCAGTTGAAATTCCATGGAAAGTTCTTCCCACAGGTGTACAAGGTTGTGCTGGAGGTGGTGTTCAAAGTGGCACCAACGATCCTCCTGGCAGGTTTCAATCTCCGTATAATGATAGTCTACAGAAGATCGTGCGAGCGTCGCCGACGGATGACATTGTCCAGAACCGTCAGCAACGACGAGGATCCCAGAACGTTCGCTGAGGAACGAAGGCTGGTTCTGCTTTTAGGCAGCACCAGCATCCTGTTCCTGGTCTGCGTCAGTCCCATGGTGATCCTCAACGTCACTCTCAGCGAGAGCAATCTCAGTCACTACCCTTATCAGGTACTTTTCTTCGGTCTGCATTTACTAACCCCTTGCGGTCCGATCTGCGTACTGCGGAACAGACGATGCACTCGCAGTTAACCCTCTGTAATACCATGTGACTTGGAAGTTACATACCTATTTATTTATATGACTACATTTTTTAAGTCTTATTTCGTTTATTTATCACTATGCACAATTATATTCTACGACTACAGGGTAAGTGCCCCTAATATCGCCTATCCGTAATATTTTGAAAAAAAAAAGCGTTAACAGAAATCGACAACGGACTGAAGTTGTAGCCAAACATGTATAAAGAGACATATTTTATTGACAGCGTTACAAATAATGTCTCTTTTCTTTGAGACTAATTTGATATAAAAATGTCTCTTACCCATTACTTGAGAACGATTTGAAATTTGGTAGGCGATATTAGGTGCACTTAACCTACTGCCACCAAGGAGTCTGTTTGCTTATTATTATGTTTATATCCCACAATCGAAACTTTATCATTTATCTTTATCATTTACCTAATGTATCATTTTCGTCATATGTACAAAAATTCCAGTTATAGAGGGTTAACTCGTTTCTTCCTTATACCGCGTTTTCTCCGCGAACGTGTTATCGAATCATCGATCTTCGTTTGATTCGTCCTCTGATCGTCGTGCCTCGTTCGAAACCCTTAATCATCAGTAAAATAAAGAAACGTGTCGTTCCGTGTACCTTTCTGTAAGAAAAATAATTTTTCAATCATTAAAATAAAACCATTGGACTTGTACCGTTTTTCGACTCAAGCGACTTTTTAGTTAGGAAATTTAAAAAATAACACAGTAGTAAAAGAAACATTTTTTAACTTGCTTTAAACGCAACTGAAGTAGAAATTATTTAATGAAAAGTGGAACACGAATATAGGGTACTTTTTATACACTGTTTTTGCTCCCAACATGTAGTTCTATGCATTTTACATTCACTTTTCAGATGGTTTGAAAATGGCTAATTTTGGACTTGTACTGTTCTTCGACTCAGCGATTCAATTTTTATCTTGACGATCTCATTCATATCTGACGCGTCAATCCGATTCCCGATTCATTTCAGCCGATCACCCAGCACAATGAATCACACCTGATCCTCTTTCAACTTCTCTGCTCTGAAACCCATTGCACTCCTTTTTACATGGTGAACGGAAACCAAGCAGACCACTGATTCGAGCAATTAAAATTTCCAGGTGTTCCGTGCGCTGGCCAATTTGCTCGAGGTGACCAATTACTCGATCACCTTCTACATCTACTGCCTGTTCTCGGAGGATTTCCGAAACACCCTGATACGAACTCTGCGGTGGCCCTGGGGGACAAACGGCCACGGTGGCAGAGGCGTTCCGATGAAGCGCTCCCCCGTTCCGAGGCCAACCACCACGACAACGCCGCCGACTACTGCCGTTGCTACTCCTGGACACTTAGCGCGTGCCAGCGTTTAAATCTTTTTCCTTCGTCCGAATCACCGTCTTCGTGTTTCCATCGAACACCGCTCGTCCTTGTCGTCCGACCTATGGAACTCTCGACGCTCACCTTCGATTCCATGGAAACTATCGTGCGCCTGGAATATTTGTACCCTTGCGTTTTGGATCCCTGTTGACCCTGAAAGCCAGTTGTTTATCGATCGAATGTAATCGTTGGTTTTGTATATATTGATATCTTTGAGAAGGAAGCATAGTGCGATCGTGATTTAAGTGTTTGACAATTCTTCGACGCTCCTGGAATCTGTAATCGGTAGATAAGGATAAAGTGCTCGTGTACTCGGCAAATTTCAAAAGTCAATTTTCTCGAAAGTGGTCTCTAGACGAAAACTTGATGTTGCATTTTCGACTTATTTTTTTACAATTTTTTTTTACACCTGAACTATTGCAATGTGCAGTGTGCTTGTAGAAACATGCGACGTCTGCGTCCCCCAGGATGGTGTTCATTCAGACAGAATCGACTGTTTTCATTTGTGGGACGCACAGAAGGACCCTTGAAAATTCGACTAATTTTTTTACAATCACCTTTTCGATTGTATCGCCCGCAACGGACCACCCCGTAATAATCCTAGAGGAAAGAAATGTTTAAGCGACCAATCGCCTGGTTGTTTCTGCAAAACCGTTTTGATGTACATGCAGAGCTTTGTAAGGATCGATGGTTATTTAATGAAATGAAACGTGTGACGTCTGCGACCGGCAGAACAGCGTTAACTTAACCCTTTGCGCTCCAAGTATGCCTGTCAGGCACTGACAATGCCAAGCTGTCCACTCCGTTGATTTATCAATTTCATCCACTAATTTTTGTACACCATATCAAAAATGAAATATGTCTTAATACGTGAAACTAAGTAAAGCGTAAATATCTTTTCTCGATGACGGTTTCGTGGGATATGAATCATTGAAACTTAACATTTGCTTGCAGTAGGTGGTAACCATATTGGTTGCATCATCGCATTAGTTATGCTGGAGGTGCTGGTCTGTTGTATCGAACGATGCTTGGAATGCAAAGGGTTAAACAGTGTCGTTTGTTTGTTGAACAAAATCACCCTTGTAAAATTGGCAACGCGATCGAAGATGAACGGAAGCGTCGCGCGTCGTAACGGCCTTGAATAACGATGGGTAATCGGATTACCATTCGAAGGGGTGACTTTGTTTCCTGTGCGGACTGCTGTTGGTAATGGGATAACCGCGCGTGAAACTCGTACGAGAGACGCGAGCTCGATTATTCTCATAATCGTAACGATTATGGTTTAGAAGCGAAGGAACAGGTGCATGGGTGGCGGTGGCAATATTATCGCACAGACTTCGACCGCTGACAAGGAATGTTAACGGACTGTATTATACGGTGTTCCCCGGTTGGCTGGAAAAGCATTCGAGACCCAGTAGTTCCAGCCAACCGAAGTAAGGCAAGTTGTCATCGCCTTCCCAAGAACAATATTTACGAGCGTAGCTCAAGAAGGTGATGAAAATTTGTCCTACCTCGATTGGCTGGAAGTTCTCGGTCCCGAATACTCTTCCAGCCAACCGTGGACCACTGTAACTAGTCTGCGGATCTTTATGCAATATGACGCGTCCAAGTTGATACTCTGACACGTCCAATGGAAGAAGCAAAACAATGTATTTTAAACATTTAAACCGCAAGGTGCAGTTCTACCGCTGTTGCGTTTCATCAGCTACATGAAAATCAAAAATATTGACGTCTAAACATGTATATTTGGATAAAAATCCATAGTCTAAGTCAGAGCTGCATAACTGGTTGTTCACGGCTGGAACTTCACCTTTCGAAGTATCCCACTATTGTGATCAGGTTGACCCGCTCGGGCTGCAGCGGGAAGAAGCTTTGATCTAACAATAAGTATAAGTGTATGCGGGGTGATGTAACAGAAGAATGGGAAAAACTTTAATAACGTACAGGGTGAACCAGTAACTACTAACACCTTAATTATTTTGGAAACTGTAACAGATAAAAGAATATTTTTCGAATAAAAACTACTCTGTACGGAGTGCAGGGCAAAATATACGGCAACGTATCACTGTAACATGCGTTTTCGTCAATTCTGATGTTATAAGAATCGCGACTCAATCGATAAGCGTAAGTTTTGATCATCACAGAACCTTCTGATACCAGAACAAAGAAAGTGTTATCATCCTTTCATCTGATGTGAACGACCTTGCATGTAAGCAGGTGGTTGTAAAATGCCAAGGTGACCTTCATATCTCCTGAGCGACTCTATCCCAAAAAAACGTTATCAGATAATAGCGCTCTGCGTACAGTGTAGTTTTTATTCGAGAAATATTTTTCTAACTGCTATAGTTTTTGAAATGATGAAGGGACTCAGAAATACTGTCCACCCTGTTGCAATAGGCGGAATCCAGTGAATTTTCGCAAATTTTCATTTGAACTTCAAAGTTTTCTGAATGTATGCAAACAGTTAACAGTTTGCACGCCGAATGTTTTTGTTTGTTCATGCAGCTGGTCGCTGCAGAAGGAAACGCGCGAACGGATGAAAGCGCGAGCGGTGTGAAGCTGCGAGCAGCGCTGCAAAGCTGCTGTTGTTCGTGTACAAATGTATTCGTAATATAGGGACAACGGATTTAATAAAAGGTATTTGTGAAACTTCCCAAAACGCTGCGATGCTTGTTCAATTTTTTATTCCACCGACACTCGCTTCCCGGAGTATCTTCACGATTTTTCAAGAACGTCTACGCAAGCTCAACCTCTTCTTCGCTCTCTCGAGGTCGATGTTTTGCTCAAAAGAGTTGGGGTCCTGCTTTAGGACAATGATGTCCAAAGCTCGCCGTTACCATGGTACAGGGACGCGACTGAAACGGAAACCAATATGCTCGAACCGCGAAAGTGGTTCACAGTGTAATCTACGTGCTCATAATCTGGACAGTTGTTCCTGGAAAACGCTAATTACATTGCTTATTTGCAGATGCTGCTGTTGCGCTCGGTGTCCGTTCTGTATGAAGAGTTCTTTGGTAACGAAACACTTTTGCCCAGCTTGTAAAGCATTCTTTGGGCAATCGAAAAATTAACTCATCAGCGATACAAACGGAAGTATTATTTACACAAATTTAACATACGCACGTGTACATGCCACTGAGTACGTTGAATTCAATGTTAATTTACGTCGTTCAGAGACCACTTTACACGAAAACATGCTACAAACAATTTTTTATGCAACGTACATTTTGTATTGCCCGCGTAGAATTGAAGACTGTACATGTCCACGTTGCAAGTAAGCAGTATACGCAGAGAACATAAGCATGTACTTACACCAGTGATGGCCACCGGAGCTGAGGCCTTTCCCCACTTTAGGCCCATTTCCCTCGTTTTAGTTCCCTCCAGTTCACTCCTCGTTCCCCCTCGATCCATCATCGCCGCAGATCACTGTCTAGATGAGGGGAATAGACCTAGAGTGTGGGAAGACCGTGACTCCGATGGCCATTACTAATTTACACGAAGCCAATCTTTGACAATAAAGTGCTTTACCGCATCGATCTCGTTTATTGGCCGATCAGTATTCTTTCACTACTAAAAATTGTTATTAATTTGTACGGATACAGAAATTTCTGAATCATGTTTTTTATTACATTGGCGTTAAACGAGTAATTCAATGAATGATCGAATGGCCTGCCTTTATAAATGTGTACTAGAAGGCAACGATAAATTTATAAAGACAGTTTTATTAAAATTAATTTATATAAGAATTCGTTTTATAGCTTCTTAAACTGGCTGATCCACAATCATTCCTAAACATATCGGTACTTCTGGCTAAAATAAACTCATGTATGAAACAGTATGAATAATACTAATGATTCTTAATAGTTCTTCGTAAATTAGTGTAGGGATTGTTGTAACACAGAAGCGCCCTGGAGGAGTTTTCTGTAAATAATCGGGTCCCTTTCGCTAGATGGCGCCACATGGAATTTCGCTATTTAGTTCCGGGCGTCTGTCAGAGATGGCGCCACTTAGAATACCGTCAGTTAATTGCCGGGCCTTGTCAGAGATGGCGTCACTCGCGCCCAGTAGCGCTGTGGTCGCGTCACGGAACCCGCGTCATAGATGGGGATGCCGTTTTTCATAGCGGTTCTCTGGAGGCAGGAGTGGGGTTGACAACTATTCTGATCGCCGGTATACTCGGCAGATCGTTGAAAACTACTAAAACCCCTGAGTCTCTAATAGTTTTGTTGGAAGTGAAATAATTATGTTGGTGCTCCTGCGAGTACTATATGTTGGTACCCCAGTGTGTATTGTAAGTTGGTACCTCTGGTGTTGAGCGGCTACTGTATTTTTTGGAACAGAAAAGTGTGAAAAGCGTGTGCAGAAACGTGGGCAGACAAAGAGATTATATTATAATCAAGCTACTTTTAATATGTTTCAAGCAGTATATGTATAATTAATCATTCATTTACATTCTTAGACTTGTACTGGTATCATTGTAATAGACTAGTGTGCAGTCTTTAAGAAAAGAAAAAAAGAGTTTGTTTCTTACACTTGTTGCGTAGCGTGTTCTTCACCGCAATTGGAAAGATAGTCACAAGTATGAAAGTCAGAATTGATTGCTTGTGAATAGGTTTTAATTGAGTGCCCACTTAAAAATCTTGTAGAGTCACCTGGAATAAATGCCTCCATATACTTTAAGGCAAATTGGCTGAACATTATGTAACATAACGATAGTGAATTAGAAGTCATGCAGGAGAAAATTGTCAAAGACCTGGCTGGTTTTCGAATCTACATATTTGTGGATTTGGTAAGTTTATGTGCGATTTTCCGCAGCTTGATGCGACCAATCAGCACGCAATGCATCGCCCATCGTTTAGATCAATGATAGCCACCGGAGCTGCGGCCTTCCCCCACTTTAGATCGATTCTCCTCATATAGGCTATGATCCTGCGATGACGATAGATCGAGGGGAACGAGGAACGAACCGGAGGAAACTGAAATGCAGGGGAATGGACCTAAAGCGAGGGAGGGCCGCTGCTCCGTTGATCATGACTGGTTTAGGTGCATTCGAGTACCTGAGGTGGTGGACTTCGGTTGGAAAAACCCAAAGAGCTTCTTCACACGGACATACGTATATCGCGATAAGCATATGGTAGATACTAAACCTATATGTACGCCAATAGAAGCGTTCGTACGGCGATTCTCGCGAGATACAGTATCACGAACTAATTTTGTGGAATCTGGGTACTACAGCCGCTCGCGATTCTTTCTTTCTTTTTTTTCTCCTTCCAGCTACACAATTAGGCGGATACTGCATCGCACGAGTACTTTTCAATATTTTATTCCCGAACGTGTACCACGATACGCGTGTGCGTATATCCGTGTGAGAGAGCTCGAAGGGTCGCAGCGCAGTGACTGCTCCTAACGTTCTTGAGGTGCATTTACCTGAGATTTCTAGGCATAGGCGTTGAAATGGTACAAATTACACGGCTTGATTTGTCTTGGTATTTGAGTGTCCAGAAATCTGAGTTTACGCTCTAAAAATTAGTATTGCGCCTCAACAACACTTTTTGCTTATATTCTATAAGTTTACAAGTAATTTTCATAAAAGTTTATCTATATTTCTCCAACTATGGTCACGACGCAAAAAACAGTCCGTTACTGGAAATAGTTCACATCGCAAATCAATCAATGTTTTTTATTTTTAATGGACGCTAATAAGAATAAGAGATTGAAATGGCTTTTTGAAGACTTTATTTCATATTTGTATTTCAAGTGAAAGTTGTCTGGCCATGGCCGATGTAATCAAGCTAATAATAAATACAACAATTATATTTATCGCGACCGATATAAAAGATAATGATCAATTATAGCTATTTCAAAGATAATGCAACAAATTTCGACGAAAAAGACTTGAGCAGGTACATCAAACGAAAATTGGGGCGATCTTCTTCAAGAGGCTTGATCTAATCGCTTATCAATGTACTAAAATACGTTCTTGTCAAATTCGTATGATTATCACTTGTTTGCTTCTTTGCAGCGTATGAGTCATTCTCAATTGCAAGCAAATGTAATGTCCATGAATCATCGAAATTTTGCATAACGTGTTCCGAATCAATGGAACAGTAAACAAAACAAACACTTCACGCACGTGAAGTTCGCTAAAATTTTTGTTCATTCGACGACTTCGCGAATCGTTTTCCTCGATTGATGATTGACACGCATCAACGGCATTTGTCATCGATACCTTTACCGAGGTCGCATTTTCGTATTTTCATGCAGGCAAAACTAATTCGTACAAGTTACAAGCCAACATAAAAACGTTTTTCATGATAGCGAAACATAGTTGGACGAGTTCTAAGAAAATTGCTTCTCCATGAAATTCATTTGTGTACGCAGAGAGAAATTCTTCATGGAAAAATAAATCGAAAAGCGGAGAATGCAAGTTTCATCGTAGACAGCTATAGTTATAATCAGTTCCAACGATTCCCCGAATATCAGTATACGAGAGTAAGAATGATTCAAGGTCGTATTCTGGCTTGCAGATTGCTAAATGGCACTGTTAAAATTAAGAAATGAGACGTTGAACCGCGAATAAGGAAATGACCTTGAACAACCTCATTGGAATGCTTGTACAGTAACCTATGGCAGTTGTGCTGAAGAGGAAATGATGAAAAGAAAGGGGGGAGGATACGTATAGCAGGCCGGTGCATTGGACGTGGGGCCCTTACAATAGGGTAAGGTCAAAGGATACGTACAGGGTGTTTCGCGCACAGGGCGTTTCACGCACCTGGGCGAAACTGTCTTTAAAACGGTTAGAGATACAAAATCAAATGGTGTTATATGTTCTATATTCCTCATTATGTTCACGCTTTTTGCAAAATACAACTGGATTCCCTTTTAGTGGAAGTGCATATGTACGTAGGAATGGACGTACTGTAAAGTTATAAACGACGCGACCGTCGACGTCCATCCCTTAACCTGCGTCGTTTTGTCGTTTACCAAGGAATCTTCAAACAACCCTTGATGTATATTCAACAAACTATCATACAACTCATCCACGTAATATTGCATATCGTGGGTGTCCTCGTGAATTCTTCCAATTGAAGTGAAAAAGAGCACGAGATGCAACAACAACAATGTTTTACAGCATTTTTATCCGTTTGTTTCAGATCACAGTCAAGTGAATAATATCGGTCTTCGTAACCGCCAGAAAAAGAACTGTGTACTACGGTTTAAGCGTACTCTTACGCCTCCGTACGAAGCGCCGATAGGAGGGTCCCGCTTGCACCAAGCTGATAAAAAGGTATTCACCGAAGCAAGTGGCAGACCGATAGGATTCTGCCTGGATTGCGCTTGGTTACGTGTTCCTCTGCGACGACGTCATTTCGTAGAACTCTCCCACTTTCACGCCGAGGTGTACACGGACCGATTCGGTTGGACAATTTGAGCCGGCTGAAAGCGATATAACATCGACTCGTCGTCCTCAGTCACATCTCGACCGGCGCAGTAATCGTTCGTTCGTTCGTTCGTTCACCAGTTTCATAGACGCACAGACGTAGAACAGGCAGCCAGCTGCAACAGGTACGTGCATGTACACTCGACGTGACTGAACTGCACAGAGCACGTGACGGATCACAATACGACGCGTCACTTACTTATTTCAGTGAAGTTTATTACAACGCTTCCACGAACGTATGCTTCGGATTTTTTATACAAATCTTTCTTCGTACGTGAAGTGATTTTGCAAAAAGTTCGCCGGAACGTGCATCTTGTTCGACTTCACCGAATTACGGTCTTCGTTTCTGTAATTCTTGTTTCAAAGTTAGCAGATTCCTCGTAAAGATCTTTATCACTTTCCTGTATCATTTTAACCTGCATAATTGCAAGCTTCTTCTCGTGCGAATGTTATTGTAAATACGTAGTATTGGCTGTTCAAGGTCACTTCTTCGAGCATGAATATTATGCACATTGATTCTTCGTGTTATCGCGGACGTTTAAGGAATAACTATATTCAAATAAAATAGTGATGCAGATTTTCTGAAGTAAGTGAAATCAAATTGTACAAGTTCTATGGTTTAAGGTAAAAAATACAGTTTCGGCGAATTTTCACTTCTACAACTACAATGGAATATAAAGTATTGACGGTAACATATGTATATTTGCATAAATATCCGCAGGCTAGTGATAAGTTATCGAAATAATGAAGGTTCGAAGGCAGGAATTCTTCAGTATTTTCCAACAGTGTTTCATGCTACTACAAGTAGAGTTTTAAAGGGCTGTCACTCAGGAACGAAGTCATATAAGTCGAACGCGTTTATAGGAAGCTTTGTTGTTATTGTCGTATACCAAATTCATCCGTTCATGTCCTTCAATATTGTCCGAGAACTTAGGCTTGAGATTCGGAGGCACGTAACATTGTATTCTTGTGTTTCGCGCCAGCGATAAATTGATCAGGAGATTGTGTTATTTATAGCGAGGATTTGTCACAGCTCGACAAGCCTCGTCTAGGGCCTCAAGACCACGTTGTCGAACTGTACGCCTGGAACCGCCAAGGCGCAGTTTCCCGATATCATCGATTTATGCGACTCACGCGTGTTGTCGACGGGTTATCGATTTTAAACGTTCCTGAAACTAACAAGTGAATTATGAGCGTAATGTTTACAACGCTCGATGCTGGCAAAAACGTGGACTAAAAGAAGTTGTTGAAAGTCATTTGAGTGGGTGGCCGTTCGCATAAGCGTTCTGAGTGAATAATCAGTTTCTTCCAGGTGAAGCGTCGTTGTCACAATTTGCAAACTGGTTAGAAACTATTATGATAAATTACTTCTGCTGTTTTTTTTTAAACTTGTTGTTTCTACGGCGCCAGAAAATGAAAAACTCCGAGATTTGGAATTCGAGTTTTATTTATCGTAACACAAATCGAATGAACGAACTTTAACACGTTGAACGCCACAGTGAAAACGGACATGCCTGGTCAGACACGCTGTAATTTACTATTTTTTATATAAATCGTAAAGAAAAACAGATTTGAGCACTCAGTCGTGTTCTTCTGTTCCTATATTATCGTTTCAGTATGAAGTTTGCTCAGCGCTTTGCGATAATCAATAATTATTCAATGAAATTAAACTTGAGGTGTCGGTCACCGGTGACCGCCGTGGCGTTCAACGTGTTAAATTATAATTATTTGTCAAGTTTCCTTCGAAGAATAGTGCTTCTAATTTTGAAAAGGGCCGCACAAAGATATCCTGAAGTACCTAATCGATCGTATTAACAAATTCTCAGTGTGCGAAGCGTTGACCATTCTATTCTCGTCCATCCGATTTATACGCAGCTCATTGTCAGCATCGTTACGATTGGAACTGAAGGTAACGTTGTCGAAAATACACGGCCCGTTTGCATGCACAATTAACACTTTATCGACCGGCCTATGACTTATTTATGCCAGTTACTTGTTATCGGGAGTATGTTCAAAAAATGGGATAAAACATTGATCGCATTTTTCGAATTGTTGTATCTCTTCGATTAATTGAGATACCATTAATTGAACATTTAGGGATATATTCAAGAGGCTTTGATCATCATTTCAACATTATCTATTTATCATTTGTGTCTAGAAACATATCTTCGTTTTCGTTATCCATTTTACATCTTTAAATTCAGATTATGAAACAAAAGAGACAACAAAATGTCAGACATTGTGACTGTAGTTAATTATTGGAACAATTATTTTACTATAATAATGGAATACGAATTCGAAATGTTCAATAAATTAACTACAAATCAACATATTTTATTCTAATTCACTGACTGTCGCCTCAATTTTCATAAAATACAAAATGACGCATAGATAACGTTTACTTATTGCCAGTAGGGTGTCATATACTTCCTATAACATCGCATTTTTGCACTCGTTTGACAGCCTAAGCTGGTTCTGTGTTTACGCGTCGCAATGTAATTATTTTCGAGGACGCCAACCGCTGCTCCGATCGTTCCAGTGTTCTTTCTTCTTTCTTCTTTTTCTTTTCGTTTTTGTATACAGGATGCGTCACGCCTTGGGCCAGGCTATATATAGTTCTTTTTAGTTGATAATAGAGAAAATTGATAGAGACAAAGTTGTGTCGTGCAACAGCGTGTATACCTCGGTGAGCGTTACGTCTGTCGTAAGTGCAATGCAGTTGCACTTTATTTTTTGATGAAACTGCATACTATTTTTTCCTTGTAAATCGATTCTACCGAATGTTCTGCGTATAGCAGTATTAGGGTAATGCATTCGAAAACTGAATATGTCACGAGATATTTCAATTTTTCAAATGTAGATCATGTTTTAGTCAAGCAGAGGTTCTATAACTTTATCAACAGTATTGTTGGAGTCCAGATTCGAAATCAAACTCGGTTCAACAGAGACATTAGTTTATTTCTTTAAACTATACACAAGTTCAAACCTTATTCTAGACTTAGGCTAATGGATGAAGCAGAAGTTCGATGTGCAGGGTCCGGACTAATTCTGACGTAAGAAGTCATATAGGCGAAATCGTGAATTTAAGGAAAAATGTTATTGATTTTCGTGAACTGGAAAGTAATAATTTTAATCAATTACTATGAAAGAAGAAGCGTTGTAAAGTTTTTTTTTTAAAGAATGTTAAACTTTCAAGGAGAGGTCGATTATGTGACGTAAGACCCCTGAGATCCACGGCCTGATCAGCATATTTTCGGGAAAGTTACGTAGACTGCCGTCCATAAATATTAGGACACTCGCAACTGTTGTTGAATATGTGATATCTTACCTAATTTTTATACTTCTCCTGTTTTATATTATATTAAGCACACCCTTAGCTTTTAGAAATTGTTACATGTATAAATGGATACATTGACAGTCTAATAGATCAAATTAATTGAAGATGTAAACGAAATTATATTGTGGGCTTCGAATATGTCAATACGAATACTTTTCAATGCTTGATTTTTCTAATGCACCAAAGCTGTAGTCTCTTTCAATTTCTGTCTGTAAGGCTTATACAAGTATTTTATCTGACTATAGAAACACTAGTAACTAAAATGCCAAAATCAGTGACAGCAGTAATCATAGACCGACAGGTGTGTATCGACCTGCGTTTACATTGGTAAGTTACTTGTACCGGTAACTTGTAAGTGGACTAACCAGGTTAGGTACTTGTACCAGTTACTGGTGCAAGCAACTCACCAATGTAGACGTAGCCTCAGCAAATATAGGATATGATTTTTAATTAACTTCCATAGTGAATATTGCGATATAGCAATATACCTGCATGCGTCTGGTGGTCTGAAATATAGAAGAGAACAGTGTGTATTCGAATCCTCCAATGGTTTCATAACGTTTTAAGGTTTCCTCAAATTTGATAACTGTCCTAAGAATTATGGACGGGAGTGTACATGGATGATGGAAGCCAGACTGGGCAAGATTCGAGTAAGTGGGTAATGAAATGTGAAGGCAGATAAATAGCGGGTACAGGGAAAGTTGAAAATATACAGAACGGTTAGGACCTCCAACAGCATGTTAGTGAATAAATAATTCGACAAGCAAAAAATTGTCTAATGAAACAAATAGGATGACCTAAATACTCTGAAATATTCAATGCTCACTGGTTGTAACACGTTGAAGACGCGTAGAATTATCTGACTCGCTCCAGTGTTTTAAACAGTCGACAAGACTTCGTGGAAAATCGTTTCCAAGGTAAGCTCTTATCGAAATCCTGAGCGATCTCTTATCAGTTATCGTTTATTGATACAACGGCGGATACGATACGCAGAGAAAAACGAAGGGATTACGCTTTATACTGACGATTTCTGTTCGATCATGTCGATACTATCGCATTTTTTTGGTCGTGACTAATAATCTTAACAAACTGCAGTCCTTTTTATTTTATTTTTACACTTACGCTCAATAAAGGTGTGAATGTACAGTTGCCCTCCTCGCAACAAACGTCGTATCGCTTATTGATTTTGTACGCGCGCACGCAGATGGTTGTAAATATACAGAGTGTTTTCGAAATCGTGGTACAACCGAAAAGTAGGTCGAAAATATAAAATAAAATTGTTTCATATGGGGCTCCGTTTTCGAGAAAATCGAATTTAAATATTGGTTAAGTACGCGTGCACTTAACTAGCCGACGTCTGATAGTTCGCCTAATCCGATTCGCCAGTACTACTTCTTTTGTGTTTATAAACAATATCGGTCAGGATCTGGTATAATTTTGAATTTCTATAGCAGTAAGAATTGTTCAGTCTTTAAGGCAAACTTAAAAAGTTTAGAAGCGACTGAAGCGTTCTGTCGGTGCATTTTTGGAAATCTGGATTCATCGCAGATTCGGTCAAAATCATGTTTTATGGATACAAAAGTGAGCTTAACGCAGCTGAAACGACAAGGCGAATGAATGATAGATTAGGGAGAAGGAACCGTCTTTAAATGGACAATCAGAAATTGATATGAAAATTTCATTTGACGAAACTTATGCTTACCGTATGATGGGCACACAAAGGAATTATTCGTTATGCAGTAAAACCTCGATTAACGGGCTTAATCGGAAGACAGACAACCTGGGTAAATCGAGGCTCGAGGGGAAATAACTAAAAACGTATTTTCTGTTCCAAAATAAGCTCTTCGTTCTTAGAAAATGTAATATCCTTTTATAATACAATTATAACCAAATGTATATCTGCTTAAATTTTATCTGTTTTTTTTAATTTTACACTTATAAGTGCTTTATTGCACCAACTTTTTACCATCACTAAACTTTGTGTTAGGTCAGGTATAAACAGAAGAGAATCATAAGCTACATGTACAAGCGTTTGTTGTTGGTAAACAGGAGACCCTGGATAACCGAGACCTCGGATAATCGTGATCCGGTTAATCGAGGTCCTACCGTACCTTTTTATGAACTGGAAAAAAAATAATAGCTGAATAATTCTGTGCCGACTTGCAAACAATGCATGAGAAATTAAAAAAAGAAATGCAGCCGGTATCAGTGAATCCGATAGGTGTGATCCTTCGGCACAGGAACGCTAGACCTCAGGTTGCACGAATCACGTTGCAAAAACTGCACTAGTTACGGTATCAGTATAGTGAGATTATACAACGACTGAATTTGAAATCCTCGCTTAACACGGAGAGTGCGCAACGATTATAAATATTCCTTATCGGCAGGTTATCAAATATGCTCGCACAATTCTAAAAAGGTTACGAATAAGAGAAAAATGATAATATTTTCCTCGTTGCTTTTTTCTCGACCGTCCAGTTGCATTAAAGCACGCATCACCGTACGTCGGGACTAGAAAGTGCTATGAAATTCAATGTGCCGCGTCGGGTTTCTCCGCGCAACATATCTAGTTTCATATGTTCGTTGCGTTCGTTTCTATGCAGCCACCAACGCATCGAAATTGCAATGCGACGATCACAGCAGACGTTTCTGCTGTCTATGGTAGAATCTCACTGAATACTTTTCTTTTTAACACCCTGTATAGTTGACAATTCAGAAACTGTGATACGTACGACCCATGTTAATGTAACATTTCGTTTCCATTGAATTTAATATGTGGATAGAGGCCTTGAACCAGAAACATACTTTCATTAAATAATTTGTACAGTTCGACAACTTAGTTTTGAGGCCCGAGGGCGTGTCGTGGGTAGTGATGGGTTTTATTCGTACTCTGAAAGTCTTGTAAATCTTGACAGTTTCGAAACAGTATAAAAGTCTTGAAAGTCTTGTACAATAATATACAATAATAATATGTGCGAGCGGAGCGGAGGCGATACCAGTATGGCAAAGGCCATAAAGCAATAAACCGAGTGGTTCGCGAATACGACATTTTCTCCGACTTACAAACCCTCTCCACTCGGTACTTTTCTTATTTTCCACTGCATGCATCCCCTCGGCACGTTAACGAATGCGACCGAAGGGCATGCACATTCTGACGCGACTTTTCGACGCGAAAACATTTAGATAAGATTTATCTTGCCGCTACGCACAACGCGTGACTAAGTCGCGTGATACACCAGTACGCGATTCATAATTATTTCCACCTCGATCGCAGTATTTTGTTACCAATTCAGTATTCTATTTTTGTTGTCTTGTTACCAATAAATATATTGTTATTGTGGTTATTCCTCTGCCACCGCCCTTTCATCATCAATTCCACGTTCTCACCTCACGCGCAAAATAATTTATCATTATAATTTATTAATGATCAAGACTTTCAAGAATTTTTGGCTTCGAATAATTATCGAAGAAATTCGAAACTCGAATATAATTGAACTGCTTGAAAACTTGCAAGAAAGAGTATCGAATATCCATCACTAGTGGGTGAAGGTACAGATATCGGTGGAGATATGGGGAGGATAGACACAACAGACTACGGTTGTAACGCGAGGGTTACCAAAGAGGAGACCGAATGTTGAAGTCAGACATTGACAGAGAGTTGTCCGCTGAATTCTGTTTTTATTTTTCGTAAATCTATTGCGGTGCCTGAGAGGAGTAGCATCTCAATTACCTGCATATAACCGGTTGGATAGTTAACTGACAATGAGTTGGTGAGGAGTAGGATGACTATGCGCGCATGGGTTCAACAGGAAAAGCTTTCAGAAACTCAGAAGCTTGTGAAGAGTTGGTTCATGAGTTTAAGGTCAGGGAGAGTAGCCTTGGGGTCTGGTAGCGAATCTTGAGTGGAATATTTCCAGGAGCTTTTCTTTGATACCACCTATCAGCAGAACAGTACGTAACACTGATCAGTTCTGAAAAATTAATGCTGAATAGGGTTGTTTGTGTTTCCACGTTATCGGTTTATTGAATTCCTAGAATCGTGTTATTGATTAGATTATTTTTGTTGTGGGAACGAGCACCAAAGCACCGTGCGTGATATGATCTCTGATTTCCTGCTCTTGCTGTATGACATGTAGGTACTTGTACTTTTTTTCTGATGGCAGCCACAGGACAGCGAGCTGGAGTTTTCCATGTTTCTCGGATCCTGTTGATGTTAATCATTGGATAGCATGATTTTGGAAATAAGTCTTGCATTTACACTTTTTACGATGAACGCTCGAAAGTCATAATCCTATCACATATTTTTCTTCGTAACTAACCTTGCGTTGCATCGAATGACCTTGTCTCATAGATCGTGGAACCATACAAAAAGAATGTTAAAAGAGATAATATCTCGTGACCAAGCGTAATACGTTATAGTTTCGTCGTATTTTATCATATACCTGAGTAATTAAAGTTTCTGTTGAAAATGTTGCAGGCACACAATCAAAATGGACAAAAGTGCACCACCACATATGCATGCACCACCTCCGCCTGGTTTTGTACCACCCCCAGGTTATGGACCACCCCCACCACCACCACCATACAACGATGGACAACCTAGTGCGTAAAATAGAGTATTTTTTTATTTGTAATTTGTTTAACTGCATTAGGTATCTCGTTGGTGGATACAGCAGTTTTTTTAATTATACCGATCTCTGTATTGCAACGTACCGGGTGTACAAAAAATAACACGGTCATGGCCCACAGGTAGGAGAAATTTCCAAATCACCATTTCACCTGAAAATAAAGAATCAGTCTTTCTTCTGAATTTTAAATGATCTATTCATTCAGAGGATAAAAAGTTCTACAGGAATCATGTAACACAAACATACAGTTTCCTCAGAAAAGTATTGTCGAAGTTTGTACAGAAATTAGGCGATTATCGTTCACAATGTGTCTGTATTTTAGGCCTTCAATGTTGTATCATTTTTTAATACTCTGTATTATATGTTATTTTGTTTACCTACCCTGTATGATATTAAATCGAAAAGAGTGACAGCTGCCTTGATCTCTATCAGTAATTATACATATGTGTACCTTGGCAGAATACGGCCAGTGTCCAGAATTATTGCATTTGAGTTTCATGCGCAATTCACATCAAAATCATGAACGTTATCATAGAAAAAAGGGCCACTGTTCTTCCGGTATTACAAGCAAAGTTAGATATAATCTGAAGAGGCCAATGTATTACGTGTATTACAGTTCCTATCAAATTGAAAATTGGACATTGTCGCCTCTTGTACCAAGGTACAGATACAGTGTAAATAAATGTAGACAGGCAGTTATTTCAAGGTCAATCACATATTTTTTTTAAAAGACTAACGACTTTCGTTCTCAACTGTATCCAGGCTTAACACATTGACGTCGCGTATTTTTTCGAATTAAAGTATACTCACCCTTGGGTCATTTTAGCATTTTGATGGTATCTTTGGATTTGCAATAAAACAATTAGTTTTACTTTATGAACATTTATATTTTTAATTGATATTGTGAATATAGTAAGAATACATGAATTAAAACTTTTTTAATGTATGATATTTGGGAAAACATGCACTAAAATGTCAGATAATGTGCTAAACCAGATATCTCGTTTCCCGTTAGCGAAGCAATTTTAGTATAAAACGAGATATCTCGTTTCCCGTCAACGAAACAATTTTACTATAAAACGAAACATCTCGTTTCCTGACGTCAATATGTTAATAAGTGAGGTGAGGACGGGGAATGAATGATTAGATAATACCACAGGAATAAACACAAGAACAATAAATTGATTGTTAACAAGACAGCAAAGATAGAATATTGAATCGGTAAGAAAATGCATCGCGTACTAGTGCATTGGTGTTCAGAAAACCTTCGACGAATACAATTTAACCCTTTCGCTACGGCAGCGTCTGGCAAGAAACCGACAATACGGTGTGGTCGCGCGGGCCATATGTTTTTCCAGTACAAAGAAAAAAAGTGAAATTTGAGTACAAAATTTTATTTCAAAAGCCATGACGGCTAAGGATAAATCAGGTGATCATAATTTCGATTGAAATTTTCTTTCTTTGAGCAGTTGTAGTATCTATAAGTCATTTCGCGGAGGGCGACTATAGTTGCCCTTAGTATCCACGGACTGTTTCGCGGTGGGCGACTGTAGTCGCCCGTAGTAGCGGAAGGGTTAACAACGCCACTAAAGACGAATTAAATGTGAAAGGTGTGATTTTTCGCGGAATTTGAACATGAAAGATATATAGGTGCGACCACGATATGGCGAGGTTGTAAATTGATGCATCAAGAAACGGTACCCATTGATGTCGCAGCAATTAGGAACATGCACTGCGTTCTGTTTTACGGCTCTGTACAATAAAAGAGCGATGGTTTATGATCAATGGTACAGCAATCCTCGGTTAATTGTCGCAGAATTTTCCTCATCAATTTCTGGAATTACTCTCGTGGATCGCGCGACCGCGTCACCTTTGAATCATGATCGGCAGTTTTCAACTACCACTGAATCGTCAAAATAAGAAAAATAAAGTTTTTATAGTTTCCACTTTATAATTATCGGATTGTCTTAATCAACTTGGTGAGGTCTTCCAATGAAAATGATACCAAACGTGACCATGTTTGAATAAATTTGAACTACACGGATAGTATTCAATTAAGAAAGGAAGTGTAAAACGAATATTATAATACTTCTGTATATTATAATGCAAATAATAATAATGAAAGCAATACAAAGTAAATGACGTTATTTTTCATTATAATAATCTATTAACACTTTGGCATGTAATTGAACAAATGGTGGCTATGTTTCAGCATACACGCCTAATTTGTGGAATATATTTTCCATATGATATATAACGGTTTATAGTTACTGCTATGTGGACAATTAAATATTTTGGCTAGTCCCAGACGCGTTGTAAACAAATTGACGTGCAATTTGTAAAAACTCCAACAGCCACAGGCATAGTACGGGCCAGGATATATACGACACATCGTGACATAGTAAACAAACCTTTCTCTTTCTTTCATTCACACTGAATGTTTTTCACTCTCGTCTTCGATGTGCTAAAGAAGCCGACAAACCGAAGTTCGGATATGGCCATCCGGAGCGACGACTGGCTCCGCCCTACAACCACTTTGCGTCCATTCCTCTCACGTAATAAGAAAGTAGAGATTTAATGTTTAGATAAAACTGATGTCGTATATAGAAAATAATTATTCTTATTATGTCACTGCTTGTTGAGAAACTGTACTTACCTACAATCACCGATTTCCATACCCAGACCACAATCTATGCAAGAAGAATGGACGCAGGGTGGTAGAATAGGCTGGAGCCAAGCCTTGCTCGGGATGGTCATCTCTTCCGAAGAGAGATAAGAGCCACCGAGTTCCAGAATACATACCTCCCTCGATATTAGTCGCCACGCGGTCCCAATCCTGCATCAATTAACTGAGAAATACTGTATTAGTAAATCGACAAATGTTAATCATTGTTTGGAATATTTAGAATTTCTTTCTTTTTCGGCGATCAGATTTCGTGTACTTTGACACCCGGCTGATTTTACGGCCTCGCTATATCGTGGCCGCAATTGTACTTTAAGGAAATATACACGACGATAACCTTGAAAAAATTTATTGTTTAGATGTCGTCATAATGGGAAATCCGCAGTTTGGTTCTGAATCACAACGGTTTACGTGCCCACACTGCCATAAAGTTATTTCTACTATGGTAGAAACTGAATCGAATACGAAAACACATCTTTTCGCGCTGTTGCTCTGCGTTTTGGGGTAATTATTTAAAACGTATTTACAATTTCAAATGTATATGTAAATGTAAGGCAGAATTTTCAATACTTTCAGACAAGATGACATATATCAATAATGAAATAAATATTCTGTATTCAGTGTTGCTATACTTGCTGTATATAGCCATTTAGGGCTGTATACAATTTCAAGTTTGGGTCTTCATATTTAATACCTGAAAACGCTAATTGCATTATGTGTTTGCAGGCTCTGGTGTTGCGCGCCCTGTCCCTACTGTATGGACAGTTGTTTGGTGAAGAAGCACTATTGTCCGTCTTGTAAAGCATACTTGGGACAATCAGAGAATTAATTTGCCGGCGATACAGACGGAAATATTAACAAATTTCTTACATACACGTGTACAAGTCACTGAGTACGTTGAAGTCAATTTTAATGTACGTCGATCGGTATTGTTCAGAGGCCATCGTACATCAGGACATGCGTCTCTTTTTTTTTTATACAACATACATTTTGTACTGCATGCATAGAATTAAAGACCATACATGTCCACGTTGCGTGTAGAAAGTATACACAGCGAACATGAGTATTGACATGAAGTCAGTGTTCGGTAACTAAGTGCATTTAATGTATCGATCTTGTTTATAGGTTGATCGTTATTCTTTCATAGTTTAAGATTATTATTATTTTATACGGCTACAGAAGTTTTTGAATCGTGTTTTCTATCGCATCGACATCAGTCTTCAATTATGAGTCAAACATCGCTTAACGGTACAAATTTACATTGTATAAGAATTTATATGTAAATTTTTATAACATTCAATTCCTATGACACATTATGTAAGATTTGTATATAATATGAGTATTACAATGAATAATCGGATCACCCGTTTTTGTGTAGTAGAGGGCAGTAATAAATTTATAAAGACACTGTTCTATTAAAATGAGTTTATATAAGAATTTGTTTTACTAGTTCTTAAGCTGGCTTATATACAATAAATCCTGAATATGGCAGTTCTTCTGGCCAAAATAAACTTGTGTATGAAACAGTATGAATAATACGAATGATTTTTAATAGGTTTTCATAAATTAGCCTAACTATTTTATTCGTATATCCATTTCTCTGCCCAAGATGCCCAATCAATGACCTCCTTCTTCTCCTCGTTGAACCACAATTTGATTTCCTTCTTTGCAGATTCTACAGAGTCAGATCCATGAATTATGTTACGTCCGACTTGCAGACAGAGGTCACCACGAATGGTTCCAGGCGCTGAATCCTTAGGATTCGTTTCTCCCAACATGACACGACCAGTTTTCACTGCATTCAAACCTTCCCATACCTAAAAAGAAATTAGAAAAATTGCATTATTATGTTTAAGAGAATTTTTTTGCTAAATGATTGAGTAATCTTACCATGGGTACAACTGGTCCAGAACTCATATATTTAACCAAACCTGGGAAAAATGGTCTGGCTGCCAAATCTGAATAGTGTTGCTTCAACAGATCTTCGCTTGGCTGAAAGAAGATCATTGATTTATATTATCAGACTTGTGTTAATATTATTTTCATATACTAGTATGACATCCTTCAAAAAGAAAGAAGTTTGTTTCTTACATTTTATTGTATAAATTTACAAATAATTTTCATAACAGTTTATCTATATTTCTCAAACCATGAGCACAAATCAGGAAATGATTTGTTTCTTGAAACAGTTAATATTGCAAATAAATCATTTTTTTTTTATTTATAAGAAATGCTAATAAGAATAAGAGGTTGAAATGATTTTTTAAAACCTTTATTTTAAATGAAAGTTGTCTAGCTATGGCTGATATAATCAAGCTAATAACGAATGTGGCAGTTGATGCAAGAAAATACCGGCTTCCTGTCAGTATACATGTATATTATGCATTTTGCAATATGTCAATTAATGTAATCAATATATTACATAAAATATTATTAGTTTCGCTTTTAGGCCACGCGCCAGTACTTAATTGCAAAGCATTAATTTAGCGATGTTGAATCGTATCGAACAAATAGTATGCAAAAAATATTTGTGATCGCTAAATTAACAGGCACCGGTCACGAAGTATCTCCTTATCTCTGTTCGTTATCAGCACTTTACAGTGAACTATAACGAACAGAATAATACCTCGTGATCGATATGCAACATATTATTTCCGCCATATGGAAATTTAACAGTTCGTTTTTTGCAATAAGGAGATCGTGGATCGGCGGTTCGGCCATTTTATTTCGCGGCCGGAAGGGATAATATACACGTATAGTAAAGGTCACGATACTATTACTTATGATTTGATATTAGCGACAAGTGTTTTTTGGAAAAAAAATTTCACAAAACTTCCACGTGGCGATGATCGTTTTTATATATTTCCTTCAGTTTTCGAAAAAATTCGTATCAATCGGTAAATTGATTAACGTGATGTACTTTTTTATGTCCATAACGGTTCCGGTAAGGCTTCTAATACAGTT
Source organism: Macropis europaea (assembly GCA_916610135.2). NCBI lineage: Eukaryota > Metazoa > Arthropoda > Insecta > Hymenoptera > Melittidae > Macropis > Macropis europaea. Next base: position 2,043,148 of record OU744345.1, on the reverse strand, counting down.
CGACAACTTAACCTTGACGGATTTCATTAAGCGGTGAGAAGTCCTCGGGCGTTCACCTAATTCATTTCTGACTGTGACAGTAAATTTTAATTTGGACTAAAAGAATAAACCGAGAATGTTGCGATTCATTATCACTGAACTTAAATCAATCTTGACTTGTATTATTACCTACTACTTTTTGGCTGCGTTACGAGACTAAGTTTCAGCACGTAAAATACATAACTGGGGACGATTTACACATTGTACGGGGATACTTACCCAAACCATCTTCATTCCGACGAGCTTGAAACCTTTATCCTCGAAACGTTGAATTATTTTGCCGACGAGTCCACGTTGGACACCGTCAGGCTTGATCATGATAAAGGTTTGCTCTTTGTTCTCTGACATTTTGAAGAAGTTTCCAGTTGAACCGGTTTATTTGATCGTGACCGAGCGTAACCAGAGTCAGGACGGAACTGAACTTTCGAACACCACGTGCACCAGAGAACAAAGAACGAACAAACGCGTCGATTCAGTATAGAAAGAAACCCTTCGCGAATTTAATAAGATCAATAGTTGCAGCTTCCGCCGCGGTGGCGCTCGCGTGAAATACTAAGATTTGCCATACTTGTAATCGAGAAGCCGCTTCTTTGAATTCGACTAGAACTGGATAAATTTAGAAATAAGACTACAAGATAAGTTTAAACGATCATAAAGTAAAAATAAGTACGAAAAGTGACGTTTTTCTATAGATTTGAGAAACTATAATATTACTGATATTAATATTATTTCAGAAGTATTATTATTACAGTATAAATTTCATACATAGATACTCATAAGTTAAGAAGAAGTTCTAATGATTTAATCACAAATAAGAAAAAGAAATTTAAACAAATAGTTTATAGTTAAAATGTATAGTTTTGTATTATATATGATATCAATGTATACACTTTTATAACAAAAAGAACTCGATGTAAACCAAAAGAAGACGGGTCATAAAGTAAATAGAATTTAAAATGACCATGGATTGTTGGACAAAGCAGGTGTAACACTTGAAACGCCATCTTTTGGAGCAAATACAAACATAACCTTCAAAAGAGGAAAATAAAACCATACCATACCATTGAATAAAGTTTGATATGAACTGTTACATGCTAAAGAGTTACTAAAATAATTGTAGAATTTAATGTGGTACAATTAATTCGGTTTGTAAACTAACCGAAATAAAAAGTAACTTGTTAACGAACTTACATTTGTGTAATTATGAATCTGGTCACTCTGTAATGTCATTTTTGCCGCCTTTGAATACTTACCAATCCCTTGGACAAATTGAGATAGGAACATCACACAAACATCAATAATACAATGCAACAGTAGCAAATATTACGATAAACTTGACTTCAGAAGACAAAGTAAGATTGTTTCTCACGAAATAGTGTTACATCGTTTAATATTCGGTTACGATTTCACTATATATGTATTTTAGGTCTAGGGGAAATTGTTCACTTTAAATATTTAGAATAAAAATAGAAATTAGCGTATGAGATTATTAACATAACTTGAAGGTGAGAGACAGTCCTCAGAAAATCTAGATATCTCTCAAACTTTCGTTTATCTCTCGCGCATTACAAATGTTAGATATTACATGATGTAACATTTAGTTATGATTTTAAAGTATACGTTAGATCTAGAGGAAACGAACCAATCTGAATTGTTAGAACAAAATTACAATTCAGCGGAAGAAATTAGCACTATATCAGCTACAAAACTAACTGTATGAAAAAATGGGAAACAGTCTTTAAGGAATCTAGATATTTTTCAAATACTCTTTCATTTCCCGCGTGTCTCAGCTGCCGCAACGGATTCATCGATTGGTTTCTCGCGTCTGCTCGTGTGTTACGTGTACGTAACGCCACAGGGATCGTCTCCTCGTTGAAAACACCCTGATCATTGGCAAAAGTACGAAGTCATCACGTTCGAATCTCCCACTGTTCGTCGCTGAAAAAAAAACGAAACGTACTCTGTGAACAACTGACATTTCGCTTCAACGTGGTATCTCAGCGCGTCAAGTATTTGGATGTTCGAGAGTCGAAGCTGGGTGCTCAAGAATCCATGATGGTGCGTGCTGAGAAATCGCGCTAGTGCATGCGACGTGAGCTGCCGCATGTGTGCACCTGTCTTCGTTCCGCCTAACAGCCTCAAAGAAACGCGGAATTCTCGTCGTCCAGGACGAATTCCCGTCGAATCGTCCACCTATCGGGCGGATAAGATCGATATAACATCCGCATCGTTCCATCGTTCCTTTTTTTATGGTGGCCGTCGTCATGCAAGCACAGCAGCAGCCGCAGCAGCAACAGCAGCAGAATCATCAACAAATTGCGGGCACCAGCGTCATCCTCAAGATGAACGAGATACAACAGCTGTCCACAGTCGGTACGTACTGTCGATACCTTTAAATAACAATTTTTCATTAACCATTGTCAAGTTACTGAGGATATTAGAGCTGCGAAAGAGTAAATGAGAATCATGGGATTTTTTTTATACGGTTTTCGTCCGATCTGCGTGCACGCGTTGTTCGTAACTCTTCACGCACGATCCATTCGTATCCATTTAATATCATGATTTGCTTGAAAGCTTTCTGCGTAATCGATATCCGGAATGAATCTTTAGGGTCCCTAGAAAGTGGTGCCATCAATATTTTAGTCTTCTTCGATCGGTACTCACTTGACAAAATATTTCAATAATACAGAAATGAATTGTGTATACCGATCGGAGGTGCTGCATAGAAAGATCAGAACATTTTGATGGTCTTCAATGTATATGTGAAGTCAGTCAGGTGTGTCTGGCTCTCTCTGTGTGTGTGTGTGTAAATTCATGAAACTGCAAGAATTTGCATCGCACATCAGTACATAGTGGAAATGGAGGAGTCGGTAGAATTAAATGTTATTAATTTTATTGATGGTTGGGATTTTGTTTCTTCTTTTTTTTTTAATTCTCAGTGCAGGCTATTGTTGCCATAATTTCATTGTTCGCTTGAGTTATTCTTTTCTCCCCTTTTGGAGCCTACGCTCCCTTAAGCTTTTTCCCCCACTCATCGTTTCGGGGTCGTTAAAGTGACGGTGGAATATTCCATTCGGTACCTATTCCATCTGCTTTCCGTGCGAGAGTGGTGGGGGTAACCGACCCTTCGCGTGTCTCAGAGGTTCTCAACTCGTAATGTCTTGGATTTTAGCATCAATCGCATAACTTCAAAATTCAAAATAATGAATTATAGAAAAATGATTTTTAAACATAAAATACACGATTAGAATATGTGAAATGCGACTGCATGGTGGTGGTAATTCAAAAGTTCTTTTAAGAAGTTCAGGTGTTGTATCGAAATTGTAGTATAAGATATTGTAATGTTACACAAAAGCTGAAATTGTATTGGAAAAAAACTACATTTGCTTCAAGGGGTTTTGATGATTAAAAACATCCATAATATATATATAACGGCTTTATTGTACTGGTTAAAATACACAAAACAATTAAACATCGACAAGTTCTAGATTATTAACCCTTTGCATTCAAAGAACGCCTTTGAGGCACTATAATATTTACGTTTCGAATTTTCTATGTAATATTTACAATGTACACATTTTATAAACATTCTATTACTGAAACAAGTGCATTTGGAATAAAATAAATCTTACTGAAGTTAATTATGCTTGCGTTTTTACCTTACGTATATTGAATAGAAACGATTTCGAGTGCGAAGGGTTAAAAAATGGCGCAAAGCAGTGAGGTTTTTCATATTTATTTCAGTCGTGTTATGAGATTACTACTACGCTTTAGTACATGTTGAGTACCGTTATGTAGTTGAAACAAGGAAACTAGTAATTCTTATGTTGTGCGACAATCGAGTGACTGAAATATTCATTGTTCGTGAAATATTAATTATAGCACACTAAAGGTCATTGGTTGCTAAATTAGGACCGTTAACTTGCCAAAAAAATATACACTTTACTGTGTTTTTGGCATTGTGTATTCTGCGACACCTGCATTTTGTGTGGCTTTAAATATTAGTCCAGCTTCTCATGGGTTGAGAATCGCTGTCTTGTGGCTTCTGTTTTCGATGCGCCAGTCACGTACAATGAATAACACGCACCTCGAGAATTGCCGAATTTTCTTTACATTTACACTAAAACGTACTGATACCGCATCTGCAATACAAATTAATTGCAACTTATATTTTTGGTTTATTATAATGGAGATAAGTCATAATTAATGAGTGAATAATTTTTCTTTTACAAGTGTGTAGAATACACCCTCAATCGCGTTAATGGTAAAACAATCGACAAGTGTCATGCGGAAAACTCCGATCGGCGTTCAGTAAATACGATGCTCATGCTCTAACGGTTTCGGTCCGCATGCAGTGTGTGGGTGATATCGATGGCAATAATATTCGTACACAGGGCGGTCCACTAGGAACAGGCTATTGCAATATCGTTTATAAATTGTTACCAATGCATGTTGAGTAAAACAAACAAATTTACTGGTACTTCAATTCTTATTTTTCGGTTATTTTGCATACACCTGCGCGCGCACATATACGTACGATAATTATCTGAACGGAAATTGCTGCGTTCATGTCAATGCAATTTATCACCGCATTGTCAAATAATGTATTATTTTGTTATCTATATAATATTTTACATAAATGTAATAATATTTCTCTTTTGGACGTATTCTTTTAATTTTTTTAGAATACTATAAACACCTATCGTTTTTTCAATTACTAATAAATAAATCGTACGTTTTTCAACGAAAGTTATGTTGAAAACGCTGCACGAAAAATAGCTTATTATCAAGAAATTTCACAAGCAAGCATTCAGTATCGATAAACAAGCAAAACAATTATTGAATCCACGAAATAAATACTCACAAGATCATAATGAATTACCAAGGTCAGCGATTTAAATCAGAATTTACACACTGGTATGTAACTATATGCGTAGATTATTGCATCGAAATTATAGAAACCGTGAATTCGGTTATGAAGTGAAACGGGTGAAAATGTAGTTTCGTTGAATTTTGTAAAAATCAGAGTTGGATATAATTTTGTTTGAGTAACAAACAAACTTTTATTCGTCACAAGTGACGATCAGCAATTAGGATGTAATATCTACGAGATTATCCTAAGTGTTGAACAAGTGTATACCAAATACATTTACATACGTTTACATTTTATTATGTAACATTTTATGTAATTTTATGTAATTCACACACACGCACATACACTGACGTAGATTCTCTACACTACATTCTGCAGTAAGATCCATTGTTAGAACATAAATCAGTGTACGGGTATATATACGTAATAAATTTTCAAAGTCATTTTTCTCGACGACAAGGCATCATATGAATTAAGTTTATTCTACATGTTCATGTAGAATCACCTCATTTCTGGTGACACTATCAATTCAGGACACCCTGTACATGCCACCGGGCACATTACAATATCAAAAAACTGAATTCAAATTGAATCGAGTTATTGTGAAATTTCTAAAGACTCAGGGCAGTGAGCTCAATGTGTACGCTCCTGAGCCGGGAATCCTTCCCCCACTACCGTCGCGGGAGTCAGCCATGTTTGTCTCGACGGCCAATCAGCGTGCGTTTCGCCGCGTTAGTGGGGACAACCTGGTCGTAGCGTATGTCGCGTAAGAACATTCGGTGCAAAGAAAGCGAGGAATAAAGCGAAATAATCGTGTGTGTTGCCGACGAAGAAGAGCACAAGCTGTGTGATCGAAAGTGGATCGAAAAAAGGGTGATCGTTTCGAGTGGAACGAGAAAGAGTCAAGGCGGCAATCGCGTGTGGAAACTTTGCGAAATCGTTGTAAGTCGAAAGTGACGCGAACCACGAGACACCCGGGCAAGATGAGCCTGAGACTGGTGGAGAGAAAGGATACGATGCTGAGGAGCAACGCCATCGGGAACGTGGTGAATGTCGATGACGACGGAACCATCGACTGGCAAAGCGGACAGAACCTCCTGGTGGTCACCCAGGACACCCAGGGCAAGGAAGTGATCGCAATCGCTGACAATCAGACCATCAACGTCGCTGTTGATTCCTACTGTTCGTAATTCTGTTTTGGAACACCATTTTAATCTTTTTTTTTTGGATTTGCTGCAATAATTGTAAATTGGGATCCTGAAGAAATTTGTTTCCTTTGTCCGTTAATTCTTTTATTGTTTTTGTAGAAATGATGATGACAAAAAATACATATGTTAGTACCTAGAAGAGATATAGCGAGATCGTAACTTGCAATTCCAGGTAGTGGAAGTAATTGATATTACAAAGGCCCAGGTCCATGCATGGTACACAATTGTAGGGTTCTGATCAATAAAATAACAAATACATTTGTTTAAAATACTATATTAGTTGCCATATATTGCGCTTCTGAAGTGTTTATGAAAGGGAAAAGATTTAACTTTTTCTAATGTAACAATTAGTCAAAAACTTAGTTGAGATACTTTGCACAGCCCTGACTGAGGTCTGGAAACCTTACTTTTCAAAAAAAAAGTGCCAAATTTCTTATTTCAAAACCGTAAAGCTGTAAACTGTAGGACTCCCGAAGTTCTTATGACCTCGCAACATCCCTCCTAGGTACTATGCATTAATATTTTTGGAAATGAAGGTACAGCGTATCACATTAAGTTAACAGATATATCCTAAATGTTAATATGAATACAAAACTTACATGGCTTTGAAGATGATAATTACTGAATATAATAAAAGGGTTAATGCATAGACTATTATAGGGATTTTTTACTTACTTCCATGCAACATTGAAATATCATGTCTAAAATCGATTGCAGACTCACGTTACCATAGAATTTAGGTCTTGAACTATTAACCACCTGTTCACTATAGTTGAATCAGTGAGCGTATTTTTTGGACTCCGTTTAATTTAGCCATGGCTGATGCTTTGTATCAAAGTATTGTTATATTCTTTGTGATTGAGAGTGTTTATTGAGACTATTGTCGATATTTGGGATTACAGTCACGAGCTGTTGTATAGTCGCCATGCTGACTCATGTTGCCATAAAATTTAGAATATATAGAATTCATTAACATAATATTCTTTTCTTCAAATGATTTGTTTTTTATTTTATATTATTCTATTGTTATTATTTGTATTAAAATAAGGGGATTATAATGCTAGGATTGAATGCGACAGTTTTTACATTGGCACTCAATGTGTTAGATTTTAAACTAGTCTTTCGCAAGCTGTAACCACGAGATAAGGAAACTCAAACAAATTATTTCTTTTTCATGAATACATTGTTTGCCATAGGGGACTTGACATTAATTCTTATGCCATTTTGAACAACATTAATACATTCACTGTCTGATGATATATATGTGGTTCAAGATACATCAAATTCAGGTGGTTGATAGCCCATATCCGGCTCAACAATCTTTTATCACTCAAACATGAGAATCTGCTGCTCATGTATGATGTCTGAAAGCAACAGTGGTACTAAAAAACATAGCTACAATTAAAGAAGGATGATACATTACATTAATACAAAAGGCAATTTGTTTATTATAAAAACCTATCACTCTTTTCAACTTATGAGTGAAGAATTGCTTACTGGCCAGTACAGTGCCCAGGTTAACATTATAATAATAATATAAAGTAACAAGTGTATAATTAAATGATTAAATATGCTTGTTCTCAGTAATTTGTATCAAGGCAAAGTTCATTATAAATTTTATATTGAGTACGTCCATCTTCATTTCATCACCCTGCTTGGTCCACAAGTTGTAACTAAAAGATGAAGAAATAAATGAAAATACGAGAAAATCGATACACGAAGTCGACAAAGTGCCCGCGTGTTGTTTTCAGGATGATTTGTATTGCGTCGTACTATAGGAGATGCGATTAAGTTTGAAACGTATTTTCATTTTACGTCATTTTACGTAATCAGAGTTGGGGTTGGTTTAATCTCATTTGTCTTCCATTTTATTGACAATACCACTCATTCTTTTCGTTGATGTTTCATTTCCGTCGATGTTTCATTTCCGTCGATTTTAATGATTTTCGGATGTTTATTGGTATGCTGTTTCTAAGTCTTCTCTCAGCGGATGTATAATTTCATAAAACCGCTTATTTCGGTGTTATTAGTTAATCCATAATGTAAAATAACTTTACATGAAAACTTACTTTTGTGAGAATTCAATAAAATTTTAAAGTTGGACTTCGATAAATAAATTCCATCATGTTCATAACATGCAATAATCTTCGTAACTCCTACTGTATGCTGTTTGATACACTAGACTTGTTCTCAGTTTATTTGTCCCAACTTTGTAAACATGTGTTCAAACTTTTGCAACTTGATAAACTAAATAGCAAGATGCACAGAAGAGTTAGTAACTGTATCTTCCTTGATCAATATTTTCTGTTAATAAACAACAATTTTCCACTCCTGTTAATAATAAGCACTTAAAGCGACACCATGTTGATACATAGTGATGTGGAAAAATTTATAGTCAGTTAAGTGTTCTGCTCTGTTTTAGAAAGAAAAAAACTGAAATGGTGCAAGAAATAGATGTGCAATTACTATACATTCTCTCTATTTATAGAAATGTTTTCAAGCTTATGTGTGTAATGACCTTTTCACAGTAGAGTCACAAAAGCTATCGAGGAATATTTACAGTTCACTCTGTTGATCAGTAAATGTTATTCCAGCAGATCATATGCCAATATATTTTCTTCCTTTTTCCAGGGCTCTTGGAACTTGCTCACAGAGAGTACCAAGCAGGAGACTATGAAAATGCAGAAAGGCATTGCATGCAACTGTGGAGACAGGAGACTAACAACACAGGAGTTCTTTTATTGCTCTCTTCTATTCACTTCCAGTGCAGAAGGCTAGAAAAGTAAGTACTTATTCCAAAAGACTTATAAGAATGTGTATTCAACGTTGACGCTAATTTTTCGATACTGACCGATTCTTTTATATTTCAGATCCGCTCACTACAGTAGCTTAGCGATAAAGCAGAATCCGTTACTGGCGGAGGCCTACAGTAATCTCGGAAACGTTTTCAAAGAACGCGGACAGCTTCAGGAGGCGTTGGAAAACTATCGACACGCTGTTAGATTGAAACCAGACTTCATCGACGGTTACATCAACCTAGCGGCTGCTTTGGTAGCTGCAGGAGACATGGAACAGGCAGTTCAAGCATACGTGACAGCTCTACAATACAACCCTGTAAGAATTCGTCTCTGCTTTCAACTTCGACATATATTCAGATCAGATCTTCAGATAAACTGAAATTGTGTTTCTACTTGTCGCAGGATCTGTACTGTGTGAGAAGTGATCTTGGTAATCTTTTGAAAGCATTAGCAAGACTTGATGAAGCCAAGGTAGGTTTATACATTAATCGGACCGTTATAAATTAATATAACGTGTGATGCACGTATTCGAATGCATTAGTACCGGAGTCAAAAATCATTTAGGATGACGTTGGCCGTAGCCTGGAAGTCTCGACGATATTTCTTTCACTCCCTTTTCGACACACGGTACAAATGCATCGTATGATGTGCACGAGCGCTAGTCAGCGGCTCCATGGAGTGGCCAGGAATGATCAGTATACACGCATACTCTTCGAACGGATAGCCTTTTCTCATTGAAGGAATATGAATGCGCGGCGCGCGATGTCCTGCTATTAAAATTAATCATCCGTCATTTTCTGAGATCAAAATTTTAATAGCAGATCGTACATTGCGCGCATTCTTCCACCTAAGGAAGCAAACAGCCGCGTTTGGTGTTTCTGATTTCATTTTTAAAGGTCAAGGAGATCGTCTGAAGCAGAATGGATGCTCGATGGACAACATCAAACGCGGTTCACGAGGGTTTTAGTCTATAACTAGCTGGAAACAGTTAAAAACCCCTCTTGGCATGCGCGTTTTGCAATAACACTGTATTCACTGGCGTACATGGACTGTTTTCGCCTCTTCTGGTGCTATTGCAAATCAGAATGGAAACCCCCAGATCCTATTATAGCGACACGGTTATTTTTTTTCCATTCTTGCCACGTGATAAGATGTTACATTTTCTTCTTTTTTTCAGACGGTAGAGAGCTAGAATAGGATCTGCTGCGCGCGACCGTAGCCATTAAGCCTACTCTCACTTTTCATCCTACTCTGTGAATGTGTATTTCATTTAGGTAGACCAATCCGTTACGTATACATGGACAACCTTTCATTTCCAACTCTCTTTAAACACTGACCAAATTTGTGTGTACGGTGCTTAAATGGCGCGAGATCACTTGACGAACATCTTATCCATTAATTAATAATCCTTTGTTGTGAGCATACCTATGGTTGTAAGAGATTCAATGGAAATATTTTGACTTTGTTTGAGATAGAAACTCGGGGGATGTTTTGGACTCCCCAGAGTTTCGTTTCAGCTGATAATAGTAAGACAGTCCAGAGTCAAGTGGTCTGCTTTATTAGCTGCGCGGCGCGGCGGTCGATGAGCAAATTTCTGCTGATAGTATGAATATATAAAATATCTGTTTCATCGAAGAAATGTTGTATCTCTGGTTCCATTCTGTACGCGTATCTGTGGTATTTATACATTCTTTTACTATCTGCGAACGAGCTTGTCGACGAAATCCAACGCAGCAATGAGGAAAGGTTCTCTGTCGAGTTTCCTGCTATTCTAGAGCGCTCTCTAGTTCGCTCGTTCGTTTTTCGCTAGTACGTTTCGCCACCAGCTGCACGTTTCCAGAGAATTTTTCCAAAACGAACGCACGCGTAGCTCGTGCTCTCAAGGGGTCCATGGTTTCTGCTTCAAAATTCCGTGTTATTCGAACGAGACACAGTCAAGAATGACTTCACGTTTTTGCAAACTGTATGGTAGCTTCAGGACCGGGAAATTCACTCAAGGTTTTATATATATAGTAATCATTTATAAAACGATGATGGTGGCTGACGAGCTCAGCGAAGCGTGTCCTTTCAGCGGCACGCATGACTTAGGTACCAAAAAAAGTAAAGAATTATAAAAAAGACAAAGTTGAGGCGAAAAATTTATCAGTGAAGAGACATTAACGCAGCTGTCTTGTTGTTGTGGATGGGATGATCAACTCTAGGAGGGGAAGTCGGAGCAATGTGATTGGTCGGTTACCATGGGTTCCTTCGTCAAAGGGTGAATCTGAATCTGGTTATTCAGTAACAGACTGTCTCTCGGTCTCTAAGTTTATTATGAGAGCTTGCGAGCCGTACCTACCGTCAACCTACCGAAGGGTACATTGCAGGTAAAGTAGTTCCCAAGGCCGGTCTCTGAATGATCCATCGAACCATCAGTTGGCTCCTCCAGATCAAAAGTTGGACCATTTTAGAATCACTGGTTAATTTCAATGATTACAATCTGAATTGTCGGAATCAGGATACCTAAATGTCTTTGAATTAGAAGATACAGCAAGGTGTGGTTCTGTAAGACATTGTGCACAGTTCTTTTTTCCCAAAATTATTCGAAAGAATAGATATAATGTTAATCATGTTTATCTGTTAGAGCAATCCAAATCATTCAAATGCAATAGAAATATTTAGGTATCCTGTGTGTCATATCACCTTGTGTATAAGGCCCAGCAAAAGTTCTGTTGTATTCTTGATTGCCCAAGTAAAAATAGGAAATACATTATATTTTATAACTAATTTCATTCATTGAATATTCTCTTCCTCTAAATACTCTCGAATACACTTATTTTACTTTATTCATATAATTAGAAAAACATAGTAATCCGTTGGTGAAATGTTTCTTAAATGTGGTAGACAAGGAAAAACTTCCCAGATTAATTAATCTGTCCAATAGCTTAGAACAGACTTTGAAAGTTTCTATATACCTTAATGGTGCGCATGAATTTTCTCTGATACTGACAAAATACTCATGTTGATAAAACCTTTTAGCCATGTAGTGTTGACTTGGAACACCTTCTAGGTTCATTTACCCATATTCATTTATTTATCCAACTGAAGGTAATCTATTATCCAACTTCTCATGTCATCAAGTTAGTGTATATAATTTCTGACAATGCCTTCTGGTACTTCATTTCATTCATTGTAATGAAGTTTCATGATATGATCCACATCTCTCTGATCTAGGGTTATATTCAAAAGATTTACAGTTAAGACAACATTTTTTTTTAACTAAAATTGAGCCTTACAGTCAGAAGAAGAATCTTCACTGAAAGTCTGACGTATTTTTCATGTAGTGTTTGAAGGGATCTAAAGTATCATCACAACAGTATCAAGAAAGTGACAGAACTTCTTGTTTTGTTAATTATTACACAAGAGGGGATGAAAATGGTTACAATGATGATTCTGGTTCTCAAAACTGTTTCAAACAAGGGACCGGTCTTATTGTTGGTGAATATTTCTCTGCATAACTATTTCTCAAGTAGTTCCAGTGTTAATTCTATAACAGTTCATAACAGTTATAAAATAATTTCATATTGATTCTAACATTTACAGTGTTGACTATTGTACAAGTTCTGGTATCAGTTCTACAGAGAAACAGTTAAATATGTTTGCTAAAAAAGTATTATTTACATACAGTGAGGTAAACATGTTCCATACTACTTTACAGGATTTTCGTAAATATACATGTAATGCTAAGAATACAAATATTTAATTGTTTCATGGTACACTTTCTATTTTATATTACCATGCTAGCATTAATTTTGTTCAAAATATAATGTTGGTTAGGAATTCAACCAAGATTCTAGGCTTCAACTAAAATTGACTATAACTAAATATACAAATAATTTAAAGACTCGCAACTATTGGGATTTTCTTTTTAGTTTTGAGATGTAGAATATACCTCTAAATTTGATGACACAGATTAGGACATATCCTGTACCTAGGAGCACTGTTACCATCTGTAACAGATATTAATACTGTTATCAAAATTTTTATTGCATAATCTACACAGCTGTTTAATCACAATACAGATACAAATGAAGTAAAAAAATGTATTTGAAAGAAATATGATCAGTGTTGTTAGGAAGCTGAACTATAACATTAGTTATGGTCCCGCTCACTCAACCAGAACCGTCATATAACAGTTTTCACCAGTTCATTCTGGAACTTTTCAATCCCTGGAGCATAATTCAGATTACAATTTCAATTTCTGTGACCAGAACAGCAAACTCATATTTCAAAGTTTATCCAACTTTTGGTATCTAACCTGATCCAGTTTCCCTGGACCTGGACCAAAGTAATCCAGGAACTATATCCACCGAATCCTTGCATAGAGATCGGCCGACTGTAAATGCCCTTTTACTTATTGTTTAGGTACGGATTTACTATGTTTTGTAATGATGCAGCCCGCCTCTCGGCACGCGCGATGCACATCCCTGCTTGACCCTTAGGAGCGTCGTCATCAAAATGGGAAAATTTTCGAAAGACTTCTTTTTCATGAGCGGCAACACTCGATCTCCATTCAGATCGATAACTAATATACACATATGTTACATGGTACATGGGTGATCATATATTCGCATCTCATCGGTTGAACGCACGTTATTTTGTTTAAGCTGGACTATCATGGAGATACCGCAGATTCTTCGAGGTGAATTGGCTGTGAAGTGATGGCGAAGGGCGTACCACGTGCCGTCGAGTCCACCGGACGCATTCCGGAGAGTCGATGGACACGAGATTAAACCCGAATCGCTTTATCATCCACGATGACGTTTCTAGCGCGCACCCTTATACCCTAATTCCTCATTCTTTTCACCACATCCCGTTCCGTTACACGTTTACATACGTATAGCTGAATCGAGCCCCGTTCTCTGTGTCTCTCTTCCCTTCTCTTTTCTCTTCTATACGTTCATCAGATAGATCAGAACCATATGAACGGTTAGATCAATTAAATTCTTTACAACTACTGTAACAGTAAGATAGGATTCTAGATTTGAAACGGTTCAAATACCAGATTAGGATTAAATTCCTTAATTTGATGCTTCTGTCAAAGATATAGTGCTACGGAGTACTTTTGCTTGCTGTTAGAAACAGTAGAAATATTCAAGGTGATCAACGTATGTGAGAACACATTATTTATTCCACCGATGGTTACTTGTAGAGCAACATGTAACAGTAATAACGTTTTTCTTTTGTTCAGTCTACAGCAGTGTGTTTTAAAAGTCCATAAGAACAAGCTATCGCCTTGCCTTAAGCTTGGAGTTTCAGGATAAATACAGACTTTAAAAAAATTTATTGTTAAACAATGTATGTCCATTTAAAAGAAGTGATTTCCACTATACAGGGTGTAAAATAATATGTAAGATTCAATTGAAGAATTCAGCATTCAGAAACGATAAAATTGTCTCATTTGATATTATTTTGGAGTTGTAACAGTTTTGCTTTACAGAAGCTCATATTTATTTATCTTCATAGCTGGTGCTCAAAATTTCTAACTTATATTTCAGTATAGGCCTGCAAAACGTCTTTTCACTGATTTTGTCATTCTTTCAACATGTCTAGGTATTCAGTACTTACACTTTAAATATTGCAAGCTCCTAACACACTGCATTCTTAACAGCAGACTGAACTGAAACAATCTATAAAATGTTATGGGATAATGTTTGCAAAATACTATTTTGAAAGTAGTCAAGAAAGTTGTGCCTAGGATATGCATCATTTGTTATGAACGGTCAAGTGAAAATTTATGAATCATGTTGAATCTATCCTCGACGTGGTTCTCATATGTTATGTTGCACTCTGTGTATCATCAACAACAGCAGAAACCTTGCATAGAAGTTAAAACATGTTATAAAACAGATGACTGTATCAACAGTGAAGCTAGACATACATTGTTTTGTGATCGCGTAGACACCTTGCCTTGTTGTAAATGATGCAAGTTAGACTTGAACACAAGATGTAATGCAGAACAAAGTATAACCGATTTCCACGCGTATTTAACCATAAGGGTGTTGAAAGAAATAATGGCAAGGGGAAAAGAGGTAAGAAATGAGACAGGAGGGAACAAAAGGGTGATGAAGTAAATGTTCTCCGTGGAAGGTGAAGTGTGTTGTATGAATGGCTGCGGCGCGGCGAGGAGAGGTCGGGCACTGTGCGCGGCGCGTCCCTGAAGAGTTCGCGAACTTCTCTAATCTCCTGTTTGTCTCTAGGCTTGCTATCTAAAGGCGATCGAAACACGCCCTGACTTCGCCGTTGCATGGAGCAATCTTGGCTGCGTGTTCAACGCACAGGGAGAAATCTGGCTGGCCATACATCACTTTGAGAAAGCCGTTGCTTTGGACCCTAACTTCCTCGATGCTTACATCAACCTTGGCAACGTGCTGAAAGAGGCTAGAATCTTTGATAGGTAAGGAAATGATTTGCTTTTGGACTTTCTGTAGATCAGCGAGCTTCTGACATGTGAATTGCTAAGAAAATGGCCATTTTAGATACCACTTAGGAAGGAAAAGATTTTACAGTACACGCATAGTAAAATTGTTCAATTTTAAAGTTCTATGTGGTACAAAACGTTTGAGAAACATATTTATTCTGGTTAGAGAAATGTACAAAGAGTAGTAGCGCTTCAGTTAGATCAGATAGGAAACTTTGTACAAGTAAAATAAATTTGACAATGATAACAATTGTAGCTGATGATAGAAGAGATCTGTTAAGGCTGTTTCACATAAAAGTAGTGGTGTAAATGATGAAGATGTGCAAATAAAGATTGACAGTAAGAGCATTAGTAAAATAATATTTGAGTTTTTTTATGTATATAATCAATTGCATGAGTTACTGTGTCTAAAAATCATGAGGGATCAGGAAAACATAGTTAACAGAAATATGATGGGAAAATTATAAACTGTAGAAAATGTAGAACTATATAGATGATATTTGTAGAAAACTATGGATGAAACTCAATTATTATATATGTTACAATCAATATCTTATTTAAATTTGTTTTGTGTCATTTTCATAACATGCTTACAACTTGTATAATATGCTTAAAAAATACAAATATTAGTAAAAACCTAGTATTTTATAAAATTGAATTGTTTGCTCCTTTTCTTTTTCTCTGAACAAAATTATGCAGTTTTAAGATCAATTCTACTTTCTGTAAATTTCTCAATTACAGTGTCAAAGTTGTATCACAACAACACATCGATTTTCTCTACTTTTTATTTTATGGGGCTGATCAGCTTGGCTTCTCAGAGGCTCAGTTCTATGAGTCCTTGTGCATGCCTTGTAAAATTTGTTCTTTTCCAAATGATACTCAAAACGGCCTTTTTCTACCAATCCTTTTGTTTTCAAATGATATAGGTACATTAAATAAATTCCACCAATCAAATGTATATCTTAAAACCAATAAAAAGGCTCCACACCGACGAATGAACGCAAACTGGTAAACAAATTTGTTCGTTTAAATTATGTGTAAGTAGCAAGAACAAACGACTGAGTATTATGGTGTAAAAGAGCATAAGTGACGACCGGCTGAATGGCTCAGTGGTTAGAGCGCTTGCTTACAAACCCGGAAGACCCGAGTTCAAATCCCGGCGGACCATTTCCACTTTTTCTCTCTAAAGTATCTGGTTTTATATGCACAGTTTGATCGATCGTCGTCTATACGTTCAATGTTGACGTCGGTTTTAAAGCCTGTGCCAGAAAAAAGTGGCTTTAATAGTTATACCTTTAACGTTGTATTCCTAACGTTATTGGGAGTCATAAGCCATACAATTTTTTATTTATAACGCTCTTTTGAGAGGTGGTAATCAGATCTCGGGATTTTGTGGCGTCCCAAATCTGTTCCATAATATTTACGAAGAAAGAATATTCGTGTCTTTGAGGTCACACGGTTTTTTGAATACATTTGCTGAGGAATGTCGCGCAGAGCGCATGAGCTTGCGTGTTGTAAACACCGAATCGATATTCATACAACGTCCTTTAAAGTTCATCGTCCTTTCTCTCTCTAGTGCAATGTCCTCAAACAACCTTATTTAACACACTGTACGTATTCCCGCTGCGAGGACGTGTAATTGTATAAATTCGTCGAATGTCAGCCTAATGCTTTTCTCCCCATAAATGTTAAGAGAATTGTTGAGTCGTTTGTCCGAGTGTCTCGACCTTGCTTCGTGTATTATTGTATATATAGTGTGTACAATTCGATTTAGTACATACTGAGAATTGAGACTGATGCCAACAAACGTTTCAGATGAGAATAGAATTTCAAGGTGGATATTACAGACTGAACTGCTATATATGTTCGTTGTTGAAGAGAGGAACATTTATACAAAGTGTTCAGATGAAATTGAGTATTGCTTTCTTTTTTAAAAGAAGTTACTTGATAAAGAGACCTTTACATTTCATTTATCTCTTTTTCTAATAATGGATGCTCTCTCGAGTCGGTACAAATGCGACACTCTGTATATATCCATTATCGCCTTCAGTATCATGTGGGTGGAGGCGAGAACTGGTCCCTGGCAACGAGGGAAAATTGCCATCATCCTTGTAACCCGGATTTCTTATTTACGCGTGTTGGTCGGCGTCGGAGCCGTCTCCCCGTCGTCACGCATAAAAGCGGGAGAAACACTCGAGAACTATCGATTCCAGGAATCGCTCCGCCCCTCGAGACAGAGGAGAGAACCCTTTGCTCCTCGTGGGAGGAGAGGAGGGTGTTCGTTCTTAAAACGGGCTATCGCCAAAAACCGTTGCTCGCGTCAGAAAGTCCACGCACTCTCTCCCGTTGCGCTCTCTCTCTCTTCTGAAACGCTGATCCTGTACGAAAGCGATCGTTTCGAGAAAAAAATCCTAAAAATTGTCGATCGAAACACCGACATGGAGGAGGAATGGACTGCCAGTGCGTTGTCGTGTACACGGTGATATCACCCTCGACCACGATCGCACCCTCGCTACGAGTGCAACTGGAACGATCCCTATCGCGTTCGTCTACGCCTGGATGCATCTCCTGGATCAAGTATAGCGTCAAAAGGTTCACTCTGCTCTGATTTCATTCGTGGCTCACCGGGTGACCTCGTGACACCGCCTGATTGATATACACTATCAGCGGCTACACGTGTTCGATTTGTCGGGTGTGGTGCGTTCTCGAACCTGTGTACCACCGACAGAACGATTCTAGACCTTCTGCCTGAACACAGTAGACTGTACGGTGCTTCCATGCTAACCTTAAAGCTGATCATTGATGCTTTCGCTAACTGTCAAGAACTTAGACCCGTCGGCTATAAACATGCGATGATTATTGTTAAAATCAACTTGATCACCGGCAAAGGTGAAATTTTATTCAGAAAATGTCTGAACGATGAATACTGACGGAATGCAAATTTTGTGTGTTGCAACAGAGCTGTAGCTGCGTACCTGCGTGCATTGAATCTCAGCCCCAACAATGCGGTCGTGCACGGAAATTTGGCGTGCGTTTACTATGAACAGGGGTGAGTAACGAACAGGGATGTTCTATATATGTACAGACTGTTGAACGAAAGTGAAATGTGACATTTATTTTCGTAGGCTCATCGACCTGGCAATCGATACATACCGGCGTGCCATTGAACTGCAACCGAATTTCCCAGATGCTTACTGCAATCTGGCGAATGCGCTCAAGGAAAAGGGACAAGTGGTCGAGGCTGAGGATTGCTATAATACTGCTCTACGGCTCTGCCCTTCGCACGCCGATTCCCTTAATAATCTGGTACTTACAGAGATAACAATTCAGTACCCTTCAGCTCCGGAAGTCTTTATAGAGAGTGTTACTTTCATGTAAACATTTAACATTTTGACTGACATGCATGTCATATACGTATTACATATAGGTTCAATCATTTTCTGTTTAATTAGGAATGATATTAGGAAATATTTGTGATGACAAGAGTGAGGATGTTCATGCAATTAAACATACCCAAAATGTTTGAAAAACGCACGTTTAGAACCGCGAAAAAATTAAAAAGTACAGCTTTTTAACATTTACAGAACAAAATACAGTTTTGTCAAAGTTTCATTTTTATAACTGCATTAACATACAAAATACTAAATTCTAGAAATATATATTTGCATAAACATCTGCGGTCTAGTGATGACGTCTAATAGAACCAGTAAAAACAATGAAAATCGCTGGTATTGTTGATAAAAGAACAGTACAATATGCAGTTATACTTATTTTATAATTGAAGTTTAAAAAAATGTGTCGTTTTCAGCTAATGTAGCGTTGGCAGTCAACGTGTCCAGTCACCTTTTGTAACACTCTATAAACTTCTGTATCACCTTCCATATCCCCAATTAAATACTCACTTGTGACCATTTTTCCCACAGGCCAACATAAAAAGGGAACAAGGGTACATAGAAGAAGCAACTCGACTGTATCTAAAAGCGCTTGAAGTATTCCCAGAATTCGCAGCAGCTCATAGCAATCTAGCTTCCGTGTTACAACAGCAGGGCAAGCTGAACGAAGCACTGATGCATTACAAGGAGGCGATTCGCATTCAGCCGACTTTCGCGGATGCGTACTCGAACATGGGCAACACCTTGAAGGAGATGCAAGATATACAGGGGGCGCTGCAATGTTACACGAGGGCAATACAAATCAATCCCGCTTTCGCTGACGCTCATTCGAATTTAGCCTCGATTCACAAGGATTCCGGGAATATTCCCGAGGCGATTCAGTCATACAGGACAGCGTTGAAATTGAAACCTGATTTCCCGGATGCTTACTGCAACCTGGCACACTGCCTTCAGATCGTCTGCGATTGGACCGACTACGAGGCCAGAATGAAGAAGCTGGTTTCCATCGTTGCTGAACAATTGGATAAGAACAGATTACCCAGCGTGCATCCGCATCATTCTATGCTGTATCCGTTGTCTCACGAATTTAGGAAAGCCATCGCTGCCAGACACGCGAATCTCTGCATTGAGAAGGTGAACGATCTTCTGTTTTCAAAGTAACCATTTCTGTTTTTCATGGAATCATTGAACATTGTAATTCAACTGTTTCAATCGTTTCAGATCCATGTGTTGCACAAACAACCGTATAAATATCCCAGAGAAGTCGGTACTCGCCTGAAGATCGGCTACGTTTCATCGGACTTTGGAAATCACCCCACCAGCCACTTGATGCAGTCGATTCCAGGCCTCCACGATAGGCAGACCGTTGAAATCTTCTGTTACGCGCTGAGCTCCGACGATGGAACAACTTTCAGAGCAAAGATCGCAAGAGAAGCTGAACACTTTATCGATCTCTCGCAAATCCCTTGCAACGGGAAGGCAGCCGATCGCATCAATGCTGATGGAATTCACATTTTGGTGAACATGAACGGGTACACGAAGGGAGCCAGAAACGAAATATTTGCTTTGAGACCTGCACCGGTGCAGGTGATGTGGCTTGGATATCCAGGTACCTCTGGTGCTAGTTTCATGGATTATTTGATTACTGATGAAGTGACATCGCCGCTGGAGCTTGCTAGTCAATACAGCGAGAAGCTTGCCTATATGCCGCACACGTACTTCATAGGAGATCACAAGTAAGTTTCTATAGAACAACTAATCAGTAGACTAAGGATGTTTATACTAATCCATACTTCATTCTGTGATTGGAAACATCTGAAGTTCAATTATCCCCAGAAATACAAAAATTTCTTATATATAACTATCAAAATGTTTGTTTCAGACAAATGTTCCCACATCTGAAGGAACGGCTCATCTTAACGGACAAATTGAACATGAAAGGCAAAGTAGCGGACAACGTGGCCGTTATAAATGCTACCGATCTATCCCCAATGATCGAAAACACTTTGGTCAAAGAGATACGCGAAGTTATTGTACCTGATGCCAAGAATAAGCCTGTGGAGATTTCATTGAAGGTTGCTGAACTGCCAACCACGACTCCCATCGAGACTATGATCGCTTCTGGACAATGCCAGATGTCTGTGAATGGCGTTGTTGTTCAGAATGGCATGGCTACCACTCAAGTGAACAATAAGACAGCTACGGGTGAAGAAGTGCCTCAGAACATAGTGATCACGACGAGGCAACAGTACGGTTTGCCAGAGGACGCAGTGGTCTACTGCAACTTCAATCAGTTGTATAAGATCGATCCGCTTACGCTTCACATGTGGGCACATGTACGTTTCTTAAAAAATTCAGCATTCTAAAGATATCAAGTACTGTATTTTTACTAGTTTTATTAATTTGACAACATTCTCTTCATTTAGATCCTGAAGCATGTGCCAAACTCTGTATTGTGGCTGCTCCGCTTCCCTGCTGTCGGCGAACCAAATCTTCAAGCAACAGCTCAACAGTTAGGATTATCTCCGGGCAGAATTCTTTTCAGCAATGTCGCTGCTAAAGAGGAGCACGTCAGACGAGGACAGCTGGCCGACGTCTGCTTGGACACGCCGCTTTGCAACGGTCACACTACCAGTATGGACGTCTTGTGGACTGGAACTCCAGTCGTTACGCTACCTGGCGAAACGTTAGCGTCTCGTGTTGCTGCTAGTCAGTTGAATACTCTGGGATGTCCCGATTTGGTGGCGAGAACGCGACAAGAGTACCAGGACATCGCTATCCGGCTAGGCACTGACAGAGAGTAGTAAGTAAATTGGATTAATAGCTGCAAGTTTCAACCAGTAAAGTATCTCACCAGAAATGGAACAACATTAAGTTGTGCTAAAACAAATCTGTGCTCTTAAAAACAAATTGAACAAAGGTTTCTGGAGTTGAAATTCGAAAAATTTGCCTCACAAAAACTGTTGGTACCTGATTTTTTATTAATATAACTGTGTACTTTTCAGCTTGAAAGCGACGAGGGCGAAAGTATGGAAAGCGCGGTCGGAGAGTCCATTGTTCAACTGCAAACTGTACGCGTTGGGCATGGAAATGTTGTACAAGAAAATGTGGGAACGTTACTCGCGAGGTGAAAAGCCCGATCACGTAGCAGCGGTGGAGAAGAACGAGAGGGAACAATTAATGATCACGTCTTAAAGAGCTCTCGGGTCCGGGGATTTCCCGGTTTGCGTTTCAGCTTTAATTCCGTAAACAAGCATCTGTTTTCTGGCGACACTTTTAGCATTTAAAACAGATGAACCGAGGACGATGTTTCTCCCGCATAAATTCCGTACTCTCTGGTATTTACTGTTTTTTGTACGATAACTCATCGAGCTTAGACTTGTTCATAGGGAATCTTACGCATCGTGAAGTTCGGAGCGAAATTTACGCTGCAAAACCGAGTCATAATGAGAAATACTGTTTTCCTGTGTTGTATCACCTCACATTATTTATACATAACAACATAAATTCGTGAAAGAAGATCGACTGTACTTTAGATTTTTCGGTGAAGTTACCTATCGCACGATAGAGTGGGACTATTAGGGGTACGAGTAGTTCCTTGGCGATATGTTTTTTTTTTTGTATCTGGTGCACGAGCACGGATACAGCGACGAGGTTCGTATCACTAATTGTTTGTAACAAGCAGCTGCCCCGTTACTGTTTATCGATTGAAACGCGTGTTTCTGGTTCTTGAGCGTCCTTGACATGTGACTCATCGATGATCATAGACTTCTCGTGGTCGTTCTTCGTCGAGTTTCTGACATTTGCCGCTTCGGATACGATTGACTCGCGAAGGAAGGTGAATGAGAGGGGAAAAACAAGTCAGAGTAGGTTTACGATACGCATCAAGATGTTAATTATACTATAGCAGCCGCTGACAGCAATGAAATGCAAGTTGTATTATAATACGGTCGACTAATGATGATTATACGTGTACATATTAAGAGAAAGGTAATCGTTAGTTATAATAACTCTAGTTTGATAGCGACTATTGCGTAAGTTATAAGGAAAAAAAATATTGTGTGAGGTAGCGTAAACGCGTTGACTGTAGCAAACTTATCTGATGTACGTCTATAGAATAAAAAAATTGAAGGAAAGGAAAAACAGTGATTGAAGAATTCGAAAATTTGAAAAGAATGTGAATGGCGTAGGAGAATCCATCGAGGAATATCTGTTTGTGAGATTAGTATGGTGTTTTTGGTATGATGCCATCGAGTTCACACAGTGAAATACAGGTGTAATGCTTGGACGAACTTCATGCTTGAATTTTCTTTTTTATTTCACTCACACTCATGGGAATTATCAATTCCTTTCACGTACGAGTAGTTCCAGAAATTTTAGGCCAGTGGAGCCGACATGATTGAACTTAATGTACATGCGACCTCATACGCCCACCATACACGTGTTATCAAACATTTCACGATACTGATAACGGATAACGGTTTCATTATACGCACAAGTAGTGACTTTAAAGAATTTTCAGTTTTCTTCGAAGCAACAAAGTTACAGTCTAAAAGGAGTAAAATCCAACTTCGAATAGCGTGCTTAATTGTTTATAAAAAATCTATTAATATTCATATCGAAATCTAAAAAAAACTTGCTTAATTTCAAGGCAATATCAAAGTTTTGCCTTCAAATTTAACTTAAATTCTATCAACAAACATCAAGTACATTTTTACAAATTAAAATTTATCAAGGAAACATTCTTATAATTTATTTATAGAAATATTAAAGTTTCTGGCAAAATGTTTATTAAATCGTGTTCTTGTTTTGTACTTTGTTAGAACTTAAAATAATTACCTTTACTGTTGGTTTGATAGTTCTATTAGAGTTTGTATAAGCAGTTAACAGCTTTGTTTATGAATATGATTAATGATTGATTCTTTTCAGTCACTTATGTATGTGAAGTGAGGGAGAGTGACTGTTTACATAGGATATTTCAAAATATAAGAGCACTAACATGTAACCAATTTGTAGTAAACACGCATTGTTAAAGCTACCTTAAAAATTTATTACAAAATTTTGTGTGCCATGCTCTTTTTGAAGGTATTAAGGAAATCTTCATAAATTTAACCCATGTGTATACATTTATAACCATCTCGAAGTGTCCTGTAACTTCTTGTACATATTTGTATTTATTTATGATTTATTATTTACTTGGACTAATTTTACAGTTACTCTTCCCCCATGCCAAATAGTACTCAATAAGCTTCACCTTTCAATTTTCCTTAAACATAAAAAGTTATTAGGTAGTTTAATGTATAACACATTCAAATGTTTTATCAGATATGAACCTAGTAAACTTATAATTGGGAATACTCTATATATTGAATTCGTATTAAACAAATATTTACTAAAAAAGAGTTGTGTTGGATTGGATTTGTTTATGTTGCGTTGGATTTTGTTAAGTTCTCTTTTACTTGAATTGTTCATCATACATGAAACTAGTGACCTTATGATTGAGCACACCCGGTATTAGAAAAACGTTGACGAAAAGATCAAAAAGTCGGGAAGAATTTTCTTTCTAATGAATTCTAGTTCTACTTTGCATGCAAGTGTTTCGATCTTTCCACAGATATTTATGTATCGCTGACTTCATCGTAGTTGACAAGAACTTGCATACCAACAGACGATAAGAATCATCGACTATAAATAATTGCATGACGAACTCGCGGAAATCGCTTTTTCAATAGCTTCGACAAACGTGCAAGGTTCAAAAAACGAACCATACATCGTTACATTATTATTTTCATCAGAATCTTGAAGAAAAATTTGCAGGAAAACCGCGTGATTCATTGCCATGAGGCTTCACGAAGCGCACCATTTTAATAAAATCGAAATTTCACAAAAAGTAAATTTATGTTCAGAAACGGACAATACTGTAGAAATAAAATCATTATTGCAACCATAATGCATGGAAACCGGAAAGGAAGTTTAAAAACGTGCTAAAACTGGTAGGTCCTGAATGTGCAAGAATTGAGTCATTCTTAGAAACCTGCGATTTGAAAGAAAAAATGCAGGTACACGGAAGGAGTTGTGAAGAGATAGAGATGACGTCATTTGGTGGAATTCTAATTTCCGAAAATTTATGTTCAGATATGCACGATATCGCAAAAATGAGGTCATTCTTACAAACGTAGTGCACGGAAACCAGAAAGGAAGCTTAACCCTTTGACCGCGAGCTACCAGGAAACAACGCGAACGCTGCGTGCGGTCGAACTGCAGTAGTAAACAGTAAGCCATTGCACCGAACGCTCATGGGCGTCTTCAGTACACGGTGAGCGGCTTTGTCATGCGTCTATAGGAGGCGATAGCAGTCCTATGATCCAGAACGTGATAAAACTATGGTAGGTTTTGAATAGGCCCCTTCATGAAAATCCATTATATCTAATATGAAATTTTATAAAGATTAGCGCAAGAATTGGGTCATTCTTAAAAACCTGCGATTCAAAAGCAAAATAGAGGGATAAAAAGGGTGGACGGAAAGAGGTGTGGAGGGGATAGAGATGACGTCATTTGGTGGAATTGTAATTGCCGGTACTGCGCAGGCTAGAGCAATGGTTCTCGTGCTGATAGAGCACGGCACGCTGGCCCTTAGGCGCAGTATCGATTGCTCGTCACGGTTTCGGGGTGAAACTGTGAGGGTGAAACCGTGTGACGGTGAAACTGGGTCGAAAGCATCCTTTCCAACGGGATTTCTATCCTACGCTGAAAACCACCGAAACTCCATCCTCTATGCTAATTCCAGTCTTCAGCTACGTGTCACTCGTTCGTTCACTATCGGTGGACAAACTTTAGAGGCGTATGGTACTCTCAAAAAAGAAATAAGAAGTGTTTAATCGACTTGGGATCTACCTTTAACTCTTTGATTGTTACTGTAACTGATTTTAACTGTTTTATATGTTAGTACGGTCCATGCGGGAAACGCCCATAGGCGTTTAAGTAACGGGCTAAGTAAACTGACTTACTGATTTCCCGCACGTGACGTAAGGGGATCGTATGAAGATCGTGTGCGTGCTTAGGTGGTTCTAAAGTTTCATTTACATCTTTGAATAATACTTTACTTTTAGACGAATTCCGTACGTTCCGTGCGGATGCTCGGTGAGCCTATGCATTAAGTGAGTCACTCGGACGCCTATGGGCGTTCTCCGCACAGATCGTAAGAACATGTATTAGTGGTTATAAGCATCCGTATCACTTAAAAGATTACTTTGAGGGGTATGTTAATTAATCATTTTTTATTTCTTTTCGGAAGTCCTAAATGCTTCTAAAGTTTGGTATCATGTTCTGTGAACACCCTGTATACATTTTTAGATTCCGATATTTCTTACTGCGATGTAACTGAAGAAATGAACGTTTGACAAAATTATTTTTTACGATTTAAAGTTTTAACAAATATATTTTTTATTTCACTTTATGTACAAAATGTTAAATAGCAAGAGTGTTTAATGTCTAGCTGTTGTTGCATCGTAATTACAAAGAGCCTTCATTACGATGATTCTCATAAAAATCTTTATTCGCTCGCGTGAACTACTTTTGCATTTCTAACCTCGTTTCTGTTGACCTTTGACCGAATTCACTACGACCCATTTTAAGTTTCTTTCAAACCGGCAAAATTGAACATAACCTACTTCGCTTCCATCGAAATGTTTTGCAATTGATCGGGTTTAGTTAGGTACGGCCACTGAAGAAAGTATAGTGAACTTTTCGACAACACCCCAAAATGTGTTATGCGATAAGTTTATAAGTTATTTATCACGAAAGATCTTCTCATAAACTATGCAGCAAAAATGGCTTACATTTCATACCGTATCGATAACTAAATGAAAAAAATGCCGATATGAATTTCGATTTCAGCGTTATTTTTGTTTTTAAGTGTCGAAGTAATTTCAATTTTGAGTACATACTTGGTTGCAACAAACAAATGCTTTCTACTCTAACTCGATCTAAACATGTTTAACATTAAACTAATACAGATTACATGAATAATAATATACAAGTAACCTCATATTTCAGTTTTCATAAATTACACAGTCGTATCCGACAAATACCGGTATTCTGCGTTTTCGAGGAAGTTCGTGGTGGAAACAAAGTATGATCATAGTTGTATCGGACCAGTACGGTGAAATCATAAGGAATTCTCGAATACCAGTGTGACATAATATCAGCACTTTCATCTCTGCGAAACTAAAAATCATTCATAATATTAAAATCTAATTGAAGATTTATTCATGTACGTTTATACTGTATTCATGAATCTTTGTACATTGCTATCATCTAAATTATAATAATTATTCACCGGGGAAGTAGACAGGTTAAACAAATTGTCTCGCGCGATAACTGCCGCTGAAAACATCTCAAATGAAAAGGTCAAAAAAACTTTTAATCAGTATGAGCGTGGCTAACGCCTGAACCACGGAAAACTAAATATGTAAAAATTTACAGTTTTTGGAGCGTTTTTCTGAGTTTTTAATTCCAGATGGTTTCAGCCACCTGTCTACTTTCCCAGTGAATAATTACTATACTTTGGATGATAACAACATACGAGAATTCATGAATGCAGCATAAACGTACACGAATAATTCTGCAAAGTTTCATAAAGGTACGTTGTTTAGTTTTTTCCAAAAAAAATTGCCAAAATCTATCTTCAAAAGAGGCCGGGGAAGTATACCCCCTTAAATTGGGTCTGTAGGGTTAAGTTCGAGCAGTGTTGCAACTTCGTGCGAGCTGAATCGGTAGTTGCTGGCCACCGGTTGGGGTGGTTTGCGTTTCGAGCTTCAATAGTAAGTAGAGGGAGGGTAGAGGGTGGAGGTGGAGGGAGAAATCCTTGACATAAATAATCAGTAGTGGAGCACCGCGGCGCTGCCCCTGTAGCCATGGTAACAGCATCGATCGAGGCCTACTACGAAGTCGAAACCAGCTACCCTCCATGCTTCTTTCCCTCTCCTTCGCCCCTCTGCCCCTTCTTTTTTCGCGTTTCTTCTATTCGCCTCCTTTCCCGCTCCCTCCCCTCTCCGCCCCTAATCCCACCGTTTCGCTTCACTCTAGTTCCACGCTCTTCCTGCTTCGCAAAAGCCTTGCAAAAGTTTTTTTTCCCTTACCCTCTTCTCGTTTCTCGTCGGAACTCTCCTCTCCCCTCTGGATGCATTTTCTCCAATTTCCCTGTGCTCCACTTTCCCGGAACCTCTTCGACCTAACCCCTTTTTCTCCCCACCCTCGTCCATCTTGGTTGCCGTGCCGCTCGTTTCTGCGGCAGTTTTGCACCCGGTCCTAATGTATTTCGTACAAAACGTTCATACTTTTAGCCAGTAAGCGTTCCACCGATAAAATGTGGTCCAATTATTCGTTCTCCGATTTTACAGCACATATTAATTAACCATTGTTGTTTATGTTTAATCTCTCGTAGATAATGAGGATCTTCAAGGACTGCAAATCAGTGGTCCAGATCAAGGCTTTTTTCTGTGGAAACAGAAAATCAAAATTCGGAAAAATAATGCATAAATAGTACGTCTAAGTTTGGATGTGTAAAGTTTTGAAATTGTTCTTAAATAAAGGTAAAGTGAAAATAGTGACATTCAACTGCACACGCAAGGGGCGTTTTTGATCATGAAATAACCCGGTTAACAGGTTAACATTTCCACGAGTAGTCAAAGTTGCCTCATCAGGGAATAGTATCCAATAGTATCTGTGCTCCACTTTCCTGGAACCTCTCCGACCTAACCCCTTTTTCTCCCACCCTCGTCCATCTTGGCCGCCGTGCCACTCGTTCCTGCGGTACTTTCGTACCGGGCTCTTTCGATTCGAATTTGTTTTCTGGCGTATCGAATAATAGAGTGAGACGTCGATTATCTGAGATAGTATGGAGGCAGGAAGTTTTTTGATAAATGTATTTTCGGATGATCGTGTCGTGAGACCTAAATGGGAGGGCTGTTGTGATGGAGTAGGGAAGGTCATTAGCAGACTGCGGGTGTTTATGCGATTTATCATCTTCATGTACTCGAAATATGTACATGCATTCATACTTTTTGAAAACATGTACAAAAGTAAATTTTTTAAGCATATGAGACACAAGATACAGTTATGCCAAAATTTAATTGTTTCGACTATATTAACGCTTTGACTGACATGTCACCCATATGTGGAAACTTATGATTACATCTAATTCAATGAGTAAAATGCTATGTAAATTGTCACTATTATAGATTAGAACAGGTATAATTATGAGTTGTAATCATTTTGTGTCATAGTCCACAAAATCTGTCGCTCTTGCTAATAACAGTTGGTAGTCAACGTGTTGATCTGTCTGAACGTGGCCGCGGCTCATATCAGAATGAACAAACACCCTGTGCACTGAATTCTGAACACGTAAAATCACCAAAAAAATTGGAACCTGAGTTTACGAACGGAAAGGACTGAAAGGGAAAAATGTTAGGTGCTTGTTCGACGAAAAATTGCTCGCAGTCGCGAAAGGTAGTCTCATGTGTCGACGGTATCGATTTCAGCACGTCGATCCGCTCGACTTTTTTGCTCCGTTTCCGCGGAGGTTGCAACATTCGCGAAAAGCGTCGCACGCGCGTGCCTTTGATTTTTTGCTTCGCTCTGCGCTCAGACGGTACGGCCGGTTATATCGTCCTGCCGGCGTAACGCGAACAGCTCCGGCTCTTCTTTTCCATTTGCTTCACGTTTTCTTTGTTTCTCGTCGCCGTTACGCAACGCCTCGATCGAAATCGAATCGCTTTGCGAACGACGCACGAGCCTCGCCTCGCCTCGTCTCGTCGCGAGAACGTGCAATTTGCGACGGGAATGGCCCGGTTGACCCTTTGAGGACGATGGACGCATACAGGGTGTCCAACTTGGCCCGCGTGGTCCGCAAGTCATCCTAAACAGAAATGTCATATACACTGCAGGTCTATAGATCTGTTTCGTTTCGTTAGTCAATTATACCGAAAAGAATACATCATTGTATAACTCTTCGGTTTAATATTCTAATGTGATCAATGCAGACTAAACACAAAAACCTATATTTTATTTTAAAAGCCTGATGACAACATGACAATCGTTTTCAAGCACATTCTATGCTTATGTTGACAAGCATTACTACTTTTACTGTTGTACACGTGGTACTGTGTGAACAAAAGTGTCATGTTGCGTGCTCGTTGAATTCGGCTCAATGTTCTACATAATATGACTGGAAGAAGTTATATGGTTCCATTTAAAAGACTCAAGGTGACCGTGGGTTTACTAAGGAAAAAAGTATTTTCGACATAAATTTTATTGTTATATGCTGTCCACTCAACATATAAATTTTGGTTAACAACTGTTTTTTATTACATTGTTGCAAATGGATGAAAAATCGTGCGAAACGTTAGACTGAGCACCCTGTATATCAACCCTTTGTGATCCGAGGTATTTTCGTTGTTTCGTTCCAGACGGACGATACAAGTTCGCCTTTTAGACTGTATCGTGTAGCTTGCGTTTGTTTCAATATTTAAACATAATCTAAATGATACAGCAACATATTTATAGTAATATATTTTTATGATGTAGAGGATTAATGTATAAGAAATGCTCGTTTTAGGTTTTTTGGGACGAAATGTGATGTAGAATGAGACTCGAAATAGTACTGCAAAGGGTTGAGAATACTTAGAGCGAAGCAATAATTTGAACGGATTTACTTTATTCTACTCTTGATTTTATATCAAATTTACAGGTTATGTTCACATTGTCGACCTTCGATGTGTTGACAGAATATCAGTCTTTTACATAATGAATTTTGCCATTGTATTTGAGATATGATAGGTTTAATATGATGGCTACGTCATGAACTTTATATGTTAGAGTTCTTCATGTGTTTGTGGCTTTTCGTGAGCACAATGCCAAAATTCTTTCTTAAAATGCGTTCAAATTAATATATTATTTTTTATATAATTGATTAACGAAATGAAACAGGCCTATAGTGTATAGGACATTTTTCGTTCAGGATGACCTGCTGAATACGTTTGTTGAATACTTCACCGAACACTCTGTATATGCTTCCAAAAAATCGTTCACGGTGTGCTACAGATAACCGTACTGCATATTTTGCAGTTTTGGGTACTAAAACAATTGAACGGAATCTGCGGAAAATTTCAGCAGAAGGCGCACGCTTTTCCTAACATTTTCAGGGCTCAGAGTTAAAAAAGTGCGATCGAAAGTAAAAAAGGAGCCATCAACCGAAAATCGACACTTTTAACTAAATCATCAGTAATGGTTAACTAAATCATGGTAAATTTTTACGAAAATTAGTTTTGGATTTGTAATAGTTTTTATGAAAAATAGTGTATTGCAGTGGCGTACTATGTACGACATTTTCTACTTTACTCAGTCCGTAAACTACGTCATGGGGAATACTACAGGCGTTGTTATTAAGTCGGAAAAAATTCACAGAAGGTTCTCTCATGAATTTCATGTGCATTTATGAATTTCAAATTGTTGTGTTTTAATGATCACGTAGATGAGGGTCTTTAGAGCGAGGAACTAGACCGCTCGGAGTCTGCAATTAACAGGAACACCTAGCTCTCCTTACAGATGCTGAATTCTCGTTCATCAAGGTCAAGTGAAGCGACACATTAGAAACGACATATTATAGAAAATAATAATAAGAATAATAACACGTTGAGAATACGAAAGAGATTAATGAATATAAAAGATGAAATGAGTACATGAGGCCAGTCAACATTGAGCTGTCATGAACCTAATCTAAAACGCGATATTACATACTTAACCTAATTAGTTACCATTAAAACATGCCTTAATTCTATGAATAATATGAACAATTACACGCTGAATAATTCAATAAAAGAACCGTGATCCTGAACTTTCAAAATGTATCAGTCAAAATGTTTAAACAATTTCAGACAAATTAAAATTGTTACAAAATTTCATTGAAACCAAAGATGGTATCCTGATCATTTAGCGTGGAATCGCTTGTATTATTATAATACTATACTATTTGCTATTCTATCGCTAAATTGTTGGCGGCGATATCAAGGCGCGTTCGCAATCTTTCGCGACTCGTTAAGTAAGTTCCGTTTCCTTGGAGTTGGTGTAAAACTCCTTTTAGACGTAACGAGGCGCACCGGTGCACCGGTGACCCTGATTGACGAAAGAGTTCCCAGAAAGCCAGCAGGCCTGCGATGCCATCGCTTTTATCTATTTTTATCTATCGCCGTGCTTCTCGGAACTTCACATTCGACGCTGCACGGCGAAACGGCGACCACGCGAATATTCTTCCACCGTGAACGTTCTGCGTGCAGTCCGACAACTTAGTCTTGCGACACGGAGGCGTGACATAAGGACGCCCGCTACAATGACAACGGATTAACACATTCTCGCTGCTGAATAATAGTTTCTTTTTTTCACGTCAGTTTAACCTGTATAAATAGATCAAAGTTCAAAAACATTATTTCATTTGTTTAAAGTATATTTATTTAGTCGCCGATAAAATTAAAAAAAACTCAGAAATCTAAGGTGAATAATGTACACATAACCTTTAGGCAATCCTATATTCGCAATTCACACATCATCAGACACGTAAGTTATACTGGAAGCAATATGGTAACCATAAAATATTGAATTTCAATAAGTTCGTAATTTCGAAAAACACCGTGAGTTTAATTTTCAAATTTTATGTTATTACGCGTCCTATTCCGGGCACGATAGGAGTTGAGGTTAAGTGATGTTTCTGTGTTCGGCGTCCAGTACCCAGCACAGTTTAAACCGTTCGGTTGGGAATGTGTTAGTAACTCGCGCCTTCAGGTCTCAAGACTAAGTTACCGGACAGTAGCGAGGGAAATTCGACGTGATCAATGAAATCGCGAACCCATCCGTTTCCATAGTTGTCGATGATATATACGCATTCGACCAGATACGAGCCTTCCTCAATAAATTAACCGTATAGCTATTAATCGTCGATACTACGGACCCGATAAAACCGTCCGGAACGATAAATCACATTGTTTCAGACGTCCAGATGTTCTTCGGTTATCGTTCTTCATTTCGAACCGCGGTGCAATCCAAGATTACGTACAGGATGCTACTTTTCGTTCGAGCCGCTAAAATTCCGGAAAACTCGTATTACTGGAGATAGTAGATTCGAAGAAATAAATCATGGCCAATGAACTCCCCATCACAGCCACTACGGCGCTGCCCGTGAGGTTCGTAAAACGACTGAGAAACTACCATTGGGATTTTCACGTTCTCCTAACCAACAAGCTCTAATATATTTTACACATTTACTGTCTATGGATACATGTGTGGCTTAGAACAATTTAAAAGAAAAGGAAATTAACGTCCGCTACGCTTCTGCTTACACAAAAACCATTATCAACATTAACCTTCACGACCAACACTTCTCTGTATTATTTCAAACAGCAGAAATTCCATGTACAGACTAAAATGGGTTATTTATAATAATTTGAATACATTAGTATGATCTGAAAATTAACATGAACAATTCCAAAAACTCTTATAGGATTTATGTAAGAATAATTGTGAACCACAAGTGCGTATGTTGGAGGTTAGCTTGAGAACTATACCTAAAACAGAAGACTTATGATTATCAATGTCGTTATCTATCCACCACTTGCTAATTTGCTGAAAACAGGAAGGTATTGGAAGAATGTCACATGTATTTCAGCTTTTTGGAAAACTAAAACACCAGTTACGTGAAGATTCAACCAGGATTAAACCACGTTATCGTGAAGATTTTACCTTGTACATCCATAGCCTATAGTTATAATAAATACACTTCGTCAACCATAGTTTCCTACATCAAGGCTGCGTAACTCATTCTGTTTCGAAGCGGCTCCAAGACATTAATTTATCGTTAATGCTACACGAATTGGGACCGTTCTATGAGAGCACCAGCGAAGAGCCAACCGTAAGCTCGTCGGCGCTCAACAATCATACAAGGAACAATTCTTCACTAAAGTCAATAAACTACATCTTCCTTTATGAGTGGTCGAGAGGTTCATCAGAATAGAAAAAAAATGTACACATTTTGCAGAAGGATTTTGAGTAGCTCCACACGCCACGTCAACACTAAACTCTCCGACCGCAAATGCATCAATTTCGTACTCTCCTCGAATTTCGAGCATCTTGCACGACCACCATCGTCCTGTCATACTTCCTTTCAGGCCTTGCCTTGCAGATTCACCCGTGTTGGTGAGTACTACTGCCATAGAGCGATCATGCGCGCTCTTCCAGCATCGTCGTAGCTCGTACCCTCCCGCTAGTTGCGTAACGCTGCAGAGTCATGCGATGCTATAGCTCAGCGACGACGAGTAGGAGGCTAGCACAAAGGAAACGACACGACAGAGACAGAGGAAGACGAATGAGAGATGAGAGGGGATCAGAGAGGAAGGAGAAGATAGTGGCTGCTCGAGGGACGAAGAAGAGTGCAGAGAAGAGGCGGTTCAGCCTTGAAACTCGACTTCGTCACGAGTTCCGTGCACGAACCACCATAGAATCCCATAGAATCCTCTTCTCCCATATACACGGTCCCGTTACGTGTTCGTGAATCCATCCAGTTCGCTATCATACCATACCCATCTATAGTTGCTTCGTTTTTCATTCTACTCTTCAGACTCACCGTCTTTAAGGATACTAACCTATCTTACGAGCGGTGGTCACGGTACGGGAAAATGGTTTTTGGATGAAATTCGGCTACAGATTTAGGTACCGATGGGTATACGAAAACTCTGGAATATTGGACGCCAACGTGTGGTCGTTGATATAAAAGAGGGATTTAAATAACTTTAGACTTAAATAAATAGTAGGTCTTGACGAAACAGATAAAAGACGCGATGTTGATGTGGTATCAACATTTTACTAAAGTAATTACTTTTTTATAAAATTTTATAATATTTCTTTACAGAGTAATCAGTGATTATTTGTCCTATATAATAAGTATCATGCACTTTTTTCGAATTGCCATAATTCGAATGTAATTTTCCTGGCTGAAGTACCGCTGTTAGTATAGTGAATAGTAGTGCGCGATAATAGAATCGAGCGTGCACGTGGTAGTGTTGCAGTTACTCGGAATCATAGTATTAATTTATGACCGCAGATCGGTAAACGTAATCGCACGCGGTTCCAAGGTACGCCTCGCGAGCTATACCGCTATGCAACTGCAACTTCCTTTGAGCGTGGTCTTCAACGAGTACCGAAGTTTCCTTCGATCCACGGTCAGGTTTTTCCTTTCACGTTCTCGGTGAGTCATGCTTCTCCATGATTTCGCAACTTCGTTTTCCTCTTTTCAAGGTAACCGTACAGTTGGATAAGCAGAAATTTCCAGCGAATGAAAGCTGAACTTCCTTCAACGATCGTACGAACGTTATCACGAAACTGCAGATGTTTATGCAAATATACATCGCTAGAGTTCAATGTTTCCTTCGTTAATGCAGTTAAACAAATAAAACTTGAGCATGCCTGTATTTGCTCATTGTAATGTTTAAAATATGTAATTTTTATTTTGCTAAGTTATTGAATGTCCATCATTCACCAATTTGGAGCTTGTTAGGTGACCTAATTAGTGTCCTCGCTACTTAGCGTTCCATATATTATTCTTCATTGTCGATCATTAGTACTTAAGAAATAGTTTAGAGTCGTTTTCGTCTCCTATCATTTCCTTTGGTTACTGTAACCGCAGCGAGATACGTGGTCGGCAGTCATAAACCGCTAATCAGTCTAGTTAACTCCTCTTCCGTGATAAATGCTCGCACGGTGAAGTTTGCGATAGTACTAGATCAACACATTTTTATCGGAATTCATTATCTCGTTATTTTCTAAAATATATCTCACTTTAAAATTACTAAAATTAACCTCAATTGTGTTTTATAGGCCGCATTAATCAACACACGTGCCATAGAAATGATTGCACAGTTTTCATGGAAACTAGACCTAAAGATTTGCGTCGAACAGACACATTATGTACCTAAAACAATGAGCAACGAAACAACAATGAAAATCACACTCTGAAGGCACAAAGAGCGAAACAATGTTCGAGAGTTAGTGGAACACTACAAAATTCCCTAGGACCGTACTTTTAGGACTAACATTTCTTCCTAAATACGACGGTACACTCATAGGCGTGCACGCGCCATACTCGGGATTCTTACGTAAGAACGAGATTGACTTAGCGAGATTTCGTTTTTTTCATATCGAACAACGTCGACCAACGCTATCCTAACGTCTTACGCAAGACAGATAATTCTTGAAATTCACCGTATACTCCCATTCTCAACACGAACACTACACTGATGCAGCAATACGCTCTACAATTATTCCGACGTTGTCTGGCGCATGTGACATGGAATTACAATCTTTCTTTTCTCGATGAATTACCGTCGAGCACTTTCGACCGAGATTCCAGATGTATGAGAATTCGAGAATCAGGGTTTGAACGACGTGAGCCACTTGACGGAAACCTTACTATAAATTAGGAAAGAGCCTAGCGTTTATGGTCCAGAATTCTTTGGCCAGAGGACTCTTCGTAAAGGAGATACAGTCTTCTCAAGGGTATCACAGTGACCGTTACTATAGAATGAATACCAATTCCTTGAATTTAAGTTTGGCATTGATCCTATATTTTATGTTGCAAGTACGACGTTCTAAGTTTGTGTCATTTTGTGAATAAACTATTATGTATACATTTGGCTGACATCGGTATTCATCTCATTCCAATTTCGTTATAAGCTAGAGTCTCATGTATTCCCGCGAGGTGCATATCCAACTACATAACAACGTTCAGCTTTACGAACGCTAAATTATCCCTAGACCTAAATGTCGTTTAGCAACGAGGCGGATTTTCACGGAATAAGCATTTTTAGCGGTAATGGTAATGGGTGGTAGGGATAACGAAGCAGCGCGCATTTAATGTCGGGTAGTAGGATCGGAAAACCGAAAAGTGGAATAATTACGGGGAGTAGGCAGCGAGAGTAATTCGTTCTCATCGGTGCTCGTTAAAAGGAGACGGAGCGAGAGGGAGGGACGGACAGAGATACGAAGGCCGCTGCTGCCCTCTAAAATTAACGATGATCACGCTGGAAGAGGGAGAGAGAGAGGAAAAGAGAAGGAGACAGAGAACGAGAGAGTCAGTAGGGCGAAAGTCCGCTTCCTCTCGAAGGGTCCGCGAATCGTGCTTCCGTGTAGCGGTCGGCTTCCACGTCGAACGCTCGTTACGCTGCGTGGAAATGTCTGCGCACCTGCGATCGTGACACGTACCACGTGACCGTTGCGTGCGATTGTCAACGCGCTCGATACCGAGCCTGAAGCCTAGTTTACGTTGGTAGAGTAAAGAGGATAGTATAGTAGCGCAAGTACAGTACAGTCTCGATTATCCAAATCTCGTGTGACCGAGGTTCCGTGTTATCCGAGGTGTTTTGAACCTTACATTGTATAGCGGCATTAACTGTAAACAAAACACCAGCACTGATGTTTTTTTTTCTCGAAAGTTTAACACAAACAGCTCAAAGGTGGGGTTAACTATCGTTGAAGCAGTTAATTAACTCTGACTGCGGCGCATTCCCAATAAAAACCATCGTTGTGTGCGGGATAATATCCGAGCAACAACGGTTCATTCCTTTTATCATATTTTGTTCTTTTGTCTCCATAAAACGTATCATTCATGACTTATTTTTACCTTCTGATTTTTTTTGTTTATTATTCGCCTTTGTTCGAACACAGCTTTAGATTTTTCTAAATTATTCGAGACTGTCAACGAGTACTCAAAGTCATTATAGTGGCCGTTCGCACGTAGGAAGTTACTTTTCCAGGGTGTATGTATAAGCGTTCCACAGCCGAACTTTTGGTCCAGTCCTAAATCAACCTAAATACATGCACAGTGTTACGACAACAAAATGACGGTTTTATTGCATGATTTATGAACTCCGACGACCTTTTCGTATCATCCGAGGTAGCCTTGGTCCACATTACTTCGGAGAATCGAGACTGTACTGTAACTTGCCTACATACTCTACTATCCCATTTTTTTTATTTATGACAGTTTCATTGAAAATAGCACAGTACACGGGATAGTACAAAAGTGAACACGGTACAATGAACACCAATCGGCTATCCGATCACACGTAATATTTTGTCCGATAACTATAGTATAGCAAACATGTTTCCATAAGACTAGTAGGCGTTACAGCGCGTAGTAAGCTAAAAAAAAATGCAGTGGTGGGAGAAGGCCAGTGGTAGAGTTATTATACCATAGTGCTACCCCGCTATGCTGTCCCAACTACCAGCTTTGGTACTTTACCAACCACCAGTCCGATCGTTTACATGAGTACAGTAAACGGATTTATGCTACATGCTTTAGTTACTCTATCATTTACTCTATCATTGTATACCAGGCCTAAAGCTACCGTAAAACGAACAGCTATGGTATACTGTACGACAAGTTAGTCCTGAGACTCGAAGGCGGAGTTCATTAACTCCTTGCTTTATAACAACAGTCACACTCGTGATGAAAATTTCGCTTTATACGTTAGAAAACCACAAGCAGTCTTACACTAATGTACAAGAATTAAATTAACAAGATCTCCTTTGGTTCTCAAAGGGTTGTTAAAGGAAAATTGTATGTTTTAATGTGTATTCTTCATTTATTAGAGCATTAAGACATTTAAACAGTTAACTGTAGCGCACACGGCAATTAATAAAATCGTATTGCAAGAGTTTAAGCTGTGGCAAATGTTTGCTGTGGAGAATCCATTCTCTGGATGATTTTTTAGCAGGCGTGAAACTGAAGAATATTATTTAGCATTCGCCGGTAAATCGCTGGTAATAAAGTTGCGACGACGCTCATTTTGATATTTTGAAGTTTACCCTTTTTGAAACGCTTATCTTTTACAAATAATAATTCATTCAGTCGATGAGAAGAACTTAAAGGTAATTAAATAGTAAAGAATTCTAGAAAAAGTAAAGAGTTAAACATTGTTCATATACAATGTCGTTGCAAGGTGTACTATCGGGACCTCCAGACCCAACATAAGAGGAATCGTGGAAATAAGGATGTCAGCGGACTGACGGTGGCGTAGTGGGTAAGGTGGCTGGCTACCAACGCAGAGGAACTGGGTTCGAGTCCCGGTACCGCGGTCCTGTATGCCACGCCTTCAGGTCCCAAGATCAAGTTGCCGAACACTACACACGTCACATACACTATACTCTATGAGTTTCCAGATTTCACAGATTCGTATTCCAAAGTCTATCTTATTGGGCGTGCTAAATGTAAACGGCCCCATTACAATTTCCTAACAGTCTACCAACTTAGCAACAACTTCAGCTCTTAAAGGTTGCCACTTGGGAAATTCATCCCTAGCGACCATTCAGCAATTTCTCTAACTTAAGAGTAGTTATAACCATAGAAATAAATTTAAATTAATTTCACCCACGGTGGCTGTAATGTGTGATCTCACTCGATAATAGTCGTTAAAAGCTAATTAGGGCCTAAGGACGCTCGGATAGTAACGGTACTGTGGGAGGGAGTGCATAGTGTTCTGCTACTTCATTTGATAATTTATTAATAACATAACGATTTTCGAACTGAACACCCCTCAACTCTATCGACCGTCGCTTCACGAATTCTCTCTGTCATAATTTCAATAACCACGTTCGCCAACAATGACGTCACGCGACGTCTTCAGTGCAGATAAACCGGGTTGCAGAGCTTAGATTCGGTTACGCGAATCGATTTCTGTTCAAATATAAAAAAATTAAGGACACTTCCGGTGCGACGGTAGGTGGATCATTCGACTGTGATTGTTGATTCTGTTTGCGATTCGTGGTAAGATGGCGATAAAATAGCCTGGTCCATCGGCGGAAAAACCATGTGGCGATTAGGCTGGCGCTGCTTGACGGTCGTTCGACCTAGTTCGTAAAATAACGCGGCGGTAGGCGTACTTACCGAAATGTGGGACAACCATGTTCATGCGCAGGAAGCGGCGCAATTATGGATATGCGCGCGCGCGCGTGTCATTTTAACCTATAACTCCTCGTCACGGAGAAACACGGATCTGTGTTACTCGCATACTCTCCAAGTCGCTTCAAGTTGCTTGACCCGTTAACTGTCAAAAACTAGCTAACCTGTCATTTGGAAAAGATGGACGAGTTGACTCGTCACCACGTATTTGCCTTTCAAACAAATATCCTGTTAATCTGTGTTAGAGTACAGTGTCCTTTGACATTTTGTCGTCGGGCATTTGATGAATTGACCTGTGTCAAGTGTGATCAATTTTGTCGCTTTTTGCTGAAAAAAGTAGATTCTTGCTAGATTTGATATCTAGGATTTTTATTATATACGAGGTTCTTTTCTCGATATCAAACCTAACATAGATTTGGTTTTAGTATTAAATCTCTCTTTCGTCTGCATTTTGTTTAACATAATATTATCCCCTGAAACGTTGGTTGTGTTGGTAATCCCACAGCATTACAGTCAGATCCCTCTGTATCCCCACCGGTACCCTTATTCTAACTCTCGCTAGATTTTCAGGTTTCAAGTTTAAGTTGTCGGACTATACCGTACCGAGATTTCGCATTTTGGTATAAATCCCATTTAAACCCCTACTTTTCAAGCTGATCACCCAATCCCTTAAGGCCCTGTCACACGAACACGGACGTCCGAGTGAATCCAGTAAATTCTCATGTCCGTTTCGTGGATGCTTTGGCCCAGTTTGCATCAGCTATGAAAACCAAGGATTGCGGCGAGGGGGAGAGGGGGAGGGAGAGAGACAGAGTGAGAGAGTAAGAAAGAAAGGGGAGGGGATACGATATATCTGTGTCACAGAGTATGCGCAGTGCATCGAATCTAGCGTGAACCAACGACGGTGTTCTTGGCCCGCTTGCGGATCGCGAGAATCCGCGGAATGCTCTGCCACCGAAATACCATCCATCAATTCTCGACGATGCTCGTCACCGTCTCGATCGTGTTCGAGCCGAGAAAAAGAGGGGATGGACGACACGAGGAAGCATGCAGCCTTGGCAATACGCGATATAAATCGTCTCCTCCGCGTCTCAGCCTGTTCGTTGATCAATAAATAACCCGGAGAGTCGTCGACGACTGCTGGCCGACGAACGCAATATCTGAGACTCGCGACTGAAACGTAGACGGCGTCAGCCATTCCGGTGCCGCGGGAACCTTGAAGGATTCCGGTATCGGGAGTCCCGGTACGGTGAACCCGATTTAG
This sequence comes from Macropis europaea, assembly GCA_916610135.2. Taxonomy (NCBI): domain Eukaryota; kingdom Metazoa; phylum Arthropoda; class Insecta; order Hymenoptera; family Melittidae; genus Macropis; species Macropis europaea. The sequence continues at coordinate 2,002,113 of OU744345.1, read as the reverse complement.
CTCTATCTCGTTTTTTGTATTCATTCTTTCTTCTTCTTCTTCTTCTTCTTCTTCTTCTTCTTCTTCTTCTTCTTCTTCTTCTTCTTCTTCTTTGTAGGAGTCTTCAGTGTCCATTTGTGTGATAAGGTGGGAGACAGTTTCAGATTGGGTTTGGAACACTAATGTATCAATAGAAACAGAGAAGCATCGAAGACGGTCAACCATAAGAGGTGCTGACCGTGGCCACTGTAGCTTAACTTCGGTGTTCGAATGAGAGCCGGTGTTCGTTTTAGAATTCGTTTATTACCATTTACTCTTTAGCAAAATAACTACTTGTTTCGCGCAAATAAACAAAGCAATGAGCTATCAAAAGAATGTAGATTAAACTTAATGGCCTGCATACAGTCATACATCTCTTGGTACATGGGAAGCCGTTAACTTTTGTACGGATTGTGTGGATGGAAGGTTTTGTCCTGCTATGTACCACATTCAGTTTTTGTCGAGTTTCTGAATGAATTTTAACCCTTGCGCTATCGACATTTGACAAAGGCGATCACCGTGTACTGTCAACGCCTATAGGCGATCGATAAAACGGCACACTGTGCGCTGCTGCAATCAAGCCGCACACAGCGACCGCCACGTTTTCAAGTAGCCAGCAGAGGGTTCAATAAAAATGTAAAAAATATGTTTCTATTTAAAAGCAGATTCTTTACGCATTCTACTGTTAAAATCATAATAATAACCCACTTGGCTTGGTACCTTACGATTATATTCATGACTTAGCAGACTTGTTGCAAAGATTTAAATGTTACATCACTCTTTCAATGAGAACTTTAATATAATGCTAGCTGCATGTTTTTCTCATTGCACAAACTATCACATCAAATACTACACTCATCTATCCTTTAACAGCTCCATAATTAGTCCCACATCTGCGCAATCATCCAGTACAAGTACCTTCCTAACACTCGGCTAACTCTATTCATCCAGAATTTCTATTCTGACGAAAAGTGAACGCCTATTGACGCGTTTAGGCGTTTGATCGTAGAATAGGATCTCCAAGGGCATCCATGGGAACCCCAAAGCTATAGTTTAAGCTGAGGCTGGTTGGCCTTCCGCAAACGGCGTCCAGCGTAGTTCCTGGTCCAAGCGAATCCTTCTCCGGTGAAATCTGTCTTTCTCTGTTTCACCGACGATAACTCGGTCTCTAGCGGAGCGCTTACGTAAGAAAGACGTACCTACCTACCTACCAACCCACCTTCTGGCTATTCAAGGGATCAAGGCAAACCGGTAGGCAGGCCAGAGAGCAGGCAAACTAGGATGCAGGTAGGTAAGTGGGTAGGTGGGCGCATGTCGGTCGCGCATGCCCTCGGATAAACCTGCCAAATGGTTAGACCAGCCTGCAACAACGGAAATATCCTTGCTCCTCCTCCCTCCACCTCTGTCCTGCCATCTTTCCTGTTCCTGCTCCTCCCAACGAATCTGCTGGGAATCCGCTCGAGAATCGCATGGCCGTTGAAAGAGATACGAGCGCTTTATTTTGAATGTGGTGGAAGTCCGGAGAAAATGAGTTAACACGATGACTGCCACAGCGAAAACAGTCGCTCCCAGTCGGACAGAATATAAATTGCTGTTTTTAATATAAATCGGAAGGGAAAAAATTGTTGAAGTATTCTATCGTACATATGCATTCTTATATTAATTTTACAATAACAAATTCGCTGAAAATGTTGTCAAAGTAATAGTTATTTAGCTAAAACAAATTTGAGGCGACAGCCACCGGAGACTCTCATAGCAATCAATGTGAGTAACTCAGAACTCGTTGTGCGTAGCAGCTGTTACCTATTCAGATGGCTTGACAATTTTTTAGTTGGCATACAATTCAACGATACTAATCGATTGTAATAGACTTAAAATGAATCGTTTTAACAGTATAGAAATTTATTGAATGAACTCGCTGTTCATGAACTGTTAAAGCAGTGGTACAAGACACCAAAATTACTGTTCAACGAATCGAGCATTAAAAATATATGCAATTGTTGAATGACTTACACTAAGAAGTCGCATTTAAAACGAGATTACTTATGGAATCACTTGATACATTACACGTAAAAGATTTCGAGTGCAAAGGGTTAACTGTAACAAACCGGGCCGTGAAGGCCACAAAACTCTCAATACAGGCGAAGTTTTTCGGGTTATACTGTCGTTACGCCGAAGCTGGTGACGCTGAGAGGTTCATTGAGGGGATAATGAAGTGTGACGTAAGCTCGCTAGGAAAACGACTGCTGTTTCGAGGTTAGGATGACGTTGCGCACAAGCTGAATGCAATTCAGACTTAATGAGCCGTTTTCTTTTTGTTGCTTGGCAGCGTTGGATTTCGTGAATTTCAGCCGAGCGGTTTGTTCAAGCTTCCCGTCTCGATGCGACCTTGAACGTGTCTTCGCCGCATCGACGCGGCGGAATGAGAAAAAGAACAGAAGCTCAATCGAATCTTGCAGGTGCATCGTCGATTCAGTCGCAGGAAGTTGGTAATTATCAAACAATACGATAATTTCCTCCGCCACTTTGCTTCCCTTTGTTTTCATTCTTGAGCTTGTTGTTAGCAAAGAGGCGTCTAGCCGCCTCCCAATGTCCGAGAAGTAAAAAAAAGATGGCCGAGGTCACGGATATAATAGGATAGAGATGTGGTATGATGTAATGGCGAGCAGGGGGGTTGTTCGTTACGCGATGGGAAACTTTTTGATGACTGAATCGACCCGACGCGCCGCAGAATCGCTCATCCAACCCACACCTAGCGGTATCATTTCGTCTTCGGTGAATCAGAATTATAATTTCGATTTAAATCCTGTGACATTCAAACTTGAATTAAGCGGCTCCGTGAATGAGATTGATTAGCGTCCATGAGGCACCGTGGTGATCAGATTATCGAGCAATGAATTGTCGTGTGATCGACCACCTTGGTATCCTTTCTCTCTTCACCGTCACGTGGCTGCGTTTTCCGGTTTTCCTGTTCTGATCCATTATCCCGCTGATTATTCTAACATTTGGTTCCTTGTCCATAGAATCAATTTTTGCCCTTTGACCCATTATTAATCAAATTGCTTATTTTAACTAATTCAAATAAAAAGAAACTGAATTCAAAAAAACACTTTGATCTGCGGATTTCTACATCCTAAATCTACAAATAAGTTACAGTTTATGCTCTTGTATTTAGTTTTCTACGACTGTAAGGTGGATGATTGCTTAAAATAACAAATGTCTGCAAGTTCTGATTTTAATTCCACCACTAATAGCACTGTCATGTAAGGCCAGTCCCAATCGATACAATAGGATGTGACACGAAAATAGTAATGGGGCTCGAGTACCCCAAATCCGGGTGATACAAAAATACATTGGATGAATTGTCTATTCTATACCTGTGTCTGTGATAAAACATATAAATTTTCACGGGATATCCTGATACTAATGCGTCTAAATCAGAGATGACCATCCGGAGCGACGCCTGGCTCCGCCTTACCCCCACTCTGCGTCCATTCCGTTCACGTAATAAATAAGTATAATAATCTCTAGATGAAATGGTGTCATATATAAAAAAAATAATTATCCTTACTGCGTCATTGTTTCTTGAGAAACGGTATTTACCGACAGTTATCGATGTTTTCGACGTCATACCCAGATCACAACCTACGCAGAGTGGGGGTAAGCTGGAGTCAGGCCTTGCTCCGGATGGCCATCTCTGATCTAAGTACACGGAACTACGAGTTTATAGTGTACAATAAACATCTATGCTCTGTCCTGTACAGTGACTCGAGGCACACTGTGCATGATTTTCCAAAACCCGTATATAGCTTCATAGAGAGCTGAAAGGGTTAAATACTGAAAAAATTGTAGTACCTCTTTGCAACATATTACTTTCCTCAGGTCTGTAAATTTCTTTCAATTATATAATTTGTTCATTTTGAACAAATACTATTTTCCCCTAACTTTGACCCATTGTTACCTGAAGAGGTAAATGATGATCTGAGTTTTTTGGTTAAATGGTAGTGTATGGTTTTTTTATAGGTTTTGTATTTGAAGAAACATTGTCTAGAAGTTTTTTTAGAAATCAATGATCTTGTGGACTCATAGTTTCATTGTTCAAGATATAATCGTACGATAATAAAAGAAAAATGTTGTAGGGATTAAGTGTTAAGCTAATTCACACATTCGTGAGCCACTGTACAGGGTGGTACGGTGGCAAACTCGTCGTGTCGGGTCGTTCGCGAGAACTGCAGAGCTGGGTAATTAGGCCAGTGAAACGGGTCGATCGATTCTGCCCCGAAAAAGCTTATGCTCCAAAAACCTATTTAGCCCCGACACTAAGAGGACACTTCACTGCTACTCTGCCAGCAGTGAATCTTCTATCCCTTTTTGTTTTCTTCACGATTCTTGACCTCGATTTGACCCCGCGTGTCGGTAGCGCTTGATGGTTACTTAAATTCTGATAGCAGTCAATATTTCGCGAGCTCGCTAGTTTATTGCCAGTTTCACGAACTCGGACGCGGAATAAAGCCTGCACGGTTTTATACGAGTTTGTTGAAATCCCCCAGGGTCCTGATCTCCATTTTATTGAGCGAAATAATACTGCTGGAATTCAGGTTAGGTTAACAACAGCAAACAATTCGCCGTTTGAAATAACGATATTCTGACAGCAGTTCAAGGGTTAAGATGTCAAATACTATAATAGCTCCGAATATTATACGGAGTTTATATAGATTGAAAATGTTATAACATTAGATACAGAATACATCTTTCATTGCTGGTATTGGATGAATTGTCTAAAATTAAATGAGATTTTTCTGAGAGAAAAATGAATGACTTCTTTTATTATTATTGTTGTTGTTATTATTACAGTATGCCTCTGTCTCACACAAAAGTGCATCTTATGCATGTGCCCTAACTTTTATTAATAAACTACATTGCATAGAATAATTAGAGAATCACATACTTCCACAATTTGTAGTTTTTTAAGCTAATGAATACTATACAAGTTCCACATGCTTTACAGAGTGGACGTGGAATAAAAATGTTATGAAATTAAATTAAGAAAATTTCTTTCATTACTAATATTTGATAGATTGTTTAAAATAAATTGAGAGGAGTATGAGAGGACAATGTATGCGTTAGAGAGAAGGACAGAAAAAGACAGACATAATTGGAATAGAAATAAGTAACTAGACTAGAATAAAAATATACGTTTCTAGTTTTGAATACGCCTATGTTTCATCACGGGCTTCCAACATAATCTTCTTTATTCTACAATGATTTCAAGATTATATCCCTTATTTGACCCCGCTAAATTGCATGAACGACCGGTGTCTAATCATAAGATACCTATCATAACCCTATAAAGAATAAATAAATTTCTACCACTAATAATAATAAACTATTCAAAATTATTGCATGTTCTTAGCTTCTACTGCTCCGAATGGTACGCTTAAAAAGATACAGTGAAGCGTATAGACTCCAGAATGCTTCGGAACGAAGATAAGAAGTAAACGAAAAGGAAAGTAAAGATTTCCAGAAAGAAAAGGAAACTTCGCGAGGCGTGAGAGAGGGCGTCTCCTCTCGCAGCGGGGTTTTTCTGTCGGTTGCTTGTAGTCCCATCCTGGCCGAAAACCCACCCCCAACTTTCACCCTCGCTCGAACGATCCTGTGCTCGAAGATGGCCGCCTGGTCTGAATATCAGGTCACCGGGTGCGCGACAGACCACGCCCAAACTCGACTTTTCCTACCAAGGGCGCTTCAAGGGCGAAACGTCGTAGCTCTTCAGGAGGTAACTGCCTCCACCGGTGAACGATCGCTTTTCAAAATGATCTTTCCTTCAGCTTCGTTTTTATGTACTTCGCATAACTTAATTTTGTTTCATCGATTTAACAGTTTGACTGCCACGTCACCTATTACTGGGTGAGCTTATTGTTAGATTCAGTCATTATTTATTTCATCATGCATAGTATCAAAAATGCATGTAACAAGGTCTAATAAAACCAGTAAAAAATTAAGAAACTTAACAATATTATTGATCAAAGACGGCGTAATTTCAGTTTACACTCATTTTGATATAAAAGTTTACAGTGTTTGTTATTTTCAGCTACTACAGCGTGGCAGTTAAAGTGTTAAATGATCTTTTATCTTTGTTTTTATAACCATATCTAGGGTGTAATGCAGAGTATAGGGAATAGAACAAAATATTCATGTGTGAGTATGCTAAATAAGACTGGGATATAGTGATGTTTACAGGGTTTTAAAATTAAACAATATTTCCTAAGAATACAGTTTTGTTATATTCAAATTAATGTGAAGTAATTCTTGCTCCACTCTTTCCTATTGTTTGCCAGCTTTGTACAATCACGTTTACCTGTGTTCACCTTCTCTGCTCTTTGCTATTTCTGTTCTGCCGTTCCTGGACGTATTTCCGGGAAAAATCACCTCTAACGCAAATATTAATTCGGCCACGTGTCGACGATTTCCAGGGCACTCGAACCTCGATAACCCATGACACTGTGGCGGAGGAAACTGGAAATTTATGCTGCATCGAGTCAAGCATACACGTGATCCTCTAAAAACTAGCCAGTTTATAGGCTACCAGTCTTTGTTTTATCTTTTTTCTTAATACTGAATTGATTCACTGAACAGAATACACGTGTATACTTTAAAAAGTAATTTGTTACATGCCTACGGCCACTGATGTGGCCAGTAGCACTTGTGGCCAATTACCAGTAATATCTAAAAATCCAGTATGATCTTAGTAAATGAAACACTGCGCAGGAGAAATTTTTCTGACTGTTAAAAATAAATTGCGCTGTTAAAATAAATAATACATGGAATGTTATTCATTATTTTTTAACGTCCTTATTACATAAAGTATAAGAATTGTAATATTATTTGTATAAAATGGAAATAACATAAATATGCAATATGTAGATGTCTCTATTTTAGAGATACTCCAATTAGAACATTCAAGGTCATTCCTTGGCCTGCAGTAAGACTGCTCCTTGTTTTACATCTTTTATTTTAAAGATCATGTTAAAAACGGACTGTCGTTGCGTAAACAATATGACCTTGAACTTCCTGATCTGTATTACGGTCTGTATTACAGCGGAATGATAATTAGTAACAGGATGACTCACATTGTGACTACATTTCGAATAAAAATGCGGTTTTATTTTGAGTGAAAAACATACAATCGCATAAAATTAGGTACACAGTGTCACAAGTGATAATTTTAGCTTACAAATGACACAGAATAACCAATTTTCGAATCACCGGTGTACGTGGATAATCGGAGTCCTACTGTATAAGAAAAAAAATAAAGAAAAACAAAACAACTAAATAAGAGGAATCAAGTGTTAAAACAGTATGACTATTTCCATTTAACACTATAATGTCCCCGTTTTACTTCTTTATTTTTCAGGATTATGGTAAAAACGGACTGTCGTTGCGTAGGCAGTACGACCTTGAGTTTCCTCACGCAGGAGTCTATATCATAAGGAAAACAGAACAGAGAACAACAAAATAACAGAACAAAAGGAATCAACGTGTTGAAACAGTATAACTGATTCTACTGAACGCTATAATATCGCCGTTAACACGCTGAACGCCACAGTGAAAACGGCCATACTTAATCAGACACGATATAAATTACTATTTTTTATATAAATCGTAAAGAAAAAGAAGATTTGAGTACTCAGTCGTGTTCATCTGTTCCTACATTATTGTTTCAGTATGAAGTATGCTCAGAATTTTGCGACAATCAATAATTATTTAATGAAATTAAATGTGAGGTGTCGGTCACTGGTGAACACCGCGGCGTTTAACGTGTTAACGATAAAAGTAGAGTAAAACGGATAGCAAACGTAACCGAACGTTCGTCTCCTCGCTAGACGGCAACAGATTAGATCGATGTTTGCTCGAGCACGTTTTTACTGTAACTGATCTTGAGGTTGCATAGTCGAAGCGGGCGGGTCAGGTTAGGTTGGCGATCGCGAAAAGAAAAAAAAAAGAGACGATAACTGCACGCGATAAGAATGTGCGTAGATAAGAGTAACGAGTTGAATCGAGCGGAAAATTATCATCGCGATGCGTCGCCGTGGCTTAATCAAGCGTGTTCTCGTAACACGATCTAAAGAGAGCCGGGAATGATAGTCGTTTCGCCAATCAACGGCGAGCCCCGTCCCGAAATAGAAATGTTATAAAAGCGTCGAAATAGTGAAGTTACAGTTTCGAGAGAGAAGGTGCTCCCGTAGATCTGAATATCGAGTCGAACGATCGACGTATTATTCGATTACGCCGGTCGATTAATGCCAAGCGTGACGCAAACGTTCTTTTTTTTGTTTCGACGTTTGCACACCTGTAAGGAGGCACTGTCGCGTGCACGCTTTTAACATATTAACGACCGTGCAGGCCAATTGGCGACCTAACTGAAACTTACGTTATCCGCCGGGAACGCCAGTTGGCGACCTGTGTGAAATAATCACATTACGACGTGCAAACATAGAAAACGCTTTGGCTCGCAAAAAAGTGTAAAAATGCAGTATTACAGGAAGAACAGTGGGCCCTCGATTATTCCAACTATTCTTACTAACACAATGACTCTCATTATGACTGTATTTTGAATAAAGACGATGTTTTATTTTGAAATGTAAAACACACAGTAGTATAAAATTAGATACACAGTATCACTGTTGATATTTAGCTTGTAACTGGCACAGGATAACCAGTATTAGGATAACCGAGGTTCTACTGTATATGGCATCGTACTGATAAACGTTTTCTACGCATGATTTTGTATTTGCTGAAAATTGAGATGATCGTAAATTCAGTTTATCGTGGATCACCGCGTGAATTGCTGCAAAATACGCTGATTTGTAGTCGAGTTATGGTCTTTTCGAATTCGTATTTCATTATTACATGAATGATGATCGAGATTTTATTGTTTATTTTGCTGCATATTCTGAATTTAAATACCGACATAAAATGGAAGATTTCAATAATGTTAACGAAATAATGCAGAAATAATAATTAACGTGTCTTGAATATATTCTTAACACCTTCATTGGAGTTAACAAAATCGCTCATCGCATGCTGTCGACGCACATGAGCATTTGACAAAACTGCTAATCGCATGTTATGGGCTGTCATAGGCACTCAGTATTTGTTCGAAAATTTCTAGGAGTCTTTTTTCCTAATTAAATTAATCTTGACTTTCTAGCGCGTGGGAAAGTCTTCTGTGCACAGCATTGTTTGCTGATACAAAGGTATGTTTCCACGTGACAGTAAATCGCTACTTCTACTGTCATGACGTTTGTCGTCGTGGAAACTAGGAGGCATGGTATCATGACAGTATCAATCGAATCATTTTGATTTTTAGGTTACATTTGTGTGGTAGTGTAGGCCAGCGAGGGTGGTGAAAACTAACCGACTTTTAATATCACGTGAAAACGTGCTTTAAGTACACCGCCCACAGTGCGTGCTTTTACGTTAGAGTCGCCGCAGTGAAAGGGTTTACTTTTCACGTCAATAGCTCAATTAATTTACGAGACAATAATTTGAAGACAACGATCAGCGTTCCCTTTCGTTTTCTGAAACAGTCCCCGGTAACAAGTTGTTGTTCATAGTATAATTGTGACACTTTCACACAGCCTAGACCAGCCGGTCTGCTCGACTGTTGCGTAACACCGATTTTACGACAGCTGCGCGCGCATCTTCATCAAATTCAAGTGCATTCTATCGATCGTTCGTCCGTGAAATCGAAATTTACATTTCGCGCACGATTTCAGTTATTCTTTAAGCTTTTACCGCAGGTGTTTCCATTTTTTCTCTGGAATCTGTTATTCGAGAACCATAAACGCTATAATTAATATTAATAACAGTATCATGAAACGCAGGTTGACAACGGTGTTTCACGCTGCAACCGGTCATTTAGACATTTAGCCTCAATTATCGTTACACGCATATGTATGAACATGTACGTGCAATGTTACTATTTATGTTAGAATCTTTTCTAGCATATCGGTGTAATGAAGATAAATAAATAAATAAATATGGAAAGTAAGAGTTCTAACACCGCGCATAACCTGTTTTGAAAACACAATAAGGAACTGGATGTGCCCCGATTCTTTGAAACCTTGAACACCTGGAAACGGTCAGATTACAACAGAAATTTCGGAACATCGATGGTTTACAGTTAAATAAAGTCTAAATAATGAAATAAACAAAACGAAAGTAGCTTACTTTTTCAATCCTAACTTTATGGTCTAACTTCAATTTCTAATCTACCAGTAGTACTTAGGGCTGCCCATATGAACTAGGTATTTGGGTACTTGAGTACCCGGGGACCACCCATAACGTTCGACATGACCCGAGTAAATCGAATAAAGTCAAATAATTAATTTAAATTAAAATAATTAATTTGCTTCAAAGAAAATTATTAATGTATGCATAACAAAAAATATTGTATTTTGTATATTTGCTTGTGTATGTAACAAAGTATACATTTATATATAAACAAAGAAGTTTTGTATCTGCTTCCCGAATATTCCTGTCATTCCGTGTATTTCCTGGGTACTCGGGTATCCGAGTTATCCGGGTACTAACAGTTCTAGTAGTACAACTAGAAATGAGAGAAACCTTCAAGGAAGCTTTACATTGAAAAACAAACATATGTCTATTTGTGTTAAAGAGATTGTAAATTATACAAAGAATCACGTATGTGTAAAGTATTGCAATACATGACTAGAAAAACGTCCAGCCTTCATGGGTTTCCATTACACGCTATCCTGTGTACTCTGAAATTGAAAAAAAAACGAAAGACGATAATCAATCGAGAAAGTATGTCGCCACGGGTTGTGGACTCAATTAACCCCTCGTCTTATAATAACGAGTGGCACTCGTGATGCAGATCTATACGTTATGACATGAGTTTGTGTTATAGCATTATAATATGTGTTATATGTTATACTATGACGTTATAAGTGTGAGTTTCAAACGTGAATTCTTAAAAATTTTGTACTAAAGCACCCTTGTCTTTCCGGGAATTATCTAAAGTAAATTATACATGTTGATAAATATTCTTCCTACATTTCGTCCTTAAAGCGCTTGTATAGTAAACTTCAGTGCAGATAGCTGTTGAAAAATCGTGAGGCAAAGGGTGAAGAGGGTCAGAGGTTTCTCAGAAAACGAGGGTCCCTTTTCGCTCGATTTTCGCGAAACTTGATGAAGTGGCGGCGCGAATCGCATAGTCGAAGCCGTGACGCTTTTTCTTCTCTTTCGCTTGCTCAAGGCCTGGTTGCCTGGTCCGCCCCACTCCTCTGGATTCTCATGCTTATATCACATCGCGGTTCCATTCTCTCTCCTCTTCTCTCCTCTCCCCGCGAGTTTTCTGCGCCTAGACCTCGGCCGTTCTCTCTTCGCCTTTCTTCCGTTCTCCGTCTCTCCTCACTCTCTCCCTCTCTCCCTCTCTCTCTCTCTCTGTCTTTCTCGGTGCTGCGAGCTTTCGAGCAATCTGCCTAACCCAACCACTCGGAATAATGGTTTTACACTTTTCTGACTTCTCGCTCGATTGAATGTACCAAAGTAAAGAGTAACAAAATGATTGATCGTTACCAGCCTAGTGATTTGAAAAAAAGATTGCAATGTGTAATTTGTGCAGGGTGTAATTTGTGTAGCAGCGTGACATAGTATGTAATATTTCTCTGTTGAATGAAGGTTCGACGAGAATGCATGTGTACTTACGTAACATTCGGTTAGAAAGAAATGGTTGTAATAAACAAGAAAAGTAAATGGTAAAGAGTTCTGACAAAGGGTAGGTTGGTAAATGGAATTCATAGTGTGGGTGTATTCTAGTGTAGTATCGTGACATATAGCTTGGTTATTTATTCCAAGGATTTTTAACACGTTGACTGCCATGGGAGTCACTGACGACCGACATACTAAATTAAATATAATTGAATAACTCTTAAATTATACATAATAACAATAACAATTTAAAATGTTCTGGAATAATGACAAACTTAAGGTTCTGAACAATTCATACAAAAAAGAGGGTGTTTCTATATGCTGTACTAGATACTTCTACCTAGAATCATTTTCGCCAACTTCGAGGTACTTTTCTGGATTTCAAAACGTTTATCATTCGTACCAAACCATTCGAAGGGAATTGAACCCATCGCTACTCGTGTCTCTTCCTTTTCTCCCTCGATCCCTCCCCACCCTTTCGTTCTCCCTACTCTTTCACTCCACTCGCGATGATCCACGATCTTTACGGATACCCCTCCTTTGCCCCTCAACAGTCGACCGTTTCGCAATGATGTCATCCACGACATTGGCGCAGCATCGACGAATTTTCAAGACGGAAATTTCGAGTTTGCGAGGAAAACCTTAGATTTGATATTTTTGCTGCAGAGGCGAGAAATTTATGTTTCCTGTTATATTACATTATATTTGTTATACTTTGTAGTGTGCACGGTAGGTCATTATGCTGGGTTATTCTACAATCTGTACTATACTATACGTTACGTACGGCTGATAACTCTGTCCCTCTATCATGTTTGTTCAATCAATTCACGTGTGCACAATCATTGCAACATTCTGTTACGAAATCGATTATTGTGAACAGCTTTCGCTACTGGAATCGCCATTGATGGTTTTCGGAACGCGAGCAATATTGCGATTCCATGGCCGATATAGCGGAAATGAAAGTAGCGTTCGAGGGATTAAATTGAAACCCGAAGAGGACGGGTCACGGCGCGGGTATCGTCGTTTTAAATTATTCGATGCCTCTAGAAGGGATTTAACCCCCGTTCCAGCCGGCTAATGAGATTAACGAAGCGAGGGTTCAAACTCTCCTTTCAACGGGAACGAACAATTTTCAAACACCTATTACCATTAAAACATTATTCGAAATAAAAATCATCAGACTGAAAGAAGTATATATTCTACACGCTAACAGAAAATCTTGACTACCATAAAAGAATACAAAAAATAATATCGTTTACCATTGTATAGGGCTCTGTAATAACTATGTACAGAGTGAAGAGAAAAAACTCGCAGGGTACATAGTACTATAGAAACTGAATAAAAAATGTTGAATTAATATTGATCGAAAATTTAATATTGTCCGTGTTCTAAACAATTTTGTAAATAATTCTTACGATCTAAAACTTACATTTTAACATCTCGCAAAAGTGTGCGAAAAATTGTTTCCGCTGATATCAGAACAGAAAATAATGTTTAACTAAAGTAATTGATCCCCGACTCATGTTCACAATGCATAGGTGAATGTACGAATTGAAGACAGTGAGCATGCGATGGTAGTGTGGCGACATTTTCCAAAAAGGGCTCATCAGAATTGGCAAGTTTAATAATTATACCGGAAACCAATCAGAAAGGCGTCTTTTTCAGGTAGCAGAGATGCGATGAGGCATAGTGAGCGAATTCGAGGCCAAAGTGTAAAATTAGACATTGCGTGGATGGAATCCGAGCCAATCGTGCAACCCCAAATGGAAATGGAAACGCTACGGTCACTATGCGAAAGATGGCCGCAACGCCTTCCATAAAATGGCGCTTGGTGACCACCCGCTGCCTACCTCTTGCGTTTTCACGGATTTTCGCCGCCAATCCTGTTCCTTCCAAGTTTCTACCTGTCCTTCGGGATCCATTTTGGTCCTTCGACACCTGAACTGCCATAAAGCACCACCATTTCCACCATTGAGTAGCTCATAATATACTCAGTGTTAATTCTGTAACTTGGGCACTGTTCAAAATACTTAGAATATCATATTCTTAAATTATGTATTAGGTATTACGGCGTAAAATATTATGAAAGCTTCAGAAACCATAGGCAGCAAATATGGATTAACCCTTTACCGCCGACAGCAGCCGCGTAACGAAAAACTAGGATACGCAAGAGGGATTCTTCTAACAGATGAGAATTATTATTGCTATTTTTTTAAATTTTTCTTATAATTATTTGTTGAAGCCGGGACCGTATCTCGTAGACATGTCGCAAAAACGGGGTCTGTATTTCGTACGTATGCCGGCGACGTATGAAAAACCCAAGGTCCGTATCTCATACGTATGCCGGCGTTGAGGGGTTAAAGATGTTGTAATATTGGATACAGAATATTTTCTTCGTTTCTGTTATTAGTTAGATTAACCTGAATTATTCAAAATCCTGATCCTTCGTTTTCAGCAGTATATTTGTAAGAGTGAACGTTATTCATAAAAATTGTATTCATTGTGTTTTAAACATACACAATTTTGAATTAATTTCATCAGCTATTTTCAATTTCAGTGCATATTGATTAACCATTCTTCACTTTTCTTTCCAACGGGCTTTGTAACGCTCCTGAAGTGTTAGGTTCTATTTTTGGTGTTCAGCGTATAATTGTAAACGAAACGATTTAACGGTACGGGGTGGAAGAAACGAATCTGCGAATATTACGAGACCGGTACGAAATATCGAGACTACAATCTCGATAGCGGTACGAAGTGGCACAAGGCAAGCCAGTCCCACTTCCCTTTCCTCTTTACGTATACGTGCACGCGCGCGCACCGTATCTCATTCCATCATCGTCTCCTACCTCTCCATTCTTCTGAACCAGTGGTAACTTTCCAAACTTTTCTGTGTCGTTTACCGTTCTGCACGCCTCTAATCCTTCGTGAATTCAATCAATCCAAACATCGTTGCAAAAGAGTAAAATATAAAATACCACGCATGGTCATAAAAGTAGGTCCTAAACACAGTAATCGGAAAGGTGTGTTTAGAACATTTTAAATGTGAGCGATAACTTGTTCAGAACGAACGGTATACCCAGGCTGTTGATGTTTATGCTATTTAGTGTTCCAGTACTGTAAAATATAGTAATCCTGAAAAATAGCGAAATAAAAGCTGATTTTATAAGTTTAAAAATTGTTCTCAAATTGTCACTTCCTTGTGTACGTTAACGTGTAAGTTTATTGGGCAATAAAAATGTGTATTTGCATAAACACCTGCAGTCTATATATAAGAGTAATAAATTTATCGTCGATATACGCTGCTCAGAAAACCCGATGTATCACACGTTTGAACAATTCCATCATTTACTTAAGTATTCAACGTACAATATTTTTCTCCGATGCATGCTTGAAATAAGAATATTGTTAAATTAAATCTCTAGAGTTTGACATAACCGAAGTGTTAATAGCCACTATAGTAGCCAGACACATCGTGTCGTCTGTGCAGACTTACTTTAGTCATAAAGTAAATAAGTAAACATACGAATTTAGACTTGCAACTGAATGTGCCTTTTTTTTATTTTAACTATAGTTTCAGTTATATATTTTTATTATATGGAATGTATCGATGCAAACGAACATGCTGTGATACGAATGCGTATTCACGCATGTTTACCTCTGAATACAACGCCTCTTTATATGACAAACATTGACATTAACAAGGTTTCAAAAGAAATTAAATTCTTCACAAAATACACCCATGACACGTACGAATAATAATTTTCCTCTGTTATAATAAAAACGCACCCGTACACCACTGAAAATGAAAAAATGTTACAATATAGTAGTTATTTGTTACTATTCATTCATCATCATTTTTTATACTCTGTCATATTTTGTACGTAGGAATGAACTTAAGGTTAGGTGTTAAATTGGCAGCTTGCTGAACCTCGCCTGTTCACCATACACATAAGCTCAAAATCATTTGTAAAATTACATATAAAGTTGTGGTATAATAAAGTCGATTATTATTACAATCGAAATAAATTAAGCGTGCCATTCTTTTAAGCAATCGTTTCGAAATGGAGAAATATTAATATTATCTCCCTAGAAAACAAAATTTACATATGAAAAAAATGTCGGAACCCGTGCGTTCAGCATCAACGCGAATTTCCTCCTTAGAAAAATTCGCGAAAGATCTGTGAAAAAAAAAGAATCGACCAGAAAAGAAACCAAGTTCCTAGGCACTTGTTACACGGCCAGTTCGATCGGTGGAAGGAGAGAAAAAAGTTTCCCGACGTAATCGGGCACGAGGCCGACGGTATTTGCAGAGTTACGAAAGTAAGCGGCTTTAGAAAGTCTAGAAGTGAAGGGACACGTTCGTTGCGCACGGGCCTTTGCGATACTACGTGAGTCAGGCCCATGTTCAGCAGGTGCACCGTGTACTCCTAAAAAAGGTTAACGATACAGCCACTCGTTAACGAAAAATAGTCTAAGCTCCGTAGAAACAAAACATACTGTCCAGGAACTTGTAGAAAAGCCTGAAATTCCTCTGTTTCGAGATCGCGGTTTCAACGAAGACCAGCCAGAGCTCGCGCAGTGTCTCCCGTGATCCCAGAGCCTCTTTTAAGATTCATCCTCACAGCTGGGGGACCACGGTGTTCACTGCTGAACCCGCCACGGATAGAACACCGACATAGACTACGTGGATCGTTGAGAGAGTGTTGTCGGAGAAGTGGGCCGTGTTCGATCGACGTCAATAGGAGAGAGAAAAAGACTGACTATCGTTGCGCAGAGCCAAGCCAGTTTCTCACCCCCACTGACCCAGCGACCGAGAAATAGCGATTGCATCGTTGAGAACCGACCATATCAGCCGAGATGGAAACAAGAGAAAGAAACAACTTGTTGTTCCATGCCGAGACGAGCCTCGTTCACTCCAGTGTATCCTCCAGCAACTGGCGTAACAAACGTTAGATCACACACTGGCCCAGCGAGAGCGGAGCCACGGTTTGATCACGTGACGACCCGTTGCGTCACAGTTTGCCCCACTCAAACGACCGGTCCGCCATCTTTACCCACTGAGAGACGGGAACACGGACACGACACCGATGTAATTCTTTTTTTTCTGTTCCGATTCGTAGAACACAAAGGAGATTCGGTTAATAGAGAACTCGACGTCCACCGTGGCTGGAGAATCTTCTGTCTCAGCTCTCAAGAGTTTGCGAGATTACTTGTTCATATAATTTAAAAGATCGAAGTTCTTCGAGTGCCGCGCTGGCACTTGTCGCGGCTCACTGCACACGCTAACATCGAGACGCTCGAAAAATGAGAAATAAATACGAATGAAAGTCGAATTCATGAAATGAATCGCTTTAAGGTGGATCACTTCTGTGTGAAGCGCACAACCGCATGGTTCCACGGCGTACTTCCGGTGTGAAACGCGCGCGAGGTCGGAGCGGATGGAGCACAGAACGCGGCTGGATGGCAACTGAGCGAAGTTGTCGAGGCACGGTGGACGTACGTCTCGATGAGACAGAGAGAGCAGAGCGTGAAACACGACCGCCTCCGATGGCGAGCAGCGACGAACGAGGATGCGCTCGAGCGCGTAGCCTGTGCCGCACTCTCAGCCCATCCCCACCACCGCATCCGGTGGCGAGACCAGCCAAGCGCCCATTGGCCCGCGCCCGTTGCTACTTGCCTCCCCATTGGCCCATTCCGCGCCACGAATTCCCGCGACGTTCACCGCACGCACACATGCGCGCAGCCTGCACACGAGGCCAGTCTCCGCTCTTACACAACGACACGCCCGACGAGGACGCGCGTGTACGTGCCACGTACCGGGTGCTCCCAAAATCGTGACAGAAATTCACCGTGCACTGCGAAATGTCGGGAAACACGGAACGTCGAGGTACCAGGCTTGATGTTTTGGATATTCTGGAGTGGAAGATAGTTTCGAAACCGGGAAACGGGGTGTGTTTGAAACACGGTGTCATGAATTGACGAGATTCTAGTAACGAGTTGGAAGAATTTAGAAATACTGACATGTGAAGCTTGGAAATTCTGGAGTGAAATGAAGTTTTCGCATTGGAGAAAAGATTTTTTAAACGTGTGTAGGATGTTTTCGAAATCGTAACATGAAGTTTTCGATATGCGGGTAAAAATTTAGAAACAAAGAGATAAGTTGACGAATGGAGATTGAAAGATAGAGCATTGTAATTCTGGAGTGAAATAACGTTTCAGAATTAAAAAATTGGTTTTTTACGTGTACGTACTGGGTGTTTCTGTATCTGTGTTACGAAATTTATGGTGCGTGAAGAAAAATAATTTAAAAAACAACGAAAGGGTTAAGGAACGTTAGGGCACTGAACTATGGAGCTTGTTAATTTTCGAAAGTAATAAAATCTCAAATTGGATTACAGGTTATGTGGACATACAGATTATTTTCGAAATCGTGTCACGAAAGTTATGGATCACGGGTAAAAAAATATGGAAGAAAACGGTTTCGATATTCTGAAGTGAAATAAAATTTCGAAACTTTATTATACGCTCGCACACAAAGATATTCTGGAGAGTATATAGTGTGTATAATGTTGTATAATGTGTGGTTACGAAAGTATATCACGAAATTTACAGTACACACGTAAAAAATAGAAAGAAAGGAGTAGGTTAAAAGATGTTGGACACTGAGAGCTACAGCTTGGACGTTTTACTGAGTAATGAAACTTAAAAAATGGAAGTGCAGAGTAAACTGAGAAATTAATAGACAACTTCAGCGTTCACATGGAACTTATCGTATTAGCTTGCGGCTATTGAAATATCCGATAAACTTAGAACTTTGTTCATTAACAATTTCCTCCTTGAATGTACTATGCCTAATCAGCTTCTAAGCATCGAACAGAACACATTGATTTTACCCGCTTGAATTTCAGGCACAATTCCGTTTTACGAAACACACCAGGAATTACTATATAGTTTTTTTTTTATTAGAACGTTTCTGCAGAACACTACAAGTACGAATAAAAAACCGCATGAAATTGTTTTTTTTTATACAATTTTCATAATGCTAATAGAAATTGAGCGTATTATCATTAATGGAACGGTATTTTTACTCATACCTTTTTATTTTGTTTTCCACTTGATTGTGAGAAAACTGTTAAAGATACTGTCATCCAGCTTTGGAACAAGGTTCGTTCGACTAATTTAATTCAGGATACCGTAGCGAATGAGTTATTAATATTTTGTAAAAGTAGTACTGGCACGAGTTATTGGCCACTCAAGGGCATTGAGAGCTTATTTCTAGCTTGTATTTCTCATCAACGTGATAAAATTAATACAGTATTTATAGCTCAAGAACAATTGATCTGTAACTTATAAATGGAGCAAGCCCCTTTTTATTGTACGAAGATCACGTGTGCTCTTTTTTCGACAACACAAGATCACTTAAAATTTAACATTTTTACTTCAATCATAAATTATAGATCTTATTAATAATTTTAGCAACAGTACCCTCGCTGAATTAATCGAAACAGTTTTTTCATTTTTTATAAAACATTACGATTCATAAAAGTTGGATCTTTACAAAATTTAGAAGATTTTAAATCCCCTGTTAAATGATTCAATAGAATACTGTAAAAATGATAAGGAACACAGTACTTTAAACCTCTGCGTTCATCTTAAACAACATTGCTCAGACTGAAACATTAACCAACAAACATTCAACAATAAACTGAGTCATGGCTTTTGAAACACCCAGCATAGACGATTATAGAGCTTGATCATCAAAATCGCGGCTTCGCGACAGAGTTTACAAATTCATAACTACGACTGATAAATTTGTGACCACTTCTGAAATATCCAGTACATATGATTAAAGAAGCCAAGCGTCAAAACCGCGCCTTCGCCAATTTTCAAATCCACTACGACTGATAAGTCTGTGACTACTCAGACACCCGGTACGTACGATTATGGACACGTGTATGCACGGTGTCGGTACTTGCGAGCTTTGTGCACACGCGCGTTTATGTGTACGTGTGTGTATTCGTCGGGAGATTCCACGCGCGCATGTACGGTCGAACAGGAACTGGTCGCAAGAGACGGAAACGTGCTACTTATGCTATCGCTGTAAAGAACAGCAATAAAACAAAATTTCCTCCACAAACATCTTCGAACCCGTATCCGACAAACTGACTCCCAATGAGCCTCGAACGATCATTCCTGATCATTTTACGGAAAACGTCGTCGAACGTGACGTGTAAGGGTGGATACGGGTCCGTTTCCGGTAGAGACGATCGTGCTACTTACGTCCAGAACCAGCGACCCATTTTTCTATCGATCCCGTGGACCAACCTCGGAACGCTCCAGCTTCCGGTTCCCTTGCGAGAATCTCCGTCTCCTCGCAAAACACGGACGGTCGATTGATCAGCGTGGTTACGTAACGTTCGGTCCCGCGGAAAACTCGGGATCAGTGCGTGCACCATTGTAACACCGTTCGGACTGTACGATTGGAAGAGGCCGTGTCACTGATCGCGGGAAATTTGAAAAGACACGGTGGTTAACGTGGCTGGCGGAGAGCTTCGGTTGTTCGAGAGAATGATCGAGGGAAGTTGTGGTCGAGAGATATCGAAACGATGGTCGCGATGCGAGTATTAAACGCGAAAGAACGATGCCGCGCGTATAGCGGTTACTCGATTAACCAACGGTGAAGAGGGGCAGGGTGGGGAGCGGCGGCGTCGAGTTTGAAGAGAGGGGAGCCTCCGGTCGTCCTATTTCCACGCTCGGCAAAGTTCGTGAGCCGAGGCGATCGCGCACGAAGCGGACGGGGATATAAGTAGGTCGCTCGGAGCCGCACGTGTCGTCCTTGACTCACATAGCGTGGCGCGCAGGCGCTCACCGTTGCCGCATTGCTGGTCGCTAGGGCTTTTTCTTTGTTCCCCTTGTCCGTGTGCGTGTGTGTGTGCGCGACACACGCGCCCGCAACTGCACATGTGTGTGCGAGAGCGTGCGCGCGAGTGTATCGCTCGCACGCACCTCACCGTGTGCACTCTGCGAAATGAAACGGCCAGCGTAATCCATTGCGCTAACGTTATACTGGGTGTCTCTTAAATACACGCTCTATGCTTGATACGGTATTCTGATAATTGCGAGATAGAGCAGCGTGTATTGTAATTGCGGTTTTAGGTGGACAACAGATCACGCGTGCTCTGTAATGATGCAGTTGAATTCTGTTATGTGCGCAAGTCACGCGAAAGTAATGCTATAGATACATTGGCAGAGTTTGTTAAGAAGTCTTCCATTGTAGGGTTTGTTCATGTTAATTGGGATCTACGTTTTAAAGTTGGTTTTATGAGGATTTGCGAGAAATGAATAAAAGAATGTTGCCAGGAGATAATAAATAGTATTAATAGGAACGTTGATAGTTTTATTTTCATTAACATGTTGACTGTCATGATTAGACTGCGGATATTTGTACAACCTGACATACACAAATATCTGGAAACGCACATTTAAAACCATGGAAAAGTAAAAAGTACATTTTTTTAATATTTACAGAATAAAATACAGTTTTGTGCAAATTTCATTTCTGTAATTGCATTAACATAAAAAATGTATATTTGCGTAAATACCCACAATCTAGTCATGATGGTTGCCAGTGATTACTATTATGGAAATAATCTAATCTAACAAGTCACCACCACATACCGAAATATTTTATATCTTTAATGAATTCTATGGAAAGATCTAGGAATTCTTATCTGCGGCACTTAATATGTTAAAAGATCATTTTGACTTTTTTAAATGTACAATCTTTTTTTTAATAACATTGCAAGAGAGATTAAGACTGATTTCGCCAATGTCAGAAGTACCAATCAACGATTATTACCAACTGAAGCAACAAAAAGCACTGAGGAGAGTTCATGTCAATATTATGATCTGCTAACAATACAAAAATTATTTCCAGAAAACATTCAGTATTTATGTTTGCGTTTTCAGATAGTATTTGAATAACAAAACAGAAATAAATTTAAGTGTATTTGATCTGCCTGAAATGTTGTGTCTTTAAAGATTAAGTCGTCAGAGTACAACAGTTCAAATGCAATGATTCCCAGAGTGATGTATAATAAAAGTGCAAGATAGCACAAATTGTTTATTTCGAGTTCTTCGATCCTAACAGAGTCTTAGTCATTCTGAATTTGTACGTTACGACTACTACAACTAGGCAAATTTTGCAGGTCACTATTTTAAGGGTAGATTTTATTACAATAGCAATCTGTTAAATCCATCTATCTTCCTTTTGTTTGCTGTAATTACAGAGTATACGTATATACAGGGTTCCCGCTAAATCGTAACCCACAAAGCACATATTTATAATCTATACTTTTGATTCGTTTTTTCATGAAGAATTCTCGAGAAGCGAAGGGTCTAACAACAAAATTATATTTCACATTTTTTGTTTGTGTTTCCATGAAGTATCGACCCGATGTCTCAGACTCCCCGTATATGCATACAATATCGCGAGGCTCCTATGCTAAAGATTGTAGAGTTTTGTCAAGCTCCAAAGATTAAGAAATGTTTCCTAAAACTGATTTACCGTTCGTGGTTCCGACGAGGCTCTTACACGTGTACGGGGCATCAAACTTTCTATTAGTGTTACGTAACGACGTATTTTGGTCGCGTGGAAATTTTGGAAACGCGTGAACGCCCGAGAGGTTGCGTGCCTCCACGAATTTCCTTTTGCCCGACCGGACCAAGGGTTAAGGTCCCTGTAATCTCCAACTTTCATCGAGATGCGCATACAGGGTGTAGCATAATTCGTATAATACACTCCAGGAATGAATTTCGGTTTTCTGGCAATTTGCTTCTGCTCAGTTTCAGAAGAGTTGGAATACCAAAGCCTCACTAAAACACGAAGTACGGCTTCTTCGTTAAAGTGCATCCGTCAGGTTTTCTTTATCTCCATGTTCATTGTCCTTCCCCTGGCATTGCTAAAATAACCGTGACTCATAACTATCTGTGATATGAAAAAAGACGAAGCGAAGTATTTTTATGTAAAACATGTTCCTACTTTGTAAAATGACTAACGTAGGGATGCCTGTGCGTTCAAGCCAGTAAGTTTTTTCTGTTCGAACTAAAGTGTAATTTTTTACTTTGTTTCGCTGCTCATAATAACTTATTTTTCTTATGCACCAAATTCCTGCAGTACACAAATTTACAAAAAAGAAATGCCGAATTTAGTGTAATTTGGAAACGAAGATTTTTTTACTAATTTCAGAATGTTTGAGAGAATTAATTATTAATTAATTTTCAGAAACAGAACACCTATTTATTAATACATCCAGGACCTTACAATGCTCGTGAAGGTTACTTTGAAAGAGCATTTTTTTACACCGCAACATCTGACCCCTTGAACAGTGCAACTTTTTCCTCAAACGTTTCTTTCTATCGTTAAGTATAACACAGATATTTACATGTTCTGTTTTCCATAGGACACTCTGTATAAGAGCTAGTTTGCAACTCTCACGAAAATAACAAAATTAATGTAACACTCATTGATCAAGGAAATTCAGTTTTCTTTATTTTCATGGTGATTGTCAAGATCTTTTGAAAAATCACTTCTGTACGATTTACAGTTGTCCGATGCTGGATACCTATTGTATTAACCTAATCTTCTACAATTTCTGTAATACGCCGATTAATAACATAAAATTCCAAAATGAAACTCATTGTACCTGTAAGAACATATTATCGGATTCAATTCATTGCAATTTCTCACACATACGTTTGTATTAAAAACACAACGTGGTAACCGTAAAATGGTAACAATAACAATACGTCTTCATTACGCCACCTTGTCCAAAATTGGTGCAAGATTTGATACCATTGTACAGTTGCAACCTGACCTAAAATGAAGAACGTGTCACGTGGTTCATTGTGTACGTCAATTAATCCTTCGACCGCTACCGGCGCCTGTAAGCGCTTGACAAAGCCGCTCACCATGTCCTGTCGACGCTCATAGGCGTCCAAAGCAATAGCTGAGTATGTACTACCGCAGCACACACGCACGCAGCGTTCGCCTCGTTTCCAAGTAGCCCGCAGTCGGTGTTAGAAAGCTTATTGGCAGGTTACTTTTTGACAACAATACGTTGACGTGTTACAGACGATGCTGTCGACAGCTCTTTTTCTTATTCCTGAAGGATTTCTGGCGAACGTTACACCGTGTATAGAGAAACGGAGGATCCATCGAGAGGAGACTGAGGCAAGGCTCGTTGTGCAACAATCCCAAGGAGAATGAGCGACACGCACGTGCGTTCCTGCGTGCCCGGTTACGCGCACGCTCGATGATAATCGACGAACTGAAAGAGAAAGGTCATCGGGGGGAACGAAGTTTCGCTTCCTCTTCCTTGTAGCGATTACGAGGAGAAGCTGAAACGGGTATACCCGAAATTGCACAGTGACGCAACTCGCGCGCGAGCGCAACCGTACTTGCGCGAATCCTCGTGTCAATGGCTTCAGCCTCGCGAACACCATGGATTCTCGTTGAACCGGATCGTTTCGACGCAGATTCCTTGGACTTTTTAATTTACACTAACAATCGCCAGTGACTATTAAATTTGCCTAATTCCTATTGTCAAATGCTGATACATGGGTATGCAGGCGACAACCACTCAGTGTCTTGCGTTTGGAAAGAGCAAAGGTAGTGGGTTGGAAAATTTACAAGGGACATCACTCAACTGACACACGCTGATTATAACGCAATTTTGATGTGACATAGAACTCGAAAAAATATCCGTCTCGTACTTTTCTTTGTTGGCAATCGGTGACACTGAAGGGGGAAAACAGCCCCCCAAGTTGGGGTCGAAATATCTATTTGATGGCATATCTCAAAAACTATTGGTTATAGGAAAAAAGTTCAACTGTATGGTTTGCCTATTTTTTAATGCTGAATTGAGCTGTACAATCATTTCTCTGAAAAGGTAACTCGTTTAAAAAATATATTGAAAAGTAACATATTTTTTCAAATTTCTCTGGTAAAACATTAATCTAATTTCATTAACTTTTGTATAGTTAAACTGTATAGTTTCACTCTCGCAGGAGATTACCATTTTTACATTACATTTAAAAAAAAAATACTCGTATTTCGCATTGGGCGGCTGTGTTTAGGCCTACATGGTTGACTTAGAGATCAATTTTTGTCACATTTTAGCATTCGAATTATAGTACAAGTGAAAGAATCGTTACTGTCCAGAGATACTTTTTGCGGCAGGCAACTATTGTCGGTCTCATTATTACCAAGGGAATGGTTAACAATTCTCTGAAAGTCAAATACGAGTGTGATTCGTGAGGTAAGGGGTCAACCGAAAAATGTTACAGAAATCAGTTTCACAAGCCCACCAACGAATACTACAGAATTCAGAAAAGAATCCCTCGCCCACGGTGGCACGTCCTGTACGTTTCGACGTGGTCATCCGCGACTTCGCACGGCGTATGGCGTTTTTCCATGAAATTACGTAACGGTGCAGCGATTACAGCAGAATTCTACCGCATTCTGCGGCAGGATATCGCGTACGGCGGTCAGGCGGAGAATCGTTTTGTAGAAGCTCAAGGACAGAGCGGATGCTCGACGAGAAACAGCTCTACGAAGTCGGTAGTCCGCGTTGGCTTTGGCATCGCGAGTATTGATCGCAACGGGGGAACTAAAAGGGGAGGCCACCGCGTTAGGCTATTCGAACCCCAATTGGATCGACCTAGCTCGTGGCAAGCAACGGAAGGGGGCCTGTGCGGCCTATTTCTTACCCGTATCGAGTTTGTCAACCGAACGCTTACTATTTAATTCACCGTATACATTGTACAGGAGCCTAACCTGGCCTGTTCGTCGAACGCTTGTTTCTTACAAGGAGAGCTCCCGAAGTAGTTGTCTCAGATTTTAATGACCTCTTGTATGTTGACGGATCATGTTATTACGAATCTTCTTTATATGGTTTTGGGCGTAGACGGACAATAATTTAAAAGATATTTAACACTTAACTAATGAAGCGGAGTCTGGTAGACACCCAGTCAGTCAGTATGATATGCTTCTACATTTCTATCACTTTACGTAACTGTGAAACATTTTCTAATCAAAATTTGTAATACATGTTATGTCTCAATTATATATAGCAATCATATTACTGTCATATTAATTTTATAAATGTTTAATAACAATATGTTTTAACTGGTGTCTGACAGACTCCGTGTCCGTATCGGTGTCCAAAAAGTGGGTGTCAGTAGTTAAGGGATAATGTTAAAGTTCCGATAGGGTCTACTCACTCTACTGTAACAGCTGCTTTCAAGCGCAAGATTCGTGGGGCAGTCGGCTAGGTGATAGGTTGTTACGCAGAGTTTCTTTTTGCGTTAAACAACTTTTCAACTGCTGACAGTCTACATTCAAAATCATATGTAGGGAGCTTCGAAATTACATAATCTATCGACATATAAGATTGACTCAAATCTGAGACGACCACTTCGGGAGTTCTGTTGTGCTTCAATGTGCCTAACTGAACTAGAAATGGCTTTGAAAGACCGAGGTAATATAAATACTGAGTTTATGAATAATAAAGGTTCAGAATAGTAAATAATTGAACCCTGTCGCACACCACAAAAGACAAAACTGTGTAGCGAGCGTGGAAGAAACCTCAGAGATCGAACCGAAGTTCGTCACGAATTGGAAGAATTTCGATTAGCAAGCGTGTGGGCTAATTTTTAAAATTTGTGAGAGCTATCTTGGAAAGGTAGAAAACGTTGATCAGAGATACCTTTGTCCTTCAGTAAAGATAAAAAAAAAGTCCTTGCTTCACAATATGTATTTGTTACGTGCACATCCGTACAGACTCATTTATCAAACACGGAGGATCTCTAATTTTTTCTCCTCGCATTTACCTCGTCACGGTTGTTTCATTACAGACGCTATTATTGTTAAAGAGTCGTGTTATGCAACCATTGTATACACGATAGCGTGAGCGTTCGTTGAAAGGAATACAAGAATGAATTCCGTGTCTGTCAACTACTTCCTGACGTTTAGAATTCAACAGGGTGTCACCCGATCAATTACAACAGTTACGCGTTTACTGCGATAGAACTGGCCTCGTTTATAGCAAAAAATTACACCCCATCACTTCTTGTAATCGCTCGAAATTTTGCATGCTCTAAGATACTATTGTCCAATTCTGATAATGCCGAAGTACCAACTGAATTTTCTTTCATTTTTTCACCAACTCAATATATATACATTTAAATAAATAACGAGGCTACATTACAAGTGAGCGAGTCTCTTTACAGGTGTTGTTTCTATAATATAATCAACTATTAGTACTCGTGAAAGGTGTAAGAAATCATAAAAAAATTTGTAAATTTCAGGGTTCATTATTTTTTAATTTAGGTCACGTTTCTCGTATACATATATTACTTCTATGAGTAGTAGAATATAATGATGCTCATTCATTTCAGACGAATTTGCTTCAGCTACAGTGAATACTTGCTTATTGCGAAAAACTCCCTATCATCGCTTCTTTGAAAGCAATTTGCCTATTCATATGCTCATATTCAGACCCTCTTCTTCTAGTCACTGTCATTGCAGACGGTTAGATACAAAGAAACCAGTGAAGTGACTCGCTTATTGCGAACCCACGGAGCAGATTGTTCGCAATAAACGAATCCGATCGTTTGAAGAACTGATGCTTGAAAACGACAAAGTCCATGTTACTGAGAGTATCTTAACACGGCACCAGGTTTGCACGATGGCATGCTTGAACAAACAGCGTGTTTGTTTGCTCCACGTTTGACACGGTGGCGTGAGGATGAATAGTAATTGTCTGTATATCGTAATTCAGCGTGCTTTCAAGTCGAAAACGTAACGGTCGAGATTTAACGCGAGTGCTTTTACATCGTTCGCGCTGGCGTTCTTCAGATAAGCACGTTCTTATCAGCTTCATGTACCTTACGTAAGCAACGACTCGCGTGCAAGCCTTTAGCCGGCTTCGCGCCCCTTTTCCTCTTTTAACTTTTGCCCAGTCTTTTCCTCTTGTTTTCCGCCGGTTCACCGTTTTTTTTCGCGTTCCTCCGCCTTTCGCCTGTGAACGTTCGCTCGACTCTTTGCCAACGCGCTCGCGAGAGGGTTTCACAGGCAAACTCAGCTTCCACGATTTTCCTTTATTTTCCTTCTCCTCCCCGTCCCTTTGAAGTTTCGCCTCTGACGTTGCCCCTCGACCCGTCGAAATCTTTTGCCTTTTAATTCTACGGCTTGCTGATTTCAATCTCTACCATGCTGTTGGAATTGAATCTGAGGATGCTGTAATATGTTGATTCTGAATGTTCAAGTCTGAATTTAGATATCAAGTATTGTATTTAAGTGTCACGTCACTATACTTTGGCTATGATGGCTATGATTGGTGAAATTGGTTGAAATTAACAGTTGGTGATTTCAGTTTTTACTATGTCCTTGGAATTGCGTTTGAGAATATTGTAATTCGCAATGCATTGACTCTGAATGATTACGGTTGAATTTGCAATCAACGGGACCATATCAAATTTTGTTTGCAACTATTACTATAATATATGTATGGTGGTTATACTGTCTACATTAATTGAAATTAAAACCTGTTGATTCTAATTCTTCTTGTGTTCTTGCAATTGATTTTGGCAATATGTACTGTAATATATTGATTCTGAATGATGAAGTTTGAATTCAGGATCAAATAATGCTCAGTTAGTATTGTTTACACCTATCGTTATAAACAATAGTCCGCCTATGGTAGCTATAATTATATTAATGGGAATCTCGAGGGATCCTTCATTTATCAAAGTCTTATTCCTGAATCTATTCACCGTACCTCCTATCTACGGTGCCCATCTGTTGCAATATTCTAGTCCATTCGATATTATTCCCCCGAGGTTCTGGAAAATCGATTGGTAGAACATAATGAAGTGGCTGAAGATCGTCACGTGGGCTGGCCACGTGTCAGGAAACTGTCAAAAGATACGAAAAGCTCGATCTTATTGAAAAGGTAAACTGTAGTATCTCTCCCGGATAATAGTGGCCTGGTGTGTTTGCTGCCATAAGTCACTGTGACGAAGAATGAACAGTGATATTTCACGAGACACCGTCGTGATAACTAAACTATGTTCAATATTATCAATTCTTACATAAATCCTTTCACTTTTGAATACGTCGCAGTCTAGCAGAAAGAGTATTATTTAAATATTTCTTAATTCTTTATTTTTAATTTTAAAAACATCACACAAAGCTATTTATAATAGAATGAAACGTCGAGTAATAAAAAAATTTAGTTTAGTTAAAGAGTAAATTTCTTGTTCCTTTATTTTAGATACTCGTTCATTTATTTGTTTCACTGACATCATCCTTCCATGGAAACATTAAGTTGTAAATTCTGAAATTATTTTATCGAAACAAAGATATAATAAAAATACAAGATATTGAGTATATTAGTAAACTAAACATAAGCTATGAGATTCTATAGGAACTATAATAATTTTTTGGCGACTCAATTGTGTCAACACAGTGGCTCCTAGCACATCAGTACCTTCCAGCGTGACCGTACGTTGCACGGTCTAAACACCGGTGGGTTTAATACGGCTCTCATAAAGAATTTTAAAAAGCACTTTCAGTGATCGCGCAGGGAAAACTCAGACGTGGCTGTCTCGTCAGGCATTTTCTTTCTCTGGATTTTCCTGTTCAAAATCTCCGCAGGCAAAAAATGAACGCAATAATAACCGCGAAACGTTGATTCGACGGCTGACGCACGCTTAAATCTATCGCATGCTCGAATAGAAGTTACTTTCATAGCCGTACACGTGTTCCGGCTGATAAGATAAAAGGTGACACATTTTTTCGAGAGCAAGAAACGATCCGTTTCACGCTGAAACTATCTATATAGGAAATCTATATCGTGCGGAGACTGGAGACAAACGAACGTTCACTCCCTCCTGTAAACTGAACTTTTCCACCGAGACGTACATACACCAACTTTGCAACAATTTTGTAGTTTTAACAACGGACGCATTGTTCATGGAATTCACTTGTCAGAGTGCAAGGATTGATGGCCTTGTTACGCGTTGCATTTCATTTTGAGTTCTCTTGCCAGAACTTCAACTAACAATAAGAAACAATTTTTGGCCTCTAATTTCAGCATATGTATTTATAGGGAAAATTTGTTTGGTCGTTTCTATATAGTTTAGAATGTGTTTCTACAGCTTGGTTAGTTACTTCAGGCACGCCCTATGTATAGTTGAAGTTCTAACTTCAGGCTAATTTCATATAAAAATTGTGTGCTTGCTCACTACATGAACAATTAACACGTTGACTGCCATGGGGGTCAATGGTGACCGGCGCTTCAAATTTTATTCAATTAAATAACTAGGAATTCTTATACAATTTTCAACATCATTATTATTGTTGGAATAATATACAGTAAGTACTATACGTTTAAATAGTAAAATATTTTTTTCTTTCGCGATTTATACATATAACAGTAGATTTGAATGTGTCTGACTAGGTATGGCAGTTTTCACTGTGGCATTCAACGTGTTAAATGAAATACACTAATAAGTTTCTACTCTTCGTATTATTATAGATAACTATGATACGTAACTATTTTTTTGCTTATACTTTGTTAGTCCATCATACTTTATTATGGTTCCAGCTCTACTTTCTATGTAAAACTGTTATAAACTGTTTTTCATAGTAAAGTTCAGAAACTGTCGTTTGTACTATTATTACTCTCTGTGAAATCAGCCCCTAAAGTATTCATATGAATTTATGAAACATTCTGTACAGTAAACTACCTATCCTTCCAGTTTATACTTGACTCGTGTGTTCAGTTCATTATAACTGTAGCATATTATAAACTCACTAGGCTTTTAATATTAACATATTGATTGCCACTGCAAAAAATATACATAATACCAAAGTAGTGGAACATATTATAATATCACTTTTTCACAGGTCAACAAATCAATATTTATTTAATTTTATTCTTAACGTCGTATCAACCTTTGTAAGAATTATTAGCAACCTCAGGATATTTGGTTTAAGTTAGATCAAGTGAAATGTATTAATAGCTTGTAGAAATACAATTCCTGACAAGCTGGTATTTTTCAAGGCTCCATTAAGGTTTGCAGAAATGGTGTACCAATTTCTTTTGCTCTGATGCTTATTCTTAATGCATTCTATTAATGTACACTTGACCAAGTTGCTGGTATTTCAATGTTCGCAAACTGATAGGTCTCTTTTCTTAATCTAGTTGGAATTCGTGAGGTTTCTATGACCAATCCCAAGCCTAGACACTTGATCTTTCCTACTTTTTGGAAAGATTAAAATGGGACACCCTGTACGTTTCAGATTCAACCTCACTTAAATTTCTGCTCATTTTGATCTGTAACTAGTGTGCAACTGAAAGGCCTTTGTAGACGATCAGTACGGTTCAGTATCAGAATCGCCGTGCAGTTGGACGGAGAGGTTCCTAGCTGGTCGGCCAGCTGCACTTGACTCTCCTATGCAAGATAAATAGGTGCGGCTGGTTCCTATTAATAGCAGTTGGTTTACGTGGGGATCACAGTGTTCCAGCGTGGTGTAACTCGCCAACGGTTCGCGTCGAGAATCGTCCGTGCCGTAAATTAACCTCCAATTACGCAACTACGACCATTCGTTCCGAAAGAATGCCTAAACTCGCCATGCTCTTCCAATACGTCCGCGACCGGTCATCACGGGAACCGTTTCGACACTCCACGAAACAAAATTGACTTTGGGACCCATTCTACCCACCCAACATTCTAAAAGTAGTCCCTAAATATCCGTTTTTTATCGTCCTCAGGCAACTATTCTTGCCCAACAGTCCCGTTGTCCCTAGTTTGCCTGTTCTTGAGGATGTTTCACAGCAAAGCTTCTATCTGAGTGTAATGTAGAGTTCATAGAAACGTGGATACATCCTTTGGAACGTAACCTCTGGTTTCGAAAAGTATAGCTTCATCAGGGCGAAAGTTTGTATGACAAGTCTGACGTTACGTGCGGAAGATCAGCAAGTCTGCTCATTAAGTACATCATTCTACATCCATGGGCGTTTTCCGCACCGGCCGTAGTTAAATACCAGCACATTTGAACGTTCGTAACTCGTAACAGGTTAATTTTAGAACCTATGTTGATTAGACATTCCTTATTCCTTTTCGTGAGCGCTACTTACCATCAAAGTCTTGAACTATTTTGAACTCTCTGTACGTCGTACTTGTAATAGGAGTTCAAAAGGCTTCCGCAGTGGTCAGCGGGCTAAAAGTTTGGCACGCTGTTATCGATGGATCGAGAAATCGAGGAAGCAAATGAACGAATGCACCTTGGGATTCTTGTTACTAGGTTCGTTCCTTTGTTGTACAACCGGGTCTCGCCAACTATCGACCCCACCAACTTTGTTCTCGCTCTTTTTCTTCCGTCTTCTCCCTCTTTGGTTCTTTGCTACGCTCCCCTCGGTCTCTTTATTCCAACCCCATCTCCCTGTTCCTTCCTTTCTCTTTCGACGATCTCCTTCTGTACCCTGTCCTTTCTCTTCGCTTCTATCCCTTCTGCATCACCTACTCGCTTCACTGGAAAACTTTCCTTCGAACCATTGCTGAAATCCAATTTTTAGACCAAAATAGGTGTACCATTCTTTTCACTGAATGACCATGCACGCTTAGTTAATCAGGATCGTTGTGTAACTGGATGCATTGGCTCAGACACTCGAGAACAACCTTGAAATGTTTTTGTTCTGATATAAAAATAATAATGTGTATGTTTATACAGGGTGATGCATCTAAGAGGACACACCTAAATATTTTGTGAACTAAACAAGAGATCAAAAAAAGGTTTATGCGAAAATTGTATGGTTGCTTGGGAGATGTACCTAGGCAGCGATATTTTTTTATTGGCGCAGGCGTAGTGGTCAGATGAAGGATGAACCTATAATAGGTAGTCCACTGACAGTATACAGAGTGAGTCTGAAATAGGTGGGCAAACCTTATGAACATATTCTAGTCACATATGGATTTCGAAAAATCATTTGCCGCGTGCTACCGACCACTATAGTGGTCCAGCTCAACTGTTCATTTTAAACCCTGTTCATTCATTCTAACTATGCAATTAAAATGTATATGTTTTGCGCAAATATTGTACAGTTTTATAATACTGAAGTAATTAAAAAGGTGACACAATACATATAGAAAAGAAATATTCAGTCTAACGAGACCGGTTTTTATTTGAAAGTCTCAAGATTGAAAAGACAGAGGAGCGATTTATTCGAATAAAAATTTAATGGAATATTCAACGTATTTGTTCGCTTATAAAGAATTCCTTGTGCAGACATACGAAACCACGAAATAGGGTTTTTTGTACGTTGTTGCGCCACTGCAACGATAAGTGGAAGATTCCTAACCTACAGATGAGGATCAATTTATCTTCGTATTCTAGCAAGCAAAAGGCTATTTGTTACGGCGTGTATTATCACGGACGTGGTTGGTACAACAATTTGTCTAACTCCGAACAAAAATACAAACTGATTACCTACAGGAGAAAAAAAGAATAAAAACCTAGGGAAACTCTTTAGCTATCTTCAACAATTTATGTTTTAAATATCCTGAAATTGCTGCTTCTGGTTTCTTATTCCAGTAATTACCTTCATTAATATTATGTCTAATAAGAAAACCTTTTCCTTTTCAGAAGATCTCTTCCTGTCTGTTCTCGTTCCACCGCATCAGTCCCCTTTGGCGAACCCCCTCCGATCTTTCGCGTTTACCCCAATCGTTCATCTCTGTCGAGGCAGGCAGTTCCCTTTCTTTCTTCCTTGCCAAAGTCGCCTCCCATTCTTGACGAATTTCCTTGGTCTGCGTGCACGCCTGTGTCGGTCTTTTTTTCTCATGCAGGTTCGTGGGTCCCTAGGGACACGGGGTGGGGGGCCACGTGCTCCCAGTAGCCAGTCACGCGAGCCTAGGACACGTGGTACGTCCGTTCCGAAGCATAGGCGTAGAAAGAAATTAAGCGGAGGTCTATGATTCCGGATGAACGTACTCGGATATCCATTTGATATTCCATCGAACCAACTCGTGTGGTAAATATTTCTTTGTGCGTGCTTCGATCTGCATTATAATGAGGAGAAAGGAGAACTGACTGGAGTGTACACAGGATGAGAATGAAGTAGGTGGACAAACTGACGGTGTACAGGATGTTTCAGAAAGGTGGCCAACCTGACAGATTGCACGGCGAGTCTGAAACAGGGGACCAAAATTGATAGCACACAGGGTCAGTCTGAAATAGGTAGCTTAACTGATAATATACGGGGTGAGTCTGAAATAGGTAGTGTCAGAAAGGAAAATGGTTCATATGAAAACGGTCCCCTCCTAAAATATTATCCTTTTTTGTAACACTACAGTTTTGCATGAACACGTAGGAAGATTTGTTCCCTTTCAGTTAGTAGATCACAGTTAAAGTACTTACTCTGGTCAAGCAAGTCAACTTGACATTGCTGAAAACATCGATCGAACCTAGTTTCTAGGTGTCCTTGTGAAACTATTGGATGCGCAAACAATTTTTATAGTTCCAAAATGAAACATTTTCGAACCCCAATTCGTATAATCTTGTCCGGTTCTTAATATGAGTAGAATACGTTCCTCAAATTTTGTACATACCTATTACTAGGTTAGGTTTATAAAATCGCACTTCTGTATCTTGGCTTCAGCATTCATTTCACCTTCGTAGTAATTAGTCTTTCATTCACATTTTTCGTTTAATGTTTCTCTTACTCGAAATATGTATTTAAGGTTGGTACAGTAAAGACATATTAACAATAGCTTTTCAGAGCCACCCTGTATATGATGGTCTGAAGTGAACTAAAGCCGAGATGATGAATCCCATATTGAACCTGAATGAATTGACTGAACTTATAATGAAATTAGTCGCCATGCTTGCGAGAGGAACACCTACTTCGCCTTGTTTCCGGGTTGCAACCATGTCCCATTGTTTCAGTAACCCGCGAGTATATTGTGCTACAGCAACTCTAACTGCAATTAGCTAGATTCGGTGTATCGGTGGAACATTCTATAATATGCCTATGGAAATCACCACTAGTGCCCTCTACATCAGTTTCTACCTTATTATCTATAAATTCTCCGTCAAATGAGAAAACAACATGCCAGAAGAAGAGATAGCCAAACCATGCAATGCAAGATATGATAGTTTCTACACTATTATCCATAAATTCTCCATCGAATGAAAAAACGACGTGTGAGAGGAGCAGGTAGCCAAAGTATCTAGTGGAAGATATGACAGTTTCTACCTTATTATCTATAAATTCTCCATCGAATGAGAAAACAACGTGTCAGAAGAGCAGGTAGCCAAACCAGTGGACGTAGAAGCCTGAAAAAAATAAAGAATCTCGAGCGTGTGGCCCCGTGAACCCCTAATCGATATATTTCGGTAGGTTCTCCTAGTTAGCTAGGCTAGAGTCAGATGAAGAGGGAGGGCTATAGAGCGGGAGTATGGGAGGGGATCAAAGAAAATCCGGTATGGACGGGCAACGACCTTTGGGCACGTGTCCCATGCCACGTGCTGCATTCGACAAACGTCGAATCCGTCCCTTTTCCCTCTTTTATCTCTGCAGCCTTCCGTTTTCACCTTGTTCCGTTCGAAGTTTGTCGGTCTTTCGCTTCCGTTATCTCGGCTGAACCGTGATTTTCTTTTATCGACCGTTGACACGAAAACCGAAACTCTCGTACGTTATTCATGCCGGTCTATCCGTCGAGGAACTTGTCCCGCGGCTTCGCTCTCTAAATAGTGAACTACACTGTTAGAGAGTGAACTTCTACCGTGTTTCCAGGTTATTTTTTACGCCCTGCGCAACGTACGTTCACTGAATCGCATTATAGACGTAGACAGAATATATAGGGTGTTCCTAGGGTACGTACCTCAGTTGGTGAATTAATTCCTTCAAATTAGAGACGTGCAGTGCATGGCGAAATAGGGAAAAATGGGGTGGTGCGTCAGGTTTTTATTATCTTCAAGTTCTTTTTCTTGATGTGATACAGGACTGAACGAATGAGCAATACTATTCTGTGATCCGTAAGATAAAAATTGTTACGTAAAACATCTTTAAAGTACAAAATAGAGTATATAACTTAGAGAAGCCTAGATACAGAGCAGGAAGATTATTATTTGTCAATATAATTTGTATATTATTTGTCAAAAATTGATTGTTTTTTTAGGGTAAAGTGGTCGAAAACTGATTAGTTTCTTACATATTTTAAATACATTTGTAAAATAGGCGTTGTTGACATTAGTGTTCCAAAACCCATCTGAAACCGTACGTCTCCCAGCTAGATGACCACAGCAGTCGCTGCGGGCTTACATTCAAAGAAGAAGAACAAGGAAACCGGAACTGAGCGAGAAATGACAACCATCCGTTTAAAAGAATCTGAAGTTGAAGGTTTGGATCGCTTCGAACTAACTAAGTTCGGTAGTTCGCGAAACAATAGACCAGAAAGAACGAGAGCGACAGACAACGAAAGAGAGAGAAAGAGGAGAGTAAAGTGCTATTGCAATACTATATACGTTAACAAAGAATTGCAATTTATGCTCAAGTAAACAAAACAAAAATATGTATTATACTTAAATTTAAATTTAATGGTTTATCAGGCTTCTGTAAGTTATAACTGACATTGGGATTTTAATAATTAGACTGCGGATATTTATGCAATTATGCATATTAGAGTTCAACAATTCTTATATTGATATAGTCGATTTTACTTTTTGGTTTTCTTATGTTATTAAATGTACAGATTTCAAATATAGGGGTGTATTAAACTGCACAAACATCTGAGTGAAGTATTATAACAGTCTTATGAGTACATCAGCATTTTTTATTAACTATTATAAGTCTCCTTTTCTGATGCTCATAAGTAGAGTGCAGATATTTATACAATTTAACACATCCAAATTGGT
The DNA here is from genome assembly GCA_916610135.2 of Macropis europaea. NCBI lineage: Eukaryota > Metazoa > Arthropoda > Insecta > Hymenoptera > Melittidae > Macropis > Macropis europaea. The sequence goes on along the minus strand of OU744345.1, from coordinate 1,965,374 downwards.
GAACGATGGACATCTAATAACTTAGCAAAATAAAAATGACATATTTTAAACATTTCAAGCAGCAAAAGCAGTCTTGTTGAACTCTCATTTATTCAACTGCACCAATATAGGAAATATGGAAGTCTAAAACTGTATATGTGCCTAAACATCCGCAGCCCACGTATGAGCATCAGGAAAAGCGACTCACAATAGTTAATAAAAAATCTGATGTTCTATAGGATGGATGACATAAGATGAGCAAGCTCGACGGAGAATAGTTGTGCTCTCCGTCGTTGGCCTCGCTCTAGAATCGCTCTAGATCACCATCTAGGGTGACGGGGACAGGGAGGTCAGGGGGGCTGAGGTCAACAGTACAACGCTGTAGCAGCTCAATACGAGCTCTGACCCATTTGGCAGCGTTCCCGAGTTCGGGCCACGGGATTTCCCTCCGTGAGATCACCAATTTAATTTTTTCCATTTTCTTTCTCTCTCTCTCTCTCTCTCTCTCTCTCTCTCTCTATCTATCTATCTCTCTCTCTCCCCACCCATCCACCCTCCCGCTGCTCATCTTCCTCCCCCCGTGTCTTTTTCCCATAACTCACGCACGGCGGAGCTCCGTGGGAAAATGATTGCACACAGTGTCGCAGTGCCGTTTCGGAGGCTCTGAGTTTTTTGACGAATTTCTTTTTTGTCGATTCATTCGATCGGAAAATGCTGAGATATATTATGTCACATACACTCGTTTGGAAACTTTTGAAAGCAATGTCTGTTTCACTTTTATTACAGAGAAGTGATACCGGAGATGTAAACGAGTAACGTTTGCATGTTCAGTAATGTTTCGGATGCTGTAGAACTTTGATTATGCGAATATTAGTCACCCTATGTGAGTTAAAAGATCAATTCTCGTTAATGACACTGTGTTATTAATTCTAAATCACTATGTGTTTTACACTCTGAAATAAAATTATTATTTCTGCGCGAAACTTGGTTACAGTGTGATGTATCTTGTAATTAATTACACTTCGAATAATGGAGGCCGTACTGTAATCTAACTTGATATTAAGTACAAAAAACTTGTTTTCGAGGTTATGTTCTTTTATATGTGTTAAAAGGCATGAACATTTATGTATACTTATACTAACGTACACGTTTATAAATACGCACACAGTAATAAGTAGCTACCCTTGGACGCTACGCGCCACTATAGTGACTTCCCGCTAGTGATCGTTTAGAACCACAATCCACTATAGTGGCTCATCGATTTCATTCATATTATCGTTTTTCAAACCATCAAAAGGGTATCAGACAAGAACTGCTTCATTATTATCAACAAAACGTTTCATATTACTATTTTACATTCTGTTCTGTCGTGTTTACAAAGCTCTGCATTTAGGTTGGCCGTAGAGCTCTGTGTTTAAGTTAACCGTAATCAAACGATGAAATATGAAAATGGCGAGATGAAATACTGTCGTTAAAACTCTACCCTAACCCCAAGTTAATTAACAGAAATTCGTCCATTTTGTGATATTTGTTGAAAATTGGCGAATTACTGGAATATTCGTAAGACGAAGGGAATGAAATCACTATCGTCGGCTGTGATACGTTTCAGCAGCGAGCCGCGCCTTCTCGCCTCGGAAATTGGGTCGGGCTTTTCTGGGACGCCTCGGTTTCCGAAAGTTCAAATACGAACAAGGGATTACGCAAATATACGAGACGCTTCTATGATTAGATAGCGGATCGGATCGAATAGTATACGGCTAGTGTGGACGCGTGGTGTATATTTACCGTGGACAGATATTTTGTCGCGATTAATTCTGCCGTTCTGAGAGCTGATAACGGGGGACGCTCGAGATTCTATAAAAAAAAAAATTGCGAATCCCTACGAAGGTCTTATGAACGACTAATGTCTAAATCATTTCATTCATCTTCCGGAATACTTATAAACAAATTGCAGATGTTTATACTATCAGTCATTTATAAGCATCAATATTTTCATACTTTGATATGTAAGGTGTCCCAGTAATAGTGGTATGTACAACCGAAAGGTGACTTCTCATGGAAAAATAAGTCAAAAATATAAAATAGACTTTGTTCATACAAGGCTTGGCTTTTTAGAAAACCACGTTCGAATTTTCTTAAGGCATGCCTGCATTTAATTAAAAACAAAATGGTGTTTGTGTCCGATGAACCAATATAATTCAAAATAATGTATCAAGTTTCGATAAGGTAGGAATTTCTGTTGTTCAGTTATAAATTATTAAATCTGTCGACCTCGACGATTTTTACTAACGTAACAAAGAAGAGTGAACTGATAGTAAAGTGTTCCTAACCTCTTCTTTCGTCCGTACATATCGTCAAACGTCGTCCCACGTGATTTTTACTATGTGATCGCATTAAAATGGTAATTTATGCTATAAATAATTTCAATCAGTTCTATTTAAGAGTCAATATCATACAGGGACTTAAAATAATATTAAAAATCAACTCATTGTTAACGAAATGATTACGTATTCGACAATATTCATAGTCGATTTTCTCAAAAACAAAGCATCGTATCCAAAACCTTTATCCTGTAATTTCGATTTATTTTTGTATTAAGAATCACCTCTTTTTCAGTTATACCACGATTATAAAGACACCTTGTATATCAAGAAACGAGACTTCAACAAGAATACGTTCCTCTTCATCGAAAAAGGACCAAATTTAATGAGCGCATAATACTTTCCAAAAGAATAAAAAATGTCTAATCCACATTGGTTCTAAAATGAATGCTTTAAATGTTATGAGCACTTAAAAATGCTCCGTGTATTCTTCAGGTCTGTGCGGTGAACGCCTATGGGCGTTCGGTTAATATATCAAACGAATTTAACGACCACCCGCACGAGACAAAAAGCCATTTCATGGCCATGTCATTGTAGGTCGTGTACTAATTTTGAGCTGTAACACTGCGATGTTAAAAATATGCGATGCCATTTAAAAAATTACCGGTGACTGAAATGTCTGAGAAAATTATGTCGAGGGCAATGTTTTATCTACCGTTATATTAAGACCTTCAAATCATACTATTTTTCTCTTAGATATATTTTCAGATTCCCATAATTTACCGAGATATTTGAGGTGATCGAGTTCAATGAGGCACCCTGTATATCGTCCATAATTGTTCATAGCTCTTGAACAAATAACTGACGATTTTCGACAGAGAAAACCCTACAGTAATCTTCCATCGACCTAACATTCGCAAATTTCTGTATAACAACTGAACAGTTTACATCGAACGGAGTTGCCACATTAAAACTCTTCCGAGCCATCCACGCCCCGAGAGAGAGTCTCTTATCAAAACACTGTGATCAAATTAAGCTGCAGTTCCAACAGAAGTCACTTTATTGATCTCGTCAAACATTGACAAGTCTCGCGGCCTGTCCCCATTTTCGAAACGGGACATCGCGGCCTCTCGGCCCGGTGGAATCGATGAAATCGAAGGTTTAATTAATGAATCGGAGGTGGAGGGGTTGCTGTGGAAGAATCAGAGGGAAAGAGGGATTTTCTTGGCCGCTCCTTTCGCGACCTCAGACCGAAACTAGACCACGCGAGGCTTTTGGTAAATGTGTCAACCACCCGGTGGTGCGGGATCAATACTTGCGCCCTGGTTTCTCTCCTCTCCTTGCTTTCAACCCCTCACCCTTATCCCCTCTCTCCTTCTGTCTCCCTCTGTCTCTCTGTACGCCCCTCCGCAGTGCTGCTGCTGCTGCTCTCTTATCCCCATGCGCAACCCCTATTGTCGAGCTTGTTACGGAACGTTTCGTCCCGATTTTCCGTGGCCTCTTCTGCAACTTCCACCACGACGTCTTTAACCGCTGACACGGTTGCCCGAGATAAATCATCTGAGGATAATTCGAAAGAATTGCTGGACAGTTTCGATCGAGACCCTCCGAACGGCTAATGATAATAGCGATTCGAGTTCATTACGGCGCAGCTGTAAATGTGATTCGTTTCGATCGAGAAGCTTCGATTTATTTAATAATAATGCGAATTTGAGTTTGGTACTCCACGGGTTTAAGTATAATTCATTTTGATCGAGACGCTTCGATCTACTTAACGATAGTAATAATAATTCGATTTTATTACACTATAGCAGCGATTTTCAACCGGTGTGCCGCGAGGGGCCCAGAGATGTGTCCAGGTTTTTTTAATACAAGTTAATGTGGTGTGGCAGCGATGATTAGAAATAACCATCGTGTACCAACAACAAAAAACTTACAGTTTAAATAACTATTGTTCTAAATAATTTTGAGTATTATTTTTGTACTACAAAGCATCGTAAATAAATGACATTTTAAAAAGGTTTTTCAGAAAGTAAGTTGGACAAATTCTCTTCGCATGTCATTAAATGTCATTTAATGCATAGTGGGTATAATAGTTATTTTATTGCTACTTTGGAGCAAAAACAGAAAAAATATTTGTTTTAATAATAATAAGAGTAATTCGATTTTAGTATACTGCAGGAATACTTGTACTTTATTAGAAGTAATAAGGTGTGCGTCGCCACTGTGGTCGACGCTGTAATAGACAAACAATAATTTTAAAGTTATGGGTACTAGTATGCTGGGCAGGCAATGTTGAGAAAGCTGGTGATTTAAAACACAACCATAATTTCGGATGCGTACGTTCTTATTCTTCCACGTAGCTGGTTTATGCATTTAGTAACTTTACCAGTGAAAGTGTTAAGGCACCAGAAAATTGATACTTTTGATGGCAATCACATTTATTTTATATATATTTTTATTATATCATTTAATCTATTTAATCTAATCTATTTAATTTAATCTATTTGCCGTGTACAACGAATAGTCCAATTACCGTTTAATAAATAAAGAAATAAGTTATTTTTTCTGTTGTGTAAATAAATTCTCTAATTATTGTTTAATAAATAAACAAAAACTTGTACTTCAAACTGAAGAATACTACGAAGAGATATACAAAATGCTATGTTTTAAACATGGAAAGCAAAATAATTTAGAACTGACTAAACACAGTTCTGTAATTACTACCTCTATAGTCTGTAGATGTTTATGCAAATATACATGTTTAGATTTTCACATTTCCAACGTTATTGCAGTTAATTATACGAAACTTGAACAGGACTGCATTTGCTCCTTGAGGAATTTAAAACATGTAATTTTAATTTTGCTAAGTTATTAAGTGTCCTTCTTTCACCAAATTGGATAAATTAAATTGCATAAAACTCCGCAGTCTCGTAATTATTAATTACGGCGAGCGGAAACTTTTCTGACCAACCGTAACTACGTACAACATTCAGTAATAAAAATGATGTGTCAGAGAACGAAACTGTGTAATTTGCAAGTGGTTAACACGAACAATTTCATAAAATATCGACAGCAGTCGATGAATTTCCCCGAACAATTTTCCGTGAATCGATTAGAATCGCATTGGACGTCGTCTTTCCTCGTTGGCCGCGGGGCGAGATCGAGTTGTTTACGAAAATAACAATTTATTGTTATTCGTTCCCCCTTTTCTGTCGTTCCCAGCGTGTTTTCAGCATGGATCTACCCCCGGACACGGTGTCCTCTCCCGGTGCCACCTGCCTCCCTGGAAGGGGACAAATAGCGCAGGGTGGAGGTTCAATAGAGAGATGAGGAGGCAAAGGGAGCAACATTTCAATGGGGCAAAGGGAATCGAGCCCCGGATTCACCCCAACCTAGCGCGCGCATGCTTCTCAGCGAAATTCTCCACGAACACTGCCTCTGCAGTGGCCTGCTCTCTCTACCATGTCGCACACAGGATCCTACAAAATTCTGTTTCAACCTCATGTATATTTCTAACATGTTCAATTTGACGCCGGAGAGCGTTTTGGTACATTTCTATACTCCCATCTCGAATATACAAATTTTACTTTTTTGTTTTGAACAGTTTCTAGTGGTACATAAAATGTGATGAGTAGACCGTGGAAGTTTAGGCAAATATAGATTTTTATTCTTTAGTATTAATATATTTAATACACATAAACGAGTGGGACATGGAAAATAATTTGGCCTGCCTTGTTGAATTTCTATGTATTATTTGTTTCAGATAGTATACTTTATATACCTGGGTATGTTAAATTTCAATAACAATAGGGTATATGGGATGAGTTGATATTCGAGAAACTAGATAAAATATTGAAACTTGTCGATATTTGCACTGCAACACAGATCTGACCATCGATTAGCTGAATGATGATTCAGCTACAAGATTCTTCTAAATTCTCTTTCAACCTCATGTATACTTTTGCAAGATTTTGTTCAAAGCCATCAATTTCTATACTCCCATTTCGAACGTCAAAATTTGTCCTAGTTGTTTGAGGAATAATAAAATGTAGACTATTCGAAAGTATTAATTAAATTTTCCCAGGCGATTTAGTTTTTATTATAACAATTTCTTCTTCCACTCGTCACAAGCCAACAAAAAAAAAATATCTCAATCCGACGACTTTGAAATTCTTACATTTACACTCATTTCTAATAAAAATGGTCGGCCAGATATAGCTAACTTTCTACAGTTTGTTTATACCGTTCGACACCTGCGATTTACACTCGGTCCAGCTCAACAAGCGCCCGTCTGTGCCGCGGAGGGTAGACGAGCGCCCGTCTGTACCGCGGAGGGTAGACAGGCGCCCGCCTGGGCAAGATACGCCCACGCCTGATCTAGAAATAATTCAGGTGACCGTTAATTTTTTAATACCAAATGTTTCCGTTTCTCCAGGTTGGTTCGTAGGTGCAGGGCTAAATATTTCAGGGCAGAGCGTGGTGCAGGATATCCAATCGTAATTAAATATCCAACACCGGAGGGAACGGCTCGTTACGAAACGTTTCGGATCCGCTGGTAATTCGCCGGCTGAACTTTTCCACTCCGAGTGTCGTGGGGTTTTTCATAAATAATTAACGCGGCCCGAGCGAGCTGCTGTTTGTTTTACGAATTAATCGCGGGCATTACGATTCACGCGCCGCGTTCGTCAAACGCTTAAGTCGATATTTAAAAATTTAAATGTCGAACGATCGGGTCCGCTATTTAAATCGGTGATTACGTAAAGAAAGAAAAAAAGAAAAAAGAATGTTATGCAACGGGGAATACGAATTTCGCGTTTCTTGTTTACAACAGTCATCCTCCGTCCGTTTCGTTTATTGCTTTTTATGTAATCATGTCATATCCGGACGAACGGGTATCTTCGGAATTTTCGTTATTTTTAGCCGATTATACATGTGCTCACGATCATCAGCCGGGACAATCTTCTCGTTAAGTCGGTACACGCTTCCGCGAACGATTCTCCCGTTCGATAAAGCCTCGATCTTGACATTTCGCCGCGTTCCTTTTGCAATCGATGTGTTCGGTTTCTTGCGTTGTCTCTTGGGCTTCTGCAATTTGACATTTCGAACGGCTATGGTTGAATCGATCCACGCGATGCGCCATCAAATTTTCTCGAAAGTTACTGGAAGCTCAAATCGTGAATATATCGCGTCGGAGAAGATACTTAACACTATTTCCATGAAACGTGTCAAAAGACACCTTTTAAAATTTTAACTCAACATTATTTTCTAAGGTAATCATTTTTCCTCAATTGACTTTTCCTGTAATGATTGTTAAATTAATTTAGCGGTATCTTTTTTCTTCAAGAAAATACTTCTTTTTAACTATTATTTCCACAGTTGCTTGCATCCAAATGCAAAGGTGTCAAAAGACACCTTTTGGTCGAAATAGGTATACATAAAACCGTGGTAGAAATAGTGCTAACTCTTTTAGTGTGGCAAGAAAGCAGTGGAAACCACGTACAGAGTGTCGTATTTGAATCGGTCCACATAACAGGCAACCGAGTTTTATCAAAAGCTCATGTAAGCTCAAATCGTGAATATATGACGTCATACAAGATACTTAGCTTTTTGAGTGTGGCGAGATTGCAATGCAAACCACGTACAGGGTGTCGTATTTGAACCGGTCCACGTAACAGGCAATCGAGTTTTATCGAAAGCTCATGTAAGCTCAAATCGTGATATCGCGTCGAAAACGATATGAAACTTTTTGAATGTGGCGAGTTTGCAATGGAAACTACATACAGGGTGACTTATTTGAATCGATCGATGCACGATAATTGCAGGATGGCAATGGTTTTAGTGTGAACGGAGGTGTTTCCTCTCACTATTTTCTATACAACGGTATTAAGACAATTTATTTGTCAAATGAATGTTTCAATCGGATGATTGGATCGCCTTAACACGTTGGCAACCGCTAAGGCCTTGCTAAAATTTACTGTATGGCAAACGATTTTAGTGATATACGATTATTGCAGAACTCATGTTTTTTAAATTATTATATATTTACATGAACCTTTTTTTAGTCGAATATAAGTAACTCTAGAATGACCTCATTTACCTACATTTCCGTTATCTGGGAAATAATTAAGATAGAATGCACGGGCCCGAAAACGAGATCTCACGTTTGTGATCGCCAACGTGTGTCTTATGAAAACGAGAATTCTCATTAACGATCGCCAATGTGTTAATTGTTAGTTGCTGCAGTATGCTGGACATCTGGACAGTGTAAACCCCGTTCCATATCTGCCTCGGCGTTTTTCTCAAGCGTTCTCAAAGTTATGAACGTTTTCTCCCCACTCGAGTCTACGTCCTTACCACCGACACTCCAAAAAAGAATTAATAAACGAGGCAGAACCAGTACAGCTCTCGTCCAGCGAACTTCTCCGCTTTAACATAAATTTCTTTACTCTGAATCCTCGGGAATCCAACTTATTGCTAGTAGAATGCTTCAAGCACTTGCGTAAATTTTCATATCTAAACTGCGCGTTCCGAACTCGATCTATTTTTGCTGGAATAAAAAATTCATTTGCTACCGACACATAGAACATTCGATGCTGTCAGTCCTCGAGGTTTTAGAGCGGAGCGGATCATGTAGGATATGATCAAAAAGCTGTTGGAAACGGGAATATCATCCAGTAGGCGAGCATCGATCGAGGCTGCCAGTTCGTAAACTAAACGGCGCACCGGGTTCCAGGTCACTGGGTCAACCCTTCCATCGATCCAACCCCACTATTGAAAATTCACTCGCCTCGAGTATGCTCGTCCTCACCGTTGAAACCTGGCCTCATCGTATATTCGACCCGATACCCTCGCGTCATCACACCCACCACGCCTTCTCTTTCTTTCTCTCTTTTTTCTTTCTCTCTCTCTCTTTCCCTCTTTCTCTTTTTATTTCTCTCTCCTCCCTTCTTTGTACCAAACCGATACTAATTATTTACAGTCGACCACCACCGTCGCCGGGAAACCTACCCCCCGGAGACTACGGATATTTCCGTACTGTCAAATTTGGCTGGCTATTTCCGCTCGTCTCCCACGAATATTTATCGACCTCTATCTCTCATTCCACCGCGACCTGCTTTTTTTTTAGATTCACCGGGTCACACCGAAAGTAATTCTTTTGTCTGACGGTTTTACTGTTTGGTCACGGCTGATCTGGACACAGATTGGAATGCAGTATAAAGCGTTTTAATGAAAGTGATGTATAGAGCAGAATTCTGTGTATTTGAACAGGAAATTACTGGTGGAGGGAGGGGAGTAATAATTTGTATTATGCAGACATTTGAGATATCCAAATTAGAGCTGATAATACCCGGATCTCCTGGGTACCTGAATACCTAGGAAATACCCAGGTTCAGATAAATGCTGTTCTATCGTACAGTATTTTTCGATCAAGATTTCAAATTATTCTTTAGATAATTGAGAAAACGGTTAAACAGAGTGATGATTAACAGCAGCTACTCGTATTTTCTGAATGCAAAGCGCAGAACAGATCAGTCACTGTAGTGTTGTGTCGTTCAAAACAATCGTTCTGCGAGAAGCAACTATAGTCGTGTTTCGTTTCGAACGATCGCTCAGGGGGAAGCCAGTATAATGGTACTGTACTACTCTAACTATACTAATATAATTGAGAATGTTGATAATGTACATTAGGTTACCACTTCGAACACTGGCAAGGTAGCTAATAAATTTGTAAATTTACCGAAGCATTCGTCCTGTTCGATGAACTAAATTATTTCTCTTTGAATGACCTTCAACCATAGGCCATCGTATGCGGCTTGAAACACTCTATTAGAAGATAAGCAAAAAACCTTATTATTTCATTCGAATAAATAAACTTGGCCTTCGTATGTCCTTTACGCCCCCCGCTACAAGAAAACTATTGGCATCAGATTATTTCTCCCTCGAAATCAAACAACATTTGTCTGAAGCATTTTCTTCTATCACTAAAAGTAGATGAGTTATTCGGATGGCCTGATTTAAATGCCTCACTCTGTACAACATAATTGCAACATAAACAGTAAAACTTCCACAAGACAAGTTGTATATGATACTTTGAAATGCATTCATAGTGACAAGTTGCTTTCCAAGTGAACATTGAATTTCTTATTTAGCCTGTACATGATGTTTCATAAGACTTGACAGGTTATTACAAAATCGCCGTGAAAACCATTAAACGCTCAACAAACTTCACAATTATACAATCGGCTAGCATTAGCCAAGACATCGATGGTCGACTCTTTATACACGTTTTTATAATTTCATTCTGTCGTAATATGTACAACACTCATAACCTTTCATACATCGTACACGGTGGTTCTCCAATTAAAATTGCAAAAAAGGTACAATCTGTAGACATACAAGGTGTTCAGAAAAAGAGATACAGTTTCTGTGGCTAGTTTTACTTGCAAAATTAAATTAAAATTAAATCAATTCTTTCTAAAATTGATTTTTTCAAACACTCCAGGTGATGGAAACAAACGGTTTGCAGATTCGCATTCAGCACACGAGAATCTATAAGAAGAACAGCTACAAATCAAAATATGTGCTGAACGGTATTATCGAAAATGTCTAAAAAATCGTGGCGACCGTTACGATGATTACCCTGTATAGTTTACTTATAAACTAGTCCGCGAGATGGTGCTGATTAGATGCTCAGCGGACACTCGCCCCTTATCGCACCAGATTCGCAATTTAATTACAGGAAAATTTACATCTACATGACATTTTGTATATAAGATGAGCTCGAGAATCTGTACCGGCTCACTATTCGCATTGTCTCGCAGAACACCCTGTACAGAGTGTTTCATAAGAGACGTGTTGGTGTAAATCCAAAATCCCGAGCCACTCAATGAACGAGCATGGATGGCCGTTTCCTTATACGCGGTGTGTCCGGTTCGAGGCGATTCTTTCACAACGCGTTACAGCTCGACGAGAACTGTCCCGAGCGTGTAATTCAAGTCGATTACAAAGCTCGAGCACGAAGAAACCAACTCCGTGGACGATTAAGAAACGCGGAGAGCCGGAGAGCGGAGAAAGGGCGACGGAAAAAGAGAGGCGCGCCGAGTAAGATTGAAAGTAGCGTCGTAAATCGAACATTGACCCTTTTTGGGATTCTTCCGCTCTCGACGCCGCGCCGGCCGGGGAAAAGTGGATGGACGAGCTTCGAGTGTACGGCCGTTAGGAAAACCGGCGGTTACACGCTTGTAATGCCAGCCCACGACATCGTGTTACACCGAAACTTTCCCAACCTGCCACCGACTCATGAATTTCCGGCACCGACAATTTTTTTTTCAGGGATTTCTGGAACCGCGAGAAAATCTCAACCCTTTCTCTAGGACAGCGTTTGTTCGAAAATCGGATATTATAATATTTTCAGGATAAAGAAGAAAGTGAAATTTAACCCTTTGAACTCTTTTCGATTTTACTCACAGGTACTGCTATGTCGAGTCACACTCGATATTTTTAATTTGCCTGTTTAAATGTGTATTATATTTCGCAATATTTTTTTTACCACAAATATCAGATCTTAGCAAAGTTTTAATGCTATTTTCAATATAATTAGTAAAAAAAATTGTGTAAGTTGCTTTCTATCGAACGACTGTCTTTTGAAGTACGTTTCAAATAAAACACTTAAAACAATAGGGAGTTACTGAAAAGAAAATTAGAAAAAATTAGTAGTTCAAAGGGTTAAATACGAAATTTAATTGAAAAATACGCGAAGTCGAAAATCGGTAATACTTAAAGAGAAAGGTGAAATTTAAGTACAATATTTAATTTAGGGCTGGAGATATGAGTCGAGAGTGCCTGGTATTTGGGTACTCGAGTAGCGTCCTATATGATCCCAGTAAATTGGATACTGTCAAATACGGATATCACTCAAGGCATTTTTAATTAAAATTACAACCTATACTGTTGTAAGCCCAGGTAAAAATGACTATAGCGGTCGACGCTTGGTTAAACGAAGAAGAATGAAATTCTATTTAAAGATACATATGTAACGTCCATTGAAATCAATTTCTTCCTCATGTTCCAACCACCAAGGAAGAACGAGTTTCAAGGCAACAGAGATTGGTGAACGTTTTGTACCATTATTTCTCGTTCGTATAAGTCTTATGTAATTCCACGAGCTAAAGGGGGATAATCGGCTAAAGAAGCTGAAGGGGTTAAGCGGGATTCTTCGCGTTGTAAAGAGCGGGAAACGGTGACCCATAGAGCGAACAATGGTCACGCTCGGGTCGCTGTGTTCTGTCTTGGTCGATGCTTTTGTTATGCAAGAAGTTCTAGCAGTTACGAACGATGGCAGGTGCGTACGAACAATGCTCTTACGGCCCCTATCCGCCCACATGAAAATAATTCTATCGATACGGGGGAAATTTTCCGTGTACCGGAACATTTCCATCTCGCAACATCTCTAACGTCATCCTCGCTAGACTGGACCCTTTTCTTTCTTGCATCAACCGGTTGTTCCATTTTTCTCTGCAAGGACCTGCTTCTGAATCGATTATTAGAGAATTATGGTGAATACTGCAGACACTACGCGTCACTTCTTCATCCCAGAATAACTTCTGAATTCGCTTGTGATCTCCTGGAAATTTACGTTTTATGAGATTATTGTACTAAAACTGATCTAACAATTCTACTAACTATTGACTGTCTACGCCCAAGACTATGTATAGGGAGATTCGTAATAACATGATCTATCAACATGCAAGAGCTCATTAATGTCTGAAACGACCACTTCGAACTACCATGTGTCAACAACATCACAGAAGCACTAAAGACAGTCACCTATCCCAGCATTGATCCATGGCGATCGTAGCCCAACCTCTTTCTGAGTATATACTGAAATCATCGTTGCTTTTCATTAGAATTCCCACAGAAGATCCAGTGAACTATATCCTGGAACGAAAAGCGAAACTTAAAGCCACATTTTACCTCGTACCATCCTCCGAGTAACACGAGACGCCCTGTAGGGTACCAAGCTTCCAACCATCAAAACACCAAAGGTCACCCTCTAAACTCTTTCGAGGGAGGAAGTAAGGACCCTAGAAACTAACTTAGGGTTAAACGGATAATACAATCGGGTACCCTAAACACTTGTATTTACGAAATGAACGAAGCAGAACGTTATTAAGACACAATTATACAGGCGACTATTTTAGACGAACTACAAACCTTTAAACTGTATTCCATTTCGAAACAAATATCAACAGATGAAAATATCCAATAGCGTACATAGATAAAACTTTCTGAGTACTGAAATCATTATTGTTTTTCATTAATACTCCCACAGAGGATCCGTGGTGAACATTTTACCTTGTACCATCCACCGAGCATCACGAGACTCACTATAGAATACCAAGCTCTCAACCATCGAAACAGCAAGCTCTAAACTCTAGCCTGTAAACTCTTTCGAGGGAGGATCCTGGGAGCACAGGTGGAGGTGCAGAGGTTCGAACAGAGGGCGAAACTCGGGAAGGTGGCGTAGGATGAGGAAGAGGAAGAGGAAAAGGAACGGACGGCGGGTGAGACGAATAGAGAGAGGATCCTGGCCTCTGGTTGGCTGTTCGGGGGGAGGGCTAGAGCGTTTCGTAGGAAAACGGGGCTAGAGGAGAACGGGGTCGACGACCCTTGCACGTGGAGTGCCGTGGAAGTAGGCCACGTCGTGACATCACGCAGAAGCAAGATGGCGGCCGGGGAAACGGGCACATTCTCGCGACTCCACGGAGACGTGGCGACGCCCGTGCGATCGAATCTTTTTCCTCGTGCGAGGGTGCGTTCCGATATTCACACGACCTCCTACTCCCCTTCGCCCTTCTGCCTCTCTTCTGTTCGCCATCGCGGGCTCGATAAGGATGCCATGGTGCGTGCCAATACCCGCGGTGAATATCGGAACACGTAGTTTCGGTACAGCTGCCAACGCAGTTGCATCAGCGTTTCCCAACCAGGGAGTTGCTGAATTCTGCAGATTTCCCCGAGTTCCTTCAAAGTCTCTGTTTTTCATTTTTTTTTTAACAGGTTCATCGCCCACGGTCAAATACACCTGACGTTCAGAATTCCTAACCTTTAATTGTCTGACGTTACTTAACCTAAATCGTTCATTATTTCATGGTACGCTTGTAGATTGTTCTTGTCTCCGAACTATGTATATGTACACAAGTTTACGTGTAACTTTAGGACAATGTTGAATTCCAGTTACGGTGGAATCTCGATTATCCGAACTACAATTGGAAAAGGAATGATTCGCATTTTAACTAGGTTTTGCATACAAATTTTGATTTTGGTTTAGAATACAAAATATATAGTAGTAGAACATTAGATACATAGCGTCACAAATCACCAGATGTGGCATATTTTGGAATTACTGTTATGGCAAGTGGTCAAACGTTCCACCACTGCATTGTACTTTGTACCCACCCTGTGTATAATAATTTGAAAGTACCTGTGTAGATTTGGAGTCAAAAGAAAAAGTAAACGTCTATTAAACCCTTGCCTTACAATAATGAATTATGCTTGTAACACAAAATATGGTTCATATGTTACAATAATGGGTCCCATTTGTGTAATTAGCGAGCATGCTAGGTGTCCATCGGATAGTAGTGTCCAAGTGCTGTAGGGGATGGAATCTCCCACTACTCGCATGACTCGCACTTGTCTTCTGCTACCGCGTGCCGCATTTCCGGGACCAAAAGCGAGTGGTGGGAGGCTCCTTCCCCTACACCGCTTCTTAACCGAGGGACGCCTAGTTTGCTCGCCAGTGTACATATTTTTTAAAGCTTTGAAGTACAGTATCTTTGACTTTCAGAGGCCTCGTTAAAAGCGAATTATGTATGCTTCATTCATCAGAGTACTCGAGGACTTGAATAGTAAACTTCATCGTGTGAAATCGTTCGAAAAATCGTAAGACAAAGTGTTAATATTGTCACGAACTGCATGTATTAGGGAACAATGAACATTCTAATTTCTTGAGAGAGGAAGTGTGTGTGTGTGTGTGTATGTGGGGGATCTTCAATCTTCAGAAGTCACAATCAATGTGATTTATACTTAGAGCATGCATTGACGTTTAAGGTCACAATTTCGAAAACGTGCAAGTAGCTAATACATTTGTATATTACTGAAGTATCAAATCTATTATAATCTTTATTTAGAATGATTAAAGCATCTATATGAATTTTTTTAAGACTTTCACCCATCGAAGGTCGCGTCGTCCATAAATGACCCTAATTTGCGGTTTAAAGGTAACAAAGAGACGTTTACGGAGTGAGGGTCAAATGTCCCACCCTGTATAAAGCTCTCCATAGTTTCTGCTAGGTTAACGACGCTATTCGATATATCTGTCGGGAAAATCGTATGATTTGTTCTATGAGGGAAAATGAGGAGAACAATTACACGGCTCGACTGATCAGCGTTTACGCGAGCACTCGACGCGTAATCACGCAGCGATTACGTGTTATACAATCGCGGGTAAACAAAAGCTTCGAGTAATTGTAAGCGTGATTGCCGGGCAATTACGATGATCGTACGTATGTATATACGACGGTAGACAGAAGCAGTCTGCGAATCATCCGGTCGATTGAGACGAAGCTGTATAAATACTACGCAGTTTTATTTCGATCGAAATAATGCAGCGGCTCCTCTGTGTCGACTTTCTTCGAATCAGTATGTTCTATTTTTAGAACGGGGACCGAATTTAGAGGAGACGCTATTAATAGCCAGATAAAAGTTCCTTTTTCTCGATCTTTTTATATTACTGGTAATTATTTAAATACAGTTATTGCAATTATTTAAAATACTTCCTGATGTCTCGAAAGTACTACCTGACTCACATTTCTTCTTGGGGTTGTCACTTAAAATATTATTGCAAATTTTTCTGCTGCGACTAATATCCAGTTCTG
This sequence comes from Macropis europaea, assembly GCA_916610135.2. Lineage (NCBI taxonomy): Eukaryota > Metazoa > Arthropoda > Insecta > Hymenoptera > Melittidae > Macropis > Macropis europaea. The sequence goes on along the minus strand of OU744345.1, from coordinate 1,949,137 downwards.
TACTTGTACACTGGGCGTTTCTGAAATGTTTGACCAATATTTGTCAGCCGTATTCGGCTACAGCTACTGATGAAAAAAACTTTAATTTAACCATTCAGACATGAAACTTTCAGAGTTGATAAAAAATGTGTGTCCTGTGCTAAAATTTTCCCCAGTAGAACACTGTAATATGTATGTCGATTGTTAAGTTATTTCAATGTTGTGAAACTGCAGAATATTGAATGAAACATGTATATTTTAATAAGCCATGCTGACGTAATAATTCGACCAAACAGAGGCTCATAGGTTTATAAAAAATAAACAACAGAAAACGTATACATTAATAGGAAAATAAACATTCCTCCTCTAAGGAATAAACAAACAATTAGTACATTGCACTTTTGACACTATACAAACTATGTCTAAAACATTCTCCCGTGTCAGGAAAAATGAGACAAATGTGTATTTAGATGTTTAGTTGGTTTCTAGTGGAACACCCGGTACACATTAACAGGCACCGCTCTCTTATTTCATTATATTCACATATGTGTGTACTTACATATAGGTACATACTTTTAAACTCTACATATTATATTGTATACAAAATGGCTCACTGCCTCCCAATTTATAATTATAATATCTTCCGGTAATATTTAGCCAGAGAGTTTAGGAACGTACCGTATAACTTAGTATGGATTAATTAACCCCTTGCCCTGTAACGAGTCAAACTCGTGACAAAGGTTGTGGGCCATGTTTTGAAAAAACACGGCTGAATATTGCATTAATTTTTTAAAATCACAGCCATTAGATTGTTACGGGAGAATTGTACGCGTCGATGTACTTACGTTCTTTATCAAATGTCCTGGTCACTTGAATAGTTAACTGTACGTAATCGTAATTAATGCAAGGGGTTCAGAAATTAATATTTATAGCTTTACATTCAACATATTGGGTGATTGCAAAACTTTTGACACGTTTCGACCAATGTCGTTGCTTTGGCAACAGTGTTATACTAATGTTAGAAAATACCATTGGAAGGAATACCCCTTTGGTTGTTTCTTAAGAAAAGAATGAGGTTGTTTCGATTGTGTTTTCATTGCAAAAATAATAATCGAATATGAGCGTGGAAAAGATACGTATTCGGCATATGATGTCATACGAGTTTCGGAGAGGTTCTATGTTCCGACTATCGTAAAAAATATACAAGAGGCATACGCAGAACTCGTTCCACCTGACATTACTGTGAAATGATGGTTCGCGAAATTTAGACGAGGTGAATTTGATCTACCCGACAGACCAAGGTCTGGCCGTCCGAGTGAAGTTAGTGATGATTTAACACTTTGACTGTTATGTCACCCATCTATAAAATTCAGTTGTCATCTATCTGATCACGAATAATATTAGTAAAATATTTAAAATCTATCGGTGCCAGGAAGGACTATAAACTACAAACATCATTAATTAAAAAGTGTACAATTTCAGATTACTTTCGTCTTGCATCGAAATCCATGAATAAAAAGTTGTGTTGTTTTCAGCGTACACAATACGACAGTCAACGTGTTAATTTGTAATTCATCGGAAACAAATCCACAAATACGAAAAACGATGAAAACTACTTAACCGGTGATCGAAATATTTTTTGCTTCAAGGGATTAATTAAGTTGCAACTGAAAATCGTATCAAGACTTTTGCACTTAGCCAATGTTTCGCTTGGATTGGGAAACTCTGCGTTGTTTCACGCGGTGCACAATGCTGTCGTGTACACATGTACACGCGTGTACGTGTGCATGCACGCGCGCGCGCAGATGCAGGCTGTACGCGTGTTCTTTATTCGGAACGCGTGAGCGCGTGAACGTGAGCACGCATACGACACCGTCGAATATTGGACGAAAGTCAAATCCATCTCGCATTATTTTAGCGTCCGTCGCTCGTCGTCGTATTACAGAGAAATACGCGGCCGTGCGCGCGGGCGCGCGCTCGCGCCATTTCTGCCTGCATTTTAATTACGATGACGTAACCCCGTTTCGAGCGTCGAAATTTTCCTCGCTCCCTTATTAACCCACTCCACCGCACGTCGTTCCAATTCAATTTCCTTGCGTTTTACTCACTACACCTCCATGTTTTTCATTCGTCGCTACTCTTGGAACTTTTCCCGTATTCGAGGTTATGTTCGTGCTTTGAATGATTTACAAAAGCAGAATTATGTTCAAAGAGGAAATAAATGGTCATTCAGTAGATTGTATCCGTTTTCCTTTATAATCATGTTCGAATTCAAGCAAACAATTGTCTAGAATCGGTTGTATTTTAGTTTTCAACATAATCATGGTTAGTAGCTTGATATTTCGAGGGACGTATATTTTCTGCTTTTTGTACTACCTTGCCTGTAAAAGGCGAACTACTCCTCCGTCGTGTAAGTGTTATAAATATGATGAAAATGTAAACAATTTATGTTTCATGATATTTCTGTTTTGTACGAGTTGCTAATAAATTACAAAACATTTTGTGAATTGAACGAGTATAATAACTGATCATCTTCTGAATTACATTGAAGTAAGAAATATCGGTAAATATCGTCTGATCGACGGTAACAATGAAGCGTAATTTTCGAAAGAAATAGTTCATATAAAATATCGACTTTATTCTATTAATTATATTTTACAACAACATATATTAGAATAATGGTCAATTGAGATACTGATTCACATACAAATTGCATCACAGGCGAACGCATCTACGTCCACGCAGATTGGCCTGTGGATAAACCGGATAAAAAGAATCGCCTGAGCGATAAAGCTCCGTAATTGTTGCACACAAAGTGCAAAGTCTATCGCGTTATGGTAGTTGCGATGCAATTACGATGATGTAACCCGACTGACTATCTTATCGGGACATTGTGTTTACCGTGAAACGAAACGGCCGTTTCAGACTTTCTGCTCGATTTTGCGTTCCCATGTAACAATAAACATTATCGAAACTTCAAAGAAACATTTGAAGTACTTCCATGAGCTTTGCACGAGCTATTAGATTCTTCGGAATAAAATTTCCGATTCCGGACTTCAAGTCAAGCAATCAATAACGCCTATGTACAATATTATCATTCGAAATGAGAATCATTCCAATCTACTGAGTACAGTCTTTTCAGCGGTTCCTTCTGAGGCCTTCAAAACCTGAACGGATCTAAATCTTTGAGAGGATCCAAATCTTTGAGTGGATCCTCTGAGGAAGGAGCTGGAAATCCTACATTCTCTCCATCTTTGAGGGTTCCATCTTCGCTACGGAACCTTCTGAACCAACGACGTACTGTACGTTCCGCAGTGGTACCCGGACCCCACGCTTGGTTAATATTATGTGCGGCTTTTGGCGCGCTGTGTCGAAGTTTGTACTCGTGCATCATAATGATTCGTAATTCTTCCCTCTTCATTCTATGCTTCTGAAGGTGAGAAATGGGTACCTCTGGAATGCAATCTGGTTCCTGAAACAGAGAGAACGATACTAGTGGATACAAAAATGTTTAATATTGAAATAAATGAATAAATTGTAGCATAAAGAAGATGACTTTAATCCTTTTTACTCAAAATCTTTTACATTCAATGTATATTATTTAGGAACACAAGTGTAATTAAGTTTGACTGAAGGGTTTGTTTTAATTTGAATACAACCGGTTTAGTAGTTGAGTACTTATGAAAATTGTACAATGTAGGATGTATGAAATAAAATATGATTTTTAATTGTTTATAGTAAATAGGTAATTTCAAATAAAAGTACTTGAGTGCAAAGGGTTAAATTATCATACATTACTACAATTTTTAAGTTCTAAACGTCATTCTCTTTTGAACAATCTAATATTTAGAGCTCTATTAGACAATGTTGAGAAATATGAAAACAGGAATTCAAATGGTTTAACGAGTATTTATTTTTGTGCTGAAAATTTAGTTTCATTCAACTGTCAAAGCTATGTAACATGAGTTTGCCTCATACCGAGGTACTTGCATCCCAAATACACGGATTGACGTGCATGGCAGCCGTACAACCGAAATTCCCAAGTGTGTTGCATCACGAGAATCTCGATGTAACTACGTGGATTTTGAATTTATGCTCACTTCTTTTGGAAACTGCGGCAAATCCTCGTGCCCTTCCACCATCGTAGATTTCCTGTTATGGCAAAACAATGATGGTTTTAACGAGAAATTATCAATATGCTATCACTGAGCCGGAAAAACACAAGTGCACAGTTGGTAGTGCATTGTTGTGGTGTTTGGTGTCGCTCTGTCAGGCCTATTTAGAGACTTCTGGCGTCATCTCGCGATTCCTGAAGAACCTTAAAGATTCCGTTGCAGTAATTTTAAGATACAAATAACTTAATTATAAAATTTCCTCCATACATTATGTAACTTCTCGGGAAATTAAAAGTGAATATCAGTCGAGTTAAAACGACCAGTAATTGTAAATTGAATTTTACATTTTTTGACTACGCAGCCAGTTTTATGTATAGCTAGTGTTATCTAAAGCAATCTTAAACAAGTACTCATACTTTAATTGCCTATTGCAAATAAAGTTTGAAAGGAAATAAAATCATTTTAGGAACGAAGTATGTAACGTTGATTTATACGCGTTACAAGTGTAAAAAGCTATTAGGAGTTTCTAGCGCATAAGTGAGACAAATTTCTAAGAAGTTGCTAACAGATGATAACTGCGCTCATGAAATCGCCACGTCATCTCTGATTGGTATTAACCTTTTGCCACTGTCACCTACGGGCGCTTAACAAAATCTGTCACCATGTACTGCTGACGCCCATAGGCGTTAGCTGCAATAGCTCGCTACGTGTTAACACAGCCTGGCCGCACGCAGCGTTCGACCCACTCGAAATCATATGTGGCGCCATCTCTGTAAGAAGCCCGTAAGTAAGTAGCGGCGGTGAAGTTAACGCCATCTCTGCTAGAGGTCCGGAACTAAGTAGCGGTGGGACAACTGGCACCATCTGCTTCAGAAGCTCACAACTAAGTAGCGGCGGGACAACTAGCGCCATCTTCTGTCTGTAATTGGAACTGTACAACAACGTGACGCTCGTAGCGCCCCTAGCGGATTTTTTTGTAAATAATCGGGTCCTTTTCGCTAGATGGCGCCACATGGAATGTCGCAACTTGGTTCCGGGTCTTTGGCAGGGATGGCGCCAGTTATACTGCCGCTACTTAGTTACAAGCTTCTGGCAGAGATGGCGTTAACTACGATTTGGAAAACCGTACACCCTGTGCTACTGACGCCCCTAAGCGTTCGCCTGTTCGCCTTGTTTCCAAGTACATATCGCGGACCAAGGGTTAATAATAAATAAAATATAATTTTAACAGATTCTTCAGATAACATATACTACGTATTGTAATTTATTAATAAGTATTATATATTCTTAAGTTTCTGTAGTATTGTTTAAGTAATAATTGATACATTTTGTATCAAACTTGTATGAATCTTTGTGCCACCTCTTCTGGTATCATATTCTCCTGTTATAGATTGGGGTTGGGCTTGAATGACATATTTTTCCGATTGGTTTCGAAACATTGGAGAGTCTCCGACGATGTGATGTGGATCTTGTTGCTCATGAGGAACAAAATCTGTCATAGTTTATTGCGGCTTAGCTGCTAAGAAGGAAATAGAAAGAAGCAAGGGTCGAGAGAAAAATGTTTCGTCCAGGGCTAGCTATATAGTTGGACTCGTTAATAAAGTCAACTGCACACGTTCTGGTAGACCTGTCAGATTTGCCTGTACACGCGTGTCTGTGCAGGTCTACCGGAACGTGTAATTAACGATAAAACTGTGCAGTTATTTTCTGCACAGGCTTACCGGAGCGTGTGGATACACTACAGGCATCCGGTAGACCTCCATAGGTGTGCCAGTGCAGGTCTACCGGAACGTGCGTCGCCGGTTTAAGGCTACCTAGCAGACCCGTTTTTCTGTTTTTGTTTTCAAGTTGTTTACTTCAGGCTTTACAAGATATTACAAAAATGTTATAAACTTTAAATAAACAAACATTCATAGGTTAATTGTTTTTTAGATTTATAACGATAAGGCACCTAAATTCAGTCTTTTGAGGTTTCGGGCTAGTATCATGAGGGATAAAACAAGTTTGTCGTTCGTTTAAACTTTTGCTTACAATTAAATGCATTGGTTTTGGTGAATATAGGAACTAGCTGTTATGTAGACCTGTCGGGTTTGCCTGTGCAGCCTCGCCTGTTTAGGTCTACCGGAGTATGTGCATGACAGAACTGTACAGTTATTTTGTCCTGTACAGTCAACCGGAGCAAATATGAAAAATCAGTCGATCGATACGCCTGTGCCGGATCGCCTTAACAGGCAAACCGGAGCGCGTGTAGCAATGTGACCGGTTCAATTCAGTCGCTGCTTCAACGCAACAAGTATGTATGTTTTTTCATAATCAACGGAATAACAAAAGAAAGAAGCTGTAAATACCTTTCTTCATCTATTCGTAAATAATTATGCCAATCGTTAGTTGCAAACTGCAATTCATTTAACAAGTTTACATGTCAATAAACTTTTCTTCTTTTTAACCATTCATTGCATCATGTATTACGTTTTATCTTACGTTTAAAACAATATTTAGAAGCAAATAACAAGCCAACTATAGCTAAAACGTCGTCTGTTGATGCGATGATCAAACCGATATACTGGTCTGGTCTGGTTTAAGCACTGACAGGTTTACCGGAGCGTGCGGATGCACCACAGCAGTGTCTCTCAAAGTGAGTTAATAAGGCGTCTTTAATAAAATGTACTGGAGTCCAAAAAGCAGCAACATTCTTCGCATTAGTCTTCTTTTTATTAATTCTTTTCAGAACAATTACAAGTATATAACAATGAAAAACAGAGTTGCTTTTTTTTCAACGTTTAATTTATTATATGCTCTCTTTTCATAGGAATAAATTCTCCCTCTAAAACAATTTCTGTTTCATTTAATGTTGTATTAAAATTAAAGTGGCAGGGGTTGTCCGTAAAATATAGGTATAGGTTCCGCGAGATTTGGAAAATCGTACAGTAGAAGCTCGATAATTGCACTCTCGATACCTGCAAGTGAATCTCATCTGCTGCATCCCGCTAACACGTGATGGGGATGGTCGCTCAGTTACGAATGAACAAACTGAAAAGCGATAGTAGAAGGAGAAGCCTGGATTTTAGTCTTTTCGCAACCGATTGGTTACCTCGTTCATTGCATGAATCTCGGTGCTTGCATGCATCTTCAGCCTCATTTTGGCGCAAATACCGAGCTCCTACCGTGTATGGCATCCGCGACAAAGTAAGTTTGAGAACCACTGCGCTGCAGGCATCCGACAGACTGCACAGGTGCGCCTGTGCAGGCTTACCGGAACGCGTGCAGCTGGCGAAAGAGGGTTCAGTTCAGTCGCTGCCTCGCCGCAGACCACATAAACCTTGTGTACCCATAGGAACGAAATGGCGTCCCATCTTCGCAGTCATCAAGAATGCATCGAAGAATTTATTGAAATATACAGAAGTGAACCTTGTCTATGGCAAATCAAATGCAAAGACTACCGTGATCGTGCAAAGAAAGAAGCGGCATATTCAAAATTGGTGGACAAATTGCAAGAAATTGAACCTTCCGCCAAAAGAGAAAGTGTCGTGAAAAAAATAAACAACATAAGAAGCAATTACCGAAAGGAGTTAAAAAAAGTTAAGGCATCATTAAAGGCAGAGTCGGGTACGGGCGACATCTACGAACCAAAATTATGGTACTTCAAACTGCTACATTTCTTGAACGAACAGGACACTCCACGAAGGTCTCGCTCAAATATCGAAGGCGATGAAGACGTCGGGATCGAAGTAAGCTGAATAAAATAATTCAATTGATTTTGTTTATTATATTTGAACAAAACACGTAAGCGTACATTGGAAACCTAGGCACTATTGCGTTGCCCATCTGTATGTGCCAACGTCGGAGTAGTGCCTAATTTTTTGAAAGGCCTGCTCTTTTCTCCTTAAGTTCAGTGTAATTAATGGAATTATTTTGCCATGGACTTCAATCTCATTTACAAAGTAGTTCATTAAATCTTCTCCAACCTTTTTAGCAGCGTTAGAAATATTTCCTAAGTCTCTTAGATCTAAACTTCCCACATTAAATCTCTTGTATCAGACCCCCACGCAATGGTCCCATCTTCTGCACATTCGCGCTCAAAAGAGAACGGAGGCGAGTTAGAATTCGCACCGATTTCATTAAAAATTGTACAATACGCAACTTGCCATTGCAATGGGATCAATAGCTTTTCGTTTTAAATTAACTCGCGTGTGAAATATTCGAAATAGGGACGTCATGATGTCAAAGGCATTTTCAACAGTATGTCTCGCTCGCAATTTGTGGTAATTATATTGCTCCTCGTGAACTTGAATCTGCTTGTCTAAACGGTTTCATCATATCCACTCTCAAAACTGTTGTAAAGTTTTCAAAGAATTTTGTGTTTTGAAAAGCACCGCCGTCTGATACTCTGCCGTTTGTACCAGAATCGCGCATGGTGAATTCATATTTTGCAATTACTATTGCTAGTAGAACCATACTGTGTTGACCTTTGTAGTTTTAAAATTGTGACCCGCTTGCACTTGGAAGAATAATTTTGATATGTTTCCATCGATCGCTCCTAAACAATGTGGATATTTCCACCTTTCATTAAAGAGTTCGCTATATTCTTCCAATCTTATTTTGATCGTGGAAACTGGAAAGAGAAGTAATATTATTGTTTCAGGAACCCTCCATAGAAATATCATCCGGTGAATCGATGTCTGATGGCTGCATCTCGGATGCCAACGAATCGCTAAGGGATGAAAATTTGTCAGAGCCAACTCCAGTCGCTTCTGCGTCTACACCTCACCATAAGCGTCGGAGACTATCGAAAAGGAGTTTCCATTCATCATCGAATGAAACAGTCTTAATGAACGAAGTGTTATTGTCCGTGAAAGATCACTTCAAGCATCCAGCAATTCATGATGATCGTTTTGATATTTTCGGAAAAAACGTTGCCATGAAATTGCGCGATCTGCCTAAACAACAAAGGGTCATAGCAGAGAAAATCATTAATGAAGCTTTATTTGAAGCTGAAGTGGGCAATTTAAGTATGTCGCACAGAATCACTAGCTAACACGAACGTGTACTGTAGCCATTTTCTCCCAATCCCAGGCGAATAGAGTATTACCAACAATAAATGTACTGTCATCGCTCAGCAACTCCCAGTCGACCGACTCCTAATCCACCTACTCTCAGTTGAACTATCTCCAGATCCAGGCTAATGCAGCATTATCAAGAACAAGAATACCTTCAAAACTCAGAAATTCCCAATCCCACGCAAATGCAGCTTTCCGTTTGAGTAATAATGTCAATTGCGTAAAACAATATAACATAATAATATAAAGAAGGTCTTTTTATTTATCTTTAAATGCAGTAGGACCTCGATTATCTCAACTGTAATTAGTAACAGGATGGATCATTCGTTTTAGAATGTAAAATACATAGTGGTGCAGAATTAAGAACACAGAGTATAATTATTTACGAATTGAACGCAGTTACATTGCTACATACGCTCCAGTTTGCTAGTAAGTCCGATCCGGCACAGGTGTATCGAATGATTTTTCGTATTTGCTCCGGTCGCCTGTGCAGGTCAAAATAACTGCACAGTTTTCTCATACACACACACTTCGGTAGACCTACATAGGCATGACTGCGCATGCAAAACTTACAGGTCTACTGGAACGTGTGCACCCGGCTTTAAACGTAAGATATTTACGGTCAGCGTAAAGGATTAAGCATACAGATGAGAATCGCATCATGAACTTGCGAGAAGGTCTTGCGTGGATTGGCCCCCTGGTGGCAAGTGGAGGAAGTACCGCCACAAATCGTTAATAGTGAACGACATCTATGTTCGCGATAGGGCACTGTTGTAGGGTAAACGTTGTCCGGTATACGAAGCTTGCGTTAACACCGTCGCCATTTTGTGATGGTGCTCGAGGTATGAAGATGCTATTCGTCTGGACGTTATCGGTGAACTGAGAATTCGAGTGTCGTGTTTGCCTTGTACCTGAGAAAATGACGCAGTTCCTACCGCCGAACTTGCTGGCCCTTTTCGCGCCACGGGACCCCATACCGTATTTACCACCGGTTAACAAGCTCCCGCACGAGAAGAAGAATGGAGGCTATATCGGCGTTGGAACTTTCCTTAAATACTTTGAGGTAACGATATTCCACTGATCATTCACCCACAACCTAACCTTCATTCACAGTTAACTGTTATTTATTATTGCAACGCGAGGATTGAAGGTACAGCCTAGCAGAGTTACTTAGAGTAGAATACATACTTCTATTTTTCTAAAACTCCTATCCTAATTCCTTGGTATTTCTATTCAGTAATATATGATTGTTGCCTACGATTCTTATGTTTCCATTCCTTTCAGGATATACATGCAATACATTCAAAAGTCTTGCCTCGCTGTTTCTATAGCGTTCATGGAGACGATCATGTTTCTCCTGTGCTATCTTCCGTATTTAATCAAGGTCTTATCTTTGCCTTGCCTGTAGCGATCATGAATACGATCATATTTCTCCTGTGTTCATGAAGTCTGGATGACTGGTATAGGTATACTGAGTGGACACGATATAGTGAAGTTTTAAATTGCATACCATGTTGAGCAAACCTAGCCTAATCTTCAACCGGGGCTGTACGAAGAGTTTCCTGAGTCTATTCCTATCTGTTTTACTGTCGGACATATGTTTTCATAGGTGTTTATTATATAAAATTTTAGTATCATGTTTCAAATCAATTGCCTGAAGACTTAAAGATTTCAGTATATCGGGTCCACAAAGTATATATCTTCTTTGGTTAGATGGAAACACAGTCTGTTCAGCATGAAATACTAAGAAACAATACATGAAAAGATCTTACTTTAAATTTTGTTGGGTTCTCTTTTCTTTGAGAAGCGATATGATTTATCAAGAGTTAGACAATAATAAATAAGAAAGGGACAATATAAGATAAGAAAGAGACAATATAATTGGTCTAAGTTGACCAGAAAGGAAAGGATAATAGATATAGAAGAGAAAGAAAATGAACATAATAAGGTATATAGCCTGTCAAAGGGATAAGGAGCTATACAAGAGTCAGAGCAGGACCTTTCTATGTGTTTTGTTATTTCATTGATACCCACTAAGTTGACCAGAAAGGAAAGGATAATAGGTATGGAAGAGAAAGAAAATGAACATACTAAGGCATATAGCTTGTCAAAGGGATAAGGGGCTATACAAGTGTCAGAGCAGGACCTTTCTATGTGTTCTGTTATTACATTAATATCCACTTGTTTCATTTACATCTTTCTATTTCATTTGTGTTTGTATTTTAACTGAACAATTCTGTAACAGACACCTGAATAATAATAATATACATAAGGAGTGAATCATATTTTCTATAGGATCCCAAGGATACACCGCCACCGGTTCGTGTGGAGACCAGGGAGGAACGTCTTGAACGCAGACGAAGAGAACGTGCTGAGCAGGTTGCGTACAAATTGGAACAGGAAATTGCAGTGTGGGATCCAGCAGGCATTCCAAATGTGACAGCGGATCCTTTTAAAACTCTTTTCGTAGCTCGAATAGTGAGTAATGACATATATACGCTTGCAATTATAAAGACTGCATCTTGGAGATTACTGTATTCACTGGATTTTAATTTTAGAATTATGATACGTCTGAATCCAAACTTCGCAGGGAGTTTGAGGTATATGGTCCGGTAAAAAAGGTAAACAACTTAGAGCTTATCATAAACTTTGCTTCTAAAGATCGTGCAACATGGTAATGGATTTCTTTCCTGATGTTTCAGATAGTGGTAATTCACAATACAATAAATGGCAAGCCTAGGGGATATGCTTTCATTGAGTATGAGCACGAAAGAGATATGCACTGTAAGTAAAAGCAGAGAACCGTAAAATCCCTTGTTCTTGAGAGAGACCTCAGTGAGTCCATAGTCTGGAATTTCACCTATTAGCGTCACTTCCAGCTAGATAATAGTGTGGGGCAGGGCTATAGTTAGGCTACCCATTTTCATTGGTACTAAACCAGACGGTATGGGGGGTCCCGCCATACATCCATGCAGGATTACCATTCTGTAAATGCATATATGGTAAACGAATCAACTGAACAGAAACTTATTGGCTGTCTTGATTAATGCAGTTTTTATCTTGTTCTTGGTACAGCGTGGTGGCCGCTGCCGGCAACTAGTGCCGTTCACTATTCCATGCAAAATCCCTGAACCTGCCTGATATGATAGGTTTGTATGTGTGGTAAGATCCAACATACAACGAACGTTTGTTAGCGTCTTATGCTTACCCTATTTATCTTGTCTGATTTTGTTAAAAGAAAAAACAAACTTGCGGTTCAAGTACGTGTACCAGCCTGCCCCGTGTTTTTTGGGGGTGGGAGTAGACATGGCCACACTCTTAAAGTGCTGGAAGTCAGGAATCGTGTACTGTTTTTGGGCTGAACTTTTTGTTACGTTCTAAGGACGCGTGGTTGCTCGCAAAAGTTAGCATTCTACATTGAAATTGATTGGTGGGCTTTTTAGGGAGAAAGGTTCAGGGACACGCTCCGCAAGCAGTCTTAGAACACCATTTTTTTTTTCATTTTGGCGCCTGTATATAAATGTAGACTACAGCGTAATCGAACTACAAGTAGGAGACGTCCGATTATCTTCGTACACGAAATTTGACCGCATTAACGACTACGCATCGCTGGGTAACGTCTTGGTTGCAGCACCTGTACTACATTTTTTTCCTTTTGGTTTTAAACTACTATGGGAGTGTTATTGTTCGTACAAACGTGTACCAAGTGACTGTGCCGGGCACCGTGTGGACACTATACGAAAAAGTGAACTTTCTCGTTGGGTCTAGTACCAAAAAATGATGCATGTTCCTAAACTAATCGAACATCTTTGTTTCGCCGCTGTTCTTTCCGTTTTACTGAAACTTTTACGGTAGCTAGTTATCATCTTACAAAGGAAGGTCACATCTAATCATTCTACTTCGATCAAGTCCTTGAACATATCAATTTCGATATAGAATACTAATTTATCCTGATAACTCGGGTTTTCATTTCGAATCGTCGGTTCCTTGGTAACGAGAACCATTATCGCCGTGAAGTCAATTAGTTCCCAGTGTAAACAAGCGGAGTTGAAGATAAACAGATTTCTTTTAGCGAGAGAGTTCCGTTTCAGTATTTACGTTAAATTGTTATACATACGCACGTTACATGTGTTTGAATCAGAGTGGGGCAAAATTTAGACTAATTAACAATTAACCAGAATCATTTCCGTGATCGCAAATTGCAAGTAACAGTTAAAAGGCTTTAATTGTCAGTGAAGCGATTGAAATTGTTAATTGTAATTTCGGTGAAAAGTACTATAGTTGACAATTCATTTTTCCAACTTTCTCAGAAACATAGAGCGTCGAAACACGAGTAGAAATTTAACTTTTATTACGTTTCGTAGATCACAATAATTATTTCAAATATGATAGTTTTCACTGAAGTCTTGACAGTAAATCAAATTAGTTACAGACGATTTTGCAGTATCTGATCAGATTAAGTTAAATCGCGTTGGATGGTTAGCTAAAAATGAACTGTAGGTCTGTCAGACAATTAAAACATTAACGATCGCCGTCGACATTAGTTGTAACTGAATGAAGCTGATTGCAATGAAATGCAACTGATCAAAAGAATCAATCAATCCTCCTGTTGAATGCCCTGCTCTGGTATGAATTATAGAGTAATGTTAAAAACGAAAAGTGTTGAGTTTTGCGATGACACTTGCGCACGGTTTGGTCGTAAGTAAACGAATAAAAAAAGCGCACCAGGTAAACGAAAATCTAAACTTCTTCGGAGATCGAACGAACAAATGAAGACACTGGGCGGCTTCCCAATGAATGAATGAATGAATAGCAATACGCGCTGGCCTACTCGCGAGTCTCTTACACACGAGTTCATTTCACGATTAGAAAACTGTACTTCTAACGTTTGTGTTATACTTCCGTACGTAAGTAGCCGCGGTAGGTATTTTTGTATCTGCTATACTTTTTTCAACTATACTGCAAACTTCTTGTAGATTTAAGGTACTCGAAACATCCGTACATGTTGTTGCTGGTTCACTCTGAAGCGGCCGTAACGCGAACCTGGGATTTTATGCGGTAAAATGATCCATACGCTGCCACCTGATATCATACCTATCACCATAGAAGACGTAGTGTTCTTTTTTTTTATTTCTCATCGTAAATGTACGCTTCTGTACGCTTATATCGCTGTTCAGTTGGATTGTTCGTGTAAGTATGAATGATTGGCTGGTACCGAACTCGAGGGAACATCCCTTTCGCCGTGGCAAGCGTTGTTGCATTTTACTGTAGAAAATAACGCGCGTTACGGCCGACACGGAGATCAAGCAGGAATAACGTGTGCCGATACCTTACGTCCCTGATCGTCTCTGAGAAGATCGTAACGATTAGCTTGGATGAATTCCGTCGAGATATCGGCCAAAATTTGTACGCAGGTACTGTTTAGCGGTAAATATTCGTGGTATCATCTGGCACCGATCCTTCTGTATTTTTCATTTTGTCGTGCTCTTACCGAATTGTCGCCGGTTCGAAAAATTCAATCGATTCGATCCGATCGGTTTCCAAAAAAGGTGTTTTTCTTGGTCGCGACGCTCTCTAAAAAAATAAAAAAAAGATCGAATAAGATTCTGATGAGTCTTTTGAGAAGTAACACGTTCTGCCACCTCAGATTTCTTTCCCTGGGACATGCATAGATGTCTCATAGTGTATTTAAATAGCGAACAGTTGGAAGGCGAACTGTTTGGTAATTTTCAATCGGTACTTTTAGCTGCTTATAAGCATGCGGATGGTAAGAAAATAGATGGTCGCAGAGTGTTGGTCGACGTGGAACGTGCTAGGACCGTGAAAGGATGGCTACCAAGAAGGCTCGGCGGTGGTCTCGGTGGAACGCGAAGAGGTGGACCCGACGTGAACATTAAACACTCTGGTCGGGAGGATAATGAGAGAGAACGAGAACGGTACCGTTTGGAACGGGAGAGGGAGAATACTGGACGCCTTGACAGAGACAGGTAAACACTTCACTTTCTGCTACTTTCGTCTCACATTTATTACTGTTTAAAGCTTCTAGGTATAGATCCCCCCCCCCCCCCCCCCCCTGATGCTACCACGGTTCAACAAGTTAACATTATTATATTTCTAAAACACAGCAAGGTAGCACTGAAGGAATCTAATGCACCATGAGTGCATAGTTTGCCTAGGACACATAAAACAGATGTTCCATCATGACTCATAGTTAGTCTTGGTTGTAAATTTTATATCGAAGTGCATGGAGTTGATGTAATTGGCGAAATCTGAGAAAGTATCACCCACATACTTGGGCTATGCGGATGGGCGGAGGGAGTGGAGCTCTGCTGAGGAGTTGATGCTTAAGATGTTCCATATATTTGTTTGTATCTTCTGTAACATGTACTGTTGGGAGCTGAGGAGATGGCAGTCGGCTCCGATTGGCTCTAGTGCAGTCACACATAAAGACGATACAGACGCATTTCCTTAATTGGTCAAACGGTCACATCTACTAATTAGCATCTAATATAGCACCGCGTTTCAGAAGCATCCAAGGCAGAATACCCTTCTTGCCCCTGGGACGTCTCGACTGCCAACTTCTCAGCTCCCAAAAGTACTCCTTCTCCTGTCAGTGGTTTAAGTACATTGATAAAGTATTTGGTTGGGTTGTATATTGGGGAGTCTATAGACTCAACTATGGGTTTCTTTGGCAAACTGTACAATCTTAGTGTATTACGTTCTTCCAATAGTAATTCTGTTTTAATGTCTTACTCGTTCTGCTGATGGTGTCTTTGCATCTCTTTTGTAAGTACTTTGGCTGTGCTATGGAAATTTAATCATTGCTGTTTATGATTACTGTGCTAATGTCTGCAAAACTGGTGAACATATTCTCCATCTGGAAGCCTCAAACAGTAATAATTGATCTTGAGTGATCTATATTTGGTACCCTTACTGTACCTGCAGCAACGTTTAGATTATAACCGTACAATTCTCTGCTCAGGGATCGCGATCGTTTGGACAGAGAACGTAGAAGGTCGCGCGATCGGAAAAGAAGGTCGAGGACCAGGTCGCGCGAGCGGAAACGGCGACGAAGTCGCGATCGTTTGCCTGATCCGGACATTGAAGAGATCCAAAGGGACGAACGGCCTCGAGAAAGGAGAGATCGTGACCGCGATCGCGATCGCGAAAGGGATCGCAAGAGAAGGCGGTCGAGGAGCAATGAACGCGATCGCGACAGGGATCGCAAGAGAGACAAGCGTGATCGCGAACGTGAACGCAGAGACAGAAAAGATCGAGGCGATCGTCAGGACGAGGATACGAAAGAGATCCGAATCAAAGAAGAACCTTTGGACGGTATGTATCTATTTAACCAGAGATTTTCAAAGGAAATGTCTACTGAACCCTCTTACTTAAAATGTGTTTGATTCAAATGTTGCAGATTACCCTGACTATAGCAATACGTTCTCAACGTCTGGATCGTACTTCACCGCTGTCAAATACGAGGACGACAACGACCAAGAAGTGGAAGAGAAGTATAGAATCCCAGAAGGTCGTCCGGATCCCCCTCCCTACAATAATTACGACTCCGTGCAAGATTACTGATCTCGATGACATGTTTCTTCTGACATTCTCTTCTTTTTCTCTTTTTTTCCGTTACCACGTATGAAACGATTTAATGCGATTGTCAGTAACGTAATTGTATTTCCTAGCGTGTTGTTAAGAGTGTAATAGCGAAAAATCGACGGTACCGAGTATCTGGTTTCTGTGATCGATGCTGCGAATCCACAGCGACGAGATATTCGGTAGGGATATTGCAAGGTAAGGAAGGTGTCTGGACTATAAATGATTTCTACGCGGTTATTTCTATCCGGTTCATTCGACATTTTATATAATTAACGGTTGGTACGAAGGTAACATCCGGACTATGACGATTTAGACGCTTTCGAATACCAGTTAGAAACGTATTCAAGAATTACGAACTTGTTGTAGCAGTCTGCGTTAAAAGAAAACCTCGCAATACGGAACGTGAGAGCTCCATAAAAATATTCGAACATTTTATTGCTGCTTCTGTAATTCAACACACAACACACACAATACACGTACACACACTCGCATACATACGTACATCATATATACATACATACTCGCACACGTACACTCTTTCTCTTTCTCTGTATATGTACATAAGTCTATACAAATCTATTACACGAATTTGATCCATTCATGACTGCTGCATGTATATTTATATATACGAAATAAAATAAACTACACAAGTGATTTGTTAGCCGACTGTGTTTCTTGGTCTACCTACGTGTGTGTAGGAGTATCGAGCGGAAAGTTCAATAGGTGAACGTACGGGTATGAAAATGTGCGTGACCTTAATGCTCATAACATCCGGCCGTTCTTGCTTCGCGGAACATTTAATGAAGTTGAATCGTTTTTGAAATTGATAAAAGAGAGGCGAAGTTTCATGGATAGCGGAATATTTACGATGTATGTTCGCGTTAACAACGTGTCTAGGCAGCAGGTGTGCTAGATGTTGCGGTATCGAGCGACGAGTTATTTTTTGTTATCTTCAGCAGCGTAAATGGCCGCCGGCTCAGCGCGTATTAACTGGACCAAATCATTCCGGTCTCTTACCTGTGCCGATACCGGGCTTAAAAATAGTGGAAACTTTCAAGAAAATCGATCTTCGACGATGAAATTATTATCGAGCTTTCGGTTCGAGTCGAAAGTTCAGTCTGCCTATTCTATAAGGGCACTGTAATATCGTTTTATGTTTCTCGTGCAATCGAAGTTGTTTGGAAAGGTTGTTTACCTTTTGACCGTTTCACTCGCTCACCGTGTGCTGCCGACGCCTATAGGCGTCCGCGGAAACGACTCACCACATATTGCTGCAACTCGGCCGCACGCAGCGTTCGCCTCGTTTTCAATTTGCCAGTAATCAAAGGGTTAATTCAGTTCGAATTAACACTTTGAGTGCCACGCAGCACGAACAAAAAGTGATAAAATTTCTAAATTTTTATACAAAATTAATATAACTATAAATTGTACCTTTTTTTAATCAATAGTATCAATAACTTTCATAATTTTGTTACTGCTACTATGAAACCTTATTAAATATATTTATTAATACTATGCATGATCAAATAAATAATGACTGAATTTTTGTGTCACGTAAATATGGGTGACGTGGCACTCAAAGTGTTAAATAAAATTTGAAAGCAACTGTTGGACTTCGTTTTAATAATTGTTCAAGTGTACTCTGTTTTAATTTGAAATTCGTACATTCCACGGGCAAATTGTTTTTTTTTCTTTTTTTTATAAGGTCATGTCCTGCCGCGCTTCTAATTAAAGCATCGCCCTTTGAAATTCAGCGCCAAAAGAATGCTTTCGAATCGAACGGCGCTAATGGAAACGTGATCCGTTTTCCATTCGCTGCGAATCGGATTTCGAATTTATTTCAATTACATCCACCTCGCCGTTTAAATCAGAGGTCTATCCTATCAGCCAGAATTAAAATCACCTTTTAATCGTTTATCATTGTTTTCCATGGAAATGAACAAATATTTGTAAACAGGAAGTACCATCGATTTTCAATCTTCGATGCGTCTTCAGTCTTCGATATTTGGTACATTGGTCGTCCATCTTTGGCATTCGATGCATCGATCTTCCTTCATGGATCTCCGATGTATCGATCTTCAAGCTGTCCTCTTTTTTTCATTTATTAATGTTCACGTGAAAACTACTGTTAGAATTTGTTAGTATAACGGTTTCTTTTAAACTCACGCAAAATTCATAAATAAATAGTTGTGTATTTTGAAATAACAAAATATTTTTATACGTTTTGTTGAGGTCCTTTTTTCCGAATTATAATTATCAATATTCCTTTTAGATGATGGCATGCTTTTCTTGCTATAGAATTGTTGCTAAATAAACAAATTTATACTCTGTCGACTTTCAAATGTCCTTGAATAAATGAATGTAATCTTTGTGATTAAATAAACATTATATTTCAGTGTTTATTGGCTGTATTGAATTTTGTCTGCGATCTGATGAACTTTTTTGCAAATGCTAATTTTCTTTTACTCAAAATCATACGTGGATGCTGTTCAGACAACAGTAATTCCATGTGCTACAAGAACGTTCATTATGACAGTGTTAACACTTTGGATCATAATTTTCACAAGTAAGTATATTGTAATAGTAACATATGAAACAACGAATAATTACAATTATACACTTTGTATTACTCTATATTTTATACTCTTTATTGTATTTATTTTATAGACCTTTTCGCAAGTGTAAGTGGTTAATTGTTAACATTTTTTAATTACCGTTTTGACACTTTGACTAGCATATCACTCATAGAGGGGTAACTCTTAAATTCAGTTGTTATTTGTCTGAACACAAATACTATTAGTAAAGTATTTAAGAAGATTTCACAGAACCAGCAAAAATTATGTATAATTACCAACATTATTAATTAAAAAGAGCATAATTTCGAATTACTTTCATGTTGTATCGTTGTCTAGAAGATCGTGTCGTTTTCAGCCTACACAGTATGACGGTCAACGTGTCAAACTAATTGTAAGAGAGGATGAAAAAGAGTTGCTATCAACATATCAAGTGCCAAAGTGAAAACTGCCATACGTATTCAGACAAACTACCGTTTTCCGTTAGTAACATAAATTCTGAAGCAAAATATGTTTAACTATTCAATCGTATAATGTAGATTTTATCTTATCTTCCTACTGCTGATGCTTTTCAGAATTTTATAAAAATGACCCCTCAAGGTCATTTCCTTGTGTACCCTGCAGATTTTCCGTTTTAACTTTAAGAATGTCACAATGTGTACACGATTGAAGGAGAAAGACAAATTAAATGTTTGAAGACGGAAGATTGCATTAAAAAACGGTAAGTGAATACGGAGTTGTGACCTTGAACGGCCTAATCTAGATATCTCTGCTGTACCGCAGAGTATACAGTTCTGAAATTGTATAATATTTAGAGCTTGTTTAACCCTTAAGTGGATCATTGGGGTCGTAGCAGCCCTGTGCAACTTCAAAGTGATAATTGTTTAACATGTGTTGATATAATTATTTGAAGATTTATGTAATCCTCTATTATCTCATTATGCTTCTAATGCTGTAAGGAAAAATGATTCCTATTTTGTCTATTTGGTAAAAATTAAACAATTATTAGTTCGAAGTTGCACAGGGCCTCAGCGGCCCCAATAATCCACTTAAGGGTTCATTTATTTAGCATACAAGTTGAAGTCCCTTTGGTGCATGCAAATATTAAGTTACAATGAAACTTACAGCGGCATGAAAGATGAAAACCGAAGAATGAAGGACAAGGTACACTAGAAACCAACGTTTACAACGAGATGGAAAAACAGAAAATGAATGAAGCGAAATGTATCAAAGGAAAGAAAGAAAAAATAACAATGAAAGAAATTTAGGTTAGAGCTGGTATAGCGGAACGTTTGAAAGCAGCAAGGGATCCGCAAAGGAATTCCGGGTGATCACTCTGTGGATTATCAGGATATAACTAGACGTGGGTTCATGATAAAACCACATTAACATATTTACGGTTTAACACATTGATTGCCATGCCAGCTATATGTGGGTGACAGATTCAATCATAATTATTTGATCGTATATAGCGTTAACTCTAGGATGCTTAAGGCTTTAGAAGGTTTAAGGTCAGCTTGAGGGAGGGCCACTTTGTGTCCACATAAGCGAAAGTCGTGAAAATTAACGTTAAAACCAAAAGGCATTTAACTTCAAAATACCTGTCGTACAAAGCTCCTACATAAATTCCACTTTAAAAAACACAACGTTTCGAATTCTGTGTACTTTTTTTGACCCTCCCTTAAGCGTCCTAAGGTTAATAAATATATCTGGTAAGATTTAATGGTTTTAATATTTCAGAATTAATTTCGTTCCAATATTCTTCTAATTTCTTACATAAGAATTTCTTTGACTTTGGGCAAAGCTTCCAAAATAAACGAAAAGTGTGTAGAGATTATCGTCTGACAGAGTTAGAGATACATTAGAAACATACACGTACAGTCTTGTTTTTTCAAACATTCATTTAAATTATCCGTGCATATTACTAATATCATGTTCAGGTATTGCATTAACGTAAAATAGATAAAAATACAACATAAAATGACAGAATCAAGCCAAAATATTGTATCCACTTTCTAATAATGATTTTGCTGAGAAGGAGCAAGTGTCCGGTGACTTATGGACGGGGGTGTAAATCTCCATTTTGTACTCTTCTGTTTCTTCCATGAAAAAGGTGCGTGTCAATTTACCGTTTTCTGTAACGGAGTCTGGCGAGCGTAATCGGCAGTCGGTGGATAGTGTGAAAGCTCCTTATGCCATTTGCACGATGTGACAAGGCCACGAGTGTCCCTCGTACATTAAGCGCCACGGTTCCCCGGAAATTACAATCCCAGCGCAATAACTCCGAATTGCCTGTGATTCGACTATCGCCATCCAGCCTATCGTTCGCCGGACGAAAATCCGCCGTGGCAAATTGCGCTGGCACCATTCTCATCCTGTCGCCTGACTTTTCTCGATAGTTACCCGAGTGTGTCGATAATCGAGCACCTGTAGAACCCTGCCGCGCAGACGTCCGATTTCTACTGATTCCCCTGCGATCCGATTGAGACGTTATCAGCACCTTCAGACTATTTTTCGATTCGAATGTTTCATGTGAAGATATATTATTTTGATTGATCGATCGATTGAATGAGTAGGAGGAATTCTTTTTGGTATACAGGGTGAGTTATTAGAAACTGCCGATTGGAATAATTTGTGACTTTCTGATGTTAGGTGGATATTGTGGAATGAAATGTTTCGTGTTTGGAGGTGTTTGAGTGAGAGGAAATTTAACCCTTTGCGGACGAGCACTTTTCAAATCTACTTACCGGCAGGTCGGAGATATTTTCAATATGAAACGAGATTATACATTGAAGACTTAAATGTTAGGGATGAAAAAGAATATGTATTGTTTTATGGAAATTTGATTGGTAGTAATTGAGCATAGTATGTGTTAAAATATAATGAGATAGTTTCATTTTTGTAGTTTTTCAAACTGTGATATTTTTCGAAGCAATAAAAACTTCCTTCTCGTCTCCCTTCTGCAAATTTTCTGTCTGAGCATACTATGCAATCTTTTTTAGTTTCTTTTGGTACATGTAGCTTTCCATCTAGCTTTTGTGATCCATTCACGTTGCAAGCTCGTCCCCTGGGTCGTTTTACTATTTGAAAATCGTCTCCCAATTGATCTACCAAACGTTTTACAAATTGTAGATTTGTATGGGAATTTATTACACATACTTCCAAACCCCCAAAAAACAACGGTGATTAAAATACTGAAATTATTTGTCCGTCGCCGTAGCGGCGACATTCGACCCGAGAAGCAATATCCTGATGCCGCCATAGTGGCGGCATTCGTCCGCAAAGGGTTAATTTTTGATGCGGGTTATGTTCTGGAAGATTGTAGGTGATCTTGAAGTTTTTTAATTGTACTATGTGAATTATAGGATAGATAGTAGGTACTCGATAAACTGAGTAAAAAAGTGTCGAATAAACATGTGACGAAAACTCAATATTCACTGAGCTGTAAACAAATTGACGTTGAAAAAATTATTTAGAAAATTGTTTATAACTCGAACGATTCTGATTTTTCGACCCAAGTATATGAGACATTTTTTGTTCAGCTTTATGAGCACTACCTATTCTGCAATTGATACTGCTTCAAATCTAATTTAATTTATTTATCATACGAAGTTCTCTAATCACAACATACTTCACTCAGTAAATATTTTCTAACATCAACGGATCAAACATTATTTTAGATTCCAGTTTCTAGTGACTCATCCTGTATAGAAATAACAAAAGAAATTATAGTTCTTTCTTCAATCTTAATTTAACCTTTCTACGGTATTTAATCTTTTTCATAGCATCATATTTGTTAAAATATTGTTTTTCATTTCGATGTGCCTTGGAATATTACTTATTTCATGCATCAATGACGTTCATCCCCGGTGGCAGCCGTCGAAGATGAATAACGAAAAACAGGGTAGAGTAAAATAATTCTGCAAATAAACAAATGAGCAGAAACAGAACTAAAAGGAATAATTTATATATATTTCTGTCAATCAATGTTCTTTTGTGTGAATATTGAAAAGAATGTAAGTAACAATAAGTATGATAAGTTGGTTCGCGTCGGTCCACAACGCGTGTCTGACCACGGACGATCCAATCCCACTACATCTTTAATTTAGTATTTTTCTTTCCTTCTGCAATTAACTTAGACGTTCCGATGACACGTTCCGAAATAACATATACAATTTTCCAGGATTGGCTAGAAGAGCATTCGGAATCGACAACTGGATTAAATAATTGCTTTCACTACTTTTAACGTTGCCAACTTTTCTGTATATTTTATAGAACCGATATGTTTCCACGTACCAAAATTCTATTACGTAACATAATTCATGTAAAATACAAATTTTTCAACGTCGACTCATGTCGCATTCAAAATAAATATATGTATTTGCAATCCTGGTTAATACCGACACTTCTGTTGACCCAATAACAAGGATTTTCAGACGTATTGAGAATAAATTGCTTCCAGATAAAATAATCATATCTGTTTGTAACCGAGACAGTTTTAACTCATGCGTTACGGAAAATTGACTTATGTTACTTTGACAATAAATATATTTGCAATTCTGGTGAATATGTAATCTTTTATTACCCAATAGCAAGGTTTTACTGAGGAACAGAGAACAAATTGTTTCCAGATAAAAAAATCATATCTATTTATGACCAAGGCAGCTTTAACTCACGTTTTCCGGCAGAGTGACTTACGCCATTCTCACAATAAATATATCTGCAATTGCAGTTAATACACAAACTTTTGCAGGCCCAGTAATAAGAATTTTCAGAGATACCAACAATAAACTATTTCCAGATAAAAAATCATGTGTATTTATAACCAAGGCAGCTTTAACTCATGCTTTCCGGAAAAGCGACTTTCGCCACATTCAGAATGAAGGGCTCAATCGTTGAGTAGAAGAAAAAATGATTGGGACATCGAGTGGATTGGTTGGACGCATTTAAGCAGAAACTGTCGGTTTAATTAAGTGAACAATTTTCTTCGGTCGAGTAAATTGAAAAACCGCAGGGGTAAGTTACTTAACAAGCGGTTCGCTTCGTTTCCTAACTCGGAGCCTCTTACCCTTCACCGTCGAGTGCTTAATTATTAGCGGTACCGAGTTTGGATCAGTTCCTTGTCGTTCGCGATAACGTCCCTGGTAAACGTCACGCTTCCACCGAAACTCCTGTTCTAATCATTATTTCAGCACGATGTTTTCGCCAGGGAGTCTTCAGCTAATTGCTGCGACAGAATTCTAGTAATTTACATTTTTAAGGTGCAGGAATCTGTCGAATAACACGGTACTCGAATTGCACGATGTCACGAATAAGATGGAATGCAATCATCAAAATATTTTGTTATTTATAAGAGGTTTTAAATAATTCTTTGAAAACAGGTGTCCAGTATTCTATGGACCTAAAGCCTTGAATTGCACGGTTTTTAGTAGTACAGAACACAATCCTCAAAATGTCTTACTGTTTACAAGGTTTTTTTAAATAAATCTTTGGAAGTAGGTATTCAATTTTCTATTGGTCCGAAGCCTTGAATTGCACGGTTTTCAATAGCACGGAACGCAGCCTTCTAAATATCTTCTTATTTACAAGTTTCTTCTTATAAATAAATCCTTGGAACGAAATGTCCAATTTCATGTAGATGTGGTGTTTTAAATAGCATTCGAATTGAATGTTGGATAATTTGTTTTTAAAAGTGTTCCTATTATTTAAATACCGTTTACATTGAGTGGATGGATGAAGAATTCCACTTCATATGGAGGAGACTATTCTCCACTTACAGAAACTGAACTCTACATTATAGAGGAGGCTACGTGTAGACATAAATCATTAAAAATCTGGGGCCTGATCACTGGCCGCCATGTTTAAGTCCCAGGGGGCTGACGTGTCCACGCATCCGTTCACACACAGAAGACACTGCGTAGGCATGTAGTCACACATATTGTAATTTCGAGATAAAAGCGA
The DNA here is from genome assembly GCA_916610135.2 of Macropis europaea. Taxonomy (NCBI): domain Eukaryota; kingdom Metazoa; phylum Arthropoda; class Insecta; order Hymenoptera; family Melittidae; genus Macropis; species Macropis europaea. Next base: position 1,923,847 of record OU744345.1, on the reverse strand, counting down.
TTTACAATCAGAGGCCTGACCTCCGGTTGCCATATTTAAGTCCCAAGGCGACTGAACATCTATGTACTTGCACACAGAAGAACATGCACTCACACACATTGTAAGATCGATGCTAAACGTTCTGTCTGCGTGTGTTCTGTGTTTGTACGTGGAAGTGATGCCACGCGTACAGTTGTTCGCTCAGGCCCCTGGGACTTAAATGTGGCGGCCGGAGTTCAGGCCCCTGATTTTGAATCGCTTGTATCTCGAACACGAGGCATCAGATTGCAAAATGGTAAAGGACATTTCAATTTGTTTTGTCACGAGGATTATGCAGTTTTTGGTTTTTAATTTTTCAAACACCCTGTACAACGAAGCTTGATTCATAACAATCCAATTTCGCCAGATTGTATTTGAATATAAACACGCGCGATATAATAAGTTTCCACGGCAGCGCTTCGTTATCAGCGAACATATTTCTCGTTACGTGTTATCAACGTTTCTAACAGGGTTATTTAACACCGTCCCGTGGATCGTAATTACTAGAAACGGCGGTTACGTTTACGTTCAAATTGTTTCGAAACATGAAAGCGCGTTTACCGTACAACCGACCGCGTTTTTCATTGCAACCATGTTCGCAACTGAACAGCTTATTTCCGAAACCTCTTAAATCCGTATGTCAGAAATGAGTAGGCCGATCAGGATAAAAAGTTACGGAACATCTCTGACGATTTTGGGGTCAGTGCTATGGTGTCCTTTATGATCCTCTTCCCAAAAGGCAGCATTCTTTAGAACACTGTACACATTCAAAGACAATGCAGACTCTCTCACACTCCTTTTAAACAGCCAGTCAATTAAAAGATATTTAATGTCAAAATCCCAATAGAGTTTATCTACTCTATTGTAACAGCTGCTTTCAAATACTAGGTTGCTACGCAGAGTTTCTTTTTGTGTTAAATATATTTTCAACTATTACTGTCTACGTGCAAGACCATATCTAGGGAGAATCATAATAATATGATCTATGAACATGCAACGGCTCATTGAGATCTGAAACGACCACTTTGGGAGTTCTCCTTGTGAACATCATTGGGATGAATTGAAGCATCGGTTACGTGCACGTGAAGACCGCAGAAGGAACATTACTGAACGTGTGGCTGTGTTAAAGGCTAAATGGACGAACATTTCACCGGATATTTATCAAAAATTGGTGGAGAGTATGATACGAAGAGTAAGGGCTGTTAGAGTGTGTTAGAAACGAATAGAATGGTCAGGATAAAAATTAGGAAACTCGTTCCTTGATGGTTTTGAGGCCAGTGCCATCTTGTCTCTTATTGTCTTCTTTCCAAAAAGCCTCGGTCCTTAAACAGATCCTGTAGAATAATGTACATGTTCAAATGTACAATGTAAGGACAGTTAAGAATTTGTAAATTCTCTGATAATTCTTTCAAACAACCAATCCACCGATATCCTATGTGATACTGAGTCCCTAGCTATCGTCTTCACACTAAACGTTCATCCTAATGTCCAGTGTCTAGGTCCTTATTGAAAATTTTGTCCAGTCATCAGGGTATCTAGCTTCGAAGCATCTCTAAAGTGCCTCATCCTAAACATTCACCGTAATGTCCAGTGTCTAGGTCTTTATTGAAAGTTTTATACAGTCATCAGGCTATCTACCTTCGAAGCATCTCTAAAACGCCTCATCCTTAACATGTGAGTAAAAACTGCGCGATCCTTAAGGCTAGCTGTTGATCTTTCGACCTCCATAAATTCTATTGACGTTTTTCCACTTGTTCCAGGAACTGCCAGCGAAGTATCGCCCCGGGTGCATTGCCATCTTTGATCTGATTGTAACTCCAGGATCAGAGGAATTTTGTTTCGACCGATTTGGAGGTATCCTGTTGCATGTTGACTTGCTCCTCTTATCGAGGACTACGGATGAAGCTAGAATAATCTCCTCGAGCACGATTGCACACAGAGCAGAAAGAGCCCCTTGGCAAGGACATTCTTCTTTTCGTTTCAACAGCTCCTGAGATTCTGCGGATGAAATATTCTTTTTTTTTTCCTGTTACAGCTGGTTCCCCCCTGGAGGTCGAAGACACTTGGTTACACCTGTGACTCGCGGAAGCTCCCTCATTCAGCAGTCGAAAACAGCGAGAAATCGAGAACGTCAGCGAGTACAATTGGAGTTGGCGAATTTCACCTACGAACAGCTGGCTACGGAAACTCGAATCGACGTATCTTTGATCATTGTTTGAAGGGAGATTAATTATCCGCGGTCGAGACCGTTCTTCGGAATTCTCTAATGAATGTAGGGAACGAGTGAGGTGGAAGAGGAAAGGCACAGACTAGGACAAGGCCTGGAAAATTGATAAGTTTGGAAGATAGGTCGAATCAGTAATCAATGAATTTTGAGATGAAGAGAGTGTCGGTTGGCCCCGTGCAAATATAGTTTATATACAATTGATTACGTAAGTGATTGGCCATGGAACAGCAAAATTTTGTTGATTTATCTTTAACTGGTTACATGAACGATTGGCTATGAAACAGCAAAATTTTATTGATTTATCTTTAACTGGTTACATAAACGATTGGCTATGGAACAGTAAAATTTTATTGATTTATTTCTAATTTGTATTTTATTAGGCATCTTTGGTTCCTAATTTTAGTAGAATGTAATATTACCTTCAACAAATACTTAATTTATATTATAACATTTAGTTGAAATTTATATTGTACTAAAGATCTCTGGATTTATATTTTGGCAGAGTGTAATATTACTAGCAAGAATTTATTTAATTTATATTACAGGATTTTTTTTCAAATTTGTATTGTACCAATAATCTTTGTATTGTATTAAGCATGTTTGAATTCAGACTTTGGCAGCGTGTAATATTGTTATCAAAAATGTATTTATACTTTTATAAGTATATAAATATAATTCTCTGTATTAACATTAATTGCAACAATAAGTATTCCAAATTAGTATGCACCAGCATAATTGCTTGTTACAAATACATTTTACGTCACCGTCTGTCTCATAAATTTACAATTTCATGTAAAATGTATTGAACGCTTGGACTGGCCAAATTTGTGACCAACTTTACACTCCTTTAATTAATTAACCATGAACAGACTGCCTGGTCGCATGGTCGAAGTTTTTGGAGCAAATCGATTGGAGATTATTCCGACTGGCTTTAAACAATGCGTTTTGTTTAAAAGCAACTGAAAGTTATAGGAGGACTTTGCTTGTTTAAACTGCAATTGTTCAATGTTAATTTTTGTTATTCTGACCCTGTAAACAGCATTATTCTAATTTTCTTCCCTTATTCATAATAAATGGACATAAATGAACTTGACAAGAAAAGTAAATTAAAATATGTGACACGTATTTTTATTATCAGCAATCATCCATACTAAAAGGGTGGAAACAGCCCTTAAAGTTGGGGTGCAAACCATATTTGGTCGTTTATCTCGGGAATTATTCATTGTAGAAGAAATATTTAAATGTACCACTTGTGTATTTCTGAATGACAAATTCGTCTATGGAAACGGATTTCTAAAAAATTAATTTGTTTAAAAAATATATTAAAAGTTACCAATATTGTGCAATTCTCTTTTGTCAAATGCTGATGTATTTTCATGAAAATTTACACACGCGAACTATGAACTAATACCAAAAATACACATAAATTGAAATTTTTAATTTCACCTTTATAATAAATATTATTACATACGCTACGTACTCATGTTTTATACTCGACGACTGTCTGTCGATTTATAAGACCGAAACAGCTACACATTCTCATAATATTTTATGCAATTTAAATTATCTTACGAATTGTAAGACGTATAGTAATAAAATATTCAACTTGAGATCAAAATATCTGTATATTTTGAAGTAAAAGTAAAAATACACTTTCTCCTTAATAATTGACTTCAATCCATCGTATAACGTTTCATAACGCTGTTCTTTTAAATGAGCAGATCGTCCGTGAGAAGGAATCCACGAATTTACAACACGAGCAAAAATCAATAGTTTTGGATACTGTTTGCATTGAGATGAAGGCCACTTCAGCAATTGGCTCAGGAAAAAGGAAAATAACGCAGAGGCAGTATCCTTGTAGTACCAGAAGATTCTTAAACCATTGGCTGGGAAAGGCGCATATACAGGGTGATTTATTAGTAACTGCCATCTACCTAAGTCGATGGGAAATAAACGGCCGATTATTCTAATCTAATCCAACCTTTATGTAGTCAAGAATAGTTGTATGCTTTACTTCAAGTCCCAGTGCTTACTTACCAGATAATTTTCTTGGATTTTCTTCAATTACTATTATTAAAACATCCCTATATAATGTTGGTTTGCGTCCTCAGCATTCTTGATTCCAGAGGCACTCTCACCTGAACGAAATTTCTCAAACCAACGACGCGTTGTGCGTTCACTATCTGCATCGTTACCCTTAGCTTTCTGTATATAGGGCGTACCATAGTATGTGTGCATAACGTCAGTGGTGGATTCAGCACACGTAAATACTAAAAAAAGGTTCATATAAACGTTTGTCTTGTCTGATCTTGTTTCCGAGTTACAGCCGTTTCTGTCTTCCAGTAATTCTTTTGTCAAACAGAGCTCTTCATTCAATTGTTTATAAGCAGACTGCGGATGTTTATGCAATTTAATATATCAAAATTGAGGAATGATAGCCATTCAATGACACAACAACATAACAAGAACATATTTTAAACATTGCAGGGAACATATGCAGTCTCCTTGAACTTTCATTTATTTAACTGCATTAACACAGGAAATATGGAAGTCCAAAAATGTGTATTTGCATAAACATCCGCAGTCTGTTTATAAGCAACGCTTGATGTCTCATGTAAACTCTTGTTAACCACCATGTAAACACTGTTTTGTAGTGTATTTGAATCAGTTCAGTACGTTTGTCGGATAACAGCAGTGCGTGTAGAAAGTGTCTGATACTGACGAAGTGTTGAATTGATAATTGCAGATTACACAAACGTAGAAATGGCAGCGTATTAAAGAGGATTGCCAGAGAATTTGAACGACACCTGGTAATTTTTAGCAGGTCATAAGGTCAGTGATAAGACGTCTAGAGGCTTGTATTCGAGCTGAAGTTGTTCATTTCGAGTAATTTCTGTGAAGACAGGTGAACAACCGGTACAACACGAAAAGCGCTGTATTTGGAAACAAGGTCAGATAGGACACATGTTCATACGAATTTTTTTTATTATTTATATGTGCTGAATCCACCACTGAAGTTATGTCCACATATTATGGCGCACCCTGTACTTCGGGTAGCTTCTGCAGTATTATGCCCCAGTTCGAACTCACGAAGCAACGCTATTCGTAAATCGCGGTTGCTCACATTCCAAAAAATGTACGAACTTAACTTTCTACAAAGAATGTCACGAAATAACCCAGGTGTCCTATATTGCGAAGACTAAACTTTATCGCTATATAAAGACAATTGAAAGAAGATAACAACTGTTATGACAGTGACCTGGTAGAAGTCGGGTATCTTTAAATCGGCCATTTATTTCCAATTAACCTAATAAAATAACTTTTGACTTGTTGATTTTGAATTTCAGAGATATTAGTCTGTAACACCATTAATTTTACACCCTGTGTATTAAATAAATTATTGTAAAATAATCCTGAAAGTTGAGTGTTATGTTTCAGCCGTTGCAGTATTTAAAAAATTGTACTGGACAATCCATATTGCATTCACAGAATTTTTTGGTTGAAAGTGTTTGAATAATTTCACAAACGCCTGTATGTTTAATTTCGAAAAACAACAAGGACGTGGCAATCTATTGTGGGACGCAGTAGCTTTGAAAAATGGACGTTCCGTCGATCGTTCAACATGAGTGACTCTTTGTTTCAATATAATATGGAATTTGGATTGTATGAAGCTCTGTTCGGGATCAACAGAGTTTGAGATGATTAACTATTTTTGGAAGCACTTATTATTCTGTATCTAAATAGTCTAGACATTCACTCTATATATGAAACTAATCTTTTAGGATGCTAGATTATCCGTATTTAAAAATGTGATTTATACTACTGGTAGAAGAATTCCACTTTATGTGCAGGTGACTGTCAGCCTCTTAAAGAAACTGAACACTAAATTATGGAGGAGGGCTATTCACCATAAGTTAATCAAATAATAGTTATATATGCAAACTATTGCTTATTGTTAGTAAGATTGTATATACAAAAAATACTCTTTCATATTTTTAGATTATTAGCTCTTAAAAATTGTGTTGTTGTATAGAGGCGATTTAGATTAGGTGAATGGATGCAAGATTCTACTTTACATGAAAGTGGCTATTCTCCACTAACTGAATTCCAAACCACAGAGGTGGGGTATCTACCATAAGTTAATAACATCTCACAATACAGACTATAATCTAGTGAGATCATATATGCAAGGTTTATCTTTAAGGTTATTTGTTTTTAAAAATTCTGTCATGGTTTGAATGCCATTTATATTAGAAGGATGAATAAAAAATTCCAGTCTACATGAAAATGACTGTTCTCCACTTAAAAAACTGAACTCCATGGAGAGCTACCCACCATAAGTAAATAAACTCACAGTTAAACATACAAACTATTATCCAGTAAAATCATACATGTAAAACCCTTTCATTTACATATTACCCTCTGCATAATTCCAACAAAAACCGAATTTACATCATACTAACATTTCCGTATCTTGCTACAGTTTCGAACAGTTTATTTTCAAATATTCTACCACGACGCGAACATCAAAATCTACCAAGAAAGCAACTGTAAACCTCAGAGTCAACCAACCCACGTTCGCCCGACCCGCGGCTGACACACAATCATTCCGACCGAACAATCAAAGAAATCATCCTATCAATCCCCCAATCCGAAGCAACGTCTTACCGTGGATGTCTTCGGTCATCAAAGCGCAGGTGTGCGCCGGTGTCCGGGGCACGAGTGTTCCTTGGTTGCGCGTGTGCGCCGAAAGAACACCCTCCTCGGCACACGGACACGGGGTCTGCGTGTGTGCGCCTGTGCGGCTAACGAAAACCATGCAGTTTGATCGCGACAGAGCTACCGCCAGGGGGAGTACTGGCATTGGAAGGACGGAGAGAGATAGGGAGAGACGAAGAGAGACGGACAGATGGAGCGGAGGAGAGGAGAGGGTTTCGAAGCGAACGGGGGGGTAGTTTGAGAGGGCAGGTAGGCATGCAGGCTGCGATGCAGGTAGATGGCGGTCGGTCGAAGGGGTAGTACGGCTGGTGTGCACGGGAAGGGGTTGGTGGGGGTGCAGGGGGTGGCGGTGGTGCGTCAGAGCCTGCAGTGAGCCCGGCAGTGAGGCGAAACGTTGGGCTCCGCGCGGGAGTCTCGTGGCCGGCCGCCTTTTTCTTTTAACTCGGGCTGCCTTTTTCCTTACACCCACCCCTCCGCCCCTCTTTTCGTCGCCCTGATCGGACCCGGTTCTCGAACACGCGACCGACCGGCTACCTCGCGCGTTTACCTTGCTCGACGACCTGCTGCAGGTGAACTCCAGGATCGGGAACCTCCTGGTCCCATGGACACGGAGAGAGCGACCAGATGGGCTAGAAGTCGGGACGGTGTTCTGAAACCGGCGCCAAGGTGGCCTTCGGAAGTGTTTCGACCCTGTGAATCGTAATCGGCTGCTTTTTTTTCCTTTTTTTTTTCTTTTCTCTGGAAAGTGGAAAACTCGGCGAGGATAGTTCGACGGCGAACGCGGCAACGTGATTCGGGACACCAGTGCCAATGTCAATGCTGGCGGTCACGGTGAATTCGCTCGTGTATTTACGTCCAGTGCTCCCCTTGGCTCCGGCTGCGGATGCGAGAAAGAAGGAGAGAAAGGAGACCAGTCTCGTGTTTCTGGATCACCGTTCCTCCGACCACTGGTACCAAGCTTTATGAATTTCCTCTGCTCGCCGAGTTTAGACGATCGGACGCCTTCGGAAGGCCCGTGTCAGTGGATGTCACCGGTGATTTCTGATTAGGGTGACCAGAGTCTCGTAGATTCGAGTTGGACTCCGATGACGGTTCTCCAGTCGCTAACTCCCTTTCGATGATCCGCGTGACTCCGTTCGATTGAAAAGTATGCACCCGCGAGGTCTGACTACCAGTTCGACCGTTCGGTCTGACTTGTCCTTCGGATGTCTACTGCTAACAATGATCAAAGTGAACCGCGGACGGTCTGTCCGGTAATTGCCAGAAATTGACGCACCAGCTGAACGTTTCGGCGAAACGGAAGTTCAAAGATGAAATTCAAAAGTGACACAGGGTTCAGTGGTGTCCGTTGATTGTCAGGTTGGCGAGTCATCGGACAGGGATCGAAGGGAGGCAAAATCGATTTGTCGGAGGCGGACGTGCCGCGTGCGGGTCTCTTTGCAGTGAAACGCAGGAAATCTGCGACGAAACGGAGAAAAGGAATGTGCAAAGTGGTTGGTTTCGATCGTTCGGAGATCGTGGGAAAGGTGAAATCGAGATAACGATTCGGTTTTAGGAAAGGAGAGGTGCCGCGTGCTTCTCCTGCTCACGCACCGCCAATGCGGCTGAGATCGCGCGATCTCATTGGCTGCAATCGTGCCGTGGTGTCGGCGATGGGTACGTCCAAGTTCGATGATCGTGTTTGACCGAGGTGCACGCGTGCAACTTCCAAAAACCGTCGAATTTTCGGAATTTCACCGTTCATCGCCAATGTTCTGACATGTGGATCTATTATCGGTTGTCGATTTTCATATCAACCACTCGAATGCAAAAGATACCACGAGAAAAATTAAAACAATCAAAATGATAGGGCTGGAAGTTTTTTTCACAACAATTACTCAGTTTTGTGACGTTTCATCTTCTGAGACTTTATGTGAGTCTGTTTGCAATATGTAGGGATCATTATTTTTATCAATTGGTTTTCTTTCTTTCTTTTTCTAAAACCGCCAAAGGAGTCGAAATGATCGGGTTGCAATTCTTTTTGTGATAATTATTCAGTTTTGTACCATTCTATTTTATATTTTTGACGTGAGCTTTTTTACAACATTTAGGGGACTATTTTTAGCCATTTTTTTTTGCTCTTTTTAAGACCACTGCAACAGCCAATATGACTGGATTGGAATATTTTATGAAAGTTATTCAATTTTATGGCACCCCATTTTCTGAGGTTGTATGTGACCTTTATTGCAATATGTAGGCAACTATTTCTATCAGCTTGTTTTCTGTTTTGCTCTTTTTAGAACCACCGTAACAGTCAATATGATTGGATTGGATTATTTTATAAAAGTTATTCAATTCCATGGCACCACAGTTTGTGTGCATGTGTCTTCCCTTCCTCTTTTCAGAATCATCAATGTTTTTTTATAATGTTACTCGATTTTATAATATATATTCAATTATCTGAGTTTTTCCGTGAGATTGTCTGCAATATATAGATGATTAATTTGATCAATTTTACTTTTTTTTCTTCCTCCTTCTATAAACACGAAAGTAGTCAAAATGACAGATTTGCAATTTTTGAACACTCATTAAGATTTTTTATGAGAAAACTCTGGATGGCCTTGATATCTAAAAGAACAGCACTATTGTTTAACAGTATAGGCAATAAATGATGTTTTCTTTTTTAACGTGAATTAAAAATCAGGCACCGTGTGCCACAGGCCACCGTAGTGGCTCTCGGGCAGATGTTCCTCGTACATTTCGAGCTCGAGTATTTGGTCGAATTATTAGATCAGGGCGTCTGATTAAAATTTATACATTTTCTGAACTATTTCCAGTATCGCCACACTGAAATAATTTTCCAATCGATATCGTACATGTTACGGTAATAAAACATTCAATCTGACGCGTGTTCTACCGCAGAAAATTTAGCACACGGTGAACGCTTTCTTTTGCCGGAAGTCTGGCTACTGATAGGGTTAATCTACTTGTGGGGTTAAAGTAGAAAAATTTAGGAATGAATAGCTTTTGTATAAACAATGGATTGCTCGTTGTATTTACTGAAAATTTATTTGATTGCTCCGCATTAATGATAGAGCCACTTAGAATTATAACACCAACAAACGTCGTTTGTTTATTGAAGTTTCAAATGATTTCGAGTTACCTTACCAGGTGATCATTGAGTAAATAAATAATAAATGAGGATAAATGAACAGTATATCAGTCTGGCATAAAGAAGAACGTAAAGAATACATTTTTCATAATATTGCAATTGTTTAAAAAAAGTAGATTCTTTATTATTAGAAGCTTTAATAGTGAACGTGTCGATGTCTTCTAAAAACTAGTTTAGTTGTGGGTTTCTATAATTTCAATCCAACCATCTAAATATAGTTTCCTATCTTTAGTAATTTTGTTAAATTTTATCAAAGTCGATAAAGTGCAGGAAACAAATAAAGAACTATAATAAAATCCGAGGAACTCGCAACAAACTACTAAAATTGATTTTTCTGCGTTAATTTTAATTTGATCAATAAGTTAATAAAGCGATAACTTCTTTCAAATTCTTGCATCACATCATAATTCTTGATTAAGAACACTTTTATGTCACCGTTTGTCTGATACATTTATAACTTCATACAAAATGTACCGAACGCTTGAACTGAGAGGATTTATGACTACTTTTGTGACAGACTGTATATTCCATTAATTAATTAACTGTGAACAGAGTCGTCTGACCGCGTGGTCGAAGTTTTGGAAGCAAATCGATTGGAAATTATTCCGATCGGCTTTAAGTAATGCCTTTTGTTTAAAATCAGTTGACAATTGTAGGTGGATTTTCCTTGTTTCACCTGAAATTACTCGATGTTAAGTTACGTTATGCTGTTTCTATTAACAGGATTATGTTAATTTTTATTCCTTCTTCATAATAAATGGAATAAAATGAATTTGACAAGAGAAAGTAAATTAAATACAGGGTGGACAATAATGAATCGAACACTTTAAAATCGTATAAGTCTCTTTTGACTTTGAATATTCCAAAAGTATGAATGGAATTGTATTCAACTATCAAAAGGAAACTAATTTATTAAATTCGCAAAATGATTTCCTTCCATGGCTATGACATGTCGTAAACGCAGCACGAAAGTTTCGATCACTTTGGCCAATGTATTGCTGGCCAGTGTTCGAAACGCATTGGAAATTGCATGTTTTAACTCATCGACATTCGACAGGCTATATTTTTTTATTTTTTTTAAATGGCGCCAAAAAATTTCCTTTTTGGTGATAAATACTTTTTAAAATTAGCCGCACTGGAAACTTTCTTGTTAAGGAAATATTTCAATTTAAAGTGTTTGGTTCTTTTTTCGTCCACCCTCTATAATAAAGCAAGAAAGATTCTCTGGGTAATCAGATGGAAATGTTTATTCTAACACTAAGATGTATAGTAACAATATGTATAGTAGACATGTCCTTGTTAGGCTGTGTCCCTAGTTCAAGAATTTTCAAGCAACGAGTGGACTCCATTGCGTGCGTTCATGATTGCGTGAATCAGAATGATTACTCATTGCAGACCGTTTGACCGATAGCGATCGTTTCTACAGGTTCAGGATTTTTTCGCTGACCGTTTCGGGACTCTGAAGTGTAACCTTCTGAAAAATTATTGTTTTACTTCTGACTCTAATAGAAACTAACCTAACCCTGTATAATTGGTTGATGGTGCACTTATTATTCTATGACTTCGTGTTTCGTACTATAAACCAATCTAAGTTAACCCTGAATGGGTTCAATGGTCTACTTCTTACTCTTTACTTCATACTTCATGCTCTAACCTTACCCTTAATGATTGCTTGATCAGCACACTTGTTACTTCCTACGTCATGCTTTAATATAACCTATCCTAATCCTGTATAATATGTTGATGCTACGCTTTTAATCTAACCGAACCCTGACTAACTAGCTGATGGCCCACTTCTTACATTATATTCTAATCTAACATACACTAACTTCCTTCAATAATTATTTAATTAAGTAGATTTCTTGCGCTATTACTTCATGCTCTAACTCAATCCAACCAAATCCTGCATAGTTGTTTGATGATACACTTATCACTCTATTACTTCGTACTTCTTACTCTATTCCAATCTAACCTAACAGTAAATTCCTTGTCCACTTCACATGCCAGACTTCAAACTGTAACCCAACCTAGCTTAAACCTTAATGACTGCTTAATGATTACATTTTACACACTTCATGACTGCTTGATGTTTACACCTTTTATTGCCTACTTCATACTATAAGCTAACTTAAGCCTGAATAATTGCTTAATGGTATACATTTCACTCCACTACTTTTTACTTCTTACTTCATACTATAATCAAAGCCAACCGAACCTTGTATAACCGCAAGATGGTAAACTTCATACTATGCTACTTCTTAATGTTTATATTAATCCAATCTAACCTAATATTGAATACTTGTTTGCTGAATATACTCCTTTCTTCTTACTCTGACTCAACCTAACCCGTTATAATTGTTTAACGGTCCACTTCTTATTTCAAGCAACGTGTGGTCTGCATTGCGTGCATTCAGATTGCGTGAATCAGAATGATTTCTCGTTGCAGACCGATAGGGATCGCGTCTGCAGGTTTGAGGATTTTTTCGCTGTTCGTTTCGAGAAGCTGAAGAGGAACCTCGTGAAAAATGACCGTGGCCGCTCACGCGATCATTGAACCCCGATATCGACGGCCAACGAGCAAGGAAAAACCATTCGACTCACCTAAAAACCTCCTCCATAACGCTATGATATCGTGAAAGCTCGCGCTATAGCGCCAAGTGTCCCTTAACGACATAATGATGCCTTCTAATGGCGGTTTTCAAATTCCGACTCGGTTTCAGATGGGTGATCTCGTTGAACTATAGATGATGAAGCAATGTTTGTTATTACGCTGTTAATAAATAGTATTTCTTATGAAATCATAACAACATTAACACGTTCCGTGGCACAGTGAAAAATTCCATGCATAGTCAGACACATCAACATGTGAGTCGTTTAATGCAAAAGTGGTGTAAGTCAAACAAGTTGATTACTGGATAATGAGGGATGAAGTAAAAGTTCTGTAAAACGCCATAAAGTCAAAGAATGTTATATCTGTTCTATGTAAGCCACTGTAAAGTTATACATTAAGATAATAATGCCGTTTTCTCCCGAAAATCAAGATACATAAAAGATACATGGTTAAACCACATAGGCAAAAGTTGACTTACACCACTTTTGCATTGAATGACTATAAGTACATAACGTTGAAGCTACAAACGTTGAATTATCTCACAATATACTTTTTATTATAAATGCAGCAGAGCACCGATTATTCGAACAATCGCGTATCTGTAAATTTGGTGTTATAAGCAAGTATTGTCATTGTGTCAGTGTGTATCAAATTTGCACCTCTATGTAATTTACATTCTAATGTAAAATTATCATTTTTATGCAAAACATGGGTACAATGTGAGTTATCCAATTACTAATTATAGTTGGGATAATCGATGTTCTGCTGTAATATTATCGTCGCGGCGTTCATTTTAATTGAAATAAAAAGAATATTAGCATTTATTTAAAGTGAAATTGATGCGAATAATTGAATTTAGATCGTCTAATTATGGGACACTCTGCACAGTTGATTGATTGTGTATTTCTTACCGAACCTAAACCTGCATAGTTGCTTAACACGTTCAGTGGCATGAGCGCTATCGGTGGCCCAGATATCAATTTTAATTTTATTAAGTAACTGCTGCACCTATGAAATTTTGGTTAATACTTATGTTATGATGATAGTATAAAATAAGAAATGTATTTTCAAACAGATAAGTATTTATATATTTGACGATATATGGTAATAAAAAGCTATTACCGCATGTCTGACTACTCATGGGATTTTCCACTGCGGCACCCAACGTATTAACACGTTGAATGCCGCGTCGGTCACCAGTGACCGACACCTCCAATTTAATTAAATTAAATAATTATTGATTGTCGCAGAATATTGAGTGAACTTCATACTGAAACAATAATGTAGAAACAGAAGCACACAATTCAATACTCAAATCTTTTTTTTCTTTATGGTTTAATGAGAAATAGTAAATGATATCGTGTCTGAGTAGGTATGGCTGTTTTCACTGTGGCGCTCAACGTGTTAATAGTGCACTTCTTGTTCAATTATTTTTTACTTACTCTAATCTAACCTAACGTAATTTTTAAAAAGCACTTGATGGTATATCCTTGACTCTATTTTTGTTTCTTAGTTCATACTCTGACCTAACCCAACCTCATGTAATTGCTCGATGGTACAGTCCTTACTGCATTACTTCTTACCTCTTCCATAACCTGACTGAACTTAACCCTACACAATTGTTTAATGGCACATTAAGCAAGCATTCCCGACTCTATTCTTGTTTTTATTTCATAATCGAACCTAACCCAACCCAGCCTTACATAATAACTTGAAGGTACACTTCTTGCTCTGTTAGTTCTTGTTATCCTGAGCTAAATTAACCTAACCCTCAATAATATCCTGATGGTACAGTCCTTACTTTATTGTTATGTCTTACTTTACACTCTGACCTAACCTAAGCCTCTACAATTCTTTCTCACTCCAGACTATTCTTGGTGACAATTAATATCACTCAACATTGTACAGAGGGAATTGTTATTTTGATGTACGGGTCACCGATGAACCACGAAACGCATAAATGATAAATTGTTGTTCGTTGGCGGACAGTATGTTTAATGAATGAAGAAAGCTTCCGCAATGTTGGGTTAGGTTGGTTCGTGAACTCTTGAAAACGTGTACGTTGTCGTTCATCGAGGTCAACGCGAACGGTCACGTCTTAACTCAGAGACTCGACTTCTTTCTGTGTTTTCTAGCGGCGTGTTTCATCAGGAGCTGTTTAAATTCCCTGCCTCTTCGGAAATGATAGTTCTCGTTTTTATGGCTTTCCGATACCGTGCTTCCGCGGACAGGCAGAATTGAATCCACCCGGCTCGGAGTGATATTTATTTATTTATCGAACGAGTGCAAAACCTACTCGGAATCATACGTTGTGCAACTGCAATTTCGTCTATAAGTACTGTTAATTATGTAGTTATTGAGGATTATAGACTCTTTATCAGAAATATTAATTATTTATCGTGTCAGTAGGAGAATCGATAATTGAAATTTGTGGATCAGCAAACAGTAGATAGACTCGGATGTTTAGTGCCTTCAGGGATGTGTATTTTAACTATTTTCATTTAAATATTGTAGATGAATAGCTGGCGCCTAATAGCCACATATGTGCATTTATGTTATCTTTCTCAGATTACAGAACTTCTCCATTTCTTTTTTCTTTACTCAACAGCAGCGAATTTATATTGAATAAATATAATTGTTCCAATGTTAATGTATTCATCATTGAAGAGGCGTATGTTTACTGTTCAAATATAAATTTTGCAATGGAATCACATATTATGCAGTTAATGCTTTAAATGATTTTCTGTTATTTTACTTTCAATGATACCCTTCAAATAATTTGTTTTATTTGGCTTAAATTGCAAGTAGTTAATTTTAAATGATCAGGTGTTATTGGACTGCTATTTTATTTTTATTTGAAAACTAATATGGAATATTTTTTAATTAAATCAGTGAAAATGCGGAAATATGCCTTGAGCAATTATTGTTCTGTTAGTATCGTGGAATACATGTATAGTAGATGTGAGTACATGAAGTCTATGTAAATAAAATATTTATTTTTAATGCTGATTTACTTCAATGACAAAATAGAATGAAATATCAAAATTTTTTTTCACTTAAATATTCTTAGATGCTACGTAAAATTCTTACAATGTTTCTTTTCTATATTTTAAAAATATTAACACTCACATACACATGTGTGAGACCTAAATTCAGTCATTATTTGTTTGATTATAAGAGGTCTAATAGAATCAGTAAAAAAAATTCTGAAAGTTACTATTATTATTAATTAAAAAAGGTATAATTAGAAGTTATATCCAATTTACATAAAAATTCAAAAAGTTTGTTATTTTATAGTCAACGTAGCGCGACAAGCAAAATTTTAATCACAACGTTCATTCAAATTCGAAGTCAGAAATTTTTCTCCACATAGACTTCACTTCCTTACAAATTTTCTTAATTTTTCTTCTATTCCTTTTCTACATTCTCAACTTTTAAATTATTTTTTCTTGCGCACTCGGACTGTACATCTACTCTATTATCTCTCTCCACTTTGTTTCCTCTATTTCTCTAACAGCGTTATTCCAAAAAAGAATAAATAAACGAATAAAGTGAACAACAATCGTTTATAGTTGAGAGTCAACTGCAGTGTTTCTCTTTTGTCCGATGTTGTAGGTATCAAGAGGTTTGCAGTCGCAGACAAATAAATAAATTTCAACGAGCGGAGGTCCCGAGGTCCCTCGAAGCTCTCCAGCCATACGAGTTTCAATTTCGATACCGAACGAAGGTTAAAATCTTCGAGGAGGTTTCGAAGGATTCCTTCCGTCGAACGCGACTTCATCCTGCCGATTTACCCTTAACGCAGGAAACGTTGCAAGGCATCAGGAACGATCGTATCGGCTATCAGGCGATTTTCTGTCGTTTCTTGCAAGCTTCGCTTCAAGAGAGGCTTCCTGCAGGCGAAATTTCGGTGAATCCGGCTGAACTTTGTCGATGGTTCTCCGATACTTGTCGTGAAGTTCCTTCAGAATGAAGGTTCAGGGGAAATACTCATTTTCTAGGATACTGGCCGATTGGAATTAAATTTCGGACGTTTTCTGGAGTTCTCCAGTGTATCGTTTTTCCTGATGTTCACCCGTTTCGAGTCCAAACAGAACCTTGTTGAAGTTCTTCAGGGTGTACTAGGAACTTTTGATGAGATTATTGTTCATAGCATTTAGACTGAATATGTTTGAATGGTATTCACGGTCAGTTATCAATTTTGTTAGTTGAAATGTAAATAACTTAGAACATGTCTTGAGGAAGTTCTTCAGGATGTACTACGAGTTTTCGTCAAGTTCAAGGTTCAAATCATTCAAACTGTCTTTTTTTTAGTGTTATTCAATATTGTTCGTGAATTTTGCGGTTTGAAATTTAAGTAACTTCTAATCAAGTTCATTGCAACTTCTTCAGGGTTTATCACGAGTTTCAATCGAGTTTATGGTTCACATCACTCAAATTGAACTGTTTAACTGTTATACAATATTCATCATAACTTTTCTTGTAGACGAAGGTTTTGTACTGTAATTGTCAGTATTAGTTCAGTATTAACTGCAAGTATTTTTCTAAAAGAAGGGTCATTAAAAATTGAAGAATATTAATAGTCAACAATTTCCATCACATGTCATAGATATCACCGTCAAATATTCACACAAATACAGCTCGATCGAGTTAAAAATCTTAATAGATAAACCAAAAACAAAAAAAATATTCTTTCACACACAATATTAAAAAATCTCGTCTATAAATTATTTACAGTGTCACTTACCGACTTACAAAACTTCCACCATTCTTTTTCATAAAACCAACAACAGTGAAACCTCATTTATCCGAACAGCGGACATACGAAAGTTAGGCCATCCTACGCTAGCTATAAGCTATACTTATCATTCGTGACACTGAGTACTAATTTTTATACCACTATGTATTTTACATTCTGAAATAAAATTATCGTTTCTGTGCGAAACATAATTACAGTGGGAGTCATTCATTCATTCATTCATTACAATTCGGACACTGGAGGTCCTACTATACATTTTAATAAATTCTGTATTCTGTATATAATTACTATAATTCTTATCAAAGAAATTCAAAAAAGAAAACCGTCAAAAATCATCTAAATGAAATTAAATTTTGAAATCGCCCAGATCCGTTTTGTAGGCCAGCAGAAATTTTGATTCCATTCAAAAGTTCCCGTTCCTCATACGAAGCGAACATGGTCGAGGTTTCCCGAACGATTCGTCCGTAGGTTCACACGGAAGGAAAAGTCGGGTCGGAGGGAAACGGGGTCGATTATAGAGCTTCTCCCGAGGTCGTAACGAAGGTCATTGAATCGAGCTTTTTCCTCGGAGAGGTTCGATGCCGACTCGATTCGCTGCACCGTCGGAATTTCGCGATGCATCGCTATAATGCGAAGTGTCTCTCAACATAATCACAGTTTCCAACTTCCGAATCGATCTTTCAGATCGGTGATCTCGTCGAAGCTTGAACGACAAAGCTACTTACGTTTGTCACCACGTTGTCTGTCGTCGTGGTCACCGGTGATCAGCACCTCAAATTTTATGTATAATAGTTTAATAACCAGTAACTTTTGAAAAATTTTCGTAAACACGTAAAATGTTCCCTGGTACCGTGAAAAATTCCATGTATAGTCTGGAATACAAAAATAAGATTTTTAACACGTTGAGCGCCGCGTGCACCATGAGTGGCCCACGTATCAATTCTAATTTCGTTAAATAACTGATTACCCTTATGAAATTTCAAGTAACATTTATGTTACGATTGTAGTATAAAATAAGAAATATATTATCAAACAGACAGGTATTTATACATTGAACGATACATGTTAATGAATAGCCATTTTTACGTGTCTAACCATTCACAGGATTTTCCATTGCGGTTCTCCGTTAAGCTCATGTTAACTACGTAACGTTACCATTACAAACGTTGAATTATCTTATGATATACTTTTCATCTTGTAGTACACTACCGCTGTGACGTCCGTTTCAATTAAAATATAAGGAATATTAGTATTTATTTAGAGCAATTGAACTTAATGCGTGGGGCGCATGTGACCCACGCGGCATGGAACGTGGTAATATTCTAGCATAATACAGGTTGTTTCAAAAATCAGTCCGTATTCTTGCGAATTAGGGTAAATTTGAAGGAATGATTTAACGGTATAATCACTGGTCCATTTTTATATAGAACATATATAATTTAAAAGATGGAAAATGATCTTGTATGACCTTGAAAGACCAACATGATACGTGGATATTTAGGAAATTTTAATATATAGTTTAATCGAGACTACTTCCAATAAAGTAAAACAAAAAGTCATAAAAAAGTTCAATTAGGTTAAATTAAATACTTCCTAACAAAAAAGACAGCATTAAATTTGGTTAAATTTCAAACTGACTACTGTGGTCATTCATCCTTGAACCTACCGTTTAGGTGTCTCCGGAACCACTGTGTATCAACAGCAACATACAACCATCGAAGACGGTCACCACTCTTAACACCGAACGTGAATAGAGTACCTTAACTTCTCACTTACCAAATGTAACGAAAATGGTCACCAACGACCAACGAACGATTCTTTCGCGGGTTGTACGGAAGGAATAATCGGGTTGGCGGGTTCCGGAGTGGGTCGCATAGCTTGCGGCCGTAACGAAGGTCGTTGAATCGAGCATTTTCCTCAGCAAGATTCGACGTCGACTCGATTCGCTGCAGCGTGTCGGTTTTTCGCGGCACGCGAGCCGGTGCCACGGATTCCGTCGATTTCCACGCGATTCCGGCCTCTCTTACACGTGCACGTCCCTCTTCAGCAATCGATATCGACGCGATGGCCATTTATTAAGCGTCGCTGGAACACGTCGCCCCCGGTGCTCGTTTCTCTGCTGCCTCCTGTCACGTCAACCCCCCGTTTCGCCCACTTTCGAAACGCACACGGTGTACCTCGTCCGGAGACCGTAAAAGAAAATGTTTAAATTAACGATACTCGTTCGAGACGCTGCGGTCGAATTGATGAATTGCAAGTACTTCGCGCAGGATTTACGATGAATGGAATCGAGATGTGGAAACAAGAGATAATTTAATTTAAATAAAATTAACCCTTACATCGTAAACGTGGATCAATCCTGTCGGGGCTAGTTCTACAGGTGTACATGTTTTACTTTATATACAGTGGATTCTGGTTATTCGGGACACATCGGAACTACCGTCTTTTGGCCCGATTAAGCGGCTGTCCCAATTATGCGAATGATCACATCGGTAAATACAGTAGTTAAAATGATATGAAACAAAGAAACTATATCTTAAATGAGCAGTGAAGTGTTTATTTAAATATTTTTAGAATAAATCAGAGCCAAATATGTAATATGTATGTAGATATTCTTCATGCAGAACTTTCTATTTCCATTCTTTGTCAATAACCATCAATATCGTTAGTGGACTGTCCGCGGATACGCACGTTGTCCTTAAAGTCCTCCTAAAAAATCCAATCAAAGCAAAATGCGGAACATAGGAAAAATAAGTGAACATTCACGCCTGCTATCTTCTCATTTTGCTTCATCGGGCGGCTCCACTATTGGTACTTTACATTTTTTTTTTCTTTTACTAAAAGGTAGTGCTGTTGCGGCGCAAAAAACCAGAAGAGTTCTCACGCTTTGCTGTCTTTGTGAAGATCAGCCACGATTATGTTTAAAATGTTTTAAAAAAATTCGTAAAAACAAATAAATAAACCCTTTACTTTATTAATTTGAAAATTATTTAATTATTGTTAGTTACATTTAAAACTATTGAACTGTTCAAATAATAAATTACATACTTTCCAATATTTAAAGATTTTTTATTGCCAACAGAAAGATATAGTATACATAATTATAAATGTGGGGAGCCACCGGTGGTGCACGCCGGCGTTAACCTGTTAAGTCCCAGGGGCCTGAACGGCCACTGAGGGGCCACTCACACCGAAGGAGATTCGTAGCTCTCATAGTATTTAACCAACGGTGCCCAATCTAACGCAATTTCGGCGATCGGACGAGATTCGTAGCAGCTCGTACGAAGTATGAAATGTTCTAATATATTCTGCAGGAAGACGAGCTTTTCTCGAATAAGCAGAGAGAATTTTAGTTTCACGTTTTCAGAAACGTCCGCCAATCACGTTCGTTTCCCCGTCAGCTTCCAAACCAGCTGGAACGATATAACGCGATGTTCGTAATTCAACTTTTTTACCAGAGTTATTTGAATTTGTTGCTCCACCCAATTGAATGTGAAATGATTTTTCAAAAACCTATAGACTGTAGATTGTTGATTCAAAATTTAATTTCCGCTGTTTTTGAAAATTACTCTGCCGTACTACTTTTTAAATATTTGTTTTTCACTTGTGAATTGAATCAGTGAGGCGGAGCAATGGTTCGTTCCCTGTGAATAATTCGAAAATTTGTATAGAAACTTTTTTTTATTTTTTCTGGTGCCATAGATGCCATTAATAGATCGTTCTTTATGATCATTGTTAATCAATCTCTAGATTTAGGTTGGTTTATTCAACATTACAGTTTCAGTATTATTATTTTAACATTATAATATTAGAATATTAAAAGTGAACGTCAAAAATGATTAAACGGAGCTTAAAAATGAACCTCAGTATTTTTTTAAATATTCTTAATTTAAGAATAGACATGCTCTTTTGTTTTTAACGTTTTTTCTCGTTTTTCAGTAATATGAGAGTGAAGTTTTATAATCACAATTTATTTAAATTTAGAGATTCTTTAAACGTATTGAAAACTTTTAACTCGACTGAATGAGAATTTGATCGCAATTTATATTATCGTCTACAGTATGAAAGAAGAAGGATTCTCAGAAGAACAATTTACACTTTATTGGCTGGAATTAAATTCTCCTATAATGAGAACTTTTGCCAGGAAATTAACAAGAAAATTGATTTAAACGTACCGTGTCGCGAATCTATTTATCACACTTTTGTTCCAGGGCCTTGAGTAGATAAAAAATGGCGATTCTTGCTTCTGACGTTTTCTCATTTGAATTTCATTAGTACAATTTTTTTTGAAAAGTAATTGTCGAGTATTTTCCAGAGGAATCATTATTCAAATTCAATTTAAAATTGTAATACTTAAAACTTAACAATTTCACAAATTCATTTACATTGAATTAGTTCAAAGAAGTAAATTCTCCTATAGTTAGAATACTTCTCAGGAAATTATAGCGAAAATTAATTAAAATCTACTTTCTGACGACTCTATTTATCACTGCATATTATTCTAAGGTCTTGAAGAACGCAAAAATGGCGATTCTGTTTAATTCTGGCATATCGTAATTTTTCTTTTATTTTATTCATTCGTATTGGATTGTTACCATTTTCTGTGCGAAAATAATTCTTTAATATGCTGTTGAAATTCCTGTATTTATTTCACATTAAAATTCAAATTGTAACATTTAAAATTCAACAACTTTAGGTTGGTCTCATAACATATAGGACTATATGGCATAAATTCTACAATACATAGAACTTTATGGCATAAAATCTACAGTATACATAGGACTATATGACATAAATTCTACAATACATAGAACTTGATGGCATAAATTCTACTGTATATATAGAACTATCTGACATAAATTCTACAATATACAGAACTGTATCTTGTGCACCCATAAAAAAAAGATTCACTTAAACTAAATTGGCTTAGAGAAATAAACTCTTCTATAATTGTGGAACCGGTGCCAGGAATTTACCGCGAGAATTAGCTAACATATCTACTTTGCCACTAATCTATTTATAGCCCTATTATTCTAAGGTTTCGAACGGTGAAAGAAATGTCAACTCTTCTTCATTCTGGCGTACGGTAACTTCTTTTTTCATTCGTACTCTGCTTTTACCATTCTGTGTAGAAAAACTATTTTCTAATATGCTCTTGAAATACATGTATTGTAAAACATTGAAATTCAAATTGTAATATTTAAAATACAATTTCGGGGTGGTTATACAGTTACAACGAGCTATACATACTCCATTTATCCTCTACATCTAGAAAGAAAAAGATTTACTTACACTCAGTTAGCTTAGAAAAGTAAATTCTCCTATAGTAGAACTTTTACCAGGAAATTATTGTATCACATTAAAATTCGGATTTGCAACATTTAAAATACAATTTCAGGGTGGTTCTACAGTTACAACGGGTTATACATGCGCTGTTTATCCCTTACACCTAGAAAGGAAAAGATTTACATACTCGTACACTAGTTTAGAGAAGCAAATTCTCCTACAGTGAGAACTTTTGCCAGGAAATTACTGTATCGCATTAAAATTCAAATTATAACATTTGTAATTCAATAATTTCAGAGTAGCTACATAGCTATAGCGAGCACTGTATTTATCCCCCACATCTAGAAAGAAGAAGATTCACTTGCACCTAATTAGCTTAGAGAATGAAATCCTCCCATAACTGTAGGACTTTTGCCAGGAAATTGCCGTGAGAATTAACCAACACTCTTACTTTGTCACGAAACTATTTATCACCCCATTATTCTAAGGTCTCGAACAATGAAAAGGAACTGGCGATTCATCTTGATTCTGGCACGCGGTTAGCAGTGGTTTTTCATTTGGCACGCTCTCATCTTCCATCGCGCTCGGTCCCTTTGCATTTCTCCGTTCTCCCGAGCGACGTTAGAACACGACCTGTAGCATTTCTATCGCCGATGCCAGACACGCTGCTGCCCGTTCATAAAAGCGACAATTGCTCCAACACCGTCCCCGATAATTGGCCTTGAGTCCACTCACACCCCCGCAGCTTCCTCGAACGCTTCCTTTCAATCGTACACGAACGAATTTGCCCGCCCCGGACAACCATAGTTACAGTCCACGGAAATATTTCTCGGTTTCGGTCGTTCCGAAACGTTATTAGGTTGGCAACTACATTTGCGATCCGTCGAAATTTCATTGAATTAAAATTCCCTCGACTCTAGCATCAGCGAGTCAACAAATTGTCAGAAGTATGATGACAGAACGTTCTAAGTTATCGACACTTGAATGCCGTGGCAGTCACCAGTGATCGGCCCCTCAAATTTAATTTAACCCTTTATAACCGAAATTTTTTTACGTATGACGAAAATGATACATCAGGTAAATGATGAAGATAAATGGTGAAGTTCGTATCGCGGGATATAAAGGTAATAATAAATGGACAGACTCCTTGGTGGCAGTGTAGTCGTAGAATATAATTGTACACCGTGATAAGTAGACGAAATAACACTTAAAAGATATAAATATATAGGTATGTAACTTCCAAGTCACATAGCGTTATAGAGGGTTAATTAAATAACTGTTGATTGTCATAAAATTCTGAGCAAGGTTCATACTGAAACAATAATGTAGGAACATACGAACGTGATTGAGTAGTGAAATCCTTTTTTCCTTTACGATTTATATTAGAGATAGTGTTTTATAGCGCGTCTGGCCAGGCATGGCTGTTTCCACTGCGATGTTCAACATGTTAACGCTTTGCGGTCCGACATGTTTTGGTTGATTCGTACCAGCTGCATGGTATACATCCTGCTTTCAGATAGTATCGTACAGTCTGCGTAACATGTAAAACGGGCCCTCTCATTAGCTTCTGTAGCTGTGACGGTTCGAGAATCGCTTCATACGGAATTTAAATGGTTTTAAAGTGTGAACAAGATAGAAGAAAAATTTTCTTATAAATCACATTTTTTTCAGAGTCTCATTTTCAAGGTAACCCATGTGTTTTTACATGAAAGTACATATTTTCTTCTACCGTATGTTGTGGCTACTATCAATGTGCATTTGGACATGCATAATAGTGTGACCTTAAAATGTCCTGGGGCTCTAAAATTTGAAATCGAATGTGAAACTTTCTTTCATCGAGATCACAGGTTTCAGCGCGAGTACATGTCAATTGGAGTATTTAATGTGCAAATCGTGACATTAATGTTCACACAACACGAATTTATTTTTAATCAACTGCACACATAACAAACGACCTTATTCGAAACCAACGAAATCCTGCTCATAGATTTTTCCAAATTTGACACAGTTTTATGTCTACGTGGCCAACGTTAAAAATTTCGCTACGATGGCATCCGGCCAAGAACCAGCAATACGGTACACCCCCATATATTTCCAATATCAAGAACAAAGAAGACTTTACATGAAAAATCTAGTTCAAAAATCAATAATGCTTAAACCTTTCGCTACGTCAGCGGCTGATCAAAAATCGACAGCACGGTACGTCATAGAGGCCGCGTGTTTTTCGAGTACAAAGAAGGAACCAAAAGCCGTACTATTACGTGAGCAGATGCAAAAGTGTCGGTATGAAATCCCTCTCCCTTCTTTTAGGAAAAATTCCAGATAAGTAGGTTTTAGCATACAGTTTTGGTGTCTACGTT
The DNA here is from genome assembly GCA_916610135.2 of Macropis europaea. Lineage (NCBI taxonomy): Eukaryota > Metazoa > Arthropoda > Insecta > Hymenoptera > Melittidae > Macropis > Macropis europaea. Next base: position 1,898,716 of record OU744345.1, on the reverse strand, counting down.
TATTTTAATTATAGTAGTGAGAGTAATTAGACGATCAAGCGATTTCTTATAATCCGAATGACTATCCATAGCTGTAACAGTTACATGGAAGCCGACCATGGTCGGTGCTGGCATGCTTATCTAGTTTCGCCCAAATAGGACTACAGTCACTGCTATCAGCGGAATGATTAATCCTGCTTTTCAATTCTCAACTAAGTTCATATGAAATTCACACCTTCTGTCTTCTTCATCTCAGTTGTACAACAATTCTGTATATATCCTGTGCAAATTACGCATTAATATAAATTATGAATGTTGACTGTACTTCTGGAATTGTCTATGTAACGTTTTCGGACCGCGGCCAACCGCAGATACTGAAACTGTGGATATGATGGCGTCGCTATTATCTTAGATCGCGATCAATCACACGGACATGTGGATCCTGCCGATCGATCGTCGAAGGAAGATCGATATCGAGGTGGTGCATCTTCTGAAGACGAAAAGGCCTGTTGGCTTCCGGCCAACAACACGAGTCTAGTTAAAAGGGTGAACGTGAGAACCGAGGTGTATAGTAAAGTGGTGCTGGTGGTTCCGGCGGAGGAGCGGAGGGGAAGTGGGATAGCAAGGAAGGAAGGAAGAAAGCGGAGGATGCCGGAGAAGACGTTTTTTTCGTGGTGAAATTCTCTCGGTGCTTGATTATAAGTATATACATACATACATATATATGTACGTGTGAGTATACAGGGTGGTCCATCAGAAATCAAACTCCTTAAATATCTCCTTGGATAGAAAGTTATGGAAGTATCTTTCGATATAAGATTGCACCGTGTGAGGTGTGAAATACGCTGATAGGAAATTCATTCTTTTTTAAGCCCACTTTTCAGAGATACCAAGGTCACCGCTGTTTATACCATCATAATGTTATCGCTCATGAAAAAAAATTCAACGACAGAAGTACGTCGACCGTCAACCAAAAAAGATTGTATTTTTCGGGTGGAAAATAGAAAAGCTTCAGACTTACACGTTTTCACTCGATGTTGTAATTGGGTTTCGAAGAGCCTACGCAACAGAACTGAATGGCTTGGAAGAATGCACGTGGGGATTTTAAAGGAAGAATGACTCGTGACGAGGCTATGGTACTTGGCAAAAGTGCGTGCAGAGAGCGCAGAGAGTGGTGAGAGTGCAGTGAGCTCAGAGCCGGGCAGGGTGAAAAAGAGTTTCGAAGAGCGCAGAGCTATTATTAAGAGCGGAGAGAAGAGCGTTTAACATTGAGCTGTAGTAAATAAGTAATTTAATAATGATATTAAGCAGCCCACCATTCTTTCATGAGCACCCTGTGCATGCGTACGGCGTTGTGTTGCGCTAAATGCGTTCACGTCGCTGTCACAGCGGCTGAAGGACGACGAGTGCCTCGTAAGGCCCTCGTTTCCACCAACCGACGACCACTCTGCTTTTCCTCTGCCCTCTGTCGACGGAAAATCGCGCCTCAGAACACTTCTTCTCGCTTCGTCGCTTATCTCCTCGGATATGATCGTACCGACACGCGAAACAGGTGAGAAGATCCCTGAAAAACGGATGTCTGCCCTTAACGCCGTCTTCGTTGCTCCCTCTGCACGCTCCACCGACCCTGTTTCTCGCTTTTCCATAAGATAGATGGATGGGTGGATGGGTAGATAGGTAGCTGGATTTATGTGTTTTCCTTTGGGACCCACTTTCTTCAGGATGTAAGCCTGAATCATTCGTACCAGGTGTAGGGATCACGGCGAGTGACCTAATGGTACTGGTGGTTTTCTCTTTGAGACGTCTGTTTGATGGTTTATCTGTTGTAGGAGTGATTATGATGGCAATAATGGTGACGATACTAATGGTAATGGTGGAAGCAGTCTTTAAATCTTGCTAACACCGCTTTCGGAAACTCCTCTGCTGCTCGACACTTGAGACTCTCCCCCAAGTCATAAATTACGTTTGTGTTTAGGGTCGGTTCGAGGAGCTCAGTGCATTTTCTTACAGTAAGAAAAATAGCAATTTTATATACATATGTATACATGTAAGCATAGCGTAGACACATATACACATGCATTTACAAAGGTGTACACTCACAATAGCAAGAAAGTGAGAAGCTCAAAAAGGTTGCTCATCAGTGTTAAAGTTTTACAGTCCAAGACAGTTAAGCATGTATGGTTAAATTATTATAGTACATCATATTGCGATGCAATGCTTATGGTATTGTTTTTTACAACAATGGTAAAGCCTTGGCGGCTAATATTCTAGTGTTCGTGTATACTGATAAATTTAGAGCTAGGTTTTATTAGGAAAATGGTCGAACAGCTGGTGACATTGTTGCATATCGTAGAAAAGTGGCTCACCCTGTATATTGACACAGTGAAACAACAGCGAAGTATGGGAAGTTCTGTTGAAAGTTTAGCGTTGAAACTCGCGATCGATGGGTTCCAAAAGGAGAACGTCTCGACGATTAGGCGAACGAGGAGCCGCGTTCGAACTGCATCCAAAGGGTGTTCCATTTTATTATACTCTTTCCACGCGAATATCTTCGAAACTGTTAGAGATATCGAAAAACGTTTCAGACAAAAGTTGAACGGTCTCAAGAGGCAGATAATCTGGAGTCAATGGTCTTTTTATAGGTGGACACGTCGCGGAGATATGAAGGTCACTTTCTTGTTTCAGACAGAATCTAACATTTTTTAATATATTAATCTACGCAGATCCTCATTTTCTGTAAAAAAGTATTGGTCTTTCTGCCAAAAAACTATTAATTTAATAGATATTTTAATTGGAATGTTGCGATGTAGCAAACATCCATACTAAAATCATAATGCTTATTAAACTCATGATTTTTCAGCGGGTACACCCTAATACTTTCTTACAGAGAAAGAACAACTGTATCGATTATCGCATTACAAAAATTGATGGACCTATTAACCGTTTGATGGCGCTTTCTTGTTTGTCATGCAAAAGATGCCGACGAGTGCTGTCATGATTCTATTTTTCTCTTGTACTTATACCATACATCTTCAAACATTGTAACTAACAATAAATCGATGAAGCATTTAATATTTATACATTTTCCTCATCTAATTTCTATGTATCTTAAAAGACAAGCGTTGACATTGTAAACTACACGAGCTTACAAAGAGCTGTACCGATTGCTACTAACACATTAAAAAATACATGGTTCCTTAAAAAAAACGAAGATGACCTTCATTTCTGAACAACGCCACAACCTACAATAAAACAATTACCACGAAATTACATGCAACTTAATACCATTCAACTCCTGTCAGCAACATTTTTCTATATTTCCGAGAGTTTCAAACATACGTGGCGCGGATCGTTCCCAACAGGACCATCCAGTAGATTAAAATGATTTCACATCGAGAGTCGTTCTCACGCGATCTTCATATCGTGGCCCCTTCCGTTTACCTGCCGGATGACGAGTTTCCCCGTTTCCAACAAACTCGGAAGACGATACATTTTTCCAGCGTAACCGGAAACACGCGACTCGCTTTACCCCCGCGAAACTCGTTCGCTAGTTCACACGCTATAGTCTGAGCGGCGAAACTGCAGCCGGATAGGAGGAACGCGGAGAGAGAGCTTTCAACCCACGAACGTCTTTGTTCCTCCGTGGAATTGAAAGCCTCGCCACGAACGCGAGAGAACGCGGATGCACGTTCTGTTGCCTTTAAAACGTGGCCATTCGATTATTTCTTTGGACGTTGGGGGGATGGAGGTGTGGCTGTTCGCCCGCCACCACATCCACGTCAAATACACAGTTATATTTTTCCCTTACGAAGTTTCTTTTTTCTCATCTTTCTCCTTTTCAAGCGTTTTAACAGCTTGCGGTCTATCCTTACGTCTGTGCTTTGTTCTCAAGGTTTCGTGCAGGTCTGCTCAACGTATCCTCGCACGTTTGGCAATCAGACCTGTACAGACCCGTGCACTTACGACTACTTTTAGCAAGTGTACAAAAAGATACAAGGAAAGAACTGTAGAGCGTTCCAATCAGCTGGTAGCAGAAGTTTATAAGACTCCCCACAAAAGAAGACTCAAAAGAAAGCATCCATCGAACCTAATAGTGTAGAAACACAAGTGAATGGGAGCTAATCGTTCTAACAATAAGATGATATCCCAGTGGGGATTGTCATCTGTGTATTATATTAGGTTGGTCAATTAAATTCATGAGCTTTGAAACATGTAACATGAGAACATTTATTAAAATCTTTCAACTAATAATTTTCGATTAAACTAATTTCCATTGGACTTAGTGATACTTTGCTATAGTTCTGGTAATTTTTCGATTTTATGGCAATCGAATTGAGTAAATTTTCAGGCGAAGAGATTTGAAAGGTATTTAATTATTTAGTTACTGTTAAGGTATTGTAAGGGTATCTGGTATTTAGTTACGTACGATTTTAGTTTCTAACCTAATACATGCCTAAATGGTACAATAATTTACCGAATGACACTTGGACAAATTATAAAATACGTAGGGTTGCTATAAAAAAAAAGAACTGAGGACCACTTTCGCTTTCACTTTTCGATCTGCGACTTTCCACTTTATACCTCTCTTTCGCTTTCTAGCTTCACCTCCTTTGGAAAAGCGCTATAAAACCTGAAAACAATACATGTACTGTTTTGTTTTCAATCTGCTAGACATCTGGACCAGTTTTCACCTCGAGTATTTCGCGGAATTTCAGCATACATGGTGATACTTCAGCTTTATATTTTGTTATATCTTACTTTCTGTGTGTACGTATATATACAGAGTCGACCAATAACTATTAGCACCTTAATTATTTCGGAAACTATAACAGTTCCAAGTGTATTTTCCAAATAAAAGGTACATGTTTAGATTTTTAGCTGCAAAACTTAGCCACTATTCTATTAATTAGCTTATGAAGTCATAACCTGACATAAAAAAAAACAACTTCATGTTTCACCCTTTCAATAATTATCTTACAGATTTATTCCAAACAATTTAACGTTTTTTCTAGAGAATCTGTAATGATTTTCAATTTCATAGAATTTAAAATTTATTTAGATTTTTAGCTACAAAATGTAGCCATTATGCGATTAGTTAGATTATCAATTAACAATCTGAAACAAAAAACTTCGTGCTCCTTCTCCTCAATAATTGCCTTACAAATCTTCATAAGTCGTATTGGAAACAATTTAATGTTATTTCTTGAGAATCTGTCATGGTTCTGAATTTCATAGAATTTAAAATTTGTTTAGCCTTTTCGCTGCAAAAATTACCCACCCTTCGGTTAATTAAGCCCACAATTTAAGGGTACATCGTAACCAGCGTGTCCCACCAGGTAAACCGAACATCGAGGAAATGAATTCGTTTCCATCGCGTAATTAGCGTCATTTCTCTCTGTAATTCCACGGAAAACGTGGAACGGTGAAAACGTACGAGACACCCGGTGCTCCCGTTTTCTAGAACAGAAAAATCTAATCGTTACGCCGTGCTTTCGCTTCGAAAAGAAAGTACGATGAAAAAGTGGAACGGCAAGAAAGGAACTGCGCTATCAATTTGTCGAACGAAAGAAACCCAGACTCTACAGTCTGATTTACTGCAAATTATGACTCCATTCTCCTAATGGAACTTTAATATGTTCGGTACCATTTTCGGCTGCAGTCGTCGGCTTTCATCCGTTCAGATGAGATGTTGCGTACACGTGTTTTCTTCGAAATCAATTTTCAAAGTTTCTGTACAGGCTGGTAAAAAAGGGGTTCAGAACTTTAAGGGTGAATACTGTTTCGTCAGTCTCTTGATTTATGGATTATGACTACGATGTATTTACGATTCACTGATTTCATTTTCTTAACCCCTTACCGCATGATTTTCCTTTTGTTATGAAAAAATATATTAAGTGTAAGAAGGTGCATCTTTTGTGGGAAAAATATTGAAAAAATTTTTTAAGAACATTAAATCGTTTATTTATTGCGAAAGCCGGTTTGAGCACAAAAATTTAACTTTTGCGAACACAGATGGCAGCTTATAGTTGAAAACCATAGCACTATAGTGTATTAAATATGGCACAACACGCAGCAGGGTTGCATGTTTTAGATAAAAAAGTAATGAAAATTTGGTTTGTGCCATGTATGGCACACCATGCGGTAAGGGGTTAACCCTTTATTCTACTGTAAGTACTCTTAACCTAAGGACCAGTTATATCGTCCATGTGGAGGCTCTCACGATACGCATACATACATTCCATTTGCGTCTTTATATCTACAACAAATAGTACTCGCCAAATGGAGATAAAGGGTCCTAATAAACAAAGGTTGAAATATTAATATTTTCAAAGTTATTAACAACTTTTCGTTTCGGTTGAAGCATTCAATTTTGCGGTACGAAGATGTGAAACAATTATGGAAATAGGATGGGGACGTATAGAAAACCTTCTGTAAATTTTGGAAGTTACAGAATTCTACTTATGTCTTCTTTTGGAATTTAAAAAGACCATTTAAAAAACCATCGATGACCTTCAGATGATTTTAGCACGTTGAATGTTGTGGGGGTCACCGGTGGCGGTACCTCAAATTTAATTTAATTCAATAATTATTGGTCATTGCACAATTCTGATAAAAATTAACATTGTAACAATAATGATCCCGAAAACACGACTGAGCATTCAAATTTTTTCTTTCTGTACGATGGATATTAAAAACAGAAAATTATATTGTGTCTGGCCATGTATGGCCGTTTTCACTGTGACACTTATATGTTCACGATGACCCTGAAGGGAGTAATTTTTATATAACATTGTTGCCTCCTTCGATAGTACAACTTTTCTCTGAGAGATTTCATTTCGTATTTCCAATACTTAGAGATTTTTTGGCTGTTTTATTTTAAGCATCACATCCCGTATTTTTATTAAATTTATTTGCACGAACTCCCATTAAAATTGTACTTTAATTATTCATTTTTATTTAAATTTACTGTAACGCTCCTTTCATGTAAATGAATTTAAGTAATATTTTTTATTTGTGTTCAGACTATGGCGGAAAAATAATCACAGGACGAGTGTAGAAGATACCTACGCGCGTACACACATACATCTATCTCTGACTTTCAATTTACATATAATTATAATTCTCCATATTTAGATTATGCCGGAAAGGTAACCACAAGCCTGAACGACAAATATTTCATACATACGTAACGAAAATCAGAAACAGAGCTTCAATCCAAAATTTTGATTATTTCCCTAATCTCCTAATTCTGTTTTCTAAATACGTATAATTACATACAAGCAGGAGAATAGAAACAGTCTTTCCAAAAATTGGCTGAAACGTCAATTTTTAGCCGATTGAAAATTGCAGTACAGTTATAGATGTTCTGTACCATTCGTTATTCGGATCCTCAGATTGCTATAAACCAATTTATCATACCTATATCTGTGTTTCATTACGACTGCAAACGGCTTCGGTTACTGACCCTAGACAAATGCCAAACTATAGCTCACGAGCTATTGCCGGCTATTGCCTCTATAGAAACTAATCAATTATCAGCTTACGTTTCCTACTATTTTGAAACTTCTGAAACGTCCACTGCGTACGCGGATACACGAGATGTTCCAATAGCAGGATGTTCACACCTTAAAGATACAGGGTGTCCCATTAAAACCCATTCAAGCAAATACCTTTGAAACTATTAGAGATATCAAAAAATGTTTCAGACAAGACTTGAATTATTTTGAAGGGGATATAACATGGAGAAAATAGTTTTTACATGGGTGCGGATATAGAGAAGATATGTAGGTCACTTTAGTCATAATAGAGTAGCTGTATCAGTGATGGTCACGGGAGCTGCGGTTTTCCTCCACTCTAGGTCCATTCCCCTCATACAGGCTGTGCCCTGGGACGATGAGGGACCAAGAGGGGACGATGAGTAAAGTGGAGGGAACTGAAACGAGGGGAATGGACCTAGAGTGGGGCAAAGCCGCAGCTCCGGTGGCCATGGCTGACTTATATTATTAATATTGAAGAAGAAAAACTATTGAAAATATTAGATGAAGTTTTACAAACACATTGATACACTAGAGTATCAATGTACAATCTAATTTTAGTTTCAGAATGTTATTTTAAATATCACTATTTTATAAATATTCATCTCTATTTTATTTATATTTATTTGAACATCACTGAATAACTATGCTCACGATTTAATTCATAGAAAAGTAATTAGTGTTAGTGTTAGCACGCTAGCCCCATCATTAATATTGAATAAGTATAAATATTCAAAATATTAGATGAAGTATTGTAGACACACTGATACACTAGAGTATTAGTGTATAACATGATTTTAGCTCCAGAGTGTTATTTTAAATATTACAATTTTATGAATGCTCTTTTCTATTTTATTTGTATTTATTTGAACTTCACTGGATAATTCTATTCACGATTTCGTTGACACGAAAGTAATTAGCGTTAGCTATAGCAGACAGGGCGAAGCGAAACTCGTACAAAGCGGCTCTTCATCCCAGCAGAGAATTTTATGGATACTCTTTACGAGAGGTCAATAGCTCCTTTGTATCCCGAGGGCTCTATCTCATAACGAGCGGCCCTACGTAAATAAGTACAACCACCCTCGTGTCGGTAACGTCGAACCTTGCCACCTTCTATTGTTTAGGCCCTGTAATCTCGAATCTCGAAGCGATGCGTCTCTTCAAACACCACCATCTTCTGTGCAAACATTTCACTTGGTATAGTGAATACACTTTTTATGGGACCATTAATCGCTACTTTATCACGTTATCACTTCACTCGACTTCTTCTTATAAACCAGCTTCCTTATTTCGAAGCTTCTGATATCACAGCGATGTAATATGTTATTATTATTGGTGTGTACGCTCTTTTGTTTCATCATTTTTCAGATTGCAATGAATACCTCACAGTAGTGATAGGATTGATACAATAGGTGTTGATGGCGTTCTAGAATGTCGATACACTTGTGCTCAATCGTTGGTATCGAAAAGGTATCAAAAGTAGAGTACTTGAGCTGGTATCGATGATGAATTGAATTTACTCAATACTCGTTTATTTAATGCTACTTGATACCAGATCACATATTGTTGACTAGTATCGATAGAATTATTACACGACATACTTAATTGGAAAGAGACAATTAATGATGTCAATATTGAAAAGGGCGAAAACACTTTTCGCAAAAAGAAAAGTACATCAACAAAATACATTGTTCGTTTGAAAAGTAGTATGGAATTCTGAAATGAACTTACGGTAGAGTATAAAATAAAATCATTAGGATAGCTTGGTTGTTCTCAGGATCACCGGTGCTTCATGTAGCAACTATAATTTAAACAAGAAACTATTAATTTTCACGTTACAGTGACAGTGTCAAGTACTCCTCCTATAATAAGTTACATTAAAGAGAGTATAGTTCAATCTTCGCGTCAATACCCGACTATCTATTCTTATCTGTGATCAAAAAACTGTCACAGTCTGTCAATTCCAAAACAGAAATTAATAACAACTTTCTAAATACAATTGAACAAGCATAACATTCGAGCACCCTGCTCAGAGTGCAACCATAAACAATTTAGGTATTGACGCAAGAATCAACATATACTACGTTCGAAATACAGTAGAACCTCGGGTCATTCTGTCAGTCACAAGCCAAAAATATCATCAGTGATACTGTGTAATGTTTAATGTTGTACCTCTGTGTATTTTACACTCTAAAATCAACTTATCATTTCATGCAAAACACAATTACAGTGTCCTGATGTTAATTATGATACGGATAATTGAGGTCCTACTGTACTCCGCTGTATCAAACACCGCAATAAACCATCACCAGACAATCTTCAAACCGAATCAAATTCCTTATTTCCAGACCATACAAACAACGGAGTACGGTAGACACCAACCTGCCAGGAGGCTCGAAGGCGCCCAGAGGTTTCAACACAGGACATCAGAAGAGGACCAAGGGCTCCGATCATCGAGCAGCCTCCAAACCGCGAGGAAAGTGATCCAGGAGGGATCGATCGGGGACAGGAGAGTGTTCGACGCGTTCAGGGAGCAAAGTGGAAGGTTACATAGGTTAGGTGGTGCGGAGACGGAAGTGGCTTGTGAAGAAACCGAGGATTAGATGGTGGAGGTGCTGGAGAGGCGGGCTAGGGAGCCTACGGGGCCGATCGGGGCGCCTCGTACCTACGCAGGGCCTGGTCAGCTGGTGAGGATCATCGAGGATGGTCTAGGTTCGCGGCTGCTCGCTCTGTCTTTCGTTCGTAACACGCCGGGTCGTTGGGAAGCCGCTGGACAGGTGGACATTGCTGATCAGGGGTCAGGGAAGAGGGAACCGGGCCGGGAAGTGGACATTCGCGGTTCAGAGGAGAACAGGGAACCGGTCAGTTGGTGGTGGATCGTGGAAGGGGTGCAACCGGGTGGAGAAGTGCTTCCGGGCAGAATAGAGGATCGTCTGGAGCCCAGGAAGGGCTCCTTTGCAGGGAGCGAGACTGGCGAGCGCAATGTGGCAAAGCGGCGGCATGGGCGCCCATGCGGCCAACAATCCATGGATGAAATTAATGGGAATCGTCCACAAGGAGAGAAGGCATCACGATTCGGGATCTGCCGCTGCCGCCGCTTCCGGTGTTCAGGGATCTGCGACCACTGGCAGCAACGATCGCACCCTCAATCAGTGAGTCAATGCCTCAGACGCTCGTTCTGTTTTATTCTTCCTTCTGATCTGACCTGTAGCTCTGGTTTTAGAAGACTGTAGCTGGTAGCTCTTAGTTGGAGGGGTGTTTATGGTGGAGGCCAGGTGAAAAGGCTGGTCCAGGCTGGTTGGTGCTTTTGTATGTTGGAGGAGTATGCTTACACGACCTCTGAAGGTTATTTTCTATTCAGCTTTGGGAACAGTTGTTGAAAAGTTTTGAATCAGAGCAATTGATGCGGTTGTTTTGTATTTGCCTATACAATTTTGTAAGTGTTGGATTTGATTTAATTCATCATTGGACTCTAGAGAAGTCCTCTCCATTAAAAAAAGTGTCAGTGATGATATTTATAACTTTCGAAAGAACGATTCTGAAATGTTATATTTCACATTGGTTAATCTCTTTTGTATTCTCCTTTTTCTATTTGTCCTTAATGTCTCTTTAATTTTGGCGCAATAAGGACGTATTATCATTATATTTATTATTATCACATTGTGACGAATTTTCATTAACATTCACTTGGTGAATTTTTCACTAAGATAAAACGAAAGGATGCTAGCAAAAAGAATATCTGAGCAAAAACAGGAACCAACTACCTTGCACGTGTACTCTGTGTGATGGTGGGTAATAAAAGACCTTAAAAGGCCAGTTCTTCATTTCTCCACAATAACACATGTACACGATCCAACCAGAACTGTCGTTAAACTGTCTTTTCAGTTAGCCTCTACTGTAATATATCGACAGGGTGATTCTGAACCTGGTGGCCAAAGTTGGGAAGTGTTTTATTCACCTTAACTGAGAAAACATGGATTTATGGTACTGCACTAGAGCTACCCAGAAGAATTATATTTTTTATTTGGAGAAAAATTTAATAACAAGCTTGAAAGAAGACACGATCGTAAAATAGTTTACACTACTTTTATTGCTGTACAGATAAAACGTCTGATTTCTTCAGACAGAGGGGGAGAAAGGTCAGAGCGATCTATGGACTGGGAGAAAGCATTGGGTTAAGGTAAATGTTCTTTAGGAGAATGTAGTCTTCAAAGGAAAGCTTTTCCACGGAAGTATTGAGCTTTCTTATTGTTTTGACGGAGGAGTACCTTACCGTTTCGCTGACCGCGAACTGACTACCATGTCATTCATGTACCATAATCAATATCTACTTTTATAGTTCTGAAACCTTCTTACCTAGCTCTATAAAGATTAAAAAGTGCTTAGAATTCGAAAATAACTTTTGAAGAAAATTTGTGATCGCTAAGGTGAGTTTAGGCGTCCAAGACTTGGTCACCAATTTCAGAATCACTATACAATTTATACTATAGCATAGAAGTAGATAGTAAACTATAGAATATAGTTCATGATGAGGTGAAATTGCCTCTCAGGCCTAGCAATTTTTATTATATCTAGTAGGAAGAATTAAGGATTTTCAATTTAACTCTAGGGAATTTAGCGTTTTTCTAGAGCTGCGTATAACTGTACTTCTAGAGTTGAAGTGAATCTACAATATCGCGTGGAAGAAACTGGAATGTAGCTTTCCTGAAGCTATAAATAGGAAGTGTTTCATTACACCATTAGACATAGATTTCTCGAAAATTTATTCATGGTATTGCCATACCATCTTTTTCATAGTTCATTCTGTATAGTTGCCTTTCGTAACGTTATGGGAATGAATATTTCAAATCGTTCCCTTTGGGGTGAACGACGACATAACTTGAGCATCTAAATCGGAATTACTGGCAAACTTGCATGTTTGAAGTTTTTATTATACCAAATAATGTTTATTTGAAAGAATTTCCATCATTTCATTTTATTTCGTCAATTTTTATTAGAATTGGATATTGTGTGATCAGACATCTCGGATCATCCCTACTATAACTAGAGCTGGGACTAGTCGACAAATTTAATATTTGAATAGTTCGTAAATATTCGAATGCTACGAATGAACTTCGTATATTCAAGTATTCGACAGAACTGGGACTGTTCGAATCATTTAATATTCAATGAGCTTAAAGAACTCGATTTATGTGTTCGAAGTACATTCGTCGAATATTTGAATCACTAAAGTATTCGAACATTCGAGTACAGAAAAAATTCAACAAACAGGCCTAACCCTGACAGAAACTCTTTTTTAAACTCATTATAGATACATCATTTTGAAAATTAATAATTTCTCTGGATTAAGTAGGCCTTTTAGAATTTACTCTTACAAGGGGAATCCTATCTGCTGAAAAAAAGATCTTTCTACTCTGCTAAACTCTTCAGGAAAAAAATGTGTACTTTATTGTTCTCAGAGAATTTAGAAATTTTCCAATTTTCTATTTTATTGTTGAATAGCTAAGAATTCGTATTGGATAAATGTAACTACAAAGAAACATTAAACTATTTTCTTCTAATTTCAACAAATTCGTTCCTGAAGAGGTTAAAGAATCACCAAAATTAGTTCCTAGTTGATCTTTACTTTTTATTCAGTTCTATCAAGATATAAAAGACTATTTCTATAAATTCGTTTAAAATAATATTCTATAAGAATCCTAACATTTTCAGGGTTATTAACACCCTTAATGTCCCCACGTATGTCTATACACATTATTTTCTTCAGAGATTTCAATATTTACACCTTCAATAGCCCTAAAATTATGTGAAAGAAGTACAATATCAATCAAACTTCCACGAATTCATCCCTGAAGGGGTTATGTCTCCTCGAAGGAACTTTGTTCGATTACACCAAAACCACGTACAAAAAATTCCCATTCGACGCTCTTTCAAGAGTAATTACAATTAGATGGTACGTTCAGGAGGTTGGGGTCGCATAGTTTCCTGAAATTTTCCCGGGTTTTCCCAGGCTTTTTCATCCCATCCCACGGGGCCTCCGCAGTCTGACGCGGTAACACGATAAATTACGTGCAATTACAGCATCAGGATCCGCAACGAGATCAAGCTTTTCCACCTGTCGGCCTATATACGCAAGCTCGTTTGTCGATACGCTCTATTTAGAGCCGCGCGGACGCCTCGCGTCTCGGGTTTTCTCTGAAAAACTTCCCCACGGCAGCGGATCCTTTTGTTTCCACGCAGCCTCCGTACAACGCAGTCACCTACACTGTTGTTTATACGCATTGGGGTACTTGTCAAATTTCAGGCAACTCTGAAAGAAGCTGTGAAACTGTAATGGACTAGCGATTACACAGGGTAATATTCAGACTACCGAGTTTTGACGAAGAGGTTTTATTGTAAACTTGACACAAGTTCGTTCTGAAAGAGCTACTGCAATACGGAGCTAACGCGACACACTGAACTCGTACAATGTGGTTACCTAGCTTTTTAAAGGGATTTCTGAGTCATGCGGAGTCTTTTGAAGAAGGGTGAAAAGACAGAAAAGGGCTAAAACAAATGAGTCACAGGCTGACGTGTGGAGAAGAATAGTAGAGATGTTGATGTATGATTCAGTTGATTTTAGATAAAGTATTAATCAGGAGGCTAGTACATTGCAAAACCATTTTCTGTTCAATTGAGTCCTTCCCTAAGTGTTGGATTAGTGGGAAATTTTTTTTGTTTCGCGACACTAAAAAGAAAGCCACAATTTTGAAATAGTGCGAAGGAACAGAGTCTGTGGAAAAAACGAGGGGCGAATTCAATGCATTTATGTACTTATAAACGCACTTATTAACATTGAGGGTTAACGTATGTGGGTTCACGCCTATACTGTTCTGCCATGTAAAACGTAATGGCCGATCAAGATGCATGCTATGTTGCATAGGGTCTTCATAAAAATAATTAAGTATTGTACAGTGTTTACAAAATGTTTTACAGTAATTACAACGTTAGGGATGATTGGAATCCGATCGCGCGATGTAAGCGCCATGCATGAGAACTGTAAAATTGCCGTGCTAATACAGCAAAATTACCTGCGTATCTTATTGAAATCGGGTAAATTTAAAAAAATGACACAAGTATATTGTTACTGGTTTATTTTTATGCAAAGAAGAATATATTGAACGATAATCGGTGAAAAGTTTGTGTCACAAAACTATTTAATACACTCAACACGTGCTCCGTCCCTGTCCCTGCAGATTTCAAATCTATCAGTGCTTCAAATCGATATCTGGTCCGATGAAAAACTGTACGAGTCCACAGAATGGCGAACAGTCTCTTCAAAAGTGAACGTGTGGCTTGGAATGACGAGATCAAGGATTTATGGACCATTGGTTTTTGCAGAAGCAACGGTCATAGGTCAAGCGTACCTTGATATGCTTCAGCAGTTTCTCGAACCACTTCTTCATGATGGCATTCTCGACAAAGTAGTGCTTTAACAGTATGCGACACCATGCTATTATGTCCTCATTGTTCGTAATTACCTCTGCAAATTAACAATGCGGTATACATACAAATTTGAAGATAAGATTTTTCGGAATAAACGACCTACTACACCAATTTGTATGCTCCATGAATTTCCCTGTATTGAATATTTCGATTCACTCAATCAAATTGCCAAAACTTACTTGCACGCAAATCAACGAACTGGACTTTTCACAATAAACGAATCGCTACTCTAATTCGTACGATACATGACATTTCTGGCACTGAATTTGTATCCATAACAACACATTCGCTCAACCGAATCGCCAGACAGTACTTGCATGCAAACCAATGGGCCAGTTTTTTCGCAATAACCGAGCAACCCCTTCGATTCTCACGACCCATTCACGTTCTCACTGTCCATTTCTCCGAAGCGCTCGCTAGAAGTATGCATTGTCCCGCCACGGTCGCTCGTCGAGATTCATCGCTTGATAAAATCGCTACGAGAGTATTTCAAGGATCTCGAGGAGATCATGGTATTCATCAGGGATGAAACGAAAGCGCTCCTCGCCGTACCTTATCGCGTGGATCCCCGGAAACATTTATCGCGGTCTGACATCGAGTCGAAACCTCGATATCGATTCGAAAACAAAAGGCCGGCTAACCAGCCGTGCTTCCGTTCGATGGGTTAGAAGAGGAACAGGGAGAAAAAAGAAACAGGAGGAACAAAAAAAAGTTCAACGGGACCTTTCGAATCCCCTAGTATTCGTCCATTGTCGGCGCTGGAAAAAAAGTAAAGGAGTCTATGGACAAGCATCCACAAGGCCTGTTTGTTTCCCTTTCGTGTGATTTTCAACGGTAGCGAGGCGACGTCGCGTGTTTTTTTTCCGGGAACAATGCCTCGTCGCTGGCTGTTTTAGCATTTTGAAACCGCGTCGCATAGAAGCACGGGGAACCTGGCGCGTTGCTACGATTAAAAAAGCTCGTTCTCGAAGGGTTTAGGTGAGAGCCGAGAGGAGGAGGAGAAGGAGAGAAAACGGGCATCAGCCCATTCACAATGCCTCTCGCCTTCTCCATTCAACCTCTCTCCGCGAGACCTACTTGTTTTCTGATAAATACTTTCCCTTTGAATCGCACGCCTATTCTGTACACGTCCCCGTCCGTGGCCCACGCCTTCATCTTCTTCTTATTCTATCGGGCGGCAGAGTTCGCAAATAACTCTGGCACTTGCAACGCACGTACGAACTTTATTTGTTAATAACAAGCTGTTGGATGGCCAACCTTTTATCAGGGTTTGCTTCGATTCGGATGTTACTCTGAGTGAAAATGTTTCTCCCGGGGCCTTCTAAACAGTGTACTTTCTACAGAGAAATTCTAGCTTTAGTCATCAAGGGGGTAGTTTGTCAAGAATCGTCATCCATGCCCCTTCTCTTTTTCTACAGCGCTGCTTAGGGAGATCAGAAATCTGTGATAAGAGTTTCTTGATTTGACTCCGAACTACTGACTTCCAGTTCTTGGACAGGGAGTCTGTCAGACTCCGATTAAAGCATATTGTTACTAAATATTTATAAAATTAGTATGACAGTAATTGTTACATAGAAATGGCACGACATGTATTACAGATTTGCATTAAAAAATGTTTCACAGTTACGTACAGGAGACTTTAAAAATTACGAAGAAATGAAAACGAGTATCATACTGATCGGTAGTTAAGGGTTAAAACCGCATTGCGTGTAACTTGTAAGTCTTTAGTACAATTCTCAATCTGTCTTCGCTGGTGTTCTTAATTTCTTACCAGTTCTTACTACTTCTAACTGGTTTTAATTGGCTCTAAACAAAACGTTCTGACTCTACCGCCCTTAAATGGCCACGTTCACTGCAAAATGTCTTTGGAAGGCAACGTGCCATTCACCTACTCGATCAAGCTAGACGTCCGAACGACTACGAATTTTTATAGGAGAATCAGACGATTTCTAGGTTAGAATAGATCGCACGCAGAGTACACGTGTTTCCACGTGATACGATAAAAGTGAAACGTTTAATTTTTCACTAACGAGAGATTAACTTGATTCAAGATTTGACGCTCGGGCAGCTATAGCTGGTATCGACCTGCGACACACTTCCGGGTGTACTCTGCCGACATTTCTCGAGCATTGCGGTTCCCTCTATCAGCCATTTCCATTGTTTTTCCATTGTTTCCCGCGATTAGGTTAGGTTAAGCTTCTTCTTTTCCTTTGGAGTCTTACAGTTTTTCATACACTCCAAAAGATGGCGATTCCAGAAGTGTAGTTATTTTGCTTAACGAACTATAATTTGTTTTTTCAAAGTGTGGCATGCTAATCACTTCATTTTATCTTCTTTTGGATTACATGTATTTATTTTCAGTCACAAATATACGGGGTAGTAAAGAGGAAGGTTCAGAACTTTAAGGGTGTGTAGTAATCGCCAAATGGAGGGAAAGAGTCCTAACATGGTTCGAAAAATCTAAAAATATGTTCATAGTTATAAACAATTGTTTGCGTCGGTTGAAGCGAGTGATTTTCTCGCTCCAGGATCTATCATGCTGCAGAACAATAATTTATTATCTTGTCATTCCTTCTTGTCGTGTCTACCCTTAAAGTTCTGGACCCTCTTTTTGCACCACCCTGTATACGCTTCTCACAGTCAGAGTTGAAGTACAGGAGTACTCAAGTAGGTTACCCTATATTCACAAATGGTCATGCAATAAAATTGTTCAAATTCAATTATATTTGCAATTATTATGAATCATGCGGAGGTTATGTTTATCCTCTACCTCGTCTGTGGCATCATAGATGCTTTCGTTGATAACACAGTTATCTGCAAATGGTTCGCATCGAGCTTTATTGTGAGGCTACACAATCGTCTGTGTTTCCATTTAGCACCTTTATCAACGATCCTTCGCAGAGAGCTCGTTACAGGACGCAAACGCATAGCTAATTTCCTTTTTTGAATTTGCACCGAGTCTCGACTGCGTTTTCTATGCAAATTCGAGGCGCTGCCGGCCAATTAATTCCTGATATCCGTTTCTTGGTGTGCTCCCTCTCTTTTTGTACGTTCGTCCCAGAAACAGAGCGAATTTGAGAAAAATTTGAATTCTCTTTCGTTTTAGATAACTTAATTGCCTTGTCACGTGCAGACAACACGTGCATTCTGATGAGGTTTATTATCATTTTAGGTTGGCATTGTAAAACTACGCTGCTGTATGCTTCTTGCACTAATTTTATTTTATTTGTTAAACACTTTTTAGTTGTAAGTAGAAGTCAACTGAAAATGTAGGTCAACGTCGTACATTTACCTGCACGTTGATTTCCCATTTCTAATGCAATCTTGATTTTTCACGTGACTTATCAACCTCTTTTATTCATACGTACAATTCTGCACTCTCGATTAGAGAGGCCACTTGCATTGTAGACGAGAAAATGACCTGCAGGGGCTAGGTTTAGTGTCTCTGCAATAGCAGAGAGGCCGTAATCTACCGACGTGGTGGGGGTAGCCGCCCGGTGACCTTGAGTAGTCGAAATCTACTGTCTCTTCGCTAATATTCTTACACTTCTGTGTAGAACGTCGTGTTCTCATTACGCGAAAATGGCTTTTTTCGTTAAATTAGGTTCGTCGGATTGTTCGGTGTAATGGGGTCACAGTCACGATGCTATCGCGATCCGATTGTGTCGAACCAGCAACGTAATGAAGGGATTAGAAGACGCTAGAGCTTTTTCCGTGGCATCGAGGTGTTATTTTCAACCAGCTATTAATTATAGACGTGCTGCGATGCCCCTTATCGGAATTCGATATCGACCGGCCGATTTTGTTTACGAAAGTGTGTAAAGTTCGATTTGATGAAGACACGTGATTAGCGAGGTTCTTGTCTCTGTATGGTCAGGTCTCTGTGTCGTTTATCTGCTAAACTGTACGTAGTCTCAATAGATATTTAATTTTTATCGTAAATATTACGAATGAAAAAGAAAGAAAAATTTCGTGAAGCAAAGGAGGAATTATCTTGTGGACGGAGCAGAGTCTTGTAGACTGCTCAGAGTCCACCATGTGATCGCAGAGATTACTATGATGAGCTGCTTCGAGTCAACAAGCTCTGACGGCTCGTGAAACTCTTTTCTGCAACCTCCATGAGCCCAAGGATTATACGTTCCTCTTCAGTGCGCCCTTAGCGCGATATGTCCTTGGACCGGTGGTGACGAAGCTTCTGAAGCAGTCGTTGGTGAACGGAAGTTTGATAACAGGGAGGAATTTCCTCTAGGTTAGAGTGCTCGTGACGCGCCCTATGAACCGTCAGCTGGTTTCTCCCCTGACCCTTCGAATACGTGACCATGCGACACAGCTGGCACCTTTTGAGCTCTGAAGAAACAAAAATTGTAAAAATCATGAACTCACCTCCTTCGGGTTACAGGCGAAACTGTCTGCCATCTGGAACTGTGCAATGGAAAATCTAGCCAGGAATTACAGAGGCAACGTATTTACATCTGCAGTCACAGTCAAGCGGCTCTGAAAGCACTTCGATCATATGTTGTAGTGTCCAGAGTGGTCCAGGAGTGTACACTGGCGAGCATCCCAGGCGACCATCTGCTCAAAAGCGGTATAGGAGAAGGAATCTACCACTACTCGCCTGATTGGCTCTCATTTCCTGTTCTCGCATGGAAGAAACAAGAGCGAATCAGGCGAGCGGTGGGAAGCTACTTCTCCTATACCGTGTAGAGAGTTGTCAGGATGTTCGCCAGTGTACACCTGCACTCGAAGAACTGGCACTGAACAACAAGGTTAGGCTTGCATGGGCTCCTGGCCATGCAGGGATCTATGGCAATGAAAAACCGAATGAACTGGCTCGGGCAGGGGCTAAAGGCTGTCACCTGGGACCCTCGCTAACTCTCGACATGACTACGGGTACTATTAAGGAGGAGACGAAGGCCTGGTTACGGTCAGACCTCGATGATCTCTGGCGTAGTGCTCCAGAGATGAAACATAGGGAGGCCTTTCTAAAGGTCTCATCGGAACAGCTAGGTAGACAACTAATCAACCTAGACAGGGATAAACTTTGCAGGCCAATGGAAAGTAAGGCATAAGATCCGGAGGACGTGTCCTCACAGCGACGAAAAGCTACCAGTGGGCGAGTTTCTGCTCTTTGCCAGGGAGGTATTCGCCGCATAGAACTGGAGTGTCTGCAGCAGCATATTTTAGCTTGCTGCAAGGGCTCGAGCACAATGTTCCCATAGTGGTCTGAGCGCCCTGTTAACGTCTAATTAATGAATAAATGACCTCCTTCGGGTGATTTCTTAATTATTCCAAAAAGTAGGCTGACAACCAGTGAAACTATATAGAAAATAGCAATGTTTTACGACCGTGTCAAGAAGGTTCCCTGTTACTCTACCTAACGCAATCAGCGAACGCAGAGTTACCGTTTCGGCGGATTTCCCTTTGCTTTCGAACTTCATCTGCCTGTTCAACAAACGAGTGAAACGAGTGCTTGATACGGAGTAAAAGTGATCTTGAAAGTGGAAGCTCTGACCCGGTTTCGCGAGGACGAGCTGAAGAAGCTCTGTGAGCAGCGGAGAGGAAGTATGAATTGAAAACACATAAACAGAGGGTAATGGGGATTCTAAATCACCTCGAAACGACACTGTGGAGGCAATAAAAATATCTTTTGGCAAACGGGTACGCGTTGAATTCCAATCGACTTGTCCAGGAACAGATTCTGCTGGCACGTGTAATTCCATGCGGAGTCTGACCGCAGTCTCCGACACGAGAAAGAAGTGGATCCATTGCCAAGAAAGTTGGACACTCTGGAGAACTTCTGTCACCAACGTACTGGCCTTCAAACGCTGAGAATTGATCACGATTTGATATTTTCGTTTGTGTCGGTCCGATTCATGTTACGCAGCATCGGCTTGCAATCTCTAAATTCTCTGACATGATGGGCACATGTTACTCAATCACACACAACGGTTGCCTGTCAGCGACAGGACTCATCCGGGACGGCTACATAAAATTACGTAGACGCAATAAGGTCAACTATTAGAGCACAGACTTTTTTCTTTGTGTGGTCTGCCTGGTAGTGTGGGGTTAACGGGATGCAGCAGTGCCTTGTTAGCTGACCATCGCTATCCTTACCAGTTCTTAGAACTGGCATCGTAGAGCGAGTCTCTGGTGTCGCGTATCTAAAATAAATAAATGAACCGAGACTGTCTTTAATTCTCAAAGAGGTTGAAGTCCTAATTACTCAATATTTCTATCATTTCGTTTGTCTAAATCTACTAATTTAATAGGGTCTTCAGAATCCTAGACATACTAAGAATTGTTTATAATGACTGAAGTAATGTAATAATTAACACTCCCAGTCATATTTGTTCTGCACATTTTGTATTTTGCATAATTATGTACGCGAACAAAACATTTTCATTTAGATTCCATTTAATTTACGTTATTCATAGTAACTTTTGGAACACCTTACATAATTAGCTCCAAATTTGTGTACAGGAAATCGGTATTGATTCTTTAGCAACGTTTGCTACGGTCGATGTAAGAAGACTGCCTTTTCCTCGTGAAAAGTTCTCTTGCCAAAGGGTCCTGGGCCATAAACGTTATGCTTGTTCTTAATTTACGGCAGAGTCTCCATCAAGTGGCTTACGTTGCTCAAGCTCTGCATCTCTGTATTTCCCAGTTCTCGAATTCTCTTGCACTCTGCGCCGTTTGTAAACAAATAAATAAATTATGTGACAGCTTTTACATTTTCTCTTGCAGCGACATAACGCCGCTACTGTACAGCGCTGAGTCTCGCCGCTCGACTCTAATTGGTCTTCGAGAGAAAAAATAAGGTCGGATACTTTTTGAACAGACCTCGTATTTAGTTCCCTGAATCCGAAACCGTGCGACCCGGTGAGATTCATAAAGTGTTTCGCCGTGTTTATGGCAGAGACGATTCTGTTTGGCGCAGGAGCGTTAAAGCGGTTGGCGAAAGCTTTGACGAGGAATTTCGTCGGAGGAAGGTTGACCTGTTCCCTCGAACCGGATGCCGTTTGTACCGTTGAAAAGCTCGGTCTCTCGGTACAGAGGACAGTCAGAAAACCCGTGGTTTTTCGACATGCTGACGCCTTCACGGAACGATCAACACCTCGCTCCGGAGACAGAAATAGCAGGGACCGCTGTAACCGTACAGAGTTTGATGAAAGAGAAAATTATTTGTTGAGCGTTCAGCTTGAGAGGAGCTGGCATTATCGGACACTTCTGTAGCAGAATTGTAGGGTACGCGTGTTTAAACCGTGTGCTTGATTAGGGGCTATGAGCCCGTGAGATGGATGCTGGATTGGGATGGGGAGAGAAACTAATGCTCCGATTGCGTGGTCCGTGGACGGTACAATTTATTCGCCCGCTGGCTTCGTTCTTTCTTCACGATACACCGGTTACAACGAAAAACAATGACGATACTTTCACACGTTAACCCTCTGCAACCGGAATTCTTTTTCCGCATGACGAAAATGATACATCGGGTGGATGTCAGAGATTGATCGCGTGGTATAAACGTAGTGGTAAACAAACAAACTGCTCGGAGGCAGTGTAGCGGTAGAATATAATTGTACACAGCGATGAACAGAAGAAATAAGACTTAAAAAATATAGATACATAGGTAAGTAATTTTCAAGTCACATGGCGTTATAGAGGGTTGACAATTAACACGTTGCACACCGTGGTGGTCACTGGTGACCGACACTTCAAATTTAATTTAATTAAATAATTATTGATCGTGGCAAAATTCTGAGCGAACTTCATACTGACACAATAATGTAGGAACAGAAGAACATGACTGAGTATTCAAATCTTTTTTTTCTTTACAATTTATATAAGAAATAGTAAATTATATCGTGTCTGATTAGGGATGGCCGTTTTCACTGCGGCGTTCAACGTGTTAATAAAAATAGGACGTATATAGTTAGTGAGCGATACTCTACTGTATCAGATGCAGACAAGTGCGTCTATTGCAAAAGTTTATCCCTTCTATACACATTGAATTATAATCAAGAGTTCGTGCACCTAGCAACTAATTTCCACTGTGATTGATTAGCACGTTGACTACCACAGTGGAAACTCCCATACCTGGCCAGACACACTATAATATGTCAATAAAATGTCAAAACTCTCATTAATACGTTCGCTGCCATGGTCGATTCGAGAAAAACGTCCACCACAGACCACGCTTTATTTTTATCAATTATCTCTGTCACACATGCGTGACGTCGACCTCTCAAAACAGAATCGACGCGTCACACATATGTGACGCTGGCAGCGAACGTGTTACTTTGAAGTGACTGAGTGTGATCTAGATGAGATTGTGCGAAGGATGTTTGGATTGACATAAATTGCGTGATTGAGGAATGCGACGAAGTTCGAGAGGCTGAGATGTGGATGAAGAGTGTTTGGGAACGAGAGTTAAGGACCGTGTGATCGGGGAAAATGATGGGGCGAACGCGGTGGAGTGATTTTTAGGAATGGATGTAAGGTTTAGGTTGGGAAAGAGAGAACGCGATTGGGGGTGAAAGATATAATGTGAGAGTGAGTGGAAAAAGAGTTATTTGGTTCAGAGTTAGATAAGAGTTCAGAGTTCAGAGTTGTGAGTCAGATTTCAGAGTGCAGGGTTTAGACGAACAAAATAAAATACATTGAGAACAATAATTAGGGGGGAGCATCGATTGGCAGATACATTTCTGAAGACAAAATTATATTCAGAATTCGACCTCGAATCATATGCGCTTGCAGGGAAGGAAAAAGCTCGTAGCAACGGAGGCTTCTTCGGTCGCGTTAACTCGGCCAACTGACTTAACAAGCAGATCAGGAAACTTTCTTTTCTCTCTTTCTTTCTCTCCCTCTCTTCTTTTCTCGTTCTCTCTGCGCCCCACCGAAAACACAGCTCTCTCCGCGCACTTGTCACGTATTTTCCACTCTTCGGTTGCCGCTTAAACATCCGCTGCGGCCAGGTGAAAATCATTAAAAGAGAGACGACTCGCGTACTGAAGCGTCGCCCGCCGATACCGCGCGTAATTAGTAACCGCGAGTAATTAACAGAAACGAAGGGTCTATCTGTCGACTGTATGTCACTGTTCGTTTGTGCGTACACCTATTCGCGTACATCGAAACTGCCTTCTGCTCTTATACATCGAACGATTCGTTAATGCGACAGGGCTCGGTTTATAGCAAGGTCAAGGACGCGGAGTACTTTTATTTTGGCCTGCGTTAGATAATACAGGGCGTCCCAGAAGGGGTGTACAATCCGAAAATTGTAGATTTTTCATGTGAAAACAAATCGAATAGTCTTTTGCCAATTTGCAGTCTGCGGCTTCGTTTTCAAGGTACGAGCAATTGGAAATCGAGTGTTCGTTGATGCGTGTGTGCGTGTTTCTACAGTGACAAGGAGAGCTACCGAAGCGGTCGACACGGTTTTTAATGAGCTTTTGTATGTTGATGGATCATGTTAATATGAATCTTAGTAGATATAGTTTTGAGCGTGGATGGAGTTTACAGTAGAGTTTATCCGAATACCCATGTTCATGTTGATTGACCAATTAAAGATTGAAATCTATTGAACAAAAATTAAAAGTGCTAGAGTACTTTTTTCTCTCCTGAAACACTTGGTAAGGGTTCCTTATGAACCCTTCAATCGTATAATATGTATTTTATTCCCATGTCCTGCATACAGCACTGCCTTTGATATTTTGTCCCTGAAAAGGTTCAGCAGAAAACACTGAACTCTGAAATAAAGTATATTTTTAAGAATTTAACACTTTGAGCGCCACGTCGCACTAGTTAAAAATGACAAACTTTCTACATAAATTGTACCTTTTCTAATCACCAATATCAATAACCTTCATAATTTTTCAACAGCTACTATTAAGCCTTACACAATATATACATTGATACTATACATGATCAAATAAATAATGATTGAATCTTTGTGTCACCCAAATACGGGTGACGTGGCACTTAAAGTGTTAAAAAAACATTCCAGCGTCTATGAAAAAAGCTGTCGAATATTGCCTGACAGCACGTGCTGATTCGAGTAGCCTGAATTAAGCTTGATCAGCGAGGCAGTCGTTCGTCATGCTCGAAACCGGACGTCGACCTTGCGTTTGCCCATAAATCTCCGGCAAATTAACCGAATTAACCGGTGGTTTGCGATTATGGCGCCTGAAACGACCGCACGCTCGGACAGAAAGGGTGGTTCGAGGTACGAGCGATTTTTCGAGTTTATGGAGCTACTTCTTCCGGTTGAATGTCGTCGAGTGATCGTGCACGATCATTGAATCACGAGCAACCTGGTCTGATCGATCATCACATCCGGAATGAACATCCACTTCGCGATATTTTCCAGACGGAGACGAAACAGAGAAGATGTCTCGAAAATCGTAAACGAAAACCAGCCTGCAACCCTCAAGAGCAGCATTTAGTCTTTTCAGAATGACCTAGAAGTCAATTCGAGAACGTAAATAATCACGTTTAGTGTTTCAGTAAACATTCAATGAGATGTTCCTCAACGATGACACGTTTCGAGACGGACAATGACAGAAAAATGACAGACTGCAGAGCCCTTTCAATGGTTTAGGATTGAATCTCAGCAGAAGCTCTAATTATTAGTTCCGCTGTATTTACCTCTAGTGTCGCTGAATTCTGGGATTTTGACGAACGAAAGTTTAACATTAGATTTAAGACTTTGACTGCCATGTCACCCATGCGTGGGTGACACTCAGATTAAATAATTATTTATTTTAGCATACATGGGATAATAAATGTATCTAATAAAATGCAACAGAATTAGTGAAAATGATGGAAATTGCTAATACTCTTGATGAAAGCGAGTAGAATTTGAAGTTATATACATCTCGTATAAAAATTTAGAAAGTTTTGGCATTTACAGCTAAAAAAATGTGGCAGTCAGTGTTAAAATATTAGAGCACCCGAAATCATCAGTATTAGGCACACCTCAAAATCATACGGCTTTTGTCTGAAATATTTTTCGATATCGCTAACAGTTTCGAAGATATGCGCCTAAAAAGTGAAATGGAACACCCTGTATAGATGATATGTTTCTGGCCCGAGGTTGCTATAACGCTGAAATTCGATCGGTTCGCTTGAACGTGTAGCCATCACGCTCGATCTGGTAATTTTGTGGTATATTGTTAATTACCATCTGTGGTTCATTAAAGCGTTTGGTCGTGATGTTAGGGTAGCCAATTGCCGTGGTTACTGGTCAGGGAGAACGATGTTTCAATGGACAGAAAGTGATAAAAAACAGAAAAATTAAATTCCTTTTTTCTATTTCCATTGAAATTTTGGAGTGTTCGTGAAGAAATCGACTGTCGAATAAACTGGTGGCATTGGTACTATTATTTAAATTGTAATACTGGCAAGGAGAGGTCTGAAAGTGGTTGTCCCACATTTTAATCAGCTCTTGCATGTTGATAGATGATGCGTCTCTCTAGACGTGGCCTTGGGCGTAAACTGACAATAGTTTAAAAGATACTTAAAGCAAAAACTTCACTCTCCGTGAAACTGCATAGCAACCTAGCGCCTAGCCGACTGCTCCAGGGTCTTCTACTTGAAAGCATCTCTTACAGTAGAGTAGATAAGCCCTATCAGTACTTTAACATTAAATACCTTTCAAACTATTGTCAGGCTACGCCCAAAACCATATGCACAGAGATTCGTAATAACATAATCTATCTACATGCAAGAGCTCAATAAAATGTAAGGCGACCACTTCGAGAGTTCTCTTTGTGAATGGGGTTGAATCTGCATCTCCATTTATAAATATTAGGACACCTGCTGATCTTACGCAAAAGGAGTATTTGATTAAAATTATACAACTTACGCCAGTTTTATAACAACTGATACAATACAAAATCTATAAAAACAAATGCCAAAATTGGTTAACACGTTGAACGCCATGGTGGTCAACGGGGACCGACACCTCAAATTTAATTTAATTAAATAATTACTGATTGTCGCATAATTTTGAACAAAGTTCATACTGAAACAATAAAGTAGGAACAGAGGAACACGACTGAGTACTCAAATCTTTGTTTTCTTTAGGATTTATATAAAAAATAGTAAATTATATGGTGTCTGATTAGGTATGGTCGTTTTCACTGCGGCGTTCAACGTGTTAAGTGAGATCTCTGGTGCAATACTGAATATACGACTTCTTTATGGTTTAAGGTATCAAAGTACATAATAATTGTTAAAGATTTTAGTAATTAACTAATAATATTTCGGGTTTACTTAATTTTTCATAAATGTTCTAATACTTATGGACGGGGGTGTACGTACATCGCAGCTACCTTGTACTTTAGATTTCATAACAACATTACGTTTATACCCTCGAAATCGACGAAATAAACAGCGTCAGACCACACGAGAATATTCTCCGTGAAATCGCAGTTTAACAATTTACCCGGCGATTATGTTAAATAATTCTTCGACCTCCGGTGCTGGGGGAAGGTACAAAATGGGACGCGGAATTGTTCGTAGGCGTGCAGAATGGAAAAACGGGTGCAGAAATTCCTTTGTTTCGTCCTGCGAATTTCCACGCGGAACAGAGAATCGGCGAGGACCTTTCCTTACCTCGAGCATCCTTCGTGCGCTTGTTTATAGCGATTTAAATAATTGAACGAACTTCTCTGTACTCTTTTATCCTTGATACTTGTTTTTTTTCTCTCTCCGTGAAACTGGTACACGTTGCGGGGCTACGTGCTTGCCAAACGTAAATACAGAATTTCCGTGAGCTTTGGGAGGGAAAAAAAATTCTTCCATATTTGACGAACCCGGGTACTCCATTTCCAGAAAGAAAATACGTGGGGATTTTCTTGAATATTTTTTTCGCGAATTCTTCAGAGAACTCTTCGGGATAAAAATTTCTTCGAAGCTGAAAGACATCCCGATCCTCTCGTTGACGCAAGATTGATAAAGATTTTCTTTTTACTTAATATAATAACAATAAGTAATCTTATGATAAGTAAGAAATCTACCTGTCAGTTGTGTGTGATGTTTCAATTGTTCTAACTTGCATTTTTTTTCTTAACACTCTGACTGCTATATCGGTACTCATAGGCGCTTGACAAAGCCGCTCAATATTTTATTATAACAATAATACCTATGAAAGAAGCGAGTAATTAATAATTTAGAAAATAAGAATACTTCACTTTATTCAGACTATTTCATTATTCATTTTATTCAGAATTTCATGTTGCTAATTTGTTTCAGAAAACTCTCTTCGCTTCAAGTGTCATAAATGATTCCTTTATTATTGAAAGGACGTATGTCCATATCTTCAGGAAAATTGTCAATCCAGGAAAAAACATCAAAAGTGTCTTTTGATATCTCCTATCGATTCCGATTGAAAAAAAACCGAATAAACATTATTTCCAAGAAAATTAGGAAATTTTTACTGCCTGAGGTAAAGTTTAAAAAAATGGACATACGCCCTTTCAATAATAAACGATTCGAATGTTGAGAAGGATCCTTTATGTCAGTGATAAAAGATACAGTAGTCTAAAATTATTTGACTAGTCGTAGAACGTGCTGTTTAACTAGATTGCTGCAAAAATGTCCAAGGGAATTAGTTTTCGACAAGTTATTGCTGTGGTCGATACGTTAGGATCAAGGACGCATTGTATAATTCTTCGAGAATTTTCCCAGCGACAAGTTCCTCGTTTGCGGCAGAATTTTCGTGAAATATGTCCTGCGGATGGAGGAGGTCCAGAAACACTTGGCACGGGAGAAGAGAAAACAATAAAATCAATGCTGCCTCGGTCTGTTCCATTATCATTTATTTCCCTTAACACCGATATATCCGAGGTGATACTCGATCAAATTGACCGCAGCCCATTGATTCTTCCCTCCTGAACCAACTATGGGGGTCGTTTGTTCTGAAAGTGGCGTGAGTCGCTTTTTTACTACCTTCAGATGTTTCGAGCTTTGTATTTTAGCACTTTGACGATGACGTTATTAGATTCGTGCGGTTTTTCTGTCAGCGTTAAACTTTTATTAATTCAATGGCAAAGATTTTCAGTGCTGTCGATAGTAAATTGTTTCTAGAGGAAAAGATCACATCTATTTGTCACCAAAACAGCTTTAACTCATATTTTCCGGAAAAGTGACTTACGCTACTATAAAAATAAATACGCCTGCAATTCCGGTTGATGTATCGATTTATAGCGATCCAATAGCAAGGATTTTCAGGAATACTGACAATAAATTGTTTCTTGATAAAAAGAACTTATTTATTTAGAGCTCAGACAACTTTGACTCATGTTTTCCGGAAAAGTGACTTATGCTACCCACAAAATAAATATACCTGCAGTATCGACTAATACCTAAATTGTTATTGGCCCCATAGCAAGGATGTTCAGAGATACTGACAATAAATCGTTGCCAGATAAAAAGGCCGCCTATATTTGTCACCAAACGAGCTTTAACTCTTGTTTTCTGGAAAAGTGACTTACGCCACTCACGCAACAAAAAGCTGATATATCGAGTTGATCACAGCTTCCACGGTTGAAAACTGATAGAATCTATAACGGATGAGGATCGAACGGGGGTATGAAGTATGCAAACGTTGTCACGGAAGAGCACTAGCAGACACAGCGTCTGTTTAAAGTGGCTTTTATGCTTAAGACCGCTTAAACGCGATGAGAATAGAACGGCCGGTTTCTAGAGATCATCTTCGGATACAAAGACGCTTCTCCGGCGAACAAAAGACGAGGATCGACGATTTGAAACCTTCTTTTTTATCAGAAAAAATAGGAGAAACGGAAAAGTGTGAGAGTTAGAGGCCATGACCCATATGGTGAGTCATCCTCTAAGAGGGTGAGACGTTGCATGACTCACATGCTGGGTCATGAATCTCATATGTGTTAAAACAGTTTGGTGTTTGTTCAATACCCATAAACGTATACTGAATAAGTATAATCATTAGACTGCGGGTGTTTATGCAAGTATACATTTTAAAACTTAAAGATTATTTATTTTAATGTAGTTACTGGAATGTAACCATGATAAAATTATATTTTCCACTTTAAATGTTACAAAATTTATGTTTCATTTTACTGACTGCGGAGAACGTGCATTTGTTACGTATTTAAATATGTCAAATTGCTTAAAGATCCACAATCCGATAATCGTTTTCTATCTTTTATAAATTCGTCCTGGAAGAGATTAATTACACGACAGTCAAGTTTGATAAGAATGTTACTGAATTTAGAGAGAAGTTCGAGTGACACAATAATTTGCCTGATAAACAATAACAGAATTTATTCAGAAATTCGAAAATAAAAAATATGATACTTTTCGCGGTACGCCATAGTTCCAGACCGAGTAAAAAAAGAGAAAGAAGATCCAAACCGATCGCGAGTGTAGAAATTTTGTGCGATTTCAGGCAGTGCGGCACGAACCGCCTAACGTCGATAGATTAAAATTCGATTTCATTTCTGACAAAGTTTCGGAGTGTTTTAATAAAAAACAGATTTACTTTCCAGCAGATTGATGCACGAAAATTGTTGGTATCGTTTTTGCGGTGCTTATCGCCAGCCCGCGAAACTATCAATCGATTATGAAGGATGGTCGATCGATAGCAATTTCCCCGTCGACGACGAAACGTAATTAGCTCCCCGGTGATTTACGGAACCGCACTTTCGGTATTTCCGGTTCCGTCGATATTAATTCACCATGTCCACCAGAATCGAAATCAATGCCCTGCAGCGAAAATTCTTTTCGGTCCAACAAATCTTTTTGCGTCCATTCCAGACCGTTACATTTCCTTCCAACGAATCAGAATTTGCAAACAAATTTCAAAAGCTCTGTGGAATTGTTTGATAATAATAAATTGTTACCATCACAGCGGATAGGAATTTTATTATTATTAACACGTTGACTGATATGAATTTGTTGGCACGTCCGTAGAATTGTTTCATAATAACGAATTGTTACGATCACAATGGATGGGAGTATTATTATTATAAACACGTTAACCGTCACGCAGGGCTATACCAGCTTGCAGAATCAAATATTGCCGAATTAAATAATTATTAATTTTCATAAAATTGAAACTGATGTCAGCGTCAAAATAGTGGCAGAGGATGATAAGTACACGATCGTGTAGTTGAATATTTTTATTCTTGACAATCTGTACTTGGAAAAGCATGTTAGAATGTGCCTGTCCAGGTACGGCGAATTTCACTGTGCCAGCCTGCGTGTTAATAATAAATATATTATTAGAAACACTTTGGACTGCGATATAGTAAGAATATCGACTTTATCGCACTATAGAGATATACTAGACTACAAGACCACATTAAAAATACGTAGATGTTAAACTGTGATATACAGTGTGGTCTACCTACATTACTATGATAATATACATGGTGATACCGAGTCAGTTTGTCTGTAATCAAAACGGGTAGAAGGACACATAAGTCCGATTCAACAATATCTTCTCTTTTGCCACTTTGTATTGATTCAAGGTCACTTGAAAGTAGTATTCTGAAGTTGTCCTTTTTCACTCTTTCATTAGATTGGAACAAAAATATGGCGTTGCATTTCAAAAATACAAAGCGACCTTCACACGATCGTGAAAACTTTGAACGAAAAATCTTTGCTTTGCATTACCATCTACTACATAAAAAACGATACAAAAAACATTGTTACTCTTTTTTCGTATCATTTACCGTTTGACAGCTATTTCAAACGGCGGAAATATGTAGACACCCTATACAGTGAAAATCTGACAGAAGTTTCCATTAGAATTTATATTATCATGCGACGATTTAATACTGTAGCGAAATAAAAATCGATCACTGAAACAGCAATCATCGAAAAATTATAAATTGGACAACACGGTGAACTGAACAATGGAAGCGAGTGGAAATACGTGGGATAACAATTGGAAAATCCGCGAACGATTGATGAAGCGAGCTGTGCATCATCGCGCAGACAATTATGTCGACGCGATGATGTCGTACCTACGCTCGCATAATTACTGGGCCACGCTCGTAAATCAGAGTCTGCTGCGTTCCGGAACGAGTTTCGAAATTCTGATTCTACCTATAGCCGCACACTCCTTTTTTCTAGATCGGCCTCAGAAACACAGTTTTTTTTTTAAATTTTCCTTTGTTGCTACAAGGTGACTGCTATAGCCGTCATTTGCCGGCACATCAACAAAAACTCTGACGGCCATAGCCGTCATTTGCGGCAATGAGTTAATCGTCGACCGAATTTTTCGTCCGGTCAGTCGGACGAATCGCCGAACAAATCGAGAACAATCGAAATTTCTACGGTAGAACTAGACACCCGGGCTTTCCTAGTGAAATATTTAGCGATCCCGTCGTATCGTTCAGATCGAGTTTCTCGAGCTTTAACGTCGATCTAACCGCTCGGTGATTGATTGTCCCTCGAGCTTAAACGATGGAATCGCCGGCTCCACGATCGGTTCCATCGATTATTCTATCCTGTGGATTCTAATTGCTGAAGTATTGCCACACCGCCATGTGTAGCTTCGAAATCGATTTTCTTTAATTCTTATTCGGTGTTACTTAAGTATCAATCTGTTTTATTTCAGTATTGTTCAATGTTATTCTGTTATTCTCCTGTTTTGTTTGATTATTCAGTTTCATTCAATTATTAAGGATAGTAGTTTCTTTAGAAAGTGTGTCTCATTGCATCTGAATTTATTTGCTGGTGCACTGTCTTCTGACCTCTGTCTTAATTTGATGAAATGTGAGGACGAATAGAAAGAGAGTTAGATGGTTTAGAGTCAGAGTTCGGAGGCAGAATTCAGAACTCAAAGTCAGTGTTTAGAGTCAACTCAGAGTTCACAGTCAGACTTCAAAGTCAGAGTCAGAGTCACAGTCACACTCAGAGCGACAGTTAAAGTTCCAAGTTCCGAGTCAGAGTTAGAGTTCAGAGGCAGAGTTGGGGTTCATTCAAAATTGAAGGATTTCAAGAGACACATAGAGTGATGTCAATAGTCTGCTTTTTTAAATCAAAGTATAAACTTTTTAATGTACTGATCAATATAATTCCTCATTTTGTATAAAAAAAGTATTAGGGTGTTTCTGCGGAAAACCTATTAGTTCAGTAGATACTTTCATTGAAACGTTGCTGCATCTCCCTGTATACAGGGTGTCTGACTTTATAATGTGGTGTAGATAGCTTTTTCTATAGGTGGAGGTTTAGCAGAGATATGAAGGCTATTTTAGTTTTCCACGTGGAATTATATATTTTTTTATACATTAACAAATGCAGGTCTTCATTCTCAATTCTAAATTCGTAGTCGTATCTCGTAAAATGAGCCCCACACCTGTGTTGAAACATGTGAATATAAAGTTACCGTCAACAAATATAATCTGAAGAGATTTGCTTGAAATGTATCTCTTAGATTGCCAAATTTTCTGTCGAATGACGTAATTACTCTTCCCTAAAGTTCAAGGGAACTTCTGAAAATTCAGTCAGAGCAGAATTAGGCTATCGTTTTGACATTTTTAAAACACAGCTAATATTAATATCCATTTTGATTCGAACGTATTTCTTCATTTCTACTCGTCGAATATATGTACGTCGAAGTGTTGGTGACAACACTTTGGAGTCACCCTGTACACTCTGCATAATATTTTCTAAATGAAAAAAGCTTGAAATCCCTGCTTCATGCTTCATACACGTATTGCAACGATTTTCATTGTAGATTCGTCATATTATTCGCGAAAATATTGCTCCTCTGGTTGCAGACCGTACGGTTCAAGGAAGATGGAGGACTGATCAGGAGAAACGTCATAGAGTAGAGTCAATCTGTCTAAAAGTGGTTCGCCCCAGTTCCCGTCAGGTATCCTGGGATTTTTAGACACCGATTATTCAGTCTCCTTTTCCTTCCATCTTTCACGTTTCTGCTCGGACGTCGTTGAAAGTTTCCGAATGTATTGCTTGGGCCACGAAGCCATTTTTACGAAGACTTTCGTACTTAGAATGCTCTCTCTGCGATCCAGCCATTCATCGAGAAACGTTATTCGTACAAAACGACGTCGTTTGGGAGAAGCAAGTTGGTTAAAAGCTAAGTGACATGTAACAGAGTATTTAAATTGATTTGCTTTTTGATTAAACTGAAACAGAGTTGCCTGCGAAGGTTGACGACACATCATATTTGTAATTGTTACTTAATTATTAGTCAACATGTCATCGCTGTAGCTTAATTTAATTTAACTCAATATTACTGAACTTTGACTCACCTTGATTCAGTTCAACGTTCCTTAACTTTGATTAAAGGCAACTTTAACTCCAAGTAACTTAACTTAGCTGACATCAACTTTAACTCACTTTAATCTAAATCTTTATTAATTATCTCTAATTCGAAGTAATTTATTATATTCTCCCTTAACTTTGACTGAATTGAACGTAACTCAACGTTCCTTTAGTCTAGCCGAGCTTAACATAACTGAAGTAAACTTTAACTCAATGTAACTTATGTTACATCAACTTTAATTGAACTCTGTTTGACTTCAATTCGACTTCACTGTTAGCTTTTTAATAAACCTGAAATAAAGTTGCGCGTAAAGGTTCGGAGCACTGAAAACTCAATACTTCAGATTTGTAATGTAACACAAAATTTAAGGTTAATAATTTAATACAAACTTAAAGATTCATAATTTAACACAAAATTTGAAATTTACAAATTCCATCTGTATTTCTGCCAGAGAAATTTCTACAATTCATTCATTGTTTCAATAGCTATAGCATTTCGTCGATGAGGAATAAGAATGTAATTTCCTTGTAACCTAATAAATACCTCGTTGAAGAGGTTAATGAGTACTCGTGTCGAAGGGGTAGCAACGTTAGTCACGAGAAGGAGTGACGGTGATGATCGTCGAGAAAGGAAATATTGCGACGTCGTGCTTTCCGTTTCGTTTCCCAGACCGCCCGCGTTTTCTTCGATTTTTCACGAAACGTTCGAGCAGTCGGTCGGCGCATTTATCAGCGGCGCCGACAAGCGGCCATTCGTTCGCCCGTGGGAACAACGAGTTGCCCAGCTGCGGACCCCTTCTCCATAAAACTACCCGAAGCAACGCGAAATCGAGAACCGCGTCTATTGTTTCCTCCGTTCGATCGTCCATTACCCTTCGGTTTTCCAAAATAACACTCTTCGCCATGAAATTTCACCTGCAACCGGATTTTTCTTTACCTTTGACAAGCAGAAATTATGGAACAGAGAAATTAGAGTACATTGATCGTGAGATTCAAATTATTAGCCCTCTGATTGTTCTTTGTACCTATAGGCGCTGGACAAAGTCGGTATAATGACCCACTGTATATTACTCGGTACAGTGTAAATTGACATAGTTTTCCTTTCTTTTTCAATATTTATCTGTTTAAATGGGTTTTTTAAGTTATTTTATATTATCGTGATTATAATGTTAATGTCATTCACTTTTTTGCAATTAGTAGTAATTTAATTAAATTAAATTTGAGATGATCTCTATAGCATGTGTTAATTTGTTAACATGGCTAAAATTTTATTTAAATTTGGTGCAATATCATTGTTCGAGACGTTGCAATTTTGTTTGATTTATATCGCAGTTAAATCGTTACCTCGTTAAAATTTATTTAAACGGTCGCAATATTTCAGCAAGAAAATCGAGCAGCGTTATAATCGGTTTATTATTTAATAGATATAAATACAATACAATATCCAAACAATTCCATCAATTATGAGGAACGAAAGACAAATGAATGAACAGTAAACAAAATATATGTGCATTTAACAAACGAACGATTTTATTAAAACGGTTTCTGCAAAGAGGACATGCCAGGACACATCGATATTATGCTTTGTGACATATTTCCAATACAAAGAAATTCGAAAATTCGAAACGAGAACTTGGGAGTATATTGATATTGGTTATACTATAATTATTTAGTATTTTCCAGTGTAAAATATTACAAGCTTTTGTTTTGAACATTGTGGCGCTTCGTTTTTCCTATTTTCTCATTAGATTGGAAATTTGTTAGAGTTTTGACAAACTAGTGAAAAATAAAACCGATACGGACGATTGAAGAATGGAAAAATGCAAAGGGAGTACTATCAACTCGATTTTGCGAGAAATTTTTACTCCGGAAAGCTTTTTACGTTCGTTTGTTCGTTAAATCGCCAATTTATCGAAATCTTTCAAAACAAACAAACGAGCGGGAAGCCTATTAAAAAAATCCAGTGAATTTAAAAGGAATAGTTTGTCACGTTCTCGACACCGATGTACTCTTTTGGAGATTTGTCAAAAAACTTTTGACCAATTTTTTGCCCGGACCGAGCATCGTCAAATCGACACACGTTCGATGTCGTTTCGCTCGAAAACAAAGCTCCGGGCGGGACGAGATTCCTTTGTCACTTTAATACGTTTATTGATTTTCCAGATGCTGTTGACTTTTCAAGTGGTTGTCTATCAAAAGCTCCGGAGAAATCTCTAAACAATATGTCCACTTTCAAGCTGATTCAACTCTGCTTTTATTTGTATCGTTCCTGCTATGTTTTAGAAATAATTGGCTTCCAGCACTTATATCTAGAACTTAGTGTAATTGAATCATCGTTACGTAACTTTAACTGGGCTTAATTTATCTCACAAGGGACATCACTTAAGTGTAACATGCCGATTTTAATGAAATTTATATGTAAGTTTGCTTTCAGAAAAATATTTGGTACATATTTTTTTTACCTGCTATCATCCGTACATACGGGGCGGAAACAACCCTCAAAGTTGCGGATGAAAACCAGCATATTGTCAGTGATATTAAAGTTTAGTTCAGCTTCATTTAATTTGAGGAAAATTTAACTTGACGTAATTTAATTAAATTCAAGTTTGATTTGAAGCAAGTTAACTCAAGTCGACTTTAACTTGACTTCTAGTCCAACTCGAGTCAAGTATAACCAACTCAATTTTTCTTATCTATAATTGCATTTAATTGAGGGTTACTTAATTTTTATTCGACTTGACGTAACGTTAACTTAATTTCATTTAATTCAATGTTGTCTAAACGTTAATTCATCTTCGTTTTATTCAAGACTTCTTAGCTTTGACTGAACTTAATGTAACTGAAGTCAGCGTTAACTCAACAGAACTTATCTTAACTCAAATCAACTTCAACCGAATTCCGTTTGACTTCAATCAAACTCAATTCTAACCGACTTAATGTAGTTCAGTACTGTTTACCTATGACACAATTTAATTTATTCCGTACTTTTTTTTAAATTTTAAAGCAATATTACCATATATTAATCCAACACACCCACACAGATTCAAGCGAGCTTACGCTCGAACAACAAATGATGGTCGGCGGTCAACCTGAGCAATGAAAAATGTATCTCTTTCTAAAAGATCGGCGCTGTGCAACCATAAATCAACGATTCGCCTGATCGACGTCGAGTAGCGTTCGAAGAGCCGCTCCAATTTCTTTGTTTCTCGACGCCACAGATGCTTTTCTCTAATTAAGTGTGGCATTTTTACGAGCACGTAGATTGAAAAGGCTTGCGCTTCTAATTACCGCTATAAATACAAGGTTCGGTAACTAAATTAGAGCTCGAGAGGCTCGTTACACTCGTTAGAGTGCCGCCGTGATACATAATCACGGCACCGATGCCGGACGTAAAGCTGAGAAATCTCGAACAATCTTTCGACGTCCACTGGTTCAATTTCACCGTGAAATTTCCGGCCCTTCAGCCCCGAAACCTTCAGCCAGAAAACGATCGCCCTGTGCTGAATTTTTCTACGCTCGAACGAGCGTTAGATTTTACATTTCATTATTGCAACGGGTGACAATGTCGATTGTGAAATTATTTGAGTGTTGTCAGACTGCAAAATACTTAACAAAATATGCAGATTTTTGTAAAATATTTTGGTGTAATAATTTGTCGAAATATATAGGTTCGTAGATTAGGATAAATATTCGCTGCCGAGTCAGTACGGTGGCTCGTAGCACACGGTGCATTTTTGAAACAGACCAGCTTCGGAGAGTTGAATTGGTTAAGCAAAGCAATCATCGCCCTGGTGTTTTCTTGAAATCCGCCAAACGCTTTTTGATTCGTCGCTGTAACGCGAATAAAAATACTGCATAATCGTGGGAACAGGTGTACCAACCCACGGACACGCTCTCTCGAGCTCTTGTATCTCGAAACTCGACGATGTCGTTTCTCTGTGATTTTCAACGTGAAACTCTGGGCACCAGTTTGCACAGCTGCCAGCGAATTTAACGTTAACAATAAACTGAAATTTCAAATTTGCAAGTCTAACGTCTGTGAATAATAATAAGGTTGTTGCTGGGAACGTGCTGATTTTCAAAACTTAAAATATCCATGGGGTAATAACGCCAGCGACTTCGAAATATCCTGGACCATTTTTTATGCACTCCACAATGCAGTTTAAAACTGAACCATAGAATAAAAATGACGCAGTCATTTTATTGTGCCGTTTGTAGTGGAATTTAAAAATCACTTTGAATTTTTTAGTGGACCGTTTTGCGCGAATGTTTTTTACCTTTCTATAGTTGATATTTTTTCTACACGGTGCACATAATCTAAACACGCCAAGTGTAATAGATTTTAACGGATAGGATTAATTTATGTTAAAAACAGCTGTTATACTGGTTGAGTGCTCATAAAAAGTGTAAATTGCAGAATTTATGACACTACACATCATTCTGGTTATTTATACACCACAGGAAATTTGAAATACGAAACATTATGGTGCTCAAAGGTATAACTCGAGTATAAAGGGATAAGGATAAGTACTCACGCGATAATATTTGTCAATGACCGTTAAATATCCTTGACCGTTTCTAATGCACTCCACTGCACAGTTTAAAATTAGAGCACAGAATAAAAACAGCATGATCGTCTTACCGTGCCATTATTAATGGAATCTAAAAGTGGCTATGAATTTCTGAATGGAGGATTTTGCAACAATGTCGTTCAAGGAGTGGTTATTTACTTGTAACACTCCTAATTTTCAAGTCGGAAGTACACGTATGATTCTAATAATGGCAGCCACCTTGAATGTTCTTGACCATTGTTTATACACAATCGTGTTATTGTGTTATTTTTAACGAAGTCATAAAGTGGCCATGATTTTATAAATGGACCATTTTGCAACAGTGTGCATTCTTTTAAAAATGAGTTATTCACTCATAACACCCTCATTTTTCAAGCCGATGGTACTCTTGTGAAAATAATGACAATAACCACGAAATGTCTCTGACCATTTCTGCTACGCTTTACTACACAAATTAACATTAAAGTACAGAATAATGGAATGTTAAAATGATCCTAAATCTGTAAGAGAACCATCTGCAACAATGCCCTCCAAAAGTGAGTCAGTCAGTATGTCAGTGACCATGAAATGTCCTTGAACATTCCTGATACACTTTACTACCCAATTTAACATTAAACTACAGAATAATGGAATGTTAAAATGAACATAAATCTGTAAGCGGTCCATCTGTAGCACTGTTCTTCAAAAATGTGTTAGTTAGTATGTCAGTGACCATGAAATGTCCTTGAACATTCCTGATACACTTTACTACACAATTTAATATTAAACTACAGAATAATAGAATCTAAAAATGATCCTAAATCTGTAAGAGGACCATCTGCAGCAATGTCCTTAAAAAATGAGTCAGTCAGTATGTCAGTGACCATGAAATGTCCTTGTCCATTCTTGAAACACTTAACTATACAATTTAACATTAAACTACAAAATAATAGAATCTAAAAATGAGCCTAAATCTGTAAGAAGACAATCTGCATCAAAATCTTTCAGCAACAACTTACCGTCTCGTAAGACGTTTCCTCATCAGATCGAAGGTATCCTTCCGGTGCTAATGTCAACGACCTTGGAACGTCCTTGACCACCCGCAGCGTAGAGTCGTGTCACCGTGCCATTTTTTTCACGAAATCTCGTGAAGCGACCCTGAATTCCTGAGC
Organism: Macropis europaea; assembly: GCA_916610135.2. Classification (NCBI taxonomy): domain Eukaryota; kingdom Metazoa; phylum Arthropoda; class Insecta; order Hymenoptera; family Melittidae; genus Macropis; species Macropis europaea. Next base: position 1,858,720 of record OU744345.1, on the reverse strand, counting down.
GAACCGTTTTGCAAGAATATCCTTTAAATAGCCGTCAGGACGGCGATAATTATCGCAGAGACGGTTGCACGATCGCATGATCTACAGGCGTGGCAACGTTTACACGGGAACACGCGTGTAACGGATATACTCGACGTTCCGCTATTTATAGGGATCCCCGCACGCGTATCTGCAATTCTCTTCCCTCGTGGAAATGCAAAGTTCTTTCATTTAAATACATCAGCATGCTAAGTGCACGGGCCAGACCGTAGCCGTTTCTCCACGACGTTCACATTTTCATGCGGAACAAAGGAAGCCGGACTCTCTCTTTCAGCATTTCGATCTTGAACCTGAAGAAGGGATGGGATCGACGCGAGGTTAGACTGCTGACAAGCAACGTGTAACGTTGCCAGGGTTGAGCACGTTATATTTACAATGAAAATAACAAATAAACAGGACAAATAATTACGACAAATAAAATAACTGTGATGTTCCATCACTCACGGGGTGTGTGCTTCCCGAGAAAGGGATCTGGGTCCTTGTATCGGTTTGTATCGCGGAATGTAAATATAAATAAATATAATAATAAATAAACAGACTCCTTGGTGACAGTATAGTCGTAGAACATAGTTGTACACTGCGATAAATAAACGAAATAAATGTTAAAAATATAGATATGTAACTTCCAAGTCACATGGCGCTATAGAGGGTTAATTATTATATGGTAAATGCAGTAATTTCTTAATTGAAAATTACTTGTTCTCTTCGAGTACTGTGAAAGCAATTGTTCTTGATCTCGTTGTATCCCGATCTCTTCCATGGTTGGGGAGGAAACCAGACGTCTAAGTTTCATTGAGAAAAGCGAGGGTTAGACGGACGGTTTGGGGACAAAACAGCAGACCGGATGGAAGGAAATCGAGGAAGATGCCTCGAAATGCCGAACAAAGTAGCAAAACAGAGGCTTTTTTCTGGTTCAGACTTGCAACAGGTGTTCAGACAAAAGACAGAGTTTAACGGCACGCCCTGATCTTCCGAGTGCCTTTCATTCCACGTGTCTCTTCTGCTTCGATGATGGACCATGATGAGAATTCTCTCTTCTCCTAAAATATTGGATGTTTCAAAGATGTATTTTCGTTCATTTTTAAAGCTGAATATTCAAGTATTATTATTACATGGTCTTCGGTACCTTTCCGTTTGTTTTACAAGAAATTATCTTTCAGTTATTTATATCTTTAATGTGAATGTTGCTTAAATTAAATGGAACACTTCTTGATTTAATTAAAGGAGATTCACAATTGGTGTCAGGGTTTAATATTGAATATTTTCGTTAATCTTTATAGTTGAATATTCAAATTGTATTTTTGAACAGTTTTTTGTAGCTTTATTCTTGTTTTATAAGAAATTATTTGTCGATCATGTTTATTTTGAATTATAAACTCTAACTATAATTATACTATAGTAAAGATGTCCGGGTTACGCAGTTTACGGTCGTAATTGATACGGCTGCTCCCACATTTTAATGCGATAAACTGTATTGCATTGCATCACAGTACTTCTTATTTAATTTCTTCTTAAAGTCACAGGTTCACAATAGCATTTTTCACACGTTGACAGTCTATTACTTGCAATAGGTTAAATTAAAATTTAATATTTTAATCAAAAATTAATTGTAACTTTTAGCACCAAACAAATTTTTATGTACCTTTACAAAAGAATATGAAAATCGTTTTTATATACATGAAACTTCTGGCGATCGTCGACTAAATAAATAAATAACCGAACAGTAGAAGAATCTATTATACGAAAAAATATAACGAATAACCCTGGCATGATATAATAATAATTAAAAAAAAGTTGACTGTTTTTCGTAAAATAAAATGTTTTACACGGCTACGCTATAGGACGAGAAAATAATTTTCAGGAGCTTTATTTCGTCTGTTTGTGGAAACGCAGAGGGAATCGTATGGAAAGGGGTTGAAATGAAGGGGTGGCACGCATAGATTCGACTGCGGCCGTGGTGACGTTAAGTACAATAAACGAGGACGAGGGCAAGAGCGAGGTTGTAACCTACCACCGGCTTCCCCTGCCTCTTCTCCACTATCATTCTTATCTAACCTAACCTACACCAACTTCGAACACTTCTGCGGAAAACCTGAAGCCTCTCGTGTCGTTTCTCCTTCACGTACTGTTTTAAGGTTCTCTCATTGATTCATTAGATAATTATCTATCTTTTAGCCTGGGTAAATCATAGTGGGTTATGGAGGGTGGAATTTCTTTAACTACATCGTAGAGTATACTCCTCGCTTCTATTACAGTTCCACTGTAATTATTAGGTTGATCGGAAAGTTCTGACGCGTTTTTAATACTTTGAGTCCCGCGTCACCCATATCTGGGTGACGGGTAGACTCAAACATTATTTATTTGATCACGTAAAGTATTAAAAATATACCCAATCAGCTTTAATAGCAGCAGTAAAACAATGATGGATGTCACTGATATTATTGATTAAAGAAGCTAGAATTCGTGGTTACATTCATTTTGTACAACAATTGAGGACGTCATTTTCAGCTAATGGAGCGTGGCACTCAAAGTGTCAAAAAGGAAACGAGATCATTTTTGAAAACGATACTTCTATTATTTAGTCTTGAATGTAACGTCCATTACGACTGATAACCCTTTTCCAGCAATTTTGCAATTTGTTTATCCTCTCCGTATAAATTATCTCGCTTCTACAATTCAAATATTCTTCCAGTGCCTTCCCGACTTGTTGTTCATTGTTGTATTTAGTTCCTGACTAAAAGTTTTGTAACGATCTAAACAGGTGGTAATCAGATGATGCAAAGTCAGGACTATATAGGGGTATCACATATTGTTTCCCCATCCTGGTTCACTCAACTTCCTCTGAGTCTTTAAGGATCCATGGGGTGGGGCGTTGTCATGATAAAATACAACTCCGTTCGTATTCGCCAGGGTTGAACGTCTCTCTTTTATTTCTTTATCGAGGCTGTTCAATCGCCAGGTTGCAGATGTTCATAATGCATTGGTCCTTTGATATCTTACCAAACCCAGAGCATTCTGTTCTGCTGCGGAAGGGGTGGTTTGGAGACAGACGGGCCTGATTGTCCGGGTTGACAGTAAGCTCATTTCCTCTCGATATTATTATATGTTACCCATTTCCCGTCGCCAGTGACAAATCTGTCGAAGAAAGGCTGTGTACGATGTCGAGAGCTCTCTCGGTGACGAGAAATTCTAATTCGATTCGCCAAGTTCTGATCAGTCAGATCGCGCGGTACCCATCCAGGGAGCTTCGTGTCCTTGTGCAAGGATTTTCCTTCAATTCCACTCGAACAACTTTATCATCTGCAGTGGTTAGTCTCTTTCTACGTGGTCCACCTTCAACCTTCAAGTCCTTTGCTCGGAATCTTGGGAACCATCCTTGCACCGTGCGTGTGGATACGGTGTTTGCATAAAAAACAGTGCACAAATTTTCAGTCGCCTCCGTTGCAGACTTCCCCATTTGGAACTCGTAACAGTTGGGAGGCTGATGTCTTAAGACATCATATGCCTCATTAATGATGCTCGGCCATTTCTCGGTTTAGGTTTGATTGATTTATATACGTGAATCCTACATCAGTATCGTTTTGGCTGCTACCAGGTGCCGTTCGTAATATTTCTTTTCATTACAAAACGTGTTTTACCATTTTTGAGAACAAATAAATATTGAAATCCGATAAACAAGAAGTTTCAGGTTCTGAGGGTTAAGTTTGAGAAATGTCCCAGGCTGAATATGTTAAGATGAGTATACACAGAAATTACCTGCAGTCCGTGGACATTCTGTAATGGTCTATAAACATTTAGATTGAAACCGAGGACAGAACTTTCCGGTCGAACCAATGAAATTGTCAATGGACGTGTGCCATGATCTGATGCTTTTCGAAATTCCGTGCACGCATGGATTTCTCATGAATATTCCCCGAGGGCTCTCTAATAACAAGGAACCGCAATCTGGACCATATCCCTGCCCGCTGAATAATTCCGCGCGTATAAAAGGAGCCGCGAGTATTTAAGGTATGAACGGTGGTCGGACGTTTCGCGCAGCAGGTTATATGGAAGAACGAAAGCCTCCGCTATAATTGTTTATCGAATCGCTTACGTACGTGCCACATTTCCGCGTTAATCTTTCATCACGCGTCTATTTCCGCGGCCCCTGGACGGCAGAACTTTTTCTTTCGCTCGCGAAATACGCTCGTTCGCTCGCCTCTCTCCGAACAGCGGTTCGAACAAGGACGGATGGTCATCCTTCTGCTCAGATGATCGATAACAGAGCAACTGCAACGGCAAATCAAACTGTTGGCCTAGAGGTGTCGATGGCGAACCGAAAGGCTTCTGATTAACACCAGAACTAACAAGGGGATCAGCGTGACGTGTCTGAAATGTTCTTTTGCAGTTATTCATTTTTCAAACGTCTTAATTTCTGAAATTCATACAGGGTGTCCAAAAAGGTCGGGGCCAAACTTATACTACGAGTTAATGAGGCCAAGTATATGAAATGTTTCGTAGCTTTCTATGGCTAACATAGTAGCGTATATCAATTTTTTATATTTGCAATATTTTTCGAGAAACGATGGTGAATTTAAATTTTTTAAATGGAATGCTGTATATTTTTTGAGTTTGTATAAAAGCGTGTGTCAGGGCGAATTACAGAGTATAAAAAACAAATTCAACGACTTTTATAACCCTACCGTTCCGATCATTTCATCTTGAGATACTTGTATCTGATAGCAGTTAAAATTAGTATGCAAGGCTATGTTAGTGTTGGGATACGAGTGTGTGTATCGATGTGTCACGTGGGTGTTTAGGAAATTTCAAGGTCATCAGCCTGTTTTCAGATAGAATGCTCTACAGTCTGTTCTGTATTGTAATGAAGTGTCTTAAGATAAAAACGATGATCATAATACAGGTAACCAACTGTTCGTTCAGGCTCCTAATATGGCGACCAGAAGTCAGGCCCCTGATTTTCGATCGCTCATATCTCGGGAACGAAGCTTCGGATTGCAAAACAATAAAATGCTCTTCAGTTCTTCTTGGCCTGAGGAATAAGCAGTTTTCGATTATAGGTTATTTTTGGGACATTCTGTATAATTATTTCACTCTCTCTTACTGTTTGCTGGAAAACTATCTGCCTCTCTGAACTGTGATTATTTCAATATGGATTAGCGACAGAGTTAATTATAAATGTTTGATAATTTTGATAAAGTATCATTTAGGAATCGATACCATTTAATATTTAGGTGCATATATGATTTTTAATGCAGAAGTAAAGTAATTTCTCTGTAATATATCCATTCTAATTGACAAGTGCTATAACTCATCACTGCTTGTGTAGGTTGGAAAAAATTCTGGAAAATATTAACATTAAAATAATAAAGAAACTACAATTTATGAGATTGAATAATAAAAAAATTTATTACATTACGATGTATGTTGAAAACAGCGAATCATTGTATGTCTGACTAGGTATGGCTGGTGTCACTGTGACGTTCAACGTGTTAAAATTATCCACAGTATGCCACACTTTTGAATTTCTCTTCTTACCCCCTTGACACTCTTGCAAAACAAATACACGTTGCTACTAAAACACTCAATATCACCTAAAAATTTCCCAAAATTCAACGTTCATCCAAAACAATTTCTTTGCACCATACAAACCCCTTCAAACATAACAAATTTGATCAGATGTACGATTTCGCATGCAACTGACTTTACAACTCAAAAACCCCTGCATTAAAATAAACGTCAGGTTGTAAAGAGGGTAGGTTAGTATGAGCTAAAGTCAGCAAAAGGCCACAGTGTAGCACACCGTTGAATTTCTGTTCTCACCCTCCATCATACTACAGAAAACAAACATACATTGCCACTACAAAAGCAGTCACCTAAAAATTTCCCAAGATTCAAGATTTATCGAAAACAATATCTTTCCATGAGACAAACCCCTTCCATGACAAATTTTACCCTCCACGCTTCATTCCGCGGTATCAACGACTACAAAAGTTACCCCAGATGACATTTCCTAGTGACACACTGTATAGAGGCTGGTGCATCTGACCTCGGGCCGCAGTTTGTTCATCCCTGCTTATAGTTTGTACAGGTTCACCAGCACGTAGTATCTGGTGTAGGTTAGCTCGCGCGAAGGGGGAGAGAATCTGTGAGGAGCGGCACTAGGGGTGGGGGTAGCGGGATGGGTGGGGAAGTTGGGGCCGCGGGGAGGGGAGGAGCGGCGCAGCAAACCCCTCTAACACTTCCCCACGCCGATTCACGGCAATGCGGTACTCCTATCTATGTTTAATAGACTGCATAGGCGGCGGTAGCAGCACGCCGCCCCTCTAACTTACCCTTTTTATTACGGATCAACCCCTAACAACCGGTGATCCTCAAAAATCTTCCGCCACCAATCGATTCCACCTTCCCCTGCAGCTTCGGCTTATTAACTCTTTGATGGGGCGGTATTTTTAGACACGACACAGCGTCGCTAGGTTATTTTCAATATTTTCTACTTTATTTTAGATTTCTGATCGGGTTAATGAGGGTGCAGGAGGGAGAGGTTTTGAGGGTCGGGATGGAGGGGGTTTAACGGTCAGGGTGATTACGAGCGGTTTGTACGGTACTGTAGAGGAGCCCGGGGTTCTCTTGGGGATTCAAGCATAGTTTGATTTTATTGATTGATTCAGTTATTTAATTCGGGATTTTTTCATGTAAATTACTGCGTACGAAGATGATTTGGTGATAGTGCACTGTGTACTGCATTTTATTGGTTGATTCACTTACTAAAATTCAGATATTTTTTTCATCTAAACTGCTGTATGCAAAGTTAGACCACACGAGTGTATTCCATACTAAATTCTATAGCCTGATTCATTTACTAAAATTGAGAATTGAAAGTATAGTGCGCACTAGATCCTATCAGTGTAACACCATACTATATCCTCTAGATTGTTTCATTTATTAAAATTTAAACATTTTTTCATCCAAATTATTGTATGCAAAGCTAAGTCATATAGTGTACACCATACTAAATACTACAGATTGATTCGCTTATTACAATTTAGATATTTTCTCCCATCTAAAGCATTGTACACAAAGCTAGGTTATATTAGTGTACACCATACTAAATCCTCTAAACTGATTCACGTCCTAAAATTCAGATATTTCATTTCATCTGAACTACTGTATGCAAAACAAATTCACATTAATGTACACCATACTAAATCGACGCGTTATCAAGCATCATGCCTCCGTGTCCGGATTAACCAGTCCAAAGGTATCCGTGGACACGCAAGTTATCTAGGAAGGTTCAACAAAGTACTCTTAAATGGATTGTCATCGTAGACGTCTCCATTGAGGGTGTCAAACCGTGGCGTCGCGTGGGATGGCTTTGACAAACATCGTTCAGAAAGGTCTCAAGACCTCGGTAGGGTTTCCACGGAGTCCGAACATCGGCGACTTTCTTTGAACGGGCGATTTCGATGACGTACACCCTCTTATTCTGCTCGATTTAACGAGCTTCCTAACGTCGATCGGTTTCGAGGATCGATCGTTATTCAACCGGCGGCCACTTACAATGGATTTAAAGCGTCGCGGCTGTCCATTGAACGGCGGAAAGGAAATGGAATTTACGGCGAGAACCTCGCCGACTCTGATAAATTGCCGCGGATATCGAACCGTCATACTCGATCTAGATCTCTCTAACGACAGATTTTTATTTGATCGGTTGATGAAACAGTTTACAGCGGGTTTGCGGTTTTTAGAGAATTTAAAATTCTGTTCTGATCAGGTTTCTTGATGTTTAGTCGTTTTGTAGAGTCCATTAGATATTGTATTCCTACTCGATTCAGATCTCTTCTCCAACAACAGATTTTTATTTGATCGGTTGATGAAACAGTTTGCAGGGGGTCGCTATTTTTAGAGAATTTAGAACTCCGTTCTGATTAGGTTTCTTGATTTTTAATTGTTTTGTAGAGTCTATCAGATGTTGTATTCATAATCAATTTAGATCTCTTCTCAAACGACAGATATTTATTTGATCGGTTGAAGAAACAGTTTGTAGCAGGATCGCTATTTTTAGAGAATTTAAAACTCTGTTCTGATTAAGTCCCTTGATTCTATAGGGCATGAGAGTTTTTCATTTGATGTGTACTAATTGTAATTAATAATGAAAATAAACGATTTCGTGTTCCTTCGTGTGCGTATCTTTGAAGAGTTCAATTTTAATATTTAGAGTTTAAACGTTTTCTCCATGAAGTGATTCGTTTTCCAGTGAAGTATTCAACTGTTAACGGAATTTTTCGGGATGTTACACGGCAGGCAAACGAACGAACACCTTTTCATCGTCGCATCGGCCGTTCGGCAAAGTGTTTTCGCTTGAAAAGCCAATCAAATGGACTCTCGTTCGTTCGATCTCTGTCCGTCTGTTCCTCTCGACAGAGAGAACGAGCACAATCAGCGTCGATCAATTAGTTCGTTCATTATTCGACATGATTCCCGCATCGCTGCATCCCATTTGTCAGGAGAGCAAAGAATATTAGCGCGAATAATCGCGACTCGAATACTTATGCAATTGTGCTCGTATTTTCGCTGGAACGATCTCTCCCTTCGAGGAGTATTATTTTATTTTATTATTTATTTATTATTGTCACTGCTCGACAATCGAGTGTTTTCGACTTCGCTGCGCCCGGCCACGTTCGTTCGGACAATTATTCGCAAAGTGAAAAAAAAAAGGATTTTTCACTGGTCCGTTTATCGACAGCAAGTAATTTTGATGCCGAAGGTTAACGAGCTCGATATTACGTGGGAAAGTGGAACGAGGCGTTACGACATCGATATTCGAATTTTTCGAATTTCAATAGAGCGTGTCGAATTGAATTGTTTGCAAATTTGCAGGCTGTTTAATTTTTCGGTTTACATTATGTAAAAGAGTTTTCAGTTGGTCAGTGATATGGAAATCAGGGGACTCTGTAATACAAGAATTTATGAAATCTGTAGCAGTAGATGGGAATTATTTCTATATTTAAATTCGTTTCATTACTCTGCTTTACATCAACTTATTTCGAACTTTTAATAAATAAATAATAAACAAATCTCTTGTCTTCGGTGTTTCTACAAAGTTTATTTGATAGTAACGCTTTTCGATGGTAGAATTATTGCAAATAAATTCAGTTGCTGTTAATATTTATACAATTAACTAAGTTTGAAGTTATAGTTGAAGAGTTCTGATTAGTTACGAGTAAAGGACACATTTCTCATACGAATTCGGAACAGATTTTTTCAAATGGGCCTAAGAAAAGAAATTTTATTGTACATTTTTTTATCACATCAACGAGTCAGAAATTATATCAAATTATTTCTGACGACATATCCTGTATATTATTTCATTTAAGCAAAATATTTGTGTCCTTGGAATGTCCTTGATCTCCTGGTTTACAAGCGTAACGATTTCATTGGAGAACGAAGCCCGTTGAAATCAAATCACTTTTATCTGATTAATTTTTGCATTCGTATTTTCCTCAGATGACTTACTCCGTCTCATTGAACAGCAAAGTTTCGCGACATAGAGTATAAAGAGACAGAAACAGAGAGCAAGCAGAGAAAATTACTGAGTATAGGTTAATTTGAGGTTAGGTTTCTAATAGCACATTACAGTATATCGTCTCGTCTACTAATTTTATCTGTTTCATCAGATTTTCTGTTTCCTCAAATCTACTGATATGGGGTTTAAGTATTTAGACAGAAACAGTGAGAAAGGAGAGATAATTGGCGAGTAGCAGTTAATTTGAGGTTAGGTTTCTAACAGCAAACTACAGTATCTCGCTTCTTGCACTAACTTTACCTGATCTATAAACTGATCTCTGTTACACACTCCCTTCTTCGTGAGTGCGATAGAAACGTGCTGTTATCATCACCAGTATTCACTAAAGTCAATGACCATAGGGAGCCATATCTTCTCTAAACGACTTACTCTGTTTGGGTGAACAGCAAAGTTTCACCAGTCAGAGTATAAGTAGACAGAATCACTGAGAAACAAGAGAGAATTAGCGAGTAGCAGTTAATTTGAGGTTAGGTATCTAACCGCACACTATAGAATTTCACCTCTCGCACTGACTGTACCTATTTTAGTAACTGCTCCCTAGTACATACTCCCTTCTTTGTGAATGCAATAAAAACGTACTGTTATCGTCGTCAGTATTCATGAAAATCAATGACTACAGAGAGTCCTATTCTCCCAAAATGACTTACTCTGTCCGGATGAACAGCAAAGTTTCGCCAGTCACAGCATAAATAGACAGAACAAGCGGGAAAGAAGCGATAATTGGCGAGCAGCAGTTAATTCCGAGGCGAGGAGTGCCTGGCATAATTGTATCCGGAAGCTGGTCTGGTTAATCCAATTAGCCGGGTTTCATCCATTCTTCGACCTTAACCCGGCGGCGATGTTTGGATCGCTAGCGGGTTGGCAGACGTCGAAGAAGGAACGGAGCTGTGCCAAATCACAGCTCGCTTCGACCCGACCGAACCATTCCCAGACATTATAATCTGCCACGTGTTGCTGCCCGGTTGGCTGCGCTCGCGTGTTCAACGGCTCTCGTGCAAACCATCGCCACGCATCTTATTATTACCGGCCTTTCCTCGCGACCATTACAGTGCTCGTGCACGAGAAATGATACGTTCCCTCGTCCATACCAATCGAGATTCTTCGATCCTCCGTTCGGATACGAAACCTTTCGGTCACTCCGCGTGCCGGAGAGCTCAACGTTCTTATGTAGTCGGATACGCACCGCGAGGGAATCCACGGGATTCCAACTTTCAACGGAATGGGAGTAAGAGGGATACCGATTTTTGCCTGATGTACAATAGTTTTATTTTGTGAAGTAGCACAAGCTTAGAATGTACTCCTTAAAAGACTGCTCTGCCTTGCCCTGAGGGTCCTTTTATAGATCTTCGTATTCTATGTGATTAATTCTCAAGTTAGCCAGGGTACGGCTTTTGGCCTAGTGGCTGTGGATATCGATGCCTCAAGTCGAAAACTGTGTCACGGTTTGGCTTTTGTTTGTCTACATTACAACGTCTAGAAGATTTAACAAATTCGCAGTCTGAAAACAGTATACGTGGTCTGTTACAAAAATAATAAGATTGTTGACGCTCGCCTAAGCGACGTCAATATTAATCATAACGTCTACAACCGCCAAACTCATTAGCGAGCGACTTTGCTGTACATCTCGTGAGCATCGGATACGGATACTATAAGTCAAGCTTAAGAAACAATACGAATAACAAATAAGATGTTATTCAGACAATCATCTTAACCCTTTGCTCTCTTAATAGCTTAAACCCGGCGTATCCACCAGATCGTGATAAATTTTTTTGATTTGCCCTTGTGCAGAATGTGAGAGAGAGATGCACATAGCTTTCAGGTTTTGCAAGATTTTGTCACAGTCGTTTGTATGCATGTCCTAACTGTATGATCTTCTGGAAATAAGTACTTAAAACATCTATTGTCAATAAAACGTAATTCATTATTGTTGAATGTGGCGTTTTGGGACCAGTTTACCGACCGACCCAGTCGGTTAGTTGTGTAATTAGTCACTGATTGAGTAACCAGCGCGTCTGTTGTTCTGTCTTGTTACATTGTCTTTTGTTTCTCCATGCGAAGCGATACAATGTTGAATTATATTTTCCGTTTCTGCTGTGGGTGTGCATCTGACTTTTTCGCTGAAAGCCTCTATCAGGGTTGTTAGTTACATACACTATTTTTTGTTCTTGTTGGACGCCTTATTGTATTTACAATATATCTTTACCTAACCACGTGCTGCTTGTTAATCAATCTATAACAATTATCATACGAGCGAAAGAGATTTTTAACTTTCGGTCACTGAAAGTGGACGTACGAGTGCAAAGTGTTAACACAAACCCATTCGAATAATGCCAAACGCCGATATACCCTACTCGGTGTCTTATTTCCTTATCCAGTATGCAACGGACGAGCTGAATGAGAAGTATGGTCCCGTCGAGAGCGCGATGGAACTGTGTGCAGGGGGAAATGATACTTGGGATAAGTCGTCGTTTGTAAAACAATCGTTCCGGTTTACGAGCAGAAAAACAGCCGTGTCATTGTTTGATGAGCAGGAGAACGGTTCTCCCGTCCGGCTTGAAGAAGGGAATACAAAGCAGCGGGTCGATCGGCCGCAGCCGTTGGGGACGCGGCGTTTCAATTTCGTCCCGTTTCTGGATGTATTCCAAAAACTTTCCTCCGCGGTCAAATGAAAAGCACGCGTTAAATAACGTTCTCGCTGGTTTTAACGGGCTGATTCCGGCTGCAGTCACGGGCCAACCGACGCAGTATAAAACCGGACGATCATTGTGTCACGCAGAACGTACGCTTTCATGGGTCGTTCGTTTCGCCTGGCACTTCCAGATCGAAGATTTTATGTGACATTCGATTCTCGTTACCCCGCGATCCTCCACGCGGAAGCTTTCTAATTAAATCCTCGGAAATGTGCTCCAATAGCGTCGCACAGGATACTCGTTAACGGAAATTTAACCTTCTGCCCTCGAAGTCTTTTACACCTGATGTATAGGGGTTTCCAATAAAGGCTTTAGAAGGTTTCTTTTTGTAATTGAAAGCTGTTTAATTTAGACAATTTCAGGTTTCTCTGTTTCAACATAAACCTTTGATCGATTACAGTTATACAGCGTGAGTCACATGACTTGTCCACTCGGAATAAATTCTAAAGTACTGTTCGCTACCCACGAGAACTCCCGCGGGACGGCACGGGGGCAAAAGGACTCTCTCGCTCTCTACACCTGTCCCCACCTCTGACGCTCCCGCAGCCCCCACGTTTAGGTCTTTAACGTCACATATTAACATAGTAGTAAGATTTCTGTATTTACGGGCGCCACATACCGTCGATATATGTACATATAACGCCTGTGCCGCCCCGCGGGACTTCTTGTGGGAACTGAACAGTATGTGCACAGGTGTATGGAAATCAACGGGTATCACTTTCAGCACCTATTGGTATGTAACTAATTGTAAGGTGAGTAAGGAGACCGTGCACAACGTTTTTGCAAATATCTCGCTAATTGTTAGGTTTAGGGCAAATAAAATGTAATACTTAATACTTTCTCCTAGAAAATTCACTGCTCTTTTAAATTTTGATACAGAAAGGTAGGCGTTCTACTTAAAAAAATCAAGGTCACTTTGATATCTCGTAAAAAAGTAGGTTATTTAAATGAATGGTTTCAGCAATGGTTCCCTTCGATACCGTGCAATTTCTGTATAAGACACTTTTTTATAGAATACATTCTTTCGAAGTTATTGGGGTGGACAAGTTATGTGACTCACCCTGTATGCGAAAGACAATATCGGTCGAATGGCCACTGCGGTTCTTTTGGCAGGAAGCCACTGTTTTTTCAAAACTTCTGATGACATCTGCGCATAATTGCGGTCCAATTTCACGGATAACGCGCCGAATCTCGTTTTCGAGCTCGTGGATGGTTTGCAAATGGATGGTGCAGGTCCTACCTTTCACGTAGCTCCAAAGAAAATAATCTAACGGCGTCAAATCCCATGATCCCAGAGGCCAAAGGTGGCACCATGTGCCATACAGCCGATGAAACAGTCGATTTATTGCGATCGAAGTTCAGAAGCAGAATTATCTCGCGAAATAGCGATATTGCATAAAATGAAAAATGAAATTGGTCTCCAAGATCGTGGGATTTGGCGCCGTTGGATTTTAAAAAAATGAAAAAAGGAACGCGTTGGCCATTTGGCTGATATTATCATTTACATGTAACTGTTATCGATCAAAATTTATGTTGAAATAAGGAAACCGGAAATTTTCTACATCATAGTGCGTTTTATTACAAAAAACATCCTAAAGCCTTTATTAGAAAACCATATACGTAACCTAACAACATAAATGTAACTGACTGCAGTAGGAAGGTTTATTGTACCTTAAATGCACTTATTTCAGTAGTTGAATGCTTGGACAGTCCATATATAGCATAATTTATGAAACTGTGTACCACTTCTAGTCATTTATACAGAGCAAATAATTTGAAACATAAATAATATGGTGCTTCACAGGCGCTGCTCGAGTTCGAAATGTTAAACAAGTGCGGTTATGATAGAAACTTCTCTGTCTCTGTTAGAATATCGCTGGCAAACATCCTTCACGGCTGAACGCTCTATCGCTTGCAGCAATACTGCTAGCGTGTTAGCGGTGGTTCCATTTTAGTGATGGTTCAACGGCAGATAGCCTGACGATATTTAGCTTTGTTATAATTGATGATTAGGCTGAGGTTATAAGGATCTAGCCGCAGAATACTTTGACGAATGTTTGTTGTGGAGATGTTAGTCAGTGACTCGAAGTTACGTGGGATGTCAATGGGTTGGTGAATTTCTAATAATAAGCAATATTGATGACTTGTTAAGCTACTTCTACGTCTTCTTTCGCCCTCCATCTTTTAACCCTTTGCTCTCCGTTGGCTCCGCTACGGGGACACTCATAATATATTCCATAACATCATTGGCTCCTCTATGGGTACATTCGTAATTTGCATCACAGCCCAACATGTCAAGAATGCACATTGGAAATTGCTTCTAAAGGTACTTTAGAATTCTATCAAAATCAAAGTAAATAAATTTGCAAACATTTACGATTTTTTCTGTTAAAATCAAAACTTATGGTTTTAAAAAATTTACACTACAAAAGTGTGCTGAAGTTGCTGGTCGATTATATAAAAAAACGCTCGGAGTGCAAAGGTTTAATACACGTGATTGTTTGTACAAATATTTATCTGTTCGATATTACACTTTCTATTTCTACTATCATTTTAACGAGAATGTTACTCAAAATTTCATAAGGGTTGGTATTTGTGTGATCAAATTAAAATTGACGCGTGTATCGTTTTCGGTACACGCGGCAGGGAACGGGCTAACAAATAATGTTGACAAAATTGCTGTGACGGAAGTTCAGCACAAACGTGGACATAGAGGTGGTGGATGGTAGGTGCTCCGGCTAAATGTCCATAGCAATTGATATTGGGTTACATTTGTAGAAAGAAGGAGGAGAAAACGAGTGGCAGGTTCACCGAGCACGCGTGCAAGTGGTACAAGTCCGTCCGTGGTCGGACCGCGCGACGAGAACGAAGACGGACGATCGAATTTTCGATTGGCCGGTACATCGAGCTGGTGATCGTGTTGCGGTTGAATTTGGCACACGGCTGTCCCGTGCGCGAGCGAATTCGATTTGGCAGCGTTTCAGAGAACGCGAATCATGCCGAATTCCACGGTCAAAGGAACCGGAACCCGCGTGTCCAACCGGAAATCTGCCTCCAGGAGAGCCTCTTATTTCTGTGTCGACGATAAAACCGGCCTTTATCGTCCCTCTCTCTCTCCGGTCTCCTTCTTTCTGGATTTTTCTTTCCTACGGAGATTGCTTTATTTCAGTGCACACGCAATTCCAGCTAGACAGATAGCAAACTTTGGAGCTTTGACAACCTTCTCACATCTTTTTTTCTGGGGAATAATTTGTCCATTTTAGTGTAATATTTATCACCTCTGTTCCTCTTCGTTTTTTTTACGTTTTTCATTATTGTTTTTATTCTTCTTTCTTCCTTGTTTGGCGTGGTTCATGTTGAAAGAATCCAAATGTAAATTTGGAACATCATCCTCATCCCTTGATGAATTTAATAATTCTATAATTATAATAATTCTAGGGCAAGTTCTATCATCATTACTTATATATAATATACTTATTATATATTAGAGAAATCTAATATTCAGAGCTGTTTGAAAACACCCGACTCTCTTAGCTCCTTGTCTAGCTAAATTATGCTAACTTAGTTCAGTGAGAATTAAGGATATTGGGCCCAAGAGATACTCCTTATTTGCTACCCCTCTGTTTTACAAGCTCATGATACATTAATTGCTACTGACTTGGAGAAATAGATGATCTTCAAGTTTTTCAGTATCATTCAAACAATTTCGTTACCTTTGTATAATAATTTATTGAATGCTTGACGGCTATTTCATCTGCATGAGTTGCAACGGTACATGTACGAACATATTATTCAAAAGGTCAATGTGGTATCCAAATAACTTTGAACGATCTAAATATTTTCGACAAATAGAATGACAGCGAAATAAAATGTAATTAATTAATTAATATGTCAGGAAACTGTTCGTTGGCTTTGAGTAATCACTCTCATTATCCTTGCTATACTCGACGATCCCAGCCTAATCTAAAAAACCCTTTCAGGAGCTTATGATACGTCAGTTGTCACTGACAAGAAAAAAGATTTTCACAGTATGAATAGAACGTATAACAATTCGCTAAATCCTCGAGAATTATTTCTCCCGCCTGGATCTCAGTAATATCTTATTAACCAGCAAAAGCACGATGAAAGTAATACTGTAATCTTGCTTTCTTCCGAGCACCGTCCATTTCATTCGAACGTCTTCGACCGTTTCCTTGATCCGCCGTAATGTAATATTTAAACAATAGAAAGGTTCAGCTGCAGCATCGCCGAAGGGAAATCGTGGAATCCAAAGCAAAAAGGCGTGTCGCAGAGGAAACTTCCCTGGCAGATGCAGCGAAGTATTCCTTTAAAACTGGAGACATGCTCTCGGTTTTCCTGTTGCACGTTTTTCCCCGGTCGTTCGAACGACTTTTGCGACTGGAATCGTCCATCGGCCGGGGAAAAGTTTCCTCCGCCGTGGGAGAACGCGTTTCCTCGTACGCCGGAAGTCGATTCCTCGCGTCTCCAAGGAACAACAGGCTGGCCAACTTTCGGCTCCGGCTTTCGTCCCCTGATCTTCTTTTCTTCCACTCGATCAGGTTCAAACCGCTTATCTTGTAACGATGAATCTCACGCGTGTTACAAATTATGATCCATGTGTGTGGAATTGTAAAATTGGTGACGAAACGTTTTTAACCCTTTCGGTGATGACAGGAAAAGTTGAAGCTGAGCGTAAAGTGTCGAGCCAAACTGTTGTAGTTTTAAATAATAATTACAAAATTTAAGAAGGAACATGTTATGAACTAAAGAAACAATGAATTAATGACTAAAGTATTTCAATATTTTTTGAAAATTATATGAATAATATTTATTTAAAATTATAAAGAAAATTCGAAAAGGTGTTCATGTTTTATAAACAGCATTTACAAATAAAAACCATCGTCACTCTGACATAATTTGACATAGAACAGGTAATATAAAACATAAACAACGTGTATTCAATTATTTATAACAATATCACAAGTGTTTCAAAAGATAAATAAATTATAATTCACGCACAACGATCATATATCGTTGTTCGATACTAAAAGGGTTAAAACAAGGACAATTTGTAGGGCTGCGAGAAAACTCTGTGGTATCGGTATGTCTAGCTCTCAGTTTGGTGGCTGAGAATTTAGGACTGGGCCACTCGATGGTCTGCAGGCGTTGCGTGGCGATGCACACAGAAACGTGATGCCTGTGTTTTCCGTAGCATAGCATTGATTGTTAGTTTTAAGGGTATAAGTGAGAAGGAGAGACTGATGAGCAGCGTGTTTGTCGTGTGGAAGAAGAGCAGAGTGACGTCCAGGTGGTGTGCATAATTCCAGTTGAATGATTCGTCTGAAAGCAAAATCGTTATAAATGAGTATCTCTGACGTGTCTAAGGGAGAAAAAATTAGGTGCACCAGAATGAGAATCGAACTCAGGATCTTTCACTTTCCGGGCGGGTGCTATCCTATAGGGTTATCCAACCCCCTACCAGTTCCATCTCCCTGAACGCAACATACTAAAGGGCTGGCGCCTCCACAAGTAACGTTCAACATCAGAATGAAGTACAGCATCACCCGGCAAATGGTTAGTTATTTGCTAAAGCCCGAAACAGCCAAAACTGCGTTGTTCAAACGGGAAGGTTCAGCACCTGTCGTGTTCAAGATCACGGCTCAAACGTAGAACGCGGAATGATTATGCAAAGCAGTGTCGACGTTCAGGCACGTAAGGTTTCGCCGATTTGCATAATCGCAGCGTTATTATTTCGTTAACGTCAACAAAGACCGTGCACGGGATTAAACGGATTTAAACGAAGAGACTATGAAACGAACATCGAAATTCTTTATGGAGAGGCTCAGGAAAATGAAATTTCTCTAATACGCCAGCTCGCTCCACCAGAGCTGTTGAAAAACGTGTATTAATTTAAAACTAAACATCGTTACTGTAAAAATGAAAACACGTATATCTTCGAAATTAATCAAATTTGAAAGAAGGAAATGGTATGATCGTTTAGAGCGTCCAAAACTACAATGACGAAATTTCAAAGCGAAATTTCAAGGTCACGAGAGAAAAGGTACGCACACGAAATTTTCTGAGTCAATCTTCAAATTTTAGAGTCGAGTTTCAAATAAAGATACTTGTACATTATATACTCCAGTTTTCTGAGACACCCTGTATACACTGGTGGGCGAAAGTTTCGGACCATTTCGACACCTTCGGTCACGTACGCATGATTTAATCAAAATCAGTGACTTAACAAATATGAATTTTGCATGTTGGATAATGATAGCCATATTGAAATGACATTGCGATATTACGTCACTAATGCTAGACATTAATCTACTTGACAGGTCCCATACGAACGTTTATCTCATCAAACATCTGTTTTGAATATTACATTAGTAACGCATTATTTACTCCATTTACTGGAAGCAAACACGCTTCACACCCTGCGGTCGCCGCAGCGAAAGGGCGGAATTTCTCCCAGCGGCTACACCCCGCGCAGAATGGAATTTATCGAATGCAAGAGAAATAAATCGAGGGCAATTCCGAGGGGAGGAGATTCGATGAAGTACAGGGGAAAATGAACGCGATTTGATCGTCGTTTAATCATGCACCGACGGGCCGGCATTACCGTCTCATTGTCCCCGTTGTCGACGTCGTCGCAAGAACCTCCCCAGGGAGGTTTACTCCTATTAACTCGATTTCGCCTTTGCGGGCTACATGCGACATGCAGATGCGCCGAGCCATGCACTCTGACGCATCCTCGCGAAAACCTTCCACCATCTTTCTGCCCGATCTTATTGTACCACCTGACCCGACCCCCGAACCCCCATTTTCCTCTGTAACGCGACACATAGCTTTTTTGGAAGTTGGAAATGAATTTGTGGGACGAGGTCGTGGGGACGATCGACGAGAGAGTGTCACAGGAGCAAACACGATGATAAATCTTACTGTTATAATAAAGAGACAGAGTTTGTTTGTTTGCTCGCAAAAATCTTAAAAACTACTAAACAGATTGTTATGAAACTTTCACAATAGCTTCTTTACATTTTCCGGAATGTCACCAGCTATATTTGATTGCGAAATGAATAACATATCGAGGTAAAGAACATTGGACTGTTTTTTGTCGGCGTGCCGTCCACGGGGCATAGTTCACGCACAGCCGCTACGTAACAAGTTCAGCGCCACGTGTACCGCCGGTGATCCACGTACCAATTTCAATTTCGTCAAATACAGTAGAGCCTCCCGTATTCGAACTAATGGGGAGACAAATGTGGCCGGATAACAGAATTTTTGGATAATAGAACAATCACTTTTTTTTATATTAAACTTCATTTATCCAAATAGAAATCAACAAAATCGACAGTTTGTTTCAATATTTAAGGGTCCTATATTTTTTTGGCTGCTAAATCACGTATGTTTTCACGAAACGGCTGTTTGGATAATAGAACGTTCGGATAATGGGGGTTCGGATACGGGAGGCCCTACTGTAACTGGTTACCCCATCGAAATTGTGAGTTACATAATAAATATTTATATGTTGAACGATTCAGGTTAATAAAAAGGTATTCTCGCGTGTCTGCCTAGTTGCGGGATTTTCCACTGCGGCGCTCAACGTGTTAAAAGTTGCAAGCGTTGTGGTATGATTTACTTACGAAAGTTTATTATTTCGTAGACAAGTAAAAAGGTGTACAAATATTCAGTCAATTTAAAATTCTTATTTGTGTTTCATATGTCACAGTATGAGGCCACAGCAAACGTATCGTTCTGACAATGAGCGGTCAAGTGTACCTTTAGGCCGCAGCGACAGTTTTTCCTGCGCGTATACAGGATGTTCCAAAAAGTTAGGGTCAAATTTCAGGGGTATGTGGTAGTCATCAAAACAAAGAAAAAAGTCCTGATGTCCAGTCAAGATGTTTTCATTAGTTATAAAATACGTTAATGTATAGTACTCAGCACTTGACTTCTAAGTTGGCTACGATTCAGAGAAACTTCTCGATACAGGCATCCGCCATTGCGA
Organism: Macropis europaea; assembly: GCA_916610135.2. Taxonomy (NCBI): domain Eukaryota; kingdom Metazoa; phylum Arthropoda; class Insecta; order Hymenoptera; family Melittidae; genus Macropis; species Macropis europaea. The sequence continues at coordinate 1,838,397 of OU744345.1, read as the reverse complement.
AATTTGTGTAAGAATGAACCACAAATATTAAATAACACAAAAGTAGACTGAAACATAACATATTCTAACTCATTGTCAGAAACTAGTGATTAGACTGCGGATGTTTATGTAATTTAATATATCCAAATTGGTGAATGGCGGACATTTAATAACATAGCAAAATAAAAATTGCATATTTTGAACATTTCAAGGAGCAAATACAGTCTCGCTGAAGTTTTATTTATATAACTGCATTAACATAGGAAGCATGGAAACAGAAACATCAACAGTCTGCTAATGATACTTGGACCCATGTTTGTTAAGACCTTTCTCTTCCTTTTGGTGAGTACATACCCCTGAAGTTGGACCCCAACTTTTTTGAACGCCCTGTGTATTCGCCTGCGGTACACTAAGGGTTAACCAGCTACAATGAATAATACCTTTTTGCATCCACCACATGGTAAGCACAAGTTTTTTCGAAGCAAGTGCTTGGTTCGGAGCCGATTGCGGAGATTCAGCTGCTTTTCCGCGCGGTCCGCGACGTACAGTTTATGCGGAGAAATTCCGCACGGCGGAGCTACGGCATTCAGCCGGGAGCGTCGCCGTGTCTTTGATCTCCGCTAACGGGGGCATTTTCAAGATCGTAGTTGAACATCTGAAATAAGATATATCTCGACGACGCTGCCAGCCAGCCTTCACCCTGCGGCAACTTCCGGCGTAATGGCCTCGCTGACATCCATCCTCCCTTGTACGTACACCGTTTTCGGAATTTATGGCGGCGCATTGCAGTCCCTGGACTCCTCCGTGTATTCTTCTCCTTCATTCATAATTGGCTTTGCCCGACCGGCCATGATATCATAAAGTCAATGAGCACGCTCGTTTCACGTCCAGCAGCTTCGTTTTTCGAAGACTAACGGCTCGCTTGCTGTTTGTTGCAATTTTCTTAACTTTTGAACTACCATGGGGGGCGAAATGAATTGTTTGACATTTTTTTAATAATTGAACCGCACAGACGGTATAATAAGTCGATCGATTTCGTGAAATGAGAAGTAGAGAAGAGTGATGATCAGACTGCGGATGTATATGCAAATAGATGTTTTAAGATTTAAATATTATTTATTTTAATGTAGTTATTGAAATGAAACTGTATCTTTCCCATTGAATATTACAAAATTTATTTTCTATTTTACTTATTGTGTCGAATGTGCATCTTTGACGTATTTAAATATGTTAAACTGCGTAAAAATCCACAGTCTAATGATGAAGTTTCAAACGTTCATGCACTCGCGCATTAAAATTGAGAAATTTGCTAAAATTGGAGTCGATCTGTTTGACTTCTGAGCTACTCAATTATTACCCATTTTTAAGATATCATAATTACAGAAAATTTCTGTGAGTTTTATTTAAGTATATAGGTGATTAATTTTGTAAATTTGTTTTCTCATTTTTTTCTAAGATTTCTATGTAGTGTTATTAAAATGTAGCTAAAATTTGTATTATATTTAGATTATTGTAAACTTTCAGGATTATTTCGAAGCTTCTTTCAATTTTTGTTTAACCGATAACTGCAGATTCATATTCGATAAATACACCTGAAATGAAACATTTCAGTCCAAGTTTAATAAATTCTGCCCTAAGGGGTGACTTATTTTTTGTTTGTCATTTTCAGTCACCCGGCGTATAGGTTAAGCGAAATCGAGCGATGGCTAAAAACAAAATATGAACGTAAAAATTTCAGACGACAGGTTGTTTGAACGCGATGTACGTGAATGATAAGGGGATAGTTAATCTTGGAAATATCGTTACGGAAATTGGTATCGAGCTCGACGAGACCGATAATTGGATGAATACCCACTTCCGGATGCTAGGCCTCCTTCTCCATCCCTCCCTAAGACTATTTCTCCTTCTCTCTTTCTCACGGAGGTCAACAGGGAAGCTTCTACAACCATAAAAATTACCCATTAACTTTTGACACCGGTTATTATACAAGGTGTCCCGGCACAAGGAGAACACTGAAGTATCTCGTCTGTTTTTAATGATAGGAGAAATGTTTAACACGTTGAATGCCGCGGGGGCCACCGATGAGTGGCACTTCAAATTGCATTTAATTAAATAATTATTTATTATTACACAATTCTGAGCATTTTTCATATTGTAACATTAATTTAGGAACATAGAATCGCGACTGAATACCCGAATGTTTTTCTTCGTTACGATTTATATTAAAAACAGTAAATTCTGCCATGTCTGACTAGGTATGACTTTTTTCACTTTGACATTCAACGTGTCAACGCACAATTTTAACACGTTGACTGAAACACTGTATAAACTAAAAACGACATGCCTTTCCAGACTTTGACAGATCATGATAGTAATGTCAAATTATGCCATTTTTAATCAATGATGTTAGTGACTCTTTATAGCTTTTTACTGGTTCTGTTAGAACTTTCAAGATAGTTTTACTAAAATATTCACAGTCGGATGAATAGCAACTGAATTTAAGCGTCACCCACATATGGGTGACATGGCAGTCAATGTGTTAATGGTTTCGAAGGAGCAATACCGTAGAAGGAAAATAATTCTCGACGGTCCTCTTTTTTTTCGAATTTTTCAAAGGTCACCAAAATTTTTTGCAGGGCAGTATACATTCGTTTCCATGGAACCTTGCAATAGATGTTAAAATGCATCGAAGCATGACTGTGTTATGACCTCGAGATGACGTTGATCATTACAAAAGTTATTAAATTTCAAGACAGTGTTAGGATGAAATCTAAACTTACTGTGTATGTTATAGAATTTTTAAAGTAATGTCCATCAGCAGTGATAGACGTTCTAAACCGAGCAAACACGGATTGTGACGCTGTTTCAATCGTTTCTGATGTGACAGCAGCATAAGCTCTAATTATGCTCGTTTTCGAAAGTGTATCGCTGTCGATGGAAATCACGTTGAGCATTTTGTAGCATAAACGGTAAATACAAATAACGTTGTGTTTATGTCGCTTGAAAGCACCAGAAGCGAGCGTGTCACTTGCTCTAACGAAAATACACAATTGTTTATAACTTTGAAAATGTTAATTTTTCAATAGATGTTTATTAGTACTTCGTTCGTCTTTTTCGCGAATAGTATCTGCCCTTCTGATCCTGAACCCTTTTCTGAAACATCCTATATACTCATAAAAAATTGTTTTCGAGCGTCTGGACAGTGTCGGAATTTCCCACTGTAGTATCAGTCGTGTTAACACGATAATTAACACGTTGATTGCCATGAGGACCACCGGTTACCGGCGGTTCATATTTTATTTAATTAGATATTCCGGATCACAACCTACGTCAGGGGAATGGACGCGTAGTGGGGGTAGGCCGGAACTAGGCCTCGCTCCGGATGGCCTTATCAGATTTAGAATAAAAATTACGGTAAAAAAATAAGGATAACATTATTCAGAACTTACAGGGTTAAACGTAGCGTAACCGGGCTCAACTATGTTCCGTCTTGCATTACAGTTTACGACTGTACCAGTGGAACGAGCAGCAGGGTGTGTGTATGGCGGCTTTTAAACAAAACCAATCTACCACAATTCACGCGATATTTTCGCTTAAGTAATTCACAATTTCAACGTGGCTACAGCACATTAATTCTGTCAGATATAGTACAATTGTGCGATAACAGTCGTACTTCAGGGGGCTCGAAATACCCGGTTCCTGTCAAGATCGCCGTTGAACAAGCCGCGATAACGGAAACCGCTGCGGCTCGCGAGTTCCGTTATTCATTCAACGCTCCACGGTCAATGAAGCAGCCGCTAATCGGCCGATCGATTTTCTTTGTTTACACGCTGCAATCGATCCTCTGTGTACCCTCTCTTCAAGGGAACTGTTTTTGACCGTGTTAATGTCGGATCCCGCTGTGAACAGCCTCTCGCGTGTAACTCCAAACTGCTACAGTAAACCAGATTTGGACTTGTTTGCTGATTCCTCGGTGAAAGCATTGTATAGTAAATAATTGGTACGCTTGAAATAGTAGGTATGGTACAGTGGAGAATGTCGTTTGTCAAGCGATCGAAATCAAGCCGTTGGGATGATCGAATTCTCTGGATAATCGAACGCTCCATCCTCGCATGAAAAATATTCAGTGCACAGTAGTATTTTTGGACCTGCGTTCTTTGTTCCTTTTTTTAGCAAATCATTTGGATAGGATAATTATTGGAAACAGTCTTTAAAGTTTGCTAATACCGCTTTTATCCGTCTTTACCAGCGATGGTCATTGGGAGCGAGGCCTGATTCCGGCCTACCCCCACTCTCCGTCCATTCCCCTCATGCAGGTTGTGGTTGGGTATCCAGAGACTATATCTCTACTCTGTTATACATCATTTGTCATATACGAATTCAGAGGGTATCATGTTTGAGAATTAAAAAATTAATTAGAATGTTACTCATTTTTAAGAAGATCTGGAATATCTAATTCAAATTCAGTTCTAGCAATGCGCAATCTACTTACTAGAATGTCCATAACAATCCGCTTGTTAATTATTCGGATTTTCTTAACAAGAAATAATGTGGTAGATAATTAATTTTATAATTATCAAACAGATTTGAATATGTGAGTGTACATGCTGTTCGCTGAATTTGTATATGACAAATGATGTATAACAGAGTAGAGATAAATCTGATACCATGTATAAAAAATACTTATTCTTATTACGTGAATGTTCTACATCCTACGTGAGGAGAGTGGTTTTAGGGTGGGGGTAGGCTGGAGCCAGGCCTTGCTCCGGATGGCAACCTCTGATCTATACAATATTCTCGTAAATCGTAGATGTTCAATAACACGTCCATTTGCTAGCTCGTTCTTTGCCCAAGGACCAGCGTGCCCGGAAAAGTTCTCCGCTGCCCGACACTTGAGACTCTCTTCCATGTCATAAATTACGGTTTGTTCAGTGTCGGTTCGAGCAGCTCAGTACATTTTCTTACACAGTGTTTGAATTTCTATTATTGTCAGACTTTATGATTCCCAGAGCACTCATAAATGAATTCTAGCCAGAACCTACGATTTTTGTTTGAAAGAGTCACCCGGTAGATTTAGAAGCGTATTCATTCGAGTGAGTGATTTGGTTCGTTGACCGTGTAACGAGAGAAGTGTAGAATGAAAAATAAAGGTTGGGATCGGACAGGGGGTGTTATGGTGCGAGCTGAAATCCCAAAGGGCTACCTAAATTTAACTCACTGCCGTTCAGAATCGAAGGTCATTTCAATCAGGGCTGAATAGATTAAGCTCGTGTCCCAGAAACGTCGTCACGATCCTAACCTTCCGAACGTGAACGTCACCATGGTTTTTTATCTGAAGTTTTTCTTAAAAAATGGACTACCAGAATAGTACACAACCTATAAAATAATTGTATTATGTAAAAAATGTAATTTCTCACAATCAGTGATAATAACTATCATTACAATTATCATTATAGTGCTCATGACATTTATTATTATTTTCTAATAGAAAATTAATTTTGAAATTGGTTAATTAAAATTTTACTTTTATTTAAATGAGAAATTTAATTAAAACGTTGACTGCCGCGGGGGGCACCGGTGACCGACACATGAAATTTTGTTTATTTAAATAACTAGCAATTCCTATTCAATTTTAGACAATACTGATATTGTAGTAACAATGTAAGTTAACACCTACATGCTTCTATAGTAACTGTTTTTTTTCCTGTTCGATTTATATGCAGAAGAGGACCTTATGATTTGTCTGACTAGGCATGGCAGTTTCTACTGTAGCATTCAACGTATTAAAACAAATAGTAATTTTCTATCCTCTTTTTTAGTTTCAGGTTCAGTCCCCACCACCTCCTTTCAATCAATTTATGTGCATATCTTTTTTCTTGTCTTCTGTTTTTTTGTGATATTTCTTCTTCACTTTTTTTGTTAATATTGTGCACGTTAATTTTGTCAGTATTTTGTGTAAAACAGAATGTTGTTTTAGAGTGTTATTACTAGACTGCGGATGTTCATGCAACTGTATATTTTTATTTTCAACTATTATAACGTTTTGATGTATATAAAAAAGCAGGATATCACGATCAATCAGTTTTCTAATTGTAAAAATATTAAGATCACATATTTCACTCTACAAATTTCCTTAAATAATCCATTTCATTGAGCTGAACTTTATAAACACCCTCTAGTTACTGCTCTAATTGCAAGGTAAATTAAGTTACATTAATAATTTACCTTAACCCTGCAAATTTACATATAATATTTCTCTCTGCCTTCTTACTTATTATCATTACAAATTATTATAATACACATACAGTGAGCAACGAACACACGATAATACTAAATATCACCCATAAAAGTATCGTCTGCTTTTAAGCTAATAATCGCTGCAGTTGAAGCTGAAATTCCAATATTAATAACAATAATAGTTTGCTGTTAGAGAGGAGTGTTGTTCATTTGACGGAATTGGGATAATATTGGCTTTAGCGGGGAGGCAGGAATGAACGGTCCGCATCGAAAGGGATTACGTTCATTCATGATTTTCACGATGAATCGATGGAACGTGTGCCCCGGACGTCAGGGTTCAAGTGTAGAGAAACGAGTGCGCGCGCGCCCTCGCATTTATGCTAACCTGAAACATGCAGTCCTAAACATTCTCTGCAGAATCTGTCATATTTCTCTGTATACGATCATTTTCTGAACTGTAACAAAAAACTGAAATTTCCCGTTTCGAAAAATATATACAGAGCGTTGCGTAAGTAATGGTACAACCTGCAGAGTACATCGGAAGCTCGATAGTTGTACTCTCGATACTTGCATTCCGCCAACACATGGTGGGGATGGTTGCTTATTCACGAATAAAGAAAATGATAAGCAATAGTAGGAACAACGTGGACTATAATCTCCTAAAAACTGATTGGTTACCTCGCTGATTGCATGAATCAATAATTATTGAATTAAACTAAATTTGAGGTGCCGGTTACTGGTGACCCCCACAGCATTCAACGTGTTAACAAGATTTTCTGTTTATATTAGATCGCATTATATCTTATTGATTTGTTTCTCTTTAACACGTTGACTACCACAGTGGATACTCCCATACCTGGTCAGACACGCTATAATATATCAATAAAATGTCAAAACTCTCATTAGCACTTTCGCTGCCATGGTCGATTCGAGTAAAACGTCCACCACAGACCACGCTTTATTTTTATCAATTATCCCTGTCACACGTACGTGACGTCGGGCTCTCAAAACAGAATCGTCGCGTCGCACATATGTGACGCTGGTAGCGAACGTGTTAACCATTGATAGGGTGAGATAGGTTGAAACAAAATTATTTCACCTGCACGCGATTTATTACTAAATAACAAAATAATTATCCCCGAAGCAGTTGTAACAATAACGAAGATTCCACAAAATATAAAGCTGAAGTGTGACTACGTTCGCTGAACTCTCGTGGAGTACTCGAGGTGAACGCTGGTTCAGAGACTGGTCTAACAGACTGAACAAACCGGTATGCTATTTTCGGGTTTTATAGCGCTTTTTCGAAAGAGATGAAACTGCAAAGCGAAAGAGAGGTGTAGAGTGGTGAGCCTGGTTGCCAAACGTGCGAGGTGATGTTGACCAGGCCTACACGAGAGTCAGAGAACAAAACATAGAAGTACCGATAGGCAGGAAGTAGTTAAAAAGATTGAAAGAGAAATACTTCAGAAAGTGAAACTTCGATAGAGAAAAATATATCTGTGTGTTTGACAGGCGGACCGCCACAACTGTGTTGACTTTATTCGCTTGTGTATAATTATACAGTAGAGTTCTATTTATAGTCCCAATAACCACCGTAGTCGACGCGACCTTAAATTCCTAATTAAACAAATATTTGTAAATTGGTTGTTTGTATTTCCTGATCATTTGTCAACCGAGCTCACCGAGTGTGAAAAGTAGAAGGAAGTGATCATTCATCATCGATCAGAGTGATTGCTAAAATTAGAATATGTATTTCAAGACGTCTAAAAAAATCAGAGTAAATGCTGATGTTAAATTGAATGTCCTCTTCTAGGGTCAACAAATGTGCAGCGTAAAGGAGCTGCAGTAGAATGAGTCGGTTATGTGCACGACAATCACTGTACACACGTGTATCGAGTTTAGATGGGTTCAGTGGAGCCATCTACTGGCCGTAATACGAAACAAACGGAATTCCCCGTATGCGTTCGGTAAACTATTTGTCGTTTGTGATTCTGTATTATCCTCGCATGAGAGCGTGACCACCTTGCCTGTTTGCTTTCTCATGCCCCTAATCGCACTATACAGGGTGAACCGTCTAACGTGACCACCTTGAATTATTCTGTTGCCACTGGACCGATTGAAATCTTTTTCTTGCTCGAATCACATGATTCACAGAGGACTTCAAGATGATTGTATTACATTTTCTCTTACAATCGATCACTGTTTCCGAAAATAGTTTGTGATGTTCGCCGAATTCGTCTCAATATCAGCTAAAACGTAGGTTTATCTATATAGAATTGAAGATGACCTTGAAAACTTTTGTCAACCAAAAATCGAATTATCTGAGTGGATTGCAAGTGAACAATATTCACAGAATTCGGTCATTACGTTTCTCAAATGCTATCGTGACATTTTTTGACTAAAATTGCAGCTGATTACCAAATTGTTCATTAAGACTCTTCGATATTAAAAAATCTAAAACGAAGAGTATCTACTAGATTCTATTGCGTGTACAATAGAATATTTGTTAAATAAAATTGAATAACTGTTCAACCTTCTCAATTTGTTTATCAGGGCATTGATTTTCACATTATGAATTGCAATAAATGAAAGTTTTAATAAAACAGTTAGCATAGCATGAAGAATCGTAACGCGACGCAAGAACGGGAAAAACAAACGTACAAATTTGGGAATGTTTGATAAACAAAGTTTCAACAACAATCAATTCGAGATTGTTTGACCTATATTCTTAAAATAAGAAACAACATTATTTATAGGATAACCTGATGTTTAAGCGTACGATGAAATGTTAAAATCTTCTTTTTTTCACAAGAAGTTACAATTAACTGTATATCAAATTTACAGTGCAGTGATAGATATTACAAACTAATGGGAAATAGGAAAATATACACAATGCTGGTAAAGGTGATTGAAAATATTTTTCGCCACTATAGCGGCGGCCTTCGACCCAGTTTCGGCTTAGAAGCATGATGACGCTTATTTGGCGGCATTTGTCCGTAAAGGGTTAACACATTGCCAACCGCACGATTTACGCTTGATTAGATGCTGCGCGCCTAGTACCATAATTTCAATTTCCATAGATTCTATAACAGGGTGATCAATATCATGAGTACGTTGAAATTGTATTCATTGTGTCTGTCAAATTGTATTAATGAATTTAATTTGTTGTATATATTTATGAAAAATATAAAATGACAAGATGCAAAGTGGAAGTTATCCCCGATTGGTTGGCAATGTCTGAAATCATTTACTTACTAGACTGGTGAAGTTTTTTGAGAAACTGTTTAGTTTACTTTGTTGTCTAACTTGTCATTGTTTACACCGTTCCTCTTTAATTAACATTTTCATATGATTTTATAAATCTGTATAAATAGTTTTAAATTTATAATTGAAGACAGATCAACACCTAACCATTTCGTAATTTTATAATATTTTTCACGTATCAATTTTAATTTCGTCAAATAACTAATTGCCCCAATGCAAAATTGAGTAACATCTATGATACAATAATAGTATAAAGTAAATAGTATATTATCAAATAAATAAGTATTTATGTATTCAACGATACATGTTAATGAAACGACATTTTCGCGTGTCTGACTAGTACTGGGATTTTTCACTGCTGCGCACAACGTGTTAAGGAATTGAAAATGATCAACCGCTTTTTACAGTTTTACAACATATGAATATGCATGCAAACGTGCAGTATTGTATAAATATTAAGCAATTAATGAATAGGGAAGATTTTGTATTGAACCAATTGTAAACACAGTGCGTGTTCATACATATTCTGAATTTGACCTATGGGCTCACACTACACCCTATGGTGACCTTTCTTCTTTTTCAATAAATGCAACTGTAGTCATTTGAATTTATATTTTGTCGAGGGTTTACATCGAATTGTTTTCCTTATAAAACTGTATATTCATATATTATAGTATAAAAATACAAGCTATAAGCTATAAATTATCTGTTTAAATTTCTTTATCTCACTTCTTGAAAGCTTATGAAAGATCTATATATAAAACTTTGTACTTTTTAAAAACAAGAATCCATATTATACGATCTTTCGAAAACCCCCTGCATATCTTCGATATACAATTTTGCTGCTCTACAGAACAAACCCAATATCCCAGAAAACGGTTAAAAAAACAATGTAGAAAGCCGCTCGCGAAAATCCTACGAATTTTTCGAAATTTCCACCGTGCACAACGAAACCGGCAGCTCTGCAAACGCCTGAAAACGAAAGCTCGTAGCGGCGGGCGCGGAAAATCCGCTTCACGCGGTTCTGTGAACTCGAACTCGAACCCGAGCTCGTTTCTCGCGGACGCTCGTGTCGATCGATGCGGTGTTATTTATTCACGAGCACTCGACGATCTTCCGGATGAGCGCGGCCGTTTTTTCAAATTTCATCTAGCCGCGCGGGACGGCTATTTTTATTCGTCGATGTGTCGCACCACTCTGCGACGCTAACGAAACATTTTTCAAGGAACGCAACTCCTCTTCGAGGTTCGAGTTTCGTAATACTAAACATCGAGCGTCCGTTCTATGGCTGGCTTGATTAAGTTGCAGGAAATTAGCTGGGATACAGATTGGTATCATAATGGTTGCTAGTGGTTCAGCATAAATTCCATAGTTGGCGACCAGAATATTAAAACTGCAGGAGAGGATGTACTTTTAACCCTTTGAACTCCTTCGTCGAGTCACACTCGACATTTTTAAATTGCCACTTTAAATATGTATTATATTTCGCAATATTTTCTTTCACCACATACAGTAACATACTGTATATCAGAAATTCCACAAATATCAGATCTCAGTAATGTGCCAAATATATTTTCAATATAATTAGTAAAAAAAAGTTGTTTAAAGCGGTTCCTATCAACCAACTGTCTTTTGAAGTACATTTCAAATAAAACACTTAACATAATAGGGAGTTATTGAAAAGAAAATTAGAAAAAAGTAGGAGTCAAAGGGTTAAGCCGCGTTTACACTATATAACATAACACGTTATGTAGCAAAATTACAAAACTTGTTAGAAAAAAGGAAGGAAAATGTTACATAATCTGATTGCGGTTACTCTGATACAAAGTATCAGATAAGCAATAGATCAGAGATATTTCCATCTAGTCAATTTTTGCGTGTTTTATTTGCTATCTGACAATATTAATAAATTGTGAGGCCGTTGAAGGTATCGCAGTACCCTTGGCACTCCTAGAAGCAACTAATACTCTACTTGTATCATAATAATCGCAGACCTGTTACCGTTCCCTTCGTATTTCGTATTTTTGTTATAACTTTTTAATAAAGCTTCGAACGACCTATCTTTATATCACATCTTTTTCTTATTTATATCCATAGGATATATTTACAAATTTTGGCTTGAAAAAACTGGGACATCCTGTATACAGTAGACGCAACTTTACGTGACCGGTGGCAGATGGTATGCGAAATATGCGAAGATTGTTTTAATCTGTAGCTGAAGAAGAGTCTAATTTGATTAGCTCAGAACGAAACAGACCTGCGTCCGACACCTATGTCTTAGTTGTCACACACTGAATCCTCACAACACTCTTTCCAACCCGATATTCTCTTGACACTGTTTCGAAAATCCTCTCAATGCTTCCTCTACGACCTCTTATACTCTCTTCACACGTTTTAAGAATTCTCACTGCCAACACTCGGCGAGATCCGTTTCTACCCTTCGTTACAACCGGAACGTTTTTAAGAATGCTCACCGTTCACGTACATACGTACACACAGGCACACACGCTCTAACGTCAGACTCGAATACGCAATTTTTCACAAAGATTTCCGTCACGTCCGGCACACAGAGGAAACTCGCTTTCCAGGATGTAAGGGGTGCTCCGGAATTGAACGATCAAACTCGTAGGAGCGTAGCTGTGAAAACAGTTTATTAGAGAGTCATAAGAAATGTAATATAGTCCATAAGATGGAAGTAATAGGAGAGCCGATGCTAAGGCATGTTACGACGTAACAGCAATACCTGATACGTTTCTTCGAAATATGTTCTATCTATTACCTGAACTCGTAATATTATTTAACCGGTGTTAATACCAGTGTATGTAAAGCGTCTTACGAAATCAATATGTTATTCCAACTGTCTTTCTTTAACACTTTTTCAGAGCATTGTTACTTGAAGTATCTGTACCAATTACATTTTACATTATGTTTAGATCCGTAAGAATTACATTTCAACTAGACTTTGGAAATTAATATATATTCCAGAAGGACTTCAGAAAAGTTTTCATATATTTTTTATTCATACAGACGAAGAAATGGAATATCGACAAAATTGTATTTTGTACTACAAATGTTACAAAATATATTTTTCTATTTAAATTGTTGTTAAAAATGTATTGTCTAGTCATAGCTCGTAAGAAACGGTTTTGAATCTACACTCATACAACATTTTTCTCTTATTTCTAGTCAGAGGATTTCAGCAGAATTTTATCGTTTAATTCTGGGACACCCGGTGTACACGGAATTCGCCGATATCGCTGCCCTTCAATCAGGGAAATATCAAGGGAAAAAATGTTCGATAATTGAAACGAAGTAAATCCATGAGATTGTATAGTTAAAACTCCTGTCGTATCGAACCCCTGTCGAAGTCGAGTCGCGACAAACGCGTTTTTTTTTCTCTCTTGAATTACCGACAGGGAGAAGCAATTAGTTTCTGAATCGCTGCTCGAAGCACGGAGAATGTGATTAAACCTAGTCAACGCTAAAACGTTGTAAAAGTTCTAGCTTTTCGAACGAGGTTACTGTCCAAACAGAACGCGTTGGAAAACTTTTTCTATTTGCTAAATATTTACGGTTTAAAAGCTTTTAACACAACTGTAATTCCATGTAAAGCCTGTGTAAAATACACAGGGTGTCCACGAAATGTTTTTCCAAACTTCAGTGACATGCAGTGCCCGCGAAAAGAAATAGAAAATGTTGAATCAATGTGGATCCTAAATTAGCCCTTCAAATGTCACGTACACTTAAAAGTATTCTGTATATTATTTTAATCTGAACAGCGAACACCCATCGGCTTTCGAATAATGTTTTGAAACTTTGACGAAACTGTACTTTGTTCTGAAAATGTTTAAAAAATGTACTTTTTATTTTTTCAAGATTTCAACACGGTCACCGGTGACCGACACCTCAAATTTAATTTAATTGAATAATTATTGTTCTCGCAACATTGTGAGCAAACTTCATACCGGAACAATAGTGTAGGAACAGAAGAACACGACTGCGTACTCAAATCTTTTTTTCTTTACGCTTTATATAAAAATTAGTAAATTGTATCGTGTCTGATTAGGTATGGCCGTTTTCACTGTGGAGTTCAACGTGTTAAATATGAGTTTCTCAGGCACTGGGTGTGTTAAATATGAGTTTCTCAGGTACTGGATACGTTAAATCGCATAAACAAATTCAATTTAAGAGATTTGAGATAACGCAGTATTTACTAGAATTACCCAAATCGTGAAAAATTCTACTTGAAATCATCAGGGTGTCCTCGAATAGATCAGACTGTAATAACAATCTAAAAATTCTATTTCATTCAAGTTCTTTTTAATGAGACTGTCATCCCTCCTGCCCTACAAATATAGATTCTGAATGTAATTAATTCCATACGCTGAACGACGTGAAAATCTGTACTCGATAATCGATGTATCGATCGCTTTAGGCGGTTCAGATGTTCTGTTTAGACTCGATAATGATAGCTTTCAAGCATGTTCACGTCGTAGTCGCTTTATCGTTGTTTGCTTACTGTCAACGTCGTCATTATCATAATCGTCGCTGGTGTGACTAACGTTTTCATTATTCCCTGCAGTTGAAGCTTATGGAATTATCATTATTACCGCGGTATCGTTTATCGTTATCGCTATCGTGACCCTTCCACGATAAAATTCCACGTAGGACTAGGTCCTTAATTATTCGTCAGCCCGTTCTGTGCAATTTATGTGTAAAATTAATATTGCCGTAATTATATGATATTCAGGTAACAGATCCAAATACTGGGTCATCCCATAAGTAATGCGGTTCTTCTGAGAGCTGAGTTTAAAACAATGGTACTCATCACGATCGTCACTTACTGTTTGGTATACATACCACTGTAAACAGGATCCTTCAGACAATGTTGTTCAGAAAATACACAAGTCTAGATCGAATATTGCAGTCATTATAAACGTTTAAAATGAACGGGACGAAATAACATATTCTGCATGTTATGTTATATGATTTTAGTAATGGAAATAATGCAACTGTAGCAGTGAAAGACACATCTGCGGCGTATGGGCAAATTATTAGCGTAATCCAGTGTCAAAAATTTTCGAGTTAGGAAGTATAAAGAAGTCTTAAATACGAACCTCGTGCCAGGCTGCGTGAAAAGTTCGATGTAGACGTTTCATGGGTTACTGTTGAACAAAATCCAATGATACCTGTTCAAGAATCAGTCTAAAAATTCAATTCGACTCATTTTATGATTCACCGTCACCAAAATCGTACTAAAAAGGTTTGCAAAGTTATGCGTCCCGAAAAGAACCGCATTGCTTATGGGATGACCCAATAAAAATGATTTTTCTCAACAAGACTGCGTTTTTTGACCAGTGCAGCCGGGCAAATAGTTTTCAATGGTAGTGTGCGATGACTAATTAAATGGAAACCTCGAATAAGGGTCTGTAGCACATTTTGGTGAAAATTGAATTAACAGTAAAGTATACTTCTACAGTTCCTGTCGATCCTTTTAGTACATACAGGTTGCAGATATTTAATCAGAAGGCGATGTATGATAATATGGAACGCAAGAAGCACGTTAGGTGTTTGAAACTTATGGAAGAAAGGTCTAAAACACAGTTGAGAAGCAGAGGGTTTAAATGTTACGAGCGTTCCGCGGTTTACGTTTGTCAAAATTCAATTTATCCAGTTCGAATGAAAGATATCGAGTGTGGAGTGCGTGTATAATAATGATTGAACCAAGTACGAGCACGGATATAAGGAAAATGACAAAAGATAGACCGCGAAAACGTCGAGCTGACCCTTCTGATCAGCTTCTGGTTCAATCAGGTTCTGTTGGTTGTTTCAATGGAGTAAGGGTCTAAGGCACAGAAGAAATTCATCACAACTTCTCGAATACAGTGTAACTTAAAAATCGCTTTTTCCAAAATGTGCTAAATGCTCTTTAGACCCTTAGCCGAGGTTTCCATTGAATTTTTGGGTGTCCTGTGTTCGAATGATCGAGGGCTGCATTCGAGAGAACTGTTGAAACGGGGCGTGATCTAATCGGGTCGGTGGAGTCTCCGTACAATTGAGAATCGAGCGGAAAAAGCAAGCCCGTTTCCGGTGCAAATTGTCTATGCTCCTTTCAGAGGTCTTTACGTCTTTGCGCCACGGTAATTGGCCTCTCTCCGCCATGTCAATTGCCACTTTGCTTCCGGTCTACTTTTAAGGGAGAACAGCACGCGTGTAGCAATTAAACGATGCGCTGCGTCAGCCTCGACGGATTGACCGTCGAACAACCCACGTCGCGATACTTATCGAAAATCGAGCGATTCCACTTGCGAGCCAGTCGCACGTTTCCCACGACATCGAGATCTAAAACAGTGACACTTGGAAATCCATGTAGTTTGGAGTTTAGAATTGTTAACAGGGGTGTGTCTGCGGTCGAACCGAGGTGGCGTTTTTATTTATACGCGTTGAAATACAAATGAGAGGAAAAACTGAAAATGATCTAGGAAATGGAGTGGGATGAACTAAAAATGATCTAGGAAATGGAGCGGAAAGACACAGCACCATCACAGTGATGGTGCGATTTCGCTCGAATTGAATATTGTAAATAGAAAACTATCGTAGGTTAATCATGTGATATGATTTTCACAGAAGACAAATGATACAATTGTACAGAATAGACAACTTCTGGTTAGAGTGCTCATAAAAGGTTCGAATCTACTCGGTCAAGGTTCAATTACACTTCAAAGTACCGCTTACATTTCTCAATGTACTTATAAGAAGTTCGATCCTGCCTCGACTAGGTTCAAGTTTACTAAAAAATATTGCTTCTCTTTTTCAAAGTATTCATGAACTGTTTGAAACTATCCAGTCAGATTCGAACCTACTTGTAACATACTTGGATCCCATCTCTACTAACAAGGGGAGCGCACGATCTTCGAAATATCGATGTGGTCTAAACTTTGCACAACCGTGGGTGTCATCGCCTTCTCGGGCACAATATTTACGAGCGTAGCTCGAAAATGCGATGACAACTTGCCCTACCTCGGTTGACTGAAAGATCTCGGTCCCGAATGCTCTTCCAGCCAACCGTGGAACACTGTACGGCGTCTTCGGTGCAACTGTCTCTTCCAATGAGAACTCACAGTTCTCAGAAGTTGATAGATATTATTTATGATGTGGATTGTAATATCTAACCTACGTTACGATGCTTATCGAAAAATTCACCTGTTCCAGGTGTAATTCACTCCCAAATTTCCCACGAAATTGAGATCCGAACCGGTGACACTTGGAAATTCATGTAGTTTGGAGTTTGGAATTGTTAACAAGCGAAGTTTGTGCTCGACCCGTGGCGATGTTCTTATTTATATACTCTATATTTAAAGGTGTACGAACAGAATATGTTGACTTCAGTGTAACAGTTTCTTCGAATGAGAACACACACTTCTTAGAAGTCGATGGAAATCATTTTAAACGCTTATTATAGCACCCAACGCACGTTGAAGTCGAGCGATTCCTTGTGTCAGACAGTCGCAACTTTCTCATGACATGGATCTGCAAGTAATTTAGGTTTTGGAATCGTTAAAGGCCAAATTTATGCATGACAGCTATGTTCCTATTCATACAGGGTGGGGCATCTGAAGCAGGCCACCTGAATAACTCGCTTGTTTTTGACGATAGCGAAAAATACGTAAGGCTAATCTTACATAGTTTCGAGGGGAATATAATCTGATCTTAACCTCTTCAGGGACAAATTTGTTCAAGCTAGAAAAAGTAATACTTACTCAATATGAATTCATATTTACAAAATAAGGAATAAAGAATTAACAAAATTTAAAGATCTGTAAGAAACATAATACACAAACACACACACACACACACACACACACACTTGGCCATTAGATGTCGTATTTTTGTCTGTTACCATTGAGTTAGGGAAACAAACAAAACGTGCACGTACGTGTCAATATACATCCAGTCAGATGTCGGTAGATCCTTGAAGAGATTAATAGCTTTTTTGTAGGTGGAGGCGCAGAGGAGATACAAAGGTCAACTTTGTTTTTTTAAATGGAACGGTATGTTTTTTTACTGACCTTCTAATAGAGCGTTTTAAAATGCATGCAATAACCTATGGCTAAAGGTCATTTAAGGTCGCCGAAGGTAGACGCATTTGGTCGGTAGCACACCGCAAACTAATAACGGTATTCCTGGATACGGATGAATATGTAGCGGACAACGTGATTGAATGTTTGTTTACATTCTACAATCCGTATAGCGATTACAAAAGCGATATACCAACAACCAGAGAAGAGACGAAATTGTTCGATTGGTTTCTTCAAGTAAATTATTTTCCATCGCAATTGACCTTCAATGATCTTGAATTATCTTGAATCATAGATCATTGTACGCGCCTGATAACGCTCTATTAGAAGGTAAGTAAATATCATTCCATTTAAAAAAATAAAGTTGAAGATTATGTCCCCCTCGAAACCATGTAAGATTGGTCTTATGTATTTCCCGCTATCTCAAAAACAGGCAAATTACTAAGGTAGCCTGTTTTAGATGCCCCACCCTGTATACCAGTCAGGGTCACTTCAAGGCTTCACAATAGTACACGATTGAATTTGCTATTACATATCCTCCGCGACTACGAAAACAAGCATATATTGCTCTGTTTAATAAAACCAAGATAACCTTCAAATCTAAGAAGCTACTCCACCTAAAAAATGTCCTTTAACTATAGAAGGAATAAGAAAAGAAGTACCAGGAAACATAACAGTAAGAAAACACGCAAACGAAACTTAACACGTTGACTGTCGTGGTGGCCACCGATTGCCGACACCACACATTCAATTTAATTAAATAATTATGAATTCTTACATAATTCTAAGGGAATTTAACATTTACATAAATAGTATGGAAGCACATGTGCACGACCGGATACTTAAATACTGTTTTCCTCTGTAATCTCTATTAAAAACTGCAAATGATATGTTGCCCGATTAAGTATGGCTGTTTTCACTGTGGCATGCAACGTGTTGAATTGTTGTCAACATGTCAGACACATTACAATTTACTCTTTCTAGCGTAAATCGCAAAAGAAAAAAAGTATTTTATTATTTGAACGAATAGTACATACGTTATATTCTAATATAATAATAATGATGTTAAAATTGTATAAGAATGACTAGTTTTCACGCTGAAATTCTTGAAAATATGAACTCGAGAAGAGTTCAAACGAGCCTTCCCTCGGATTCTGCCTTAAAACGGTCTCCGGAGGGAAACTTTCACGAAATTACGAAGTTCGCGAGACTTTCGAAGGTCCGCGTAATTCCGAGGGAAATCAGCGGGGCGAACGAGTTGCCGGCGTCACGATAAACATCATCTAAATCTTCAGGAAACCTTAGAATCTCTCGCCGCGGAGGCTTAATACCTTGAACGGGCGTCCGCCACGCCGAAAAACCGATCCGAATGAATTATTATCATCCTATATGAGTCCTGCAGCTCCTTCGTAGAGACACTCTCCGAAATTACGTGCTCGAACGATAACGGCGCGGTGGGAAGATCGATGATCCCGCTGAAACTTCCGGCGAAGGGAATTTAAGCCGGCGAGGTCGTTCGTCGCGACCTTAAAAGACCAGGCTATTTCTGTCCCGTCCTTTCTGGCCCGCATAAACGTCCGAGATGAGAAGTTTGCGAACTCTCCGCGGCGACCTTTTTTCCCCAAGCGAAACCGGGTTACCCCTTCGTCCCAGAACCTTCGACCATCCCCCCCGATCGACTGATCGAAACCGTTCTCAGGATGTGTTCAGGGCTACAGGATGGAGTCGCGAGGACACTGGTCACCGTCGAAGCTTCTGTCGTTTCGTTTGCTGAACGTATTGTTGAGGACACGTGGTGGTTCTGGGTGATGAGGACCACGCGGAGGTCTAATTAACATTTTTGTCTGGTGGAAAGCACCGTCGATGGGATGTATTTTGAGTCTGAGAATATTTTAAGTGGGTCGCTTTCCGAAAAGGACAGGGTACTCGCCTGATGATCCCTGAGTGGCGAAGAAGGGGTTTTTACCAATCCCAGTTCATTATATCTACGAACGTGACTCTTCGCAATGATTTCATGCTCTTAACATATGGTGGTATAGGCGATTTTTGAGAATTATTGCACATAGCCTAATTGTATCTGATTATTAGGATTTAGTGTCTACAACTTGGTACCTGATTTTTAGGATTCAATGGACACTAATTTTTAGTGTCTAATACGTAGTGTCTGATTCCTGCAATAGAGTGTTCAGCTGCTAGTATTTGTGTCTAATACCTACAAGGAATGTTTCTTTAATTCTATCCTTTTTCTGGCGTAAATGGGTCGAACAAAAGTTACACTGCTTAAGTCTGTCGCACCCCTGTATGGCGAGAATTGGTGCAGTCGGATTTTACTTGCTGTATTAATTTTTATCGATCTAAAGACAATTAATAACACGTAGCAGAAAGTATGTATGTAGAACAAAATGTAAGTTTACAGTCTTTTCAACCATGTGGGCTCAAAGCCAATCATCGAGTACAAAATACGAGAATATTTTGCAGGTAATAGTCTTTATTATAAAAACGAAATTAAAAATTCCGTTTCATCCATATTTTTAGCGGTGGCCTACAGTTCACGTACACAAATTTGGATGAAAATCGATGAACATTTTGCAAGGGAAATTTGCAAACATGTGTTAGTTTTCAACATATTTTTTAAACAAATTGATTTTTGCAGAAATTGTTTACATAGATAAATTCAGTATTCAAACACATACACTCACCAATTTACAGTTTCGTTCTACAACGGACAACTTCCGAGATATTTCGCCAAATATATTTTTCACCCTTAACTTTAAGAAGTATTTTCACTCTCTAAATATGAACCTTTTCCGTTAAAAAAAAATACGCGTCGAATATTTTTTCGAGTACTACATCATATCCAAGTTTCATCAAAATTGGGAGGAAACATTAGGTTAACACTCTTCGCTAGTATCTGGTGTTTAGAAATCAATATTTAAAACCTAGTATCTGATTATTAGGATTCAGTGCCTAAAACGAGTATCTGATTTTTAAGCGGCAGTGTCTGCTACATAGTATCTAGTTTTTAGGATTCATCGTCTAAAACCTAGTACCTGGTTTGTACAAAGTAGTGTCTAAAATCTAGTATCTGATTTACAGGAATTAGTGTCTAGAACCTAGTACCTGGGTTTTAGAAAACAATGTCCAAAACCTATTGCATAATTATTCGAACAATAACACATTCTTTCAAATCAATCAGTCTATCGACAGAAAAGCTCCAACCGTTCTAGAATAATTCCAATCATCCCAATTTGAATCATTTCACAGACCAAAACAACCTCCAATCTATCCCCTAATTCCTGGAAACATTTATAAACCCCAATTTACCACGAGCACGTATCCAATTCACTCCCGGTCTCGAAATGTCACCAGTCGAAAATCAATATCTATTTACCGACTTACCCGTTGACTTATTAACCCATTCATTTATCTATTTAGTTGTTTTCGCGTGCCGGGAGTTACCCAGCGTCCGTGGCGATGCTTTGAAGTGTTCAGCCGGATGATTCGAAGGCCGGTAAATTAATGTTGAACGGGCGAATCGTTTTGTGTGTCAAAGGCTGACTAAATATAGTTCCATAATTCGAAATCGTTCGTTGGTCAGGAGCGAAACCTAACTCGAACGTTCAACGCCTCGCCCCCTCTCTCTCTCTCTCTGTTTCTCTCTGTCTGTCTAACTTTCTGTGCATGTGTGTACTCGTGTACGTGTGAAATTTATATTTATCCGTTATCGTTACACGCTCCGTTCGTTTCTCTCGCTTTGCGCCGACTTCTACGTCTATCGGCGAATTTCCACCTACCCTCCATTATATTTGCATCTATCTGGCATTAGGGAAGCTCCAGACAGCCGTGGAACTTATGCTAACTGTTGCCGTAACGTCTGACTATTCCATCTGATATAACATGGAACCCGCTATAATTGAGTGTGATAATGTCTTTGCATGTTGGTTGTCATTGTTTTCCCTTGTAACTATAAATGGACACTTTGTCGGGTTTGAAGGATTGAGGGAATGAATCGTGTTAAATCATGGTAAATGAAGCCTGTTAGTTGATCAGGGATGCAAAATCCTTTTCTCTGTTTCTTGAAAAATGGATTTCTTCAGCTTTTCGACTTTTGACTTTGTTTATTAACTTTTACTTAAAATATTTAAGCAAATCTAATTTGAAGGCTGCCCAATGTTATTCCAGGCTCTAATTGTTTTCCAAGCTTTCATGTACAATTCATGTATGCAATTAATGTCGCAGTAATTGTACAAAATAAAAATTATACTATAGAAGAAACTTCCATTTTATGTATCTCCAAAATAAGCAATTTGAAGACTGATCTTTATTAAAACTATTTCTTCACGCTTACCCGTAGAACATATCTATAAATTTCGTGACAGTACTTAGGAGTCACCCTGTATAATAACACCATTTAATAATGATAGTTTTAGAATTGTTAATGATTTATACGATCAAATCAGTATTACAATCTGTTGTGTCGTATATTACTCTTTTATTTAGGCGGTTCTGCTTTTGCTTAGAAGCAGCGGTGCATTAGATTCGTGTGGCCCGTTCTGAAAAAATAATGTATTTAATTATAGAAAGTTTTAGTTTTATTTCGAGCGTGTCCCAATTTTCTGTCCAGATGTACGGTAAACTTGCTCGAAATTTATTTAGAAATCGCTAATTGGTGATCCTGTATACAAATTTCCAAGATTTCGGACACAATGTATTCATTGCTCGTCAGATTTTACGATCACGACTGTTTGATCGCTCTGAATCGAAAGATTCACTCGTCTAAAAGCATCGAACAGCCGGCTGCGTAAATATTTGCACTCGGTTCCCACAGAGTCACTTATTGTCCATACCACGCTACACAAACGTTCGAAATATCTCTTTTGAAATATTTCTTCATCGATCTCATTTATTACCGACGGATTTATTACTACGATCCACGCTTCACTATATTAACTGTATAGTTTATAAAATATTAATAGAATTGTGATTTTAGAACGATCACAAGGTAGTAAGAGGGCACATGTCTCTGAAAAATTAATTAACAGAATAACATAAAATTAACAGAAATCCGTTTTCCCAAAAATAAAATCTCAAGTTTAGTTCTTCGCTTGGAATCATATTACTCGTTTCATACCAGTTATTGCGGTACAACCTGTGTACAATTTTGGTGACTAAAGAGTTGAACTGAATTTCAGAATGGGCCGTCGGTGACCCACGAAAAAGGGGTCCCAATAACACATTAACTCACGGGGGCACCGGTTCCTAAACCTTTTTTAATTAAATAATTAGTGAGTTTAATAAAATGTTGAACAGCATTAATGTTGTAACAATAATACAAGGTAATTACTGTACGTTCAAATGTATAAAATATTTTTCTCCTTCACGATTTCTTTAAAATAGTATATTATGCGATGTCTGACTACATATGACCGTTTCTACTGTGACCTTCGTGAAATAGACGCAGTTAGAATGTGCCAAGAGGGTTTCGTAAGTGTTAGAAGTATAACTATATTAGGAGCAAATTTAACATTGCAACACTAATACAGAAACGCATGTGCAATACTGAATACATAAACATATTTTTCCTTTATGACATCTGTAGAAAAGAAAAAATGTATGTCTTGTCTGACTAACCATGGCTGGTTTCACTGTGGCGGTGAACGTGTTAACGACTTTTCCCTCAGGGTCATTTTCTGAGGTTTGAAGGCCGCAGACATTTTCTTTGCAGCAATGACACGGTTTCGTTGTCATACCGTTGTGGCCGACAGAGAATCAAATTCAACGTGTTGACTTTCAGATGACCTTGAACGATCACAACAGTTTGAGGAGAACAGTAACATTGGCCTGTTACCGTATTGAATATGCTAGGAATTCGGTTCTCCTCAGCTACACAGTGGTTTGGATTGGTCACTGTGAGAAAAGAGGTTGTGGCAGTCAACGTCGTAAATCGAACTCTTCAGCATGTTCGCAGTCGT
The DNA here is from genome assembly GCA_916610135.2 of Macropis europaea. Lineage (NCBI taxonomy): Eukaryota > Metazoa > Arthropoda > Insecta > Hymenoptera > Melittidae > Macropis > Macropis europaea. Next base: position 1,814,867 of record OU744345.1, on the reverse strand, counting down.
GAAATTTTGATGGAGCTTATATAGAGCGTTCTGAGCTCTCGACTGTAATAATAACAATAAATCTCGGTTTTATCAACGAACAGGATGAAGGTTCTCGACTGTGGTCGACAGATGGCGCGGATGCACCGGGTGCACGTGCGATCCACCCTCTGTCGTCCTGCACCACCCCTCCAGCGACAGTGACGTCAAGACGCATTGCGACATATCCCGCTTGCAACCCCTGCACCTGCACTCGCGCGCATCGTCCCCAAACAATCGCCACGCTCCTTTTTTTTTCTGGCCGCTGGAACAACCCCTTTTCTTGTTCGACGCTTCGTGCTGAGAAAAGGGTTCAAGATTTTGGTAGTATATAATAATCTCTGAGAGGATAAAAAAATGTCGAATCAACATGGGTATTAAAATTTACCCTTCGAGTGTTATGGCCGCTGAGGAGAGTTTGGTTCGGTATTCCATTCCGTGCGGAGAACGCCTATGGGCGTTCGGTGAATGTACTTATTGAATGAGCGAATGACATTTCCGCACGTGACGTGAGATTATTTTACAAACTTTATTTCACGTATTTGTTCACTACACTGTTCAATCTAGAACTATCATTCATTAGGCTTTTGTAGTTATATTCTCCAGGTTTATATTGTAAAAAGGAGTGATAAGGATACAAACAAGTTTAATTAGAAAAACTTATTCAATTGTACCTGAGGTGTAAAGGGACGTTCCAAGAGTTTGGAAATGTATAATAATTGCTAAGAAGAACAAAAAATGTTTAATCAGCCACCATTCTAAAATTAACCCTTTGAATGCTATATTAGACAAAAATATGCTTCTTGCGTTACCAGAAAGTGTGCGGAAAACGCCAGTGGGCGTTCAGGTGGTGTACGTATTAAGCGAGTTCAGCGACCTTCCGCACGTGACGTACGGTTCCGGAAGGAGAAACTTATCAACACAACAGTTAGCTTGCTTATTAAGTACATTTTCGAGATTCATACTCATTAAGGAGTTTAATTGCGATCTGCACGAGAGGCAAAGTTTTATCTTGGAGGTAATATCTTCGGTATACAGGGTGCTTCTGTATATGTACTGAATTTGTATATGTAGTTGATTGAAATGGCAATGCTGGTGAACAAGTGGAGACTCTTTGAAGACAAAACACATTTCTTAGTACGATGTCTTGCGTTATCATTTCTGTTTCTCTAAAAAAATTACTTCCATATAAGTGTTAACATTTTTTTTGAAGCATCCTGTAGAGTATATACGATATCTATACGTTTCAACATATATTCGACGTACTTCCAATTATTTTGCATGCACGCTAAACATGTATTTTCAATTTTTCAACATGTTTCAATATATTCGTCTGTACCACACACGACCAAATTTTGCCCAGACGAGCGCTTGTTGTCCGCCAGAGAGCATGCACCGTTCACAGAGGACGCTATACGCTATTGGTTCATGTTTCACAAGAGGCGTGGCTCAGAGCCCGCCTGGAACGCACTCAAGCGCCCTGCAGGGCGAAATTTGTCAACCTGTGCCCTGCATCAACGTACAGCAATTCTGAAACTTATACTCGGTTTAATCTACGAACAGATAGTTTATTGGGCATAATTATTAGTACTTTTTATTAAATTCGAGGTATAGAATGTAACTGTAAAGTTAATGATGCACTACCCTACATTTTTGTCATTCTTATTCATATAAGACTTTCTGCCTGGTCACTCTGGCTGTATGTTTCGCTCTGATAATCCAGGATACGAATGCATAAGTATCGAAAGCTCGAGGTACGATTCGATCTTCCCGTTACGAGTGTCTGAAGCATCGTGGGCTCGGCTCCGAGTGGTATCGAAAACTAACGAAGTACGTTCGTTCGAAGCTCGGATTTTCGTCCAATTTTATTTCGGATTACTTTGTGAAGATCGCGAAACTACTTGGAACGTACAAGGAACGGTGAAGTGCACAGAAGTATCCTGAAGAATGTGCAGCACCGTTACTGTTGATCGTAAGTCGAGATCACCGGCTCGCACGAAGTATAATGTCATAAATAATTGTAGTATATAATTAAATAAGTAATAAATAAATAAATAAATGAAACAGCGAATGAATAAATTAATCAATGAGTGAATGAGTAACTGAGTAAAAGAATAAATAAATAAATAAATGAGCAAATGATTAAATGAAAAAACGAATAAATGAATTAGTAAATAAGTGAATAAGCGAATGAGTAAATAAATTTATAAATGAATAAATAAATAAATATAAATAATTAAATCATATATAATTTTAAGAGGGTAGGTGAATATTAGCTTTCTTGTAAGCGTACTAGCTCTGTTCACAATGCCATTGATCTGGAGAAAGAAATTATACTGTAAGTAGATGGTCGTCCTTAAACCTCGGTCTTCCTTAAGGAATCCTGGCGACGGTCTTTAGGTTCTGGTTATTTAATTAGAATAAAATGAACAGTAAGAGCAGCTTCTCGTTGTACGCGATAGTACAATGGATTCTTAAAGGCTGCATCGAATGAAATTCCTGCCGTCGACTAGATAGAACCAGGTAGAGTTTCCAAGGTATTGTTTTAATCCGAACATAGTACCGCCATCCGTGTTTGAGTTAGGTTAATTTTTATGTAGGCATTGCCAGTGACAACGACATTAACAACGACATTGACAACGACATAAACAACGACAAAGAAAATGTCATGGACAGCGACATAGACAACAACATACATAGCGACATGGACAGGGACATAGACAACGACATAGACAGTGACATAGACAACGACATAGACAACGACATAGATAATTAAATAGACAACGACAAAGAGAATGCCATAGGCAACGACGTAGTCAACGATACCGATAACGACAACAACGACATCAGCGACAGCAACGATAACAACGACATCAGTGGCAACAATGACGACAACGACAACAAAGAGAATGACAATAAAATGTCCGGAGTACCAGTTGCAAAGTCTCATGAATAAAATTGGTAACATTGTCTCCAGACACAGAGAATTCCCCGCTCGCAAATAATCTGAGTATTATCGTCGACCATAAACTCAACCTGACGTGCCACAGAAATTCTCAGTGCTTGCTTCCACCCGAGTCTTTGAATTAAAATTGCATGGTACCGTTAACGCCCGAGTACATTTGATTAAGTCGGGCGTAGATCTCGAACGACTGTCTTCCGCGAGGGAAATTCGTAGCTCGGCGAGACGGATGAAATTCCTCAGTTAACATCGGAACAGAATAGGCAAGGAGGTCGTTTGGTAACGGAACAGCGTCGTCTCGCGTTCGCATTGTCGTAACGCGACAATTATGACCGATTACGTAACAAAAGCGCCCGCTTCGAGGAGGTGTTCGCCGCTTTTAAAATAACGCCGCCTCCTTTTCTCCTCGCTGCTCTTGACCCTTTCGACGCGAACAAATAGCTAAATTGATACTCTACCCCGACGAATGCGACTTCGCCGCTTAAGCGACGCCTCTGAAGCGGTTTCGCGAGCAATTTTTTCCTCCTAGCCTCGAGCTTCGGGTGTTGCCACCGAAACGGGCGAAACGATCCTCAAGGACTTGGCAAATTATTATGCAGAGCTTCTGACATGCACAAAATTGCCCTATGATACCGAGCCACTTGAGAATAGTTCTATTCTCTAAATCAATAGCAACTGACGTATGATGAACTTGTAAAACGGTTTTTCAGACTTGGCTAAGATCGTCGAGTATAGTGAGAACACTAGAGATGGTTGTTCAAGGGCAATGAACTATTTCCCTGCCATGTCGTTTGGTCAACTGTATTTTACTTTATTATCATCCCGTTTGAGGAATTATTTAAATTGCGCAAGGTTATTTGGATAGAACATCAACCTTTTGAGTGATATGGGCGCGTATATACTGCTGCGACCTAGGCAGACGAACCGATACTGAGAACCTCGAAGATTGCTCATTTCTCTAAGTCAATAGCACTTAACGCAGCACAAGCTCATAGAACAGAAGGATAGCAACCCGGGAACCCCTGCTGGGCCAACATCCTCGATTCTCATTGACCCAGGTCATGGCTGGACTAGACAGGGGGGGGTTCTGACTCACTGCGTTCGTTGCAATAATTGTTAATCTCGACACTCGAGTGCCCCACGACACCTAGAAAAGACAATACATCAGCATGTTTGGTACGATGATCGTTCAAGACGCACATGCTGAGTACTTCAAATCTAAAGACTCTCTGTAGACAGAATAGTTGCTATTACACTGCATATCATATTGTATTTTATATTGACACTTTCTAAATGAATTATAATATTACAAGTGTGCATATTTGATCCACGCACACCGAATGCCAGGACATTTTGACCAGGCCCATGGCTCGTTTGCCGCAAGAGTGTACGTATATGTGTATATCTTTACATTATTACTTAATAAAATATTGAAAAAAAATAACGTACTTATAAAAAAATAATGACACCAAAATTTATTACAAAACCTCCCTTCAAAACGTACAAATATAACTAAAGTTTTACTATGGGTCAAAATGACCCGGCATTCAGAGCCCGCGTCTCTGCTCGAGCATCCGGTGTCGGAGGGTTAACAGGAAGACTGTCAATTCTACAAGCGTTGAAAGCATGAGGCGCAGAAACTTGCAAGCACGTACATGCATCCATAGTACTTGCCGATAAGTTTTGGAGAACGCGTATGCGCCACCGCAGCACTCAGAGGATCAACATCGATGTTGAACACAGCACCCAGAACACAGGCGAGCGTCTCGCGACAGCCAGAAGAGACGAAACATCAGCATGTTCGACGCGATGATCGTTAACAACGCGTCTAATTAGCTCGGTCGAGTGGACAGGCCGCGAGGTCGAAGACTGTATGCAGGTTGCATTTCTCAGTGGATTCCTAGCGTGCCGAATTCCGTGGGAATTCCTGTTCCTCGGTGCGTGTTCCGGTTTTGGTGAACGCGGTTCACCCCGGCCATACGTCCGAGGAGGCGCGAAAAACTTGGCCGATCCAAAATTTCGTGAGGTGCGCGCGATGACGTTAACCGCATGCAGTCGTACCAGCACGATCGATCACGCAGCCCGCACTGCGAAAACTCCGTAGCCTCGGAAACTTCTCCCCTGTCTCCTTCTTCTTCTTTCTATGTAACAGAGCATCGATTGTTATGGTCAATTAGCCGGTGAACGTATAGGTTCAGAAGAGTTTTGTGTCAACAGCAACGCAGAACCACTGAGGACGGTCGGATATCTTAGCGCTGACTGTGGCTAGAGTAGCTTAAATTCTGTGATTGGGTAGAAGCTAATATCTTCTTCTTCTTCCTATGTAACAGAGCATCGACTGTTATGGTCAATTAGCCGGTGAACGTATAGGTTCAGAAGAGTTTTGTGTCAACAGCAACGGAGGACCACCGAAGACGGTCAACCATCTGAGTGCTGACTGTGGCCAGAGTAGCTTAAATTCGGTGATTGGACGAGAGCTGGTGTCTTCTTCTTTCTAGGTAACATAGTGTTTGGTCAGTTAGCTGATGAACCTACAGTCTGAGATGAGTTCTGAAGCACTGAAGCCAATGTATCAACAGCAACACAGAACCACTCAAGACCATGGACGAAGTAGTTTAACTTTGGCAATCAAGCGAGAACCGGTGTTTCCTACGTGGAAACGTCATTAACAAACCCTTCTATCTTGTCTTTTCGAAATTTTCAGCTATACTTTTATCGAACATTTTACATCTACCTCCACCAATTCGATCGTTTCAACATTTCCAATGCCTTCAAATACTCTCCGAATGTTATGCAAATGGTGTCCCGAAAAGATTGGTCAGAAGTCTGGGGATGAATTTGGCCAAGATTAGAAAGGACATTTATGTAACCCTTTCGCTGTGGTAGGCAGAATGTATTACTGTCACAGTTTTAGAGCTGAACAACGAAACTCTGAAGCTTGCATACTGTTCCGTTTATAGTGTCTATATAAACAAAAGAATTTTTTCAGGTAATGACCACTGTCCTTCGTCCATTCTATCACTGCAGAAAATGTCCAGTCTTAGATATAGTAGGCGGTGTTTTAATTTTGCATAGCCTGTTTCTGTAGATTCCAAGGAATCTATCGGGTTCTAATCTTCCACCTTACAGGGATACTTCATATTCATTTGTTCCCTTCCTCGTACTAAGCGCTCTTGATGTATTGTCGTTGCTCATTACTTCAAAGTCACTATAATAAAGTGTGTCTCCTACCAAACATGCACGTTTCTCTTCTGTCTCCTCAGATATCCTCAATATAATTCATGATCCACATAATTCCATTGCAACAGAATCTTAAATGCATAGTTATTTATACGTGACCTGACGGTGAAGTTATTTAAAATGAAGAAACACAAGTCTGCCTACGAGCGATCCGTTTCTACTAGTATATTTTCAAATGCTGCCCTGCGCAGGGGCAGCACTGGTAGCAGGGCATGGTACGGTTAGCTCTTTGACAGCCGCTATCACGCACTCGTGATTACATTCATTTGAATAACACCCGTGTAAAATAAATACATGAGTATAACTGTGGTTGATGACAAATAAATATTCAAGTACTAAAATAGTACAAACTGTATACTATTCAATGTGAAGTAAGTATTGCAAAATACTTTAAAATTTTGAAATATTCTAAAAACTTTCGTTACTTAAGGATTTTTGCATGAATGGCTAAAAACAATTGAGACTATCAAGCCAATGGAAGCTTAACTCACAATTTTGAGCGTATTGACATTTCACAATGAGCCTAAATCACCTCTTATATAGCAATACTTAATTTTATGTTATCTTAAGCAACCTTCCACAAACATTCACGAGATGGCAGTATAAAAACGTGTTTCTGCGCTGAGCATATTGCCGATACCTTGAAACATCCATAATTTCAGTAGTTGTAACCCAAAACAAACTTTCTGGGGTTAGGCCTCTATTGCGCTGATACCTCGTTTAATGTCTGCAAACTGTTTGCGGCAGCCAACGCGTTGACAGTCGGGGGATGCGAGCCATTCACAGGCGACCCTTATGAATCGCGAAACCTTGAAATCCGGCGGAATCGCATCCGTTTATCAATGGCCACCGCCGAGTCTAGCCTATTTACCACGGGAAATGTAGTTTCTGGCCGGTCGCCCGTTGCCGTTTCGTTCCCAGCCCGAGCATTACCTTCGTTTCCAAAATATACTGGCTCTCACACCGCCCACACTCTGTCAGATATTCAAATATTTCAGGGCCGTACCGTTCACATGCCGACACCCCTCGTTATCCATCTTCAGCCGGTGAAAGGTGCTTTAAACTGGAGTTCCTTCGTTTCGCAGCCGCTCCGCGAAGGTCGTTAATCTGCCTAGTATGTACAGTAGGGTTTACACGGTACTATAACTATGTTTGAGGTATAGACAGACGTTTGAACAGTTTGTTTAATTTTTGGCACGTTTGAAAGCTACACATTCTGGGCTTTGATCAATCGGAGGGTTGATATTGGTGAATTAAATAGTTGTTGTGAAATCTTGGTTGATGGCTGTTTGAATAGTAGTAGAGAATGGTAGCAGTCGATATTTTAATTCTTCAAAACTTGGTCTATAGTTTACGTGGTATATTCTATTTAATTAACTAAATGAAAATAGCATATGCTAATTTAAGTATGTAACCGGTATCACGCATGACAGGTTGTATTATAATGTATTTCCAACAACTATATTTGAAAAATAAAATATTTTAGAGTCAGACTATAATTTTCCCGATATTTTGTAAGTTTAATAGAAATAAATGATTATATTCAGATTATGTTGTCACTTATTATTAATGCTAAAATTGAATACCTATTATTTTATCTATTTACCCCTGTGTTTGTTTTAGTGACGTTTATCATTTACTTCTTATTGTATACTTAATTGTAGACGTAACTGTAAACTTATTTCTCAGTATACACAGTATATAAATAAATAAATATTATCATTAGGATCATATAATAATATCTTTTAATATTGAATTAAGTCATAAATAATTTTCAATTAATCTTTTTAAATGTGTTGACCAATTTATTAAAGAATGATTGTTGTTGCTTTGCAAGTATCTTAGATAAATAATTCGAATTTTTATAAATTAAAAACTTGTTATACGTCGGAAGTTATTTATTACAGACCCTAATAAAACAATATTATCGATATACACTTTTCCAGAAAGAACTCTTCAAATAACCTTCTACAAAGAAATATAAAAATACCCCTATAACAAGTTTACTGTCCCCAACACCAAATCAGAAGGAACGAAACGAACTTCAACGGCAGATCGAAGGATTCGGCGGAAAATCAAAGCGTCCCAGATTCCCTTGAGAAATTTTAATTATCTTTATAGGCGTCGCGAGACAGGCGGTCCCGGCACACCGTTCTCCGTGGAAATCGATTCGTTCGCTCTCGAGATTATACTCGTTCGGATTGTTCCGTGACGGCGGGACGTTACGGTTCACGGGATCCGAAATTTATGGACCACCGTTTGGAAACTCCGCGGGACGTCGGCTCGCGAAAATTCTATGCTCCCCCAGCGGAAGATTAGCCGAGTCCATTAAGATCCTTATCCGCCCATTAAAATCTTAACCACCTGGCCTCTTGCACGCTCTAACCACCGGCCAGTCCCTTAAGAACCCGATCAAACGATCTGCGATTATCAGGGAATTCGATGTCAACATGTTAGCCGCGATGCGTTTTAGTTGATTCATAGGCAGATACGACGTTCTTTTGCCTTCCTTTACCTTATGACAACGCTGAGGGTTCTTTGAGTGTCAGGCCATTTTCTGTTTGCACTCCTTAGCTAACTCTGTCGAACCCAGATCCTAGTGGCCATTGTCCAGATGCAATTCTAACCTTTCTGTTTCCTGTGTGTACACGCACATGGAAAGGAAAATGAGTTACTGTACACTGGTGACCTGGTGTCATCGATAGTGTGGGGCTGATTATATACCCACTAAAACCCCACCCTGAGGCTGGGAATAATGAAAACTGAAGGTGAAAGGAAAATGAAACGAAGATAGGTCTTCGTCTGTGCATTGATCGTAGGGCGCGAGGCCCTGAGGTTACTTCTTCCAGAGGGAGAGCCTTCCGTTACAAGTTTCCTTTCTCCTGATCTACGTCCTCCCAGATGTTCGGGGAGGTTCAGAGATCGCTGCTCCTCCGGCTGATCCTCTTCTGACGCCCACATTGTCTGGTGTGTGGACCTGTAAAGGCATTTCTAACCTAACCGCATCTAATCCTGATCTTAAACCGTTTGGGCCCTTTTTCTGAGGCATTTGTGACCTTTGTTTTTCTTGTGTGAACATATACACGGGAGGGGAAATGCATTACCGCACACCGGTGACCCGGTGCTACAGGTGGCCATTTCGCGTACCTTCTATGGCACTCGCGAATTATTGAAACACAAAAATGGCTATAACTTTGAAACAAGGTCAAATAGGACACATGTTTATATAACCTTTCTTCATTGTTTTTGTGTCTCCTGTCCACTCCTAAAGTGGGTACCACGCGTTATTGCACATCCTGTATACTAGAATCGTAGGGCGGTCGAGGACTTGCGAGAAAGTCGTCCGCTGCTGATCCCTCTGGTGGCGAGTGCGGGAAGTGCCGCCACAGGTTACTATCCAAGTCGATGGCTAGAGGCTCGAGACCACGTGGCTACCTGATGACGATGACTCTGTCTGTTTAAGAGTCGTGGGATAGTTTAGAACTGGCAAGCGACCCGACGTTGTATTGCGATAAAAAAAGATACATTTTTCTTGAGCACCTGGCCACGGAGTGGGGGAGGCGAGGGCGCCTTCTGTTAGTTGTAAGTGGACTGTGTTCGACCGCTCAACTTTTACCGCACAGCCGTACATGGAACACGCTTCCTAATTTTTATCCCGATCGCCACGATTACTTCCTAACAAATATTCATAACTGGTCAGAAATTTCTACACTTCCATCAGATGATTCGATGAGGAAAATTTTCTTTCAATTGTCAGGGTTTTCTTTTGGGGAGTTTGTTCGTACTGGTCCCTCTGTTTTTCCTTAACGAAGTGATGCTGGGTTGACGGTTTCACTACAGGGTGTGCTAAAATTAACTGTGTATTTTAATGTAATTGGGTGAATTTAAAAAAAATACTTAATTATGTTATTACTGGTTTATTTTTATGTGAAAAGAAATATATTTAACAATAATAGGAAGAATATTGAACACTCCCAACATGAGTTCCGTCGGTGTTCCTGTATACTTTAAATCGATGACGGGTTCAAATCGATATCTGGCCTGATGAAAAACCGCACGAGTCCATAGAACGGCGAAGAGACTTTCAAAAAGTGAACGTGCGGCCTGGGATGATGCGATCAAAGATTTATGGACCATTCTTTTTTGCAGAAGCAACGGTCGCGGGTCAAGTGTACCTTGATATGCTTCAGCAGTTTCTCGAGTCACAACTTCGTTACGATAGCATTTTCGACGGTGTAGCGTTTCAACAGGATGTGGCACCATGTTATTATGCACTCATTGTTCGAAATTATCACAGATTGCTATTATTTTTAATATTTAAACCATTCTTCAAGCAGGAGAATCTCCCAAATCTATCTAGAAGATAAAAACATCCACTGAAGAATTTATTCGTTCCAAAGTGATTTATAAGCCTCACAATTTTAGACTAAAATTTATAGAATCAAGTGGAGCTTATGTTCATTAACTGCCACACTATATAGGCTGAAAAAGACACATCTTTCTAGACTTTGATACAACATAGAAATAATTTCAAACTATACCACGTTTCTATTTGACCTATCCAGATATTTTTACTAATGCTATTCTTAGTCAAATAAATGACAAAATGTAAGCGTCATCCACATATGGGTGACCCGGCGGTTAAAGTGTTAAATAATTGCTAGTGTTATTAAAATTCTGAATGGAATTAATATTGTAATAAGAACAGAAAGCCAGAACTGTGCAGTTGAATGGTTACATGTTTCTTTTCTACGGGATGTGTGTTTAAAATAGGATGTCGTGATACGTCTGACCAGGTATCGGAGTTTTCACTGCGGCAATCAGCGTGTTGACATAACCCAAGTTAACTCGGGTTTGATGTAACGTAAAATTTCCTCAAAAGTCAGACAAACTCTGGTGCAGGATTTTTCACATTTTAGAGGTGCAACTTCTTCCAAATTTAGAAATTTGTTGTAATTTTAATCACCACTTGTAATTAGACACATTGAAATGTTACTACATCAATGATTAAACAAAATTTGGGATTTTTTGGCAGAATTTTTAACCCTTTGCAATTGGATGTCGCCGCAGTGGCGGCATGATCTTTTTCTGTGCATACATGTATGATTTTGTGATCAGGTGGTATTGTAAATATTACAAAAATATTTTTTTTTATTCTTATACGCTGTAAGTAATACGCAAGAAAATATATTTGTCTCAAAATAATTTGTTCCTTTTCTTTGAAATCTATATATCCATTTATATATCATCATATACGAAAATAGCTTTAAACATAAACTTGTCTCGTCTGGTTGGCAGTGCCACCAGAAATATTGCCGACCACAAAGGGTTAACATAATTCGGTCTTTAAGCATGTAACCATTATACCATGCGAACCAAACGTTTCATACGCACCAAGCTCACAGCGGCTGGACGGTTTCCACGTTTTCCACCGGTTTCCATCGGATTTTCCGCGTGGACGCACGTGGTATTTTCGAGAGGCTGTAACTGGTTTCCCCTACTTTTCACTTGCAACCGAACTTTGGACCTCCGTCGAGATGTCGTTCGACCTATCCAGTGCCGAATGATTTCTTCGTTTCCACGGACCCGCGCTGTTTCCGCCGTCGCGGCGAGTTCGATCGGAAAATCCGGAAAATCTCGCGTTCCCGCCGTCCCGTCCGTGACGTATCAGCGGCGGGTATCAACGGAATCGGGGATCAGCTGATGGAAACGGAAAATCATGAAAGGATACTCGAGAAGATATGGAAATCAAAGCTTTTGGGAGGTTGAAAAATGTTACATTTCTTCTATCTAAATTAAAAATAAATTAACAGAGAAAAAAGTAGAAAATTTGGTTAAAGAAGGTTTCAGAAGTGAAGTAAGATTTTATTAAATGTTAATAATTAGATTTGATTAAAGTAGAATAATTTTTGCATGACAAGTGAGTGGTTTTAAATTGGAAGTTGATTGCACAAACGTTGAAATTGTTGAAATGACAGTGAGTATTAAAATTTTTAAATAAATTGAGAAGATAATTTAATGAGACATGAGTGGTTCTAAATTGTAAGTTACTTATAAAAACGTTGAAATTATTCATGGATTTATAAAACTGCAGTACTAATTTTTGGAGGTAGTGAATATTGAAATTTGTAAGTAAATTGAATGAGACGTGAGTGGTTCTAAATTGTAAGTAAATTGCAGAAAGGTTAAATTTGTTCATGGGATTATAAAACTGCAGCTCTAATTCCTGGACATAGTGAATTTTTAAATTTTTAAGTGAATTGAGAAGATAAATTGTTCTGTGACAAGTGGAAGAGAGTTGTGAGCGCTGAGGATTATTTTATACAGGTGTTGGAAGGCGAATAGACTTGAAATATAAAGTGAAGAGAAAGTGCAAAAGTTCAAAAAATTGTTTCACTGTCATGGATTTATTCTATTTTTCGATGAGACGCGAACATTGCTAAAATTATGCAGAAAGTATTTTAACAAAATTTCTCTTTCGACTCTGCGTCTTCGTGTAAACGGTGAAATTCTGTAATTTGAGAATGGACTGGAAGTGCAGAAAAAGCCGTTCGAGAAAAAGTTCCTCGAGTATGCCGAAATATAGTTGAACTTTCTGCTGGCGAGTGAATAATTTCAAATTCAAATCCGTTTTTAACGAGGAAAAATCTGTTGAAGCGAATCGGCCGGTGAATGAGAAAAAAGAAGAAAATATTGATCGAGCGACGTGAATGTTTTCAATTCTTCAACGATGGAGTTCCTCGATAGACTGTGAACGATCTTTTAGAACGGTGAAGGAAAGTTGAGGTACTTGGCAACTTCGAAAGTGATCATTTTGTCGTTGATACTTTAACTGAAATTACTTGAAAGAAATTGATAATGAGAGAGGCACTGAATTTCATCGTGTACTTCGAATTATAATTAATTTTTTGACTGAAAAGTGAATAATTTCAAGCTCATATTCTTTTCAAACTCAAAGCAAGAAGAACCTGTTAATGTGGATTCAATAATGAATAGAGAAAAGTTGATATATTCTCAACCTGATAATTTATATTTTTACTTCTTCAACCGGAGCAAATTACGAAATACTACAGTAACACAGAAACATTGTGAAATTCTTTGAATGCTTTTAAAATATATTACAATTTTATTATTGGCCGAAAAGTGATTAATTGCGAACTCAAACAAATTCTTGTTTGTTTGAATGAACCAAACACTGACCAGAAACAAATTGAAATATTAAAAAACTGGTAAATCATATTTAATTCTTCAACAGAAGCAAATTAGGACAAGATCCAATAACAAAAAAGAATAGTAAAAATCTTCAAGCACATCAAACCACGCTATAACGTAACTATTGGCCAAACACAGAACAATTTCAGACTCAAGTGAATCGCCAAATAAACAAACAAAAAGTTAACAAATTCCCAACACAATAAATCACATTTAATTCGTCAACAGAACCAACATAAACAAAACTGTAGCTCTCCAAATACTCCTCGTTACATTATAATTCTATACCCAAAACCGAGTGATCTCGAGGCGAAGAAAAATCTGTTTTCCAAGCGTAAAGTGTTTCAAAGTGAAACTTCCAATATTTTGCGAGCTCGGTGTCGAGGCAACCCGTTCGAGGAACCCGAGCGTAGGCAAAAATTCTGCGTTTCCGTGTCCCCGTAAATCCTCCGGAGAAAATTCTTCGGTGGAACGGCCGGATGCTCGAAGCTCCTCGGTTTTCCGCGATTTTCTGACGGCAGCTTCATCCCGGTGCACGGTGAGAGTCTCGTTGCACTCGGCTAAATGATTAATCAGGATGCACGCTGGAATGAGGGGCGCTCTTCTCGGCATGAGGATGTACCCCCGACATAGATCCACCGAAAGGAAGAAAAGGTAACCTAACTTTTTGCTTTAACGTCTCGAAGGATCTCGAAGGATCAAACTCGAATATTTCAAATATCCTAGGACTGTTTATTTTTTATTTTTATCAGCTCTAGAACGACCAAATACGTCAGTCGACAGATTTCTGTGTTGGAGGCTGCCCCGCCGGCCTTCCGAATCTCTCGGTTTGAACCCAATTGGGAAAATCAGTGCTGATCTGAATTGAAAAATGAGACAAACCGGCACAAAATTAAAGTCTGCCTTGTAGAACCATTTGCCAATGAAATGGCTCAAAATATAATATTTCTAACCTTTCAACTGGGTTTTCTTCAACTAGAATGCTAAAGTTGGTGAAGACCGTAATGAAGGAAGGTGGGGACTGTATTGCTGTAACGGTTTTACTTTTAATTAATCTCCATGGTGATATTTGTTGTAAAATCTTGTTTCTTCGTGAAACAAATATCTCTCTCACTCTACACCTCTCTTTCTCTCTCTGGCTCTATCTCTTTCTTCCGTTCTGGAAAAGCACTATGAAACTCAGGCAGAGTTTGCTCTCAGTACGTTAAATACTCCGGACCGGCGTACGTCTCGTGTATTCCGCAAAGATTTCTGTCTTCACAGACTTACTTGGAACTTATATTATCTTGACTGTTTCTTATTGTTACAACTGCTACAGGGATAACAGGTTTTGTTATGATTTAGTAATAAATTGAATGCTCGTGAATTGATTGCGTTCGAAATCATCTGACCCCCACCAGTAATGCAGTCACATTTTCCATAGAAAGTGTGGTTGGGTCTGAACTGATAAAAGTTTATGACAGACCAGGTTACCAGGAGGAACACTGAACAGGCGACGCGACCACACATTACACAAGCATCATCCCCGAGAGTTCTCCGCTTCTCAAGAGTCACTAAATTCAATTGAGAGAGCATGGATTCGTAGTTGGCGTTTGCAGAGTTCATGGAAAAGCACACCAAACGGATCAATGCTTGTTGAACTCCTCCAATGAGGGCACGGTGACCCTTAAAATGAAACTGAACTAGAGAGAATACAGTATTTTTAATGTGTTCGTTAGAGCCTGAGCTAGTTCGGATCTATGTGTGCATGCGTATGTAGGACGTTGTCCAGAATGATGCGATAGGGTCAGGTGTTTTATGTTTGAGTGTACGTGTGACTGTATTAATAGAATGGACATACTCTATTAACGCAGTTGTATTTTCCATAGAAAGTACGGTGACTCTAAACTGATAAAACTTCACGACAGCCTAGGCTACCAAAAGGAACATTGAACAGGTGACATAGCCACATAGCACATTCTGTACAATCACGGTATCCCCAGGAGTTCTCCTTTTCTCAAGGGTCACTAAATTCAATTGTGGGGGCATGGATTCGTAGTTGGTGTTTGCAGAGTTCATGGAAAAGCACACAAGACGGATCAATGTTTGACCATTAAGGCACAGTGGTCCTCAAAATAAGGAGATCAAATTACCGGACCATGTTTCTAATGAGGCTGCGTTCACATTGGTAAGTTACTTGTACCGGTAACTGGCAAGTAGCTAGCCTGGCCAGTCTACTTATGAGTTACTGGAATAAGCTACTTGCCAATGTAAACAGCTACTTACCCCGAGGTTGGGGCCTGGCTAACTACTTGCACGAGTTACTGGTATAAGTAACTTACCAATATAAACACAGCCCGAGACCTAACTAGAGAGCAAGATAGTATTTTTAGTGTGTTCGTTGGAGTCTGACAATGAGCTAACTTGAATCTACGTGTGTATGTGTATGTAGGAGCGGTGTTCAGGTTGATGCGATGGAGTCAGGTGTTTTGTGTTCGAGTGTGTGTAAGATCGTCTGTATGAGTGTACAGAAGCATGTGTGTGTCCTAACACTGTGAATAAATGGTATAAAGCAACTGGATAGAATGTTCGAAGGTGGACAAGCGCTGTGTGTCACTGCCAGCATGTCTGTAAGTTCTTCTTGTGATTGTACAATTTGTTGTAGAGATTCAAAACAACCGGTTACAATGTTTGAGTGTAATCAAGCTTGTGTGTCTCTGCCGGCATGTTCGTAACTTCTTCTTGTGATTCTAGAGTTTGTGTGTAGAGATTCAAAACAACTGATTGGAATGTTCCAGTGTGGACAGGCGTTGTGTGTTTCTCTGTCAGCGTGTCTGTAACTTCTTCTTCTATTTGTAGAGTTTGTATGTAGAGATTCAAAGCAACTGGTTAGAATATTCGAGTGTGAACAAGCGTTGTCTCACTCTCTCTCTCTCTCTCTCTCTCTCTCTCTCTCTCTCTCTCTCTCTCTCTCTCTCTCTCTCTCTCTCTCTCTCTCTCTCTCTCTCTCTCTCTCCTCTCTGTCAGCGCGTCTGTAACTTCTTCCAGTGTTTGTGGCTTCGCTCTGATCTAATCTGATCTTGTTGATCCTCCTCAAATATGAAATCTGTCAAAGGAGTCGTGAAGGTTGGATGCTTGTTATTTGCCAATCTACGTCTACTTTATTTGCAACTGTCAGCAATCTTGCTGAGTATATTTCAGGATGTGAGGGCTGTGCAGGGCTCAAAAATGTCGGTTGCATTAGGGTCACTGCAGCTTTGATGCAGCTTCACGAAAGGTCTATTACTATTGAGGACGAAGGAACAGGACATCCAAGGCGCAGGTGGGCTCCAGGAACTTAGAGTTTGCAACAATTGAACGGATTTTAAAGTCTTCATTTCTTCCTTCGAGCGATTTTAAAGGCAACCACTTCACTGCCAAAAATAAGAATGTATTTCCAAAATAGCTAAATCTCTCTGAATGTATGAAAAATCTACAAAGTAAATGATAAAGTCAATTTTTCCAGATTTTTGGTGAAGCCACTTGCATGCTTATTGATAGAATTCTGCCTTGAAATCGATCAGAAACCCAAGGAAATATCGTTGCATATATTTCGAGTGTTCCTCGTTTTTCTATTGTGTGTGATTCGTTTCATGTTATTCATGCGAATGCAGAATATAACTGGCAGAGGTAGCAGATATAAGCAGGGTCTTGTACCGAAACGCAAAATAATGGTATTTTTCGGTTGCGTCTGGGCAATCCTTGCGCACGAAGAAATTATTTTACGAGTACTTTTTCAATTAGACCGTAAATTTCTCAAGAGGAAAACTGCAAAAAATATCAATTTATGTCGGCTTCGGTGTTATTCTGCTGGATTTTAGTTTCGGTGTTACTTCGGTTTCAATATTATTTCGCTTTTGATATTAATTCGGTTTCGGTGTCATTCCGATTTTGCTGATTTTAATACGATTTCAGTTTCAGTATTATTTCTTTTTTCAAAATTTCAGTTTGACTTAACTAAAAAAATACCGGTATCGATATAACACCTAAAATAGGTCCCCGAATATAAATGCGAAAAGCTGTCCTCACGATACAGTTATTATTTATGCCTGGCTGTCCTCTTATTGTAGTATAACGAAAAATTAAACGATACTTCAACTCTGAAGAGACGTTAACGATTTTTAATAAAGGTAAATGGACAAAAGAATTTGTTAAGAATGTCAGATATGTTCGAGTAGTTTGTGGGTAGTTATCAGTAAAATCGACGTCACCGGATATCTTTGGCTCTAGAGTGCGGTTTGATCTATGAAGACACCAGAATCGATTCTTTGTTGTTTATTTATAGCCCAAAGGCTGGGTGGCTGCACGAAAGGATGTTAGTAAGACGAGAAATAAAAAAATTCGATCGAAATGTCAGTGATACCCAGCTTGCAGAGTTGCCAACATAAAGTATTACAAATATTTTTCCTTCACGATTCATTATAAATAACGCCACTCAATGTTTCTTTACGCCTTTTTATAACTAGGACCTTCTGTGTAATTAAGGGTGCAATAAAAACTATTCAGAGTATGCAGGGTAAATAGTACTTAATAAACTGAATAAAAAGTGTCTGTATAGCTTACAGGGTAGCCACCATGAAGTGCTACAAATCTTTCTCATTTACGAATTACTATAAGAAACGACATTAAGTTTTTCCTCAGTAATTTTTGTTTCGTTACCACCTTCTGTATAATTATGAGTGCTAGAAAAACTTTTCAGAGCTTGCAGGGTATATTGTATTAAATAAACTGAATAAAAAGTGTCTATACAGGTTGCAAGATGGACAACATAAAGTGTAACATAAAATGTAAACGGAATGCAATAAAGGCGTATTATTATTATTATTATTATTATTATTATTATTATTATTTGTAACAGCTACAGGTTTTCAACATTTTACGTGGACCATCCTGTATATTGATGAAATCATATCAATCAATCTTTTCACTTCTATAGTAACTGGAATATGTTCAATTTCATCTTCAATCACTCTAATACCGTTATATCTTGTACCCTAAGAAATCATAACAGAAAAGCTTGATTAAAAATGATTTTCTAGAATATTGAGTATTTTCTCTGAAATTTTGAGTTTCAAAGCGAGTCTGAGTATAATACGTCGATGCTGCTCGTTAAAAGCGGTTTTCGATATCGTCACTCTATTTTATTTATAGCGTATATCGAAAATATCAAGAAGCATGGCCCGTTTTAGTGAAACGGTGTCAGAGGATATCTTTGGCTAGCCGACGATAAAATTCAAGGTTATGTCAGTTTTTCTTTTTCTTCCGCAGTGCTTAACCGTTCGAAGTACCTTTCGATATACCTGAAAACACAGTGTTAAATATAGCATGCTAGAGCTGTTAGAACGGATGGAAAGCACGCCGTTCTCGGGAAGCTTCCGCCATCTGACGCAAGCTCTAGGAAACCGATAAACGTCGCTTCCGTTCTTGTCGACGCCATTCTTATCGCCAGATAACAATCGTAACAGCCTTGATTCGCTAAAATCTACGAAATATTGCAAAAAGGGCCTTGGAACATCCCATTGCGCAAGCAACAAAAATTTGCATCTTTTTGACGAAATAATTCTGACAGTGACATTATTCGCGTCATCATATTTTTGAAATTTTTTAGGGAGATAGGGCGGAGCCAGGCCTCGCTCCGGATGACCATCTCTGTGCTAAACAATTATTTCGTAGCTGCAGTTGCATTACTGTCTTTTTGAACATCGTAGAACATGCAGTGTCTCTTTGTTAGACGAACCCTGTCAACTTCCACGTTTCAACACTGAACATTTAGAAACAGATAAGTGCAAATTTCAAAAACACATGGTCATATAAAGAAAATCAAAGGTGCTATGCAACCGAATTAGCAGTGCAGGTAAAAAACAAATGTAATAACAATTTATTATGCATCGAAGATATATGCACGAACTAAAATAGAAATTACACAACAATCTAATACAATTGTATGAATTACAATACAAACATAAACTTCCTATCAAATCTCTACAATTTCTACAACTACGTTTTTCGCAAGCACTAAATATTCCACGGTACGAGAAGCTCGAATCTCGAATTCTATCGAATCTACCGGAGTCTCGCCAGAAATATAGGACGGGCAGGGGTCCACGACAAAAGGAATAAATCCAGTCGTGCTCGTTCAAGTCGATTGAATAGTTGCCGGTGAATTTACAAGCTCGTTGAACACCTCGAAGAGGAGGTTTGAAGAGGAACGGTTCGGATGGAGCACGTCGGTCCCGGAGTTTCATTCAGTTTCGTTGGGTGTTCGACGAGCGACTTTCAGCAGGCTCTCCTGCCCGAGACACTTCCTGATGCACCCTCTACGGTCGTTTCGTGAAATTACCTGTATTTGTCAGACGCTTGCACGCTTAACCGAGCTGTTGCACGGCTCCAGTCTCCGATTTCGGGGAACCATCGACAAACGATCGTTAGCACGCGATCGTTTTCCCCTGAACGATTCGAACGTTCCCCGAAAATCGTTCCGAACGATCCTCCTATTGTTAGACGGCTTTCTGGTACGAATTTCGCGTTGCACTTCGCGGAAACGACGTTACTGTTGTTTCAGAATAAATAAAGTCGACTTAGTATGTGTTGATAGGGGAGACTCGTGATTGGACACTGATGACGAAGTTCTTATTTTTTTGTTTTTCTATTTTTCCTCCAACAATACGATGTTTTTGGTTGAAAGTCGCCTGAAGGTCAATGTACTTACGTCGTTGCATTTGTTCTTTCATGGGCTATAACATTATGGCGACCGAAACATCTCAACCGAATTGTGATGCTGTTGACAAATATGGTGGTTCGGAACCCACCTGAAACTGTGGGTCCCCAGGCTAAAAAATTCATGGCAGTTGATGCTGGGTTACGTAATGATATCTTTGAAAAATGGACTTGAAAAGAAGTGATGTTTCTGTCAACATATTTCGCCCATCGAATGGTGTAACTTTGTACCGAAATATGCTGTCATAACTTTGGACCCATGGAGACATTTTGGTGTTCGGTTTATGGTGAACCATCTCGTACAGTGTTCGGTTTGTGGCGAACCACCTCGTATAGTCTCTATTCACAGGTATGCCAATGGAATTATTATACAGAACATAATACTAATTGACAATGGCATGTTTACTATGGGATTGAATTTAAGAACAGCAGAACACAGACCGCGAGCTTTTCGCTAGCGCACTCTGGGGTTCATATTTGTAACTAATTACATGTTTACTGTTTGGGGTAATCCCCTATTGTTAGACGTGATTTCTATTACGAATTATTAGACTCTGTATGTATGTTTGTTGTTTAAGTTTTAAGTTGCATCACTGGCTAATAGTTATTATTTAGTACACAATTAGTAACATAAGAAAAATAATAAGTACATTTTTATGCATTTATAGGGCAACATACAGTGTTCTCAAGGTCTCAGATTAACTACATTAGCACAACAAAAATTCATATACAGAATGTTTGTATATACATTCACAGTGTAATTATCAGCAACTCCACTAAATTACCCGTATCGATGTTATATTATTTAAACTAACATTTACATCGGTTTATTAAATAAATTATTTAATTTCAAACAAATAATGAATTTCTAATACTTCTAACACTTGCGATATTCTCTTAAGTCTCGTTTCAACTATGTCCATTTCACCAATATTTCGATTAACACGTTTAATGGTACAGTAGAAACCGCCATACCTAGTCAGACGCGATACAGTACAATATATTAGACATAAATCACGCAGAAGAAAAATATTTTATACATTTGAACGTACTCTAATTACCTTGTATTATTGTTGCGATATTAATGCAGATCAACATTTTATCGAGCTCACTAATTATTTACCTGAATAAAATTGATGGCGTCGGTGACCGGTGACACCCTCGGCAGTCAACGTATTAACACATTGACGGCCGCTGTCACATACACGTGACTTAATTCCTTCGAATAACACCCATCTCAAACGAATAAATATTTAAAATAATATTATAAACATTTAAAGTATTAACAAACAGGCCATTGTCGATTATTCTATACAAAGACAATAATATAAAATAGTTAGTTACTTAAAAATTGTTGCAAAAATATTCAAAAGCAATTAATATTCGCGAAATATTAGCGGTTGTTTAAGATGCTAAGAACAAAAACTGAACGTACACATGTGTATCGGTATCCCTGAAGAACTGAATCATTCCTAATGAGCCAACCATTCCAATGTGATTCACAGTTGATCGACCAGGCGTCAATGTCCCCGAAGAAAAAGTCGTTCGATTCATGTTCGAAAGTGTTATACACCGCGTGGACAAGGTGTAAGGAGTTTTTTGAAGCATCGATTACTATAACGAGCAGCGAAAGGGTACGTAGCATGCGTACGCGGGGTAAATGCACGAGTATGTCGACACGAGAGGGGAAGTATCGCGATTACCTGCAGGCAATCTCCGACCTGGGTCAATACTGCACAGTTCAGTTGCCCCTTTTTTTCACCCCTTAAACGGTATTCATTAAATTCTCGCGAGTCCATTCGAACTCGAGGGAGAATCGCGTGCACGCACCGCAATGCGTACTCCTATGCCAGAAAGAAGTGCCGACAGTTTTAGGGGTCTCTTAAACATGGCGAAACGATGTTGCTCCGGGAAATTGCAATTGTTCCCAGACTGTGAATTTCTTCTTCTTCTTTCTATGTAACCCAGCATCGAGTGTTATAGTCATTTATTCGGGGACCTAGGTGTGATCAGAAGTCATTTTTAGGTGGGTGCAGAACCACCCTGTGTCGACCAGCGACATCTTAGGCCTTGTTTACATTGGTGGAGTAAATGGGACAGTAAGATAGGGCTATAGTTCATTAAGCAAAGTAAAAGTAAACTTTTGAAACGCCGGCGTTGAGAGCAAATACAATGTAAATGTACACCTCCAAAATAAAAAATAAAATCACACGATGCCATACCATAGAAGAGTATTAAAATGGAATTAACAAATTGATTTGTACGTAAATAGAATACAAATTTTATAATGAAGCTCTCATTATTTATGTACCTCTATCCGTGAATAATTGAATTATGTATTCAAAATTAATATTCTGTTTTGTTGATAACAATTAATATTAAGATTAATTATACAAATATGAATATTAATTTCTAGGTAACCGATAAGTTATAATTTATTCCGTTTAAAGGGAACATGTAATTATTATTAACATTTAATTAACTGTTGAATGAAAATTCATTATTTATTTATTAACATACATGTGAGTACACCTAGGTATTTACGATGCCGTACACACTAATTTACTGTAAACTGATTGTAGACTTAAAAATAGTAATCTACGGTGTAATCCATTAAGCAAATATCTAAATAAATTTTTTTAGAAACAAATACACATATGACAGAACTTTGTTTTACATTTTCGGTTTATTGTTTCATATAGAATTGCTACCGTTCCGGTTGCATTACCAGTTGTGGAACACTTCGTACAGGAAGTGATCTCCCTCATTTCCCAGAATTGCTTTGCCTGAAAATTTGGGCGAAGGGATCACTAAAAAGCGCCGTCAATTTTACATATGCGAAAAACACAATTACTTTTCTACCAACCCAGTATAACAGAAACCTTAGGTCAATTCTGAGTTTGGTTCGAGTATTTTATAGGAACACGTGCATTGATCAATCGACACTGATCACTTTTCTCCTATTAACCCAGCGATGGCCACCGGATCTGCGGCCTTTCCCCACTCTGGGCCCTTTCCCCTCGTTGCAGTTCGCTCCTCGTCCCCCCTCGGCCCATGATCGCCAAAGTCACAGCCTATTTGAGGGGAATGGGCCTAGAGTGGGGGAAGGCCGCAGCTCCGGTGGCCATCGCTGTATTAACCCCTTCGCATTCACGAATGAAATATCTTGCGGACTGTGAGTTTGACTCATCCGATTCTGTGGACGAGACATCTCGTGAATCGGTGTCGTTTGTTTTGCTTTGGACGAGATATCTCGCGTGTCTTTTCACAGCACTATTTAACAATGCTGTACATGGAATATTTTATAATTATGTATTATCAACGAGAGCAGTAAAAAAGCCTATTCATGTTTTTGAACAATTTTTTATTTTATTCTTCGAGCTTTTATTGCAACAGCATATCACGTGAAAATTACAGCTGTACACTCGATATGGACGCGGGATATGTTGCCTAAAGCGTCCAATGAACGACATTCAGTATGAATCTGTACCCTGGTAGAAAAAGGGCCAATGTCCAAGTAGCAATTTTGGGGAAAAGGGTGCACATTGGCCCTTGTTATTGCAATACACATAGCACATTGGCCTCCTGAGAATGTATCTAACTTTGCTTGTATTAGCGGAAGGACAGTGGCCCCTTTTTTCTATGATAACGTCCATGTTTTTGATGATGAAAATGGTGCATAAATCTCAAATGCAATAATTTTGGACGTTTACCTTTTTCGAGATGCCTCGTTCAAAGAATCGCACAGTCAAAAGAGTCAGGTTATGCAGACAGTGTAAAAAAGCCACTGGCAAGTAATGAAAACTCAGACAATGAAAACTGATTACGTGTTTTTCCTTTATATAAATAAACATTGCCTGTGTATTAAAAATCGTGTTCTTTTAAATTCACGGTTTTGAATACAGATTAAACTGTTGGACTCCTAATGCAACGTTCAGGACCACTGTGAATCGGATGCATAAAAATCAGTTCGCGAGATATCTCGTCCAAAGAATCGAGCGGGTAAAAATCAATTCGCGAGATATCGTGTCCAAAGAACCGAGTAGGTTAAAAACCATAGTTTAACAGTTTCGACTGTACACGCAATTACGATGGATTTTTTCTGTTTAATCGGTACCATCTCCGGGAATGTATCAGCATCGACGGTGTCGTGCATGTCCAGTGAAGTCGAATACTGGGGCACGGGGCATTAAACAGGTGGGGTCGGCGACATGCGGGTTACGCGTCGCGACGCCCTGCAGGCGGCCGTCCCACAAACCGACGCCCCCCCGGGAAAACTTTACGTTGCGTGTCGACCATAACCTATACGCTGAGATATTTTAATTTTTGTACGGAGTCGAAACCCCTTTGGAAGTTTCTAATGTTATTTTAAGCTCGGTCTTGCAGATTATAATCGTATAATCCTAAAAGCCATGGGGGTCCATGGAAACACAATTTCTCCTTTTTGAATCCAAGGACTTAGTTCTTGGAGGGATTGTAACTCCAAAGCCACCCCTACAAGATTATTCTAATTTTTATACAGACTCAGGGACACTTTAGAAGTTTCGAATGGTATCTGAAATTTGGTAGTACAGATTAGAATGGTCCATGTTCAAAGCATATTATTGAAGCTGTTCTAAAAACCATAGCTTCCGATGTAAAGCCTAATTTCTCCTTATTGAATCTAAAATTTTGAACTTAAATTCTTGCAAGGTATATAATTCTAAGGCCACCTCTAAGACGAGTCAAAGGCTCTTTAGAAATTGAAATTTTACAAGTATAAGGTATAGTGGCCAAGCTCTTCCAAAAGTGATGAGAACCTTTGGAACTTTAATTTCGCCCTTTTGAAGCTACAATCTCGGATCTTACAAGGTATGGAGCTTTAAAACCACCTCTACAAGATTATTGTAATTTCTGTACAGACTCAAGGTCACTTTAGAAACTCCTAAGAGTATCTGAAATTTGCTAGTACAGATTATAGAGGTCCAAAATCAAGGAGTAATATTTAAATTGTTCTGAAAACCATGAAAATGCTTGGAAACTCAATTTCTTCTTTTTGAAGCTAAGGCTTCAGTTTCTGCGAAGTATATAAATCTAAAACTACCTCTTCCAAATTCTTTTAGATTTTGTAAACAGCACTCAAACAGTCTTTAGAAGTATCTCATGTCATGTGATATTTAGAGTAGCATAGATTAGCCTGACCCAATTTCTTAGGAACTGCTATCGAAGCTTATCAAAATTTTAAATCTTGCAATGCACTTGCCTCTAAAAGCACTCCTAAAAAAACTTTCAACATTTCAAAGGAGGACTCAAAGGCTCTTTACAAGTCTCTAATGTTATCTAAAATTCACCAGTACAAATTATAAACCCCCAAGTTCAAGCTACAGCCCTCAAACTTCTCTAAAAATCATAGAAACCCAATTTTTCCTTCTCGAAACTAAGATCTTATTTTTCTGCAAGATACAGAACACTGCCTCTTCGAAATTTCAATTCTTCTATGAAACTCCTCAAAGTACCCTTTGAACGCGTCAACCCTGAGGAGGCCGAGACCTGAAACCTCAAACAGTCCTCTCCGTACGTTTCTCCTGAATTCCATCACACTCGAATCATCGATCGATGGGGAACGTTCTTGGTCCCAGGATTTCCGCTCTGCAATCGAGTAAAGGAACTCGACACGGAAGAGCGTCGATGGAAACCAGGGATGGTACACTAATTCAGACGAGTTCCTCGAGAGCCTTCCTGACGACCTTGTTCGGGAATCGATGCTGGCCCTGTTATAGGAACTGTCGACCCAATTTCCCGGATACGAGAGTAACACGCGACACACGGCTATAAGCGACGAAAACAAATTCTTAATAATACCGGCGCGGCGGTACTGGTCGGAGGCTACGCCACTGCAAAACGGTTCACGACGCGAATGCACGCGACAGCGAATCGGCACGACACGAAGAAATCGAAACGAAGCATACCGATGAACCAAAAAGTGAGCCATTATCCTCCTTCGTACGATTTCAGACTTTAAATAATGTTCAGTTTGCGATGGAAACTTTGCAGGGAGTACGGTAACAGGGACGATCAGATTAAAGTGTTCAAGGTCACAGGTACGTTTCAGAATTTGTTTCGTAGGTTTTAATGCGATCTTCGAGTTTGCTTGCATCGTGTTACTATATTATACTTGTTTTTCTCATCGGCACAATAAAAATTACAATTTGTTAAATAATCGATATAAGAGAAGAAAAATTGAAAAATATTATAATCGGTACAGGAAAAATAAAATTGTGAAGTACTAGGTATACTGTAAGTAAAATTGTGAAGTGGTCGATATAATGACATCAAAGCTGTAAAATAATCGATGTAGTGAAATTAAAATTGGAATTTAAGTGACATAATAAACAGTTCCTCAATTCAATGTTACCATTGAATTGTACGTCAACTAAACAAGTGTCGAACCATCCTAATGGGTGGTAGCTGACACGTACAAGTTTTTAGCTACTGAAAGGCCAATATGACACCTTTTCATCAAAAATTCCGTCTAATTTACAAAATCGTTGCCTACAGATCTTCACTGTTCACTGAGTACAAATTTGTACTGAAAAATTCAAAACAATATACATCTCCGACATTCCACCACGTGTACAGTCTTCACTAGATAAAAATACTTATGGTACAGTCTGAGACCTACCAGACAAAAGAAAAAAGTTCAATAAACAGGTTACAGTAAGTAACAATAATAATAGAATAAAAATTCCAAACCTGCTAACTTGCACGAATGCAACACTTAAAAATATTTAGTTGCAACAAAATTTCAGTTCCATCGCATGACAGCGTGCAAGTGATCGGTTGTTAGAAAGCAAAGGGTGAACAATCCCTTCGACATATTCACGCGATTATGCATGTCCAGGAGAACGGTACCGGCGGCGGAATCGATCGAAAGGGAAAAGTCGGGAATCGGATCAAGTCCATCGCTAGGCAAAACGGTCGACAGGCTGACCAACGTAAGGGTTGGTCGGTCGGTCGAGCCAGGTCAGGAGAGAGTCAGTCATACCGACGCCGTGCTAGCATTCACGTCACTCATTGGTCGAAAGCCTCGTTGAACGACCTACGACAACCTGCCAGCTCCTCAGCTTCCAGTGAATCCGTGGCCTTGACGATCTCAGCCTCCGTGGATGCTACCCACGCACTATAGCCCGCTCCATCTCGCTGTCACGTGACCAACGGTGGGTAGATCACTAGCCAGAGCAGGTGAATTTAGGGGTTCGTGGACCTGGCAGAGGGAGTGTCGATGACTGTTTATTGTTCGACTGTGGGATCATTTCGATTGTGATTCATGTGGATACAGGTTGATCGGGATGCACCTTATATTGGCAGAGGTTGATTAGAATGTAACTTATCTTGGTAAAGGTTGATTAGAATTCACCCTATCTTGATAGGTGTTCTTGTTTCTATGGCTGGCACTCCAGACTTCTGTAATTGCAGTTATAATTTGTTGGTCGGTTGTATTGTATTCTGTGGTATTTTTTCTTGTTTTATTGGCTGTGTTTTCGATATGCAATCATTGTGCGACTAATGAAGGATTCTTGATGAATTATAGACTGATAAGAGTGGAGTTTTTGCAACAGGGTTTAGGAAAAATAGCTTTATTTCTTTACATGAAGCTATTCATTCTTCTGAAGTCTTCATGTCTTTTTGTTGATATGTTTGTCGCATTTTTTATATTCCCTTATTGTGTGGCTAATGGAGGATTGTTTAAAATTGTAGGTTACTATTAGCAGGGTTCTTGCAACAGAGTTGATAAAAAAGAACGATTTTATTTTTTATTTGTGGCTGTTAATTCTTTCGCATTGTTACATTCGTTTAGGTTTTACTCATTCTTTCTTATGTTCTGTTATTGCGTGGTTAATGGAGATTCTTGCTAATTTATTTAGAATGTTGCTGAATTGTAAGTTGAAATCACTGCAGTTCTCGCAACAGAGGTTTTAAATGATCAATTTGCCTTTTTATCTGAAACTGTTGATTCTTTCGGTATCTTGGAATCCTCGGGTCTTCTTGTCTTATTCATTGTATTTTTGAGTTTTAATTATTGCGTGCCTAATAGAGGATTGCTGCTTGACATATACAGGGTGTTGCTGAATTTTAGATTCGTACCAGTGGAGTTCTTGCAACAGGGTTTGTTTCGATAATTCTCTTGGAGTTTGTCGTGTATTTGAGGATTTTCGTCGACCAGCTAATTCAAAAGATTATCATCAGTCTTCGATGATCAGCCACATCACGGGGTACCGCTCAGATCAAAATCTCCGGAACGAAACCCTCTAAACCAATTTTGGAACATGCGTATGATTATCACACCACTGCCATATGCTTATGTAAAATTTTATTTTACATTTTCCATTTATTTTTCCATTTTTACATAGAATTGCACCGTAAGTACGTAGAATTGCGTTTCTTAAAAATTCCAGGAACAGAATTAGTAAAAACACCATCAATTTTACATATACGAAGAATAACATTACTTTTCCACCAGCTCAATGTAACAGAAACCTTAGTTCAATTATAAATTTTCCAGTTTATATACTTTAGGGGGAAATTCGCCGACTTTACTCAGCTACCGAGCTCCGTCCCTTTAAACACCCTGAAGTACGAGATCCTTCGTACATTCCCAACTTCCAACACCAATCGAACGGTTTTCTCTGCAATTTCTTCGTCTCGTAGTTCCACGGAAAGAATCAAGAACATAATTCTCCTGGAATCGATGTTCCACCGCATTCGGTAAACTCGAAGTCGCCGCGGGAAATTCAAACTGACTCGGACGGCGCGCTCGAGTCGAGCGGAAAGTTCTGTTTCGGAGCCGAGCAGAAGTAGTTCCTGAGATATGTGGATTGTCGACGAAGGAAACAAAGTTATTTTCTTCGTGTACGGCCTCGAGGATCGAGTTATCGCGATCGCGGATCGATTCGTCGCCCTTCTCGCGGCCTCCTCGTCGTCTAAGAGAATGTGCTGCACGATTAGCTCTTTAAGGTTCTATTTAATGTTCAGCAATCGCAATTCCCGCGTTAGACACGATTTTCTTTTACAGTCTTTTGTTTATGGTGTCTTCAAGCTTCTATTTTGTTGTTGTTTTACAGTTTTCCGTTTTAATCAACGCTATGGCCACGACTAACAGCGACGACATTACGTTAACGTGTGAAACTTAAACCTCCATGGATAGTATGTTATAAAGTTGACTGCGGATGCTCGTGCAGTTGCATGGCAGAGAAATGGGGCCTGGACAAAGATTTGTTTTGTCCCTGGACAGTTCTAAAAATATATTTTTATTTTGCATATTTTTGGATAGTGCATACTTTCTGCATATTGCATACTTTTTGCATATTGTATGCATATTTCATTCATATTCGGCTGACTGGCCACCACGGTCAGCATCAGGTCATGAAACAATTGACAGATAAGTTATTAATAGTTTCCTCGTGTTTCGTTTTGGTTTTCCAAGTCACACATGCTCGTGCATTTCTGGTGTATATTTATCTCGCTGCGAAACAAATGATTCATCAGAGAATTGCATAAATTTTGCATATTTTGACATTTTATCATTGTATACACTTCCACAGTCTAATTATAATATATCGTATATACAGGGTGGCTCATTTGAATGGATCCAAACTTAAAAATACAGTTGTTTGATCTTCAGCCCTAACTATCTCAAGGTCACACGATAGATATAAACCAGAGATGGCCATCCGGAGCAACGCTTGGCTCCGCCCTATCCCCACTCTGCGGCCATTCCCCTCGCGTAATAAGAAAGTAGAGAGTAATCTCTAGATAAAATTGATTTCATACATAAAAACAATTGTTCTTATTACGTCATTGGCTCTTGAGAAACGGTATCTACCAACAATCACCGATGTTTTCGACGTCATACCCAAACCACAGCCTAGGTGAGAAGAATGGACCTAGAGCGGAGGCAGGCTGGAGCCAGGTCTTGCTCCGCATGGCCATCTCTGATGTAGATGTTCACAATGAGCAGTCCCTTGGAAATCGATAAATGTGATGATCTTGGCTTTCGCATTCGATTTCACTCGCCGAATTTTTTCCCCATGTGGCTGGACACAAAGTATCTTCTTCAAAGGTCATTTTGAAAAGGTGAAGGGTTCTCTGTCGATAAAAATTTTACGTGAAATGTGAAAGTTTCTTTTTTCGAGATCCCAAGTTCCAGCGATACTAGAAGTCAATCGAGAATGTGTCGCTGACACCTGGAAACTCGATGACAGAAACTTTCGCATTTGATTTAAAATTTGACAGTCCAAGGTCACTTTAAATTCATAACATCACAAAAGTAATTACACCGTGTTCATTACTTCCACTGCCGTAAACTTGTTACTGTGTGAACAAAAATGTCATGTCTGACATCTATGATCTCCGCCACTTCATTATTTAGTTTACTGCATTCTTAGCAAAATATTCGGCTTATGTCAAGTGTGGCAAGTATAAGTTTTGCACCGCAAGGTTGTTTGGAATCTTGCTAACGACATGAACTGAGTTTTGTGCACGTCAAATCATTTTATTGCTGAATTCTGTGTCCAATCCAAAAATATGATCCCACTAATGATGTCCTTATGCAAAATATTCAGGAAGTGTGGAAATAAAGGAGCGCATAGATCGCTGCATTTCAAGTATGCCCTCAAGAATTGAGGCCACTATCAATAGCCACGGAGATCACACAAAATATTAAAAATTGTTGTGTTGCTTTGAGAAAATTGGAAAACAGAAATCTCGGTCTTTTTATTGATAACCACATTTGTTACATTTTATGCAAGCAAAAAGTATAAATAAGTTCCTGATGTTGAAATTTGTAGAAAATATCAGGTGCCCATAACGGAGTGGCAGGGTACTGTAAATACAGTGACTCACAAAATTGTTTAAATAAATACGTTGTTGTAACTGATTTTTATTTAACACTTTTTCAGAGCATCGTTATTTGAGGCAAAGTTACAATATCCGTAGCAAAATACATTCTAAGTATGCCTACAAAATTTGCAGTATACTTAATTGTACAAGAATTATAGTCAAAAAGCAATTATAGAAGTATTTGAACAATTTCGTGAGTCACTGTAGATAAGACCCTTCACTGATACCAACTCTGTGCATTAGATATTCGAATTACTACAAGAAATTCGGTTTCGGTTTGTCACTGACAGAAACATTACACGAACTCTTTTTCAGTACCTAATATTATTACTACTTCAATTGCAATAATTATTTCTACAGACTCACCATTTGCACCCCTTTCACTCGACTCACCCCAAGCTCTGCCCTTTCTTTTGTACTCCCGTTCTCTTGTCTTTCCTATTCGTCGAATCGCTCGAATAAAGACGGTGCTCGTTTAAATAGGCGATGGAATAATGCGAGCGAGATTAATTGGTGATTCGATCACGCTTCCCATTAAAAACCGGTGACCTGTGCGATACGAGATTCAAACGGACCCTCGGTTTCGCTCGATATCCAAAAATAATCGACGACCACCTCTCGCCTCGTTCTGCACACATTCCCCCCATTAGAATTTCCATCTCCGTGGAATTGTCGATTATTCCTTCGCGGAACGGGCGGCAGAAGTTTGCTCGAAAAGGCAAACACGATACCGCTGTTGAATTCCCCCTGGAATCGAGATTATAACCGACGAACTTTTCACATTTGCTTAGTTTTCTGTTTTTTTAACACTCTGACTGTCGTACCGAAAGATACACTATCCAGTACAGTTCATTGTTAACGTCCGTGGTTCTGCCAGAAGTTTGGAATCACCTGCTGATTTCTGCCAAAATCGAATGTCCTGATGAATTTTTTACTGCCCTTTCGTTGACATATCCGGTGTTAACAAAAATATGTTTTAATTTAAAGACGGGCATTTTTTTCTTAAAGAGATCCTGCTTCTGTTAATTCACGTAGTGATTCCAAACTTTTGGCAGTGTACATGTAATTCAGCAAATATCTCGAACGTTTCGTTATTGGATATTGAATGGAACAATTATGCCAGTGATTATCAAAGTAGTCTAATTGTAAGCCAAAAATCTGAAAAAATGGAATCTATTATTTATATTGTGTTACATCGATTTATATTGCAAGAATATGGAAGCATGTTTCCAAAATAGATATAAATTGAATCGTTAGATGAAGTTGGTAGTTCTGTGGTTAAACGGAACACACTTCATGTTTATTTAACAGTGCTCTCTGATAAACTGGAGATTTGTGAAAGGAAATAATTGTTTTTTTATTACATCGTAGAAAAGATTTACATTGTAAGATCAACTATTTTACGAAATATTTTGTCACATAATAAGAAAGTATTTTTTAATACACCCAAAGCAAAAAGTCTAAATATCTCGGGACGAATAATACACGACTTAGGCTACTTTCATAATCACCGACACAATTAGCCATAAGTTAATTGAAGTTTCCAGTTTGCAATTTAGATGGCCCCTCGAAAAGTTGTAACCAGATTAATTGCGTCCAATGGAAAGCTGTCCACAAATAAGCTGCGCTTCTAAACAGCCCTTTAAGGGACATGCGGCGAACCGTGGGCGATAAATTAGTCACCGCTTTTAGTTTGGAACAATGATTGTCACCTATTGTTTCGCAAGGGAAACAGCATGCTGGGGAACAATAACATACCGTTGAAAGCTATTTTACGATGAAATATCAGCGTGTCGTTGCGAAGTAATCTGGAGTTTCTGTTCCGGCTTGGAAACTGTGGTTAATTTATCGTTGATTGTTCAACTCTTGTTTTAACAATTTTTTTTAATCTTCCAACTGAATTAAAAATTCATTTTTTTATAGATCTTTCGTTTCGAGTAAATTTGCATTAACCTTTTGCTCTCCAAATATTTTTGCACAATATTGATTGTTTACTCTGCGCGACGCAACGTTGACTCGCATACGGCTTTATAAACGTAGATTTACATCTCACACAGTTGTGTGCACGTACTCATACTCAAACTCATGCCTACACTGATACTCATACTCGTACTCATACTTAAACTCGTATACGGCTCATACGCTCATATGTTCATATACATATTCAAACTCATGTTGATATTCTTGTGACAATTCAGACTTAAGCTCATGTTTATAACTCGCGCGCTCATACTTATGCTTGTCCAATCATATGTTCATGTACTCGTACTCAAATTCATGTTCGTGCACAAGCTTGCACTCATTCTCATATAATCATATACTTGTGCTCATACTTGGGCTCATTCTCATACAATCATATACTTGTGCTCATACTCAGGCTCATTCCCAAATATAATCCTATACTCAAACACCAGTAATCGCACTGAAAACTCATGTTGAATCTCTTATTTTTAACTTGTACTTAAATGCATGCTCATATTCTTGCCTTCCCCTCGATTATGCTCAGACTCGTACTCAGATACTTATACTCAAATACTCAAATTCATACTCAAACTTATATCAAACATTCTCCTAAATACAAAATTATGCATAGATAACGTCTATTCAGTAGAATTCCATATTCTTCCTAAAACATCGCACACTTGTGCACTATTTTGAGCGCCAAAGCTTTTTCTGTATTCATACATCCCAGTGTGATTGCCCCACATACGACCCCAATTGATCTTTCCCATAGCTAACGTATATTTTAATTAGACCACCGATTGGTGGGCTCGGTCGTTGTCCAGAACTAGTAAGAAAGAATGAAAAAAAAAGAACGTAACCAACAAGAAATACCGTGACACGACGTCTCCTTTGAAAGCAGCGTTCTC
Source organism: Macropis europaea (assembly GCA_916610135.2). Taxonomy (NCBI): domain Eukaryota; kingdom Metazoa; phylum Arthropoda; class Insecta; order Hymenoptera; family Melittidae; genus Macropis; species Macropis europaea. The sequence goes on along the minus strand of OU744345.1, from coordinate 1,780,952 downwards.
GGTAAGGAGAACGACGACCCGCAGCGACACCAAAAGCCGCTTGTCGTTCAAGGTCGTGGCGATCGATCGTCGGATCGAGAGCGGAGCAACAGAGGGAAGAATTGCGCCAGTGGAATTGAGGTTAGGGTGCCGACGCGGCTGGACCCTTGCTCGTTTCCCGCTATCGACCGGGGCTGGCGCTGCGGTGGCTCCCCGGCGCTGCCATCTGCCGGCGTCTGGTCGAACTAACGCCCAATATATAAGTTTTGGGCGGGAGGGAGGCAAGTGACGGGCGTTTCGCGAAACGTCGCGACGAAACTCGCGGAAAATCGTGGAAAAGCCGACGATGCGACGCCGCCGTGCGATTTCGCGTCGCAAACGGACTGAAATCGACAGGGAGGACGTCGAGGAGGTTCCTCGCGTAGGTGGTGAAGGGTTCACGTGAAAATGGCTCGAGGTGGTACCCCGTGACGTAGACAGTGGACTCGACGAGACTGCACGTCGATCTTCAAGTACGTCGAGCACGTGGTGCGACCCCCGTGCCTGCCGCCACCAGCCTTTCCTCTTTTCAACTCCTCCTACGCCAGCAGCCTCCCCTTTGCGTCCTCTGCCTCTAGTTTATGAAAGCATCAGGTCATCCCGTAAGCAATGCGAACATTCTTCCCTATTGGGAAGAATTGGAACGTAATGGTTCTTCTACGATGTTTTTTCATCTTTTCACCAATTTTTCAATTCCCCTTTTGAAAAGATCCTGCGGCGTGGACTTGAAGAATTCAGTTAGGACTCTTTTGACTTCGTCAACACTTTCGAAGTTTTTTCCGTCCAGGTAGTTCTGAAAACTCCTGAAAAGGTGGTAGTCCGATGGGGCGATATCTGGAGATTACGAGGGGTGAATTATTCACTTCCGTTCAAAGTGATATACTTTTTCTTACATCTGTTTTACCATGTCTGGTCGAGCGTTGGCACGATGAAGGAGGACGCACTTCTTCCGGCTCCTTCTGTGGTACCCACTTTCCCAGTTTGTTAGACGTTAAAATTTGTTTGAGATGTTGGTGCACAGTTGAATGTGTCGAATTAAGATTCTCAGACATGTCCTGGACAGTGACAGCGGGAGTTGAGAGGACCACTCTACTGTGGTCCTTAATGAGTAGTCTCCGAACTCAACGGGTCAACCGGACTAGGGCTAGTCTTTAAGAGTCAAATCTCTCGTTCGAAATGTTTAAAACCACTGATGTACCTGGCGCTTGCTAATTACACTTTCATTGTACACCTGATGCATTATACAAAAACTATCACATGCACTGTCGCCTTTTCTGGAGAAATACAGCACAGCTTCTTGAATATGTCCTTTAACAGCTTCCAGTTCCAGCTTTAATTATTCACACTAGCTCTGTTTCCGCCAGATTCTCGGATACTGCTGGTAAATAATTATAGTTTGCATTGGCATTTATACCGGTAGGGTATCTGCTTAGGCACACAATATTTTATTGTTTTATTGTCGAGGTTCCGCTATGGTTGCATTAATTTTGGGATGACCGGATATTAGGTGCGTGCAAAAGCTCCACCCGTTTTTATAGCAGAGAAGAAAAACAAATTTATGGAATAAATAAGACCGTTATTGTTTTTCATAATTATCATTGTTATCTGTGACGAGGTAGCATCTGAATTCCCCTACTATAGAACTCTTTCGTTTTCGAGTTGAAAAACTCTTGTCATGTAGTTTCGACGTGTTCAACTGCATCCAAGGTTTTTTCAGCGAAGTCATTCCGTAGAGACCGAGAAGGGTGGTAGCCCGCAGGTGCGAGATCTGAGGCGTACGGGTGGCGGGCTAACACTTCCCATCCCATGTCCAGTAATTTCCTCTGAGTGGAAAAAGCTGTATGGGATCTCGCGTTATCACGATGAAGGATAGCGCCCCTGCAATTAACCAGTGCTGGACGTTTAGATTTCACTTTTTCTCTCAGCCTTTTCAATTGTTGGCGAACGAGCGGCACCTGCATACTTGGTGCTCTTTTATAGCCTACTCCTCGAAGCATTTTGCTCATCACATCGCCTTCTGTTATTGCACTTATTATTTATATTTTTGACTAAGAATTCGCATCATGGGTAAGAGTCAGAACTTTTGCACACGCCTAATAAATAAAATGGAGGGACGTAGGTCTCTGTGGGAGTTCAGAAAGTTTGATCTTCAAACTTGACCGCCCTGATACTGTCATTCCATTTTTTCTCCTCGTTTCGTTTACACTCATAACAGGAACGAAGATTTAAAGATTGTTCGGGATGAAGTTTCTTTGACTTTGAGGGTCGACGTCTGGCGTTCTTCTTTCATGCTTTTCTCTTTTCTTCAACTTTCTTTTCGGTATTAAGATTGAAGGTTCTGGACTACTCTCAAGAATTAATGAAGTTTCATCCTCCTTTTACTGTAATTATTATTTGATAGAAGCTATTGTTAGATCGTAAATTAGAACAGCAGAAGACAGTCTTTGTAGATTTTCAGGATAATTCAAGGTATGGAAATGTGGTTCCTGAGCTTTTAGAGCCTGCTTTCTTTTAGTAGGTACTTTCAGGGATTTTTGTCTTCATGATGCATTTGTGCAGAAAAAAATCCGGACATTTCATCAGCATTAGGGCCTGCTGGAATACGAATAAGATCCAAGATCGGTGTTGAAGTGTTTTAAAAATATATTTGAAAAATGGAGACAGTCCATTCGTGGATTATCCAACGTTCACGCATTCATCATGTTTACTGTCTTCTGACCCACGTATGGTTCAGGTCATCTTTTTTACTTTTCAGCTTTGACCTCGTGTTAATGTATAACATTAAAATTTACAGTTCTTCGATATAAATCGATAAACACCTCAAACCCAGCTTCATTCATTCACCATTTTACAAATATTTACTAGTTCCTATTAACAGATATTCTATTGAAATTTTCCAGTTATATGTGTAACATGGCCGCAGTTTCTTTTTACAATACAACATATCCTGTATCTCCTCGTATTTTGTTTTCAAATTTGTTTATTGCTAAAATGTATATAATAACAACTTTTTTTTATAATTTTTCGCAATAAAACAAAACAATACATTTTGAGTAGATGCTATCTAATCTTACTGGTCCGGAACGCAGACATTTCTAGGTTATACAAATATATTTGTACTTAACAACGGTGTTACGACATATCTAACATAAGTTTGATCATTCTGGTTCTGATCACAGTCAAATGAACGATATCAGTCTACATAGCAGGTAGGACAGGAACATGTATGAGTTAAAAAATCAATCTGGCGATCGCAATCTTTTACAATTAGTATTCTGTGTTGTAATTGCACCAAACCAGAAGAGGTTAAAAGGTCAATGAACGTACAAATTGAAATGAAATACCTCGGATAAATAAAATTGACGAATCTTCTCCCAGAAAGCAATTAGAAACAGGAATGTCAGGGACAAGGAGGATCCGTTTGATTAAATTCGGTTCGCGAGGTCTTTGTTTTGCTCGTGCAGGTGTTTCGTGCCTTCTCGCTACCGCCACCGCGCGGCATCCTCCGGAACTAATTCTATTTTGGTACAAGGGGTGTAGGAGGGCGTGGATGGCGGTTAATTGCTTCACCGTGTGACTGCGTGAGCCTAGGTGTAAATGGATGTTCGAACAGCGTTTCAATAGCCCTCCACCCTCTCCCATGTTTCACGTGTTAACGATTAAGTGTTTGGGGAGTCTTCGTGGAGAGAAAGCGATCCTACCTGACCGCGTTTCGAATTTCCCTATACTTCTGTTCCCTGGAATTTAGGGCACTGGTGTCCACGGATCTCCCTTCATGACCTTTCGCCACTCACAATGAAAGCTACCGAAGTGGCCATTAAAGATTTTAATGAGCTTTTGCATGTTGATGGATTCTGTTATTACGAATCTACCTATATATGGTTTTCGGCGTAGACGGTCAACAGTTTAATAAATATTTCATGTTGAAGTTCTGACAGGATTTGTCTACTCTACTGTAACAACTGCTTTCAAGAATAAAATCAGTAGACAGTAGTCTATGTTACTGTTATTGAATTACAGAGATATCCGGATTTGATACCTTTAGAAGAGTAAATAAATTGTGAGGGGATGAGTTGGTGTTCTATTAGAAAATTTGTGGAAACTGTATATTATACCTTGGAATCAAGAAAAAAGTTCTAATGAATGTATGGACCCTAGGACTACTGTTTCAGAGATAGAGCTAGTATTAGTTACAGGATGAATTATATGTTGTTACCTTATTAGACCTTTTTCTTATTATTAATTTATGTGAAATTTCTGATGAATTTTCATTCTTATTAAAAGAGTTCTGATACACATGGGTTTTATAGTCATTTATTTTTTAGACATAGCCACTATTAGTTATTTATACACTTCTTCTTCTGTTAGACTTTTTCCCTTAAAATTATTTTTAGGATTTAGATCTAAAATCATTTGTTTTTAAAGTATAGTAACTATGAGTTACAGTATAAATTATACACCTGTTTCTCATTAGACTGTTTTCTTATCAAAGTCCTTTCTTTCTAATTAAGAAGATCCTGTGAAACAGTGAACACGGAGCCATTTGTTTACAAGATCTGCCTACTATTAATTGTAGCATGAATTATACACTTCTTTTTTATTTCTTTACAATTTCTTGCTAATTTTTTTTCTAGTTGAAAAGATTCTGTTGTAATGTATAATTCATGCTACAATTAATAATGTCTGTATCTCACGATCAGAAGTCAGTAATCTTAAGACCCACGAATATTAGATCTTTACCATTAATTTGAACCTGTAAACAATGTCTGAAAATTTTGTGACAGAACTTCAGACTCGCCCTGTATAACTACATATACCAATTAAAAAACATTAACAAGTGTTAAGAATTGAAGAGAAGCCAAAAAGAATAACACAGAATTTTCATAAAAATTGTCTTAAACTGTGTATGGCTACATGATTAAAAATAAGTTGAAAATAAATCGAAGTATATAGTGGCACTAATTCTAATGGAGCCTTGTGAAAATCTGGACACCTCTGACCTTCAGTAATGAGTTCTTCAAAGCATAGTGAAGCACTGAAGAGGGTGGGAAGCTCCACCTGTAACAGCACAGTGGTTTAGACACTTTAGGGACAGTTTCAGGCCAAACTGACCTTATAAGGGCACTTGGCTAGAGTTAAATGCCTCTTCAGAAACACTGAAGCTAAATCTTAACATATTGACTGCCAAAATGAATAATACCAGATCCAGAATGACACATATAACATTTTCTTTTTTAAAGTATCTGCTACAGAAATAGATATTGTTCAAAACAGTTAGGGGCTCAGAATATTGAATAATTTAATTTTAATAATATAAGAAGTATTGTGTATCTAATATTCTAAATTTTTTTTCTAAAGAACTGAGTAGTTTTTATTTGCAATTACAATAACAAGTAAGAGTCAGGAATAATTATCCAAATGACAATCAACACAAATAAATTAATTGCAATCAGAGGCCAATGAAAATGAATTATAAAATTTAATTTGATAGATACATTATTGTTTTGGAATGGGATCTCTAATATAAAAAAAGAATATTATATTTTTTATATTCTTGGCAATATTAAACAGTATATGTTCAAATACTCAAAGGATCTAACTAAATATCTACTACAATGCAATAAGAAAACAAATAACTAATAAGATAACTAATAAAATAATTTAAAAAAATCATTATTTCAATAAATAATTTATTTTCCTTTGATGTCCAGCCTTTTTGTAGTATTTCACACCTTCATGGTCAATACAAAATTTATATGTACATACATATTATGCTTTCATTATTTCGATCAGTGTATTTTATTACAGTGTTTATACTATTATTGTAATTTTACAGAAACGCAATATTTAATAAATATTGAGAATTAAGTTGATGAACTACATTTTTACGCGTCGAACATCCTATGGCAGTCAACATGTTAAAACCTCATAAATACGTATTGTTGTATTTACAATTTCATCGATTCATCGAATCTTTTTTCCTCGAAATTGGGAGGTTAGATATCAAATTCGTGGATAACTGGTTGCAGTTGGCCCGGTTCCAAAGATTGCCGTACGATCCCCGGCGATTCTCATCAGAATTCCGTTTAGGTTCTCCGAATCGTAGATTCTGGGTTTTTATGCTATTGGTCGATTCGATATGCGCGCCCTCTAGCACGCTTTAACTCCCTCGGAAGATCATGATCGGCATTAAGATGACTTTCTTCAGACCTCGATCGATTTCTCGTGACCAATCGACAATAATATTACACCCCAAAACTTAATATTTGCTTGATTCGAATAGCAGACTCTCGATTCTCCGAACTGATCGAAAAATAGCTCGATAATTCGAACATGCTATTTGTATACATGATTTCATGAGAAATTACGTTTACTGTGCAAGAATAGACTTTATCTACTTTTTCTTCAAAACTTTTTTAATGTACAATTTCAGTTTATCGCTCCCTGAATTTTTCAGCTCTAAACGTTCAATAAGAAACAATAAAATTATTTATATTATGTATGCCATCAATTGTTTAGTTATTTCAGTGTAATAAAACTTCAAAATATTTAACGAAGCACGTGCACTTCGTCTGAAATCTCCGAAAAATCGATGTTCTACTGTATATTGAATCATCAGTTACGAATTACTTGGAATACAATATTACTACAGTTCCATTACACGAGTCACTAGCATTGTCAAGCATTTTGTCAGAAGATCAACTTCGAAAGCTCTCTAACACCTTCAACAACTACGCTGCCGTCAGATAGTTAGGAAACGCGAGCACTTCGAAACTTCTGTTCGAAAAAGCTGTTCGTGTCGTCGTCTGACATAGTTTCCCTGAAAATAGCGATCAGGTCTCCCTCTGAAAGCCTGCCTGTAGTCTTTTGATCCTGACCGGTCCGGGTGCGAGGAAGCTTCCTATCATCCGATAGGGTTGCACCTATGCTCCCCTAATTCGGTTACTGGGGTTCGTCCGCCTCCGTGTGGCTCCGGTGTCGCCACCGCGCGGCTCTCGGCTGAAACATCCGACACGGGGCTGAGTTTCTCGAATCGAGTCGGCGCGATTGTGAAACAGAAGGAGGAGACCGCGTTTAGACGTCGGCGTGGACGTTGCCGTACACATTGCCGCTGTCTCCCCTCTTAAACCCTTTAAATCACCTACAACACCCTCCGCGGCAGTCAGATTCCCTCGCACGTGCGTGTGTTCACGGCTAGTGTCGTTCTACCCGGACACCGGGAGTCTACACCATGTGCACGAGCTCCTCGAACATCTAGAATAACCTGGTCACAGAGAGAGTCTTGTCAATGGGACACCAAACCCTGAATTTCATCAGGATAGTCAGTATTCTCGAATAGCACATGTGTTTTCTTTTATTGAGGAGCTAGAAGTGTCTGCACCGAGTGCAGGAAGTCTTTGGACATTCAGGGCAACCTGGTGATAGAGTGTCCCTTGTCTATGGATGGATTTCATCAGAGTAGTGAAGTTTTTTGTTACGTCTATGTGACTGTGAATGGGTTGAATGTCTTTATCAAGGCACCAGCAGTGTCTGAATCATGTGGTTGGGGTCCTTGGAGGTTCAGAGTAATCTGATCATACACGCCCATGGGATATCGAGAGGTGACCTTTTCGTTAGGGAAGTGAAGTTCTCTGACACACGTGCGTAGTGTTCACAGTTTGGCTGTCTGTAATGAGACACCAGGAGTGTATGCATCATGTGTACGATGGTTTTGAACATTCAGAGTAATTCGATCACAGAGTGTGGCCCGACAAGGGGGCATTTAAACCTGGATTCTATCGGGATAGACAAATTCTCTCTTGCACGTGTGTCGGTGTTTTCAAACAGGGTGTGATCGTCTCTAGAGACATCAACAGTGTCTGGATCACGTGGACGGGGTCATTGAACAGTCACAGTGACCTGCTAGGACACCCAGACCTAGATTCATCAGTGGTGAATACTTTTCTCGAATCTCAGGGAGCGTCCTCAGCTTTTGTGCTTTTCTCTATCCGTACATCAGAGGAGTCTGAATCATATCCACCAGATCCTTTGATATTCACAGCAACTAGTCCGTACACCTAACCCTCGATTTCACCAGTTGAATGTTGCGTAAGCGTCCGAATCATGTGCACGAGGTCCACGAACGTTCAGGCCACCCAGCTGACCGTGTACACAATGTCGATAGGACATCAAACCTTGAGTCACCCTCCGACAATCAGGAGCGTCCTTCAGAAGAGAAAGAAGAAGCCAGGAAGAGGGTTAAAGGGCCAGTGTCCTTGTGGCTGAAGCTAGAAAGCAGCTTCGGAGCGAGGACCAGAGAGTCGGGGACCATTTTCAGAGGGAAAGTAAAGCGTCCAGAGGATCAACAGACAGGTGTCCTTGTGGCTGAAGGTTTCAGAGGTGGAAGTGACAGGGATCGTGCGTGGAGCAGCCACGGAGGCAGAAGCGCGAGAGGTGGAGAGAAAGAGAGACAATTTTCGATTTGAATGGGTGGGCCGGGAGCCGGTAGGGTTAGCAGGCACGAGCTGAACGCGGTGCCAAAGAGCCACGTCGGTCACGGGGACAGGAACCTCGTAATCGGCGATCCTGCACCAGCCTGTCCGTGTGAACGAGCCAACTCGCGTGTGACCGTCGCCCACACCCGACAACAACTGCCGCCATCGCCGCCTCCACTCGATTCTCTGCACATCAACGACAACAACAGCTGTGCTACCTTCACGGGGAACAACAATAACGTCGCGAAAGAGAACAAGGCGACCATGTCCTCGCCGCCTAAGCATCGCAGGGGCTTCGACCCCAATGACGTTAACGCCAACGACTATCGCCGTTATCGTCGCGTTAAGACGAGACGGTGAGTTTTATGATCTCATCAATCTCTCCACGGCTATACTTTGTATTATTATACATCCTGTCGGGAGTGTTTACGTACAGGGTGGTGCAGCCGTTTCACGATCTTGCTTCTGCGGAATGGGCCATTCTGATTTTAGCCGCACAAGCTGTTTCATAGGGGGATTTTCATGTTTGATGAGCCGAATTGATATACTGAAATAAGTAAGTGGTATGTGGACGTAGGTTCTATTATAGTCTTTGAGTTATACAAGGTGATCACGGAAGGCTGTTAACCTTCAGGACCATATTGTACTTTGAAATACAAACAGAAAATGTTTAATCAACATGGGACCCCAAATTAACACTTTAATTACAAGATCCATGTTGATTAGATACTTTTTGTTTCTTTTTGCAAGCATTATATGATCCGAAAGTCTTAAACCCTTTTGTAAACATACTGTATATACAATGTAGGACCCGTGTTCACATATTCTCTTATATACCTCCGCTCGAAGATTCAGTTTATAAATTATTCATATGCACTCAGGAACCATACTGTACTTTTATCCTACATATCTATGTTAACATTTTTAAACGAAAGAGAACAGCAAATAATCAGAACAATATTTTTAAAAAAATATTAAAGATAGTCTAAACTGATCTATATAGGGTAGTAGAATTAATGAATAATGAAGCAAGGTTAAAGAACACCTGAATCATCCTGTACCTCTCTCTTCACCCTGCCCAGCTGTTTACACCCGATGTACAGACTGTCACGTGGACTGGAGGTTATTCGTACTAAGTATGTCCATTGATTTGTCTAACTGATGCTTTGGGTTGATAACTGGTACTGGACATCTTAATAATCTATAAATCCATGTATACGTTTAGAAAAAGTTTTCAGCTTATATTTTCGACTCTAGACACATTATTAATTCCTGTGCTACATGTGTCTACTTACGATCCTATAATTCTGATGGTATCTACAATAATTAGAATTCTATTTGTCTGTCTCAGCTTTTTAATACCTTGAGGGATAAGTTTTTCACATGCAACTTGTTATGTGTTTATTTAAATTATTAAATAAATATAAATTGAAATATTTCGTTTATATAGGTTAGTCTAAAAGTCTCCCAGTTTTAAACAAAATTTTAGAACTTCATTTGCTGACAGAATATGGCGTGACTTTCCTGTATAAATCTATTTTGTTGTGAATCGTTATTGTAAATTAAGGAGATTTTTTGAAATCTCAACTTTAAGTGACAGATACCATCAGTAATAAATCTGCTTTGAGAAACACAGGTGTGAGTCTTCAGCCCAGGAGGTCTCAACATTCATTTGAAATATCGAAATCAAAATGTCCACAGTTCAGACGTGTTTCATACTGAAACGACCAATTGAAAATGATTTTTTATTATTAAAAAACGTGAATTTCTGGATACATTGTTCGAGTACACGTGCACCATACTGGACCTTAATTCTTGTTCGCTGCACGAGATGTCTACGGAAGAAGACAACGGGGTGATCGTACACTTTACAGTTTGCCATAAAACTTCCTCTAACAACAACTACTGTTGTTCCGTGTTTGAGCCATAACAGTGTAATAAAGTCGATGCTCATTGACTATGCATTTCTCGTGCACAGAAATTTGCATCGACCGGAGTTTGTGTAGAAGCTGTAATGTCGCAGTTATTCGTAATAATTGGAACAGAGCTGAATTAAAGGGATCTAAATATAGACCACTCGTTTCGTTCCTTCTGTGTTTGCAGAGCGCTCCGCTTGTAAAATATAATCGACACCGAAGCTTTGCAGCTGCTTCAAATATTTCGTGTACAGGATGTTCCTAGACAGATTCAAAATTTACGAGCATGCAGTACCTTCAAAGAGAAACAAAAAATGTGTAATGATGATACGTTCTAAAATTAATCCTTTAGATGTCATAGGAACTTAAAGGTGGCCTCTACATTCCTGCGGTACGTGCGGAGAACGCCTAAGGGCGTTCGGTCACTGTATTTTTAAAGTAGTTTACAATTTTCCGCATGGAAGGTACGGTTTTCAAAAAACGAATTTGAGATTGCAAAAATTAGCTTGCTTATTGAGTACACCTGTGCGATTTGTACTTGTTAAATAACTTTAACGAGCTTCTGCTGAAGTTTGTACGATGACCGTACGTCACATGCGGATAATTGCTAAACACTTGTAATGAGTGTACTACCTGAACGCCCCTAGGCGTTTTTCGCACGAACATCAGGAATACACGCAGCACTTTCAGGTGACCGTAACATTTAAATGGTTAGTTCTAAGGCGTATGTTGATTAGATCTTTTCTGTTCCTCTTTGAAAGTACTTTATTCTCTTAAAGTTTAGCCACAATATTGCTGTTAATTTCCTCGAAATTTACTGGATATAATTTTTAAAAAATTCGCAAAATGAAGTCTGGAAAATAGTAAACTCGACGCAGTGGCATCGTAAACTCTGTATTCTAGTTCTACACGTTACGGCTTGCCCTATATCGGTCCTTTAATGGTCCTTGGTGCACGTGTACCTGAAGAATCTTCAAAATCGATGCTCTCGACGCTGAAGACTCGGTTCAAGCAACGTTTTTTTATTAATAAAAACGTTATACGAGAATGAAGATGTCATACCAGTACCAGCGATCAGGTCATTGCAAACCATTAATCCTTTCACTGTGTAATTCGTACGGGCAAAGAGGAAAGTTCCAGAGTGCTTGAAACCACTATACTGGCTCAGTCGGCTGTGCTACATTTTAAAATAAAATAAATGAACTTAAACCTTGACCTAGTAATAAAACTGAGGCGTACTTAGCAACGCATGACTTCAGAATTTACCACAATTTTGCTTTTTGTCTTCATTACAGTTTTATGAATCACACAGAGTGGAACATTATAGCGTTAAATTTCTGAAATATTTCAGAATATTTTTATTTCTCAGTGTACTATTTGATGTCGAGGATGGACCTTGTGGTGTAGATATATTTTTGAGTCGAGTAATTAAAAAATTTTCAAGATCACCTGTAACATTTTTACTTACCTATAATACTCTGATAATATATTTTCACATTTTCCATCACTTCTTTTTTTCTTAGCGCTGCTCTGTCATGTACAAAAAAGATTAAAAAAATTCTATTTGTACGGTCGATCAATTATTATTATTAATATACGAAAATGTAAAATCAGCATAGTTGAACCAGTCGAATGTGACAGATTTATCAGTGAAAGGGTTAAGTATGTTTTAATTTTAAATATTTTGAGGTGGTGAGCCAGCTCCACGAGACAGCCTGTACATTTTGAACCCGCCTATACCTTGTTTTCATGTTCTGCCTCGTTACACCCACTGCTGCAGCTCCCAATTCCCCGTCTGTCTGCGAGTAGAGCAGTCTTCCAATAAGGAACCAATCACAGGTGTTTCGAACGTGGCCGGAATTTGGCCATCGATACCTTAGAACCGTCTAAACGACTCTACTCGCGTCGAATCGACAAGGACCGATCGATTCCAACGCGATGAGAAAACTTCCCTTATTCTATACGGGAAGCGAAGTCTTCGGGTGCTTCAAAAATGTCTCAAAATTTAGTTATCGGTACCTTGAGACCATTTGGGCGACTCTGCTCGCGTGTATTCGAACTTGAAGCATTTTATTTGGACATGACCCAGTAACATAGGTGCTTCAAATTTGGGAGATTGGTTATTGGTATCTTCGAGGCCTCAGAATGTCTGCTGACCACAAATCAATTATGAAGCCGAGGATTTTTCTCAATTATAAAAGATTCTATTTTAATATTCACGAAAAGAGTCCGTTTTGTACGAAAAATTATAAAATTCTTTCACCTGAGGATGTTTTAACCAATCAAATCAATTGAAATTTGTTTATTGATATCTTTAAGGCCTCAGAGCGTTAGGTCACGTCGGGTGAATGTTGAAATGGAGAACTCAAACCAAATGAAAAGATATTCTATTACATTGGCCATCGGTAGAGCAGGTTTTGCTACAAAGATGCCACTCTAAATGCTTCACCTGAACTTAAAACTGAATTACTGCTACCTTTGAGGCCTCAGAATGTCTGTTCACCTTAAATCACTTATGAAGCCAAGGATTTCTTCCAAATATAAATGACTCTATTCGAATATCGACGAGTAGAGTTCGTTTCGCGCCAAAATTACAAAATTCTTTCACCTGTGAATGCTTCGAACGTGCCTGAAATTTGATCAGAGGTGTCTGCGAATGATCGGATGGCTCTACTCGCATCGAATCGATGAAGAAACCCGTCGATTCGAATGAAAAAGATTCTGTTGTACCGTCCGCTCGACTGCCTCGATTTTCCGGGCCGTTTGGATGTGCAATGTGGGCGTACGCGGAAATACCATGAAATCGCGCACGTGCCTTCAATACAATAATTATACTTCGGAGAAAATGTCGCGGGGAAACACGTTGACATGCTGGATACCCGAATGACTCACGTATTTCCCTGACATTCTGCCGCGATTTACATACACGTGCTCGGACACACGAGCGACCATTATGTTCGTCTAACCCGGTCGCAATAGCGCATCATACGTTACCGTGTGCTATACAGGGTGTCTCTGAAAAATATGGACTGGGGTTGATGAAATGAAATAAAAAGTCAACATTGTGTCGAAGAAAAGGTTGATTTCATTTATTCATTTATTTTATTAAGACTCTTTCTTCCGCGTTTGTAAACACTTAATTTATTGTTTGTTTTTATCCTCTCAATTTTCCGTTTGTTATTTATTTTTACGTTTCAATTTAGTTGTAGTTGTCGATTTTTGTATGTTATTCGGAACTGGCAGCTAATCGTCCAAGCCATTATAGAGCACTCGTATACCTTCATCATTGATCTTTGATAGCTTCTGTAATAATATTTATTTTATTAACCCTCATATGGTCCTTAGAAATAGTTACACAAAAGCTCCTCATACGTGATATTTCATACACTTTCTCTTTACCCTTAAATTAATGTTTGCAGTCTATTATACTATGTTTCATTGAGAATTAGATAAATTTAATGAATTTATTATATTATAGAAACGGTATTAGACTGTCTACCAGTATACACATGCATGCTCCAAGCGTAGCCTTTTTATTATTACATAAGGCCCGTACTTTTATCGCATATTTTTCGGGTTTCGAGGGCAGATATTCTGCCGTCCACAAGTATTAGGACACTTGCAACTTTTGTCGAACATGTGATATTTTACCTAATTTTTATACTTCAGCTGTTTTATAATATATTAAGCATACCCATGGCTTTAATAATAAGTTCTATAAACAAAGTCATTTCGTAGGCTTAGAATGTACTAAAGCTGCAGAGTCTTTGTCCTAATTTCTAACTCTAGAAACACTAATAGCCAGAATGCCAAAATTAGTGAAAGCAGTAGTCATATACCTAGGGGGATGTATCAATAAAGATAGGACAGTATTTCTAATTAATTTCCATAGTGAATGATCTGGTGGTCTAAAATATAATAGGATTAATAGGTCATCCCATAAGCAATACGGTTTTTCTGAGAGCTGAGTTTGACACAATGGAACTCGTCACAATCGTCACTTATCTGTTTGGTATATACATATGCCACTGTACATAGGAACCTTCAGACGATATTGTATCGAAAGTTTAAGAATCTAGATCGAATATTGCAGTTACTACAAACGTTTAAAATGAACGGAACGAAAGAAAATACTCGGTATGTTATGTTATATGAGTTTAATAAACGAAATAATGCAACTGTAGCGGTGAAAAACATACTTGAGGTGTAGGGTCAAATTATTAGCGCAAGCCAGTGTCAAAGATGGTTTAAGAAATGTTGAGCTAGGAACTGTAGTCTTAAAGATGAACCTAACGCCTCGCGGCGTTAAAAGTTCGATGAAGATATTTACTGGTTACTGTTCAACAAAATTCAGTAATTAGTCTAAAAGTTGAATTTGTCTCATTCTAATTAATTACCAACAGAAAGTTTTTTATTTTCACCTGATATGCGTACCAAAAAACCGCATTACTCGAGCCCTTCGCAAGCCAAACCGATCAACTCCACTTGTAGTAAATTTTTCAATTTCATTACCTGAGTACATGAATGCTTGTAACGTTACCACTTTCCTCTACTTTTCATTTTGTGGAATTGATCAGTTTGGCTTCTGAGCGGCCCACTTATGGGTTGACCTAATAGAAGAGAACAGCGTGTGTTCGAATCCCCCAATGGTTTAAGTGTCCTAATACTCACGAACGGCAGTGTACGTAGATATATTCCAAAGGGCATCGCCCACGGAAAGGGCTAAGCTGTTTACGGAAGCTTATAGCCTCTTTTGACAATATGTATAACACCTGTTTACATGCACGGTAGTCGGGTGAAGTTCACCCGAGGCTCTCTTACATTACATTTTTATTTATTATATCAGTATGTTAGAGAACATGTCGTCAAATTGTATTTTAGTCATAATTTCATATTTTAAAGAAATACATAAAACAACAACACAATTATAGAGCAGCAACACATTTGACAATATCTAGAAACAGGAAATAGGGGAATAATCATCCCAGGAGCGTAGGAGGGTTAACACGTTGACTGCAGTGGGGGGCACCGATGACCAACGCATTGAATTTTGTTTAATTAAATAATTACTACTTCTATTAAAATTTTGAATAGAATTAATATTGTAATAAGAATAGAAGGTCAAGACTGTGCTATTAAATATTTACATATTCTTTTTCTTCCTGAATTGTATTTGAAATGAGATACTATAGTATGTCTGACCACGTATGGGAGTTTTCACTGCAGCAGTCAACGTGTTAAATATGCATTTCCAGTATTATATCAATAGAATATTTTTCTTCCATTTTACCTTCCACCCCTCAACAGACCGTCTGTTTCAGAGACACTCGGTATATTTCATACTCCGCATGTCAACGTCACAGGGTGTCTCAGCACGATCATAGTCCAGTCTGAGTCCACTGAATTCCACCTTATCATATTTATTTATTTCTCCAACCGTTTTAAGGGCGCAGCTGGTCTAGATCGCGCGGGACACCCTGTGTACATCCACGGATTCACGTACACGGTTGTAAATTCGTTATCGATCACACAGGTACACAGCTGGGACGCTGTGGATGCGTTATCGATTCCTATCGCGCGTCTCGCGATACGGCGTTTCGTACGACCCGCCCAAAATTTTGTCGACTCGTTCTTCGAACGTGCACCGAAACCGGAAGTTCTGAGACTCTTCAGGCTGGGCCCACACGAGCGTTTTAGTAGCGTCCGTTGGAGAAATATATTGTTGCATATCACAGTGCACGCATGGGCAACGTGCGTTGTTGTGAACGTACGTTAGAAAAGACGTTAACCTCTTGATATACAAGGATGACAATGGGAGACGTCATTTATTTCGTATGTCATTTTAGACGTCGACGTCTCCGAGACGCGAAGAATTATACGCTGATTTTTTTGAAAAATTCCGTACTCTACAGGACTATTAAGCTATTTATTAATTTGTCACTTAATTATTGTTCATTAATATTGTCTATTAACATTGTTTTATGATATTTAACAATGTAAATATTCTGTTTCTTATACAGCTTACATACCTATAAATTGAGCTATATCAACACTTTGAGTGCCGCGTCACCCATGTCTGGATGAGATTCAGTCATTCTTTATTTGATCGTGTAAAATATTAAAAATATACCTAATCAGCCGTAATAGAAACAGTAAAAAATGATGAATGTTACTGACATTATCGATTAAAAAATGTAGAATTCATGGTTACATTCATTTCGTATAAAAATTGCGGAAGTTTGGCATTTTCAGCTAATGAAGCGTGGCACTGAAAGTGTTAAATGGTATTTTTAGCACACACCGAGTCCTATTTTATTCGTATGTTAAGGGGTTAATTTATTACCGACGTCTTTATGCCACGACGCACGTCTGCAACATGTTCCCTCCAATTCCTTTTGGTAAACTAAACGCGGAAACTCCGACGCTCGTCTGTTCGCTCCAGGTACGTCCGTTTGAATCAAAGCCCGTCGCAACGGACGTTGCTTGACCGCTCGCGCGAGCCCAGCCTCGGGTAGCCCGCGGAAGGTGTCGAGCGGAAGTAATCCCGACCAAGCATGACATCCGGTTCCCAGAGTCCCTCACCAAAGTGTTCCCAGCCTCTCACGCAGCTTCCACTGACGGCGAATGCACAATGTTCACAGAGGCTTTGTATGTTCCACACCGTGACCTTGGGCGCCGGACACAGACCCCCCGAACATAGCACGAGGCGTTCCAAAAAATCAAAAAAAAAATCAATCAAATACACACACAAGCTTGCGATGTTCGATGTTGGGCCGCTTGCTGCTCTGGTTGTCTCCCCGTCACGAGCAAAATCTTCCGACGAAAGCCCGAAAAGTACACGTCACACGGCCAGCCGTAGAAAGCGCAGCGCACGATCGCTGGGTCGACCAAGAAATGTTCCTGGACGAGCACCACCGCAATCGGACACTAAATAATAATAATAATAATAACGATAACGATAACGATAACGATAACGATAGAAAGTAATGCAAAGTATTGAGTAAAAATGCACGCGACGAGGATATTGGGCCCCGCCCGACCCGTGTCGGTGCTTTCGATCGAAGCTTGGAATGCGATGCAATGGAATGGAATGAAACGGAATGAAGAGCCTTGCACCTTGGACGATAAAGCTTTCACGCACTACTCGATTATCGGTACGAGTCCTGGAACCCGGAGACCGTCCCCTCCTTCGCGGCGAGCACCTGGAATGCTTTGCGAAAGAAATTGACTTACCGCCGAAGGAAACGCGGGAAATTGGAATCGAAATCGGCCAGGATATACAGTACCGTTCATAATTACTCGAACGACAGCGAATTCTAATTGCATTCCGATAGTATAATTACGCGGTCTATTCACGATTCGACTGCGGAGTCACCCATATACAGGGTGATCAAAAATAAGGGTCTCAGACTTTAGGGGCTTATAGCACTCCGAGGGGAGTAAGCAATATCTAATCAATATAGGTACTAAAATTGATTGGATTCTCATTAATACATGTAATCGTGCATGGACTTCATGACATACGATTTTGGAATTATACTGTATAAATGAAGAAGTACTTTGCGTGCCACAAATTGTGGTATTCATTTTTATTACAAAAGTCGTTTGAATACTTATGAACGGTACCGTGTGTGCCCCTACCCCTACCCCCCACCCCACGCCCGCCGCCGTTTTACTGATCGTGAGCGCTGACAGAAATGGCCGACAAGTTTTCAAAGTTTTGCAATACCTGGATTTCAGAGATACAGGGTGTCCCAGTGATCGTGGTGCAACTGAGGAGAAGGTGATTTCACGTACGAAAATAAATCGATATTACAGAATAATGTTTTTGGATACGATGCTTCGTTTTTGAGAAAAATCGAGTTTAAATATTGTCGAGTAGGCGCGCACTTAATTAACGATAAGTTGATTTCTTATGTCGTATTGAGTTCGTGTATAATGTTGACTCTTCAACAGGAATGATTTTAATTATTTTTAGAATAAATTACTGATTTAATGCGATCATATAAATGAAAGTCACGCGGGACGATGTTTGATGATATGTTTGAACGGAAGTAGAGGTTAGGACCATTTTTTATGAATTCACTCTTCTTTGTTTCGTTCAATAAAAATTTGTCCACGACGCGGACGATATGGGTCAATAATTTATATCTAGACAAAAGAAATACTTTATTGGATCGTAATATATAATTTTGAATTATATTGACTCATCCTACGTAAACGCCATTTTGTTTTTAAGTAATTACTGGCATACCTGAAGAATATTTGAACACAGTTTACTAAAGAACGAAGTCTTGTAGGAACAAATTCTATTTTGTATTTTCAACTTATATTTCCATAGGAGTTACTTTATTTTCGGTTGTACCACGATTACTGGGACACCCTGTATCTAAGGTGTCCTAGAAAGAATGTAGGTCCTTCTCGATAATTCTATTCATTGTAGGTAACATTATTAATACCTTTTTGCAGGGGGTGAAATACTGCATCGGTTGAAGCCGTGAATTCCAAAAGGGTACAAGTCTACCAACCAACATTTTGAGAAATAACAGTTTCTTTTTATTACCTTCTTCAATTCTTCATTTATCAATTTGATTCTTACAGTGATTATTATTTATGCACACATTTTTGTGTTAAACGTCATTGGATGGATTTGACTGAACTGGAGACAGTCATACTAATGACTCATAGTGTCAAAAAGTGGACTCGTGCTGTATTGGAATTTATGGCTTCGATCGGCGCACCTAGTAGTATGTGACTCCATTTAGAAAAAAAAAGTTCCACTGTAAACTGCACCGATGCACAAAAATGGATACAAGTGATATAGAAATATGTAACGGTCGAAATCATTTAATTTTGCCTCATAACATTTTTCTCTATATCTAACGGTTTTCAGGATAAAGTCCCCTTCAGTCGCGTGGGACACCCGGTATATACAGTGACGTGTAAGAATTTCAAAAGAGTCAATTCTTCTGCATTCTTTTGTAGAAGAAATGTTATTCCAAATTTTAAGCAACGCGAGACTAAGAAATATATCATCTCTGTATCAAATTCTTTAATTGTTTAAAACATTTATAAATATGAATTTCTTAACAATTTGTCGAGGATCAGCTACAAACTGAAGCGTCCAGAAACTTTTGCACTTCACTGTACATTGTCCAGTATATTAGCGACGTTAATTGTTATGTTTCTGTATTTCTTTTGTCTTGTTTCTGCAAACTATTCTGAATATTTATTATTATTATTGTAACCTGTTTCAGAATTTTATAAGAACTGATTGTTATTTAATTCAATAAAGTCAGTGGTATCGGTTACACCCTCCAAAGAATCGATGTGTTAATAGCGCTCAACATTAATTCTAAAATAAAAAAAACAATATTTGCTTAACATTACCATTTGTAATAAACATTTCCTCGACCTCTAGACATAACTTTTTTAAATTGTGTTATAACAAATTAATCTCATTGATTAACCATTTCAGCCCGATAAAACCATATATGATTTCCGAAAAGGCAGTCATTACGTGCTATGGGCCACTATACTGACCCGAACGCAGCTACGTAATGTACGATAGGAATCCATGTATTCCTACTATTTATTGCATCAATTGACTTATTACAATATACATATTTCATTAAGTATGTTGTAATGTTGTTGAACTAAAGTAACAATTGACATTAAAGTATTAAATATAGTAATAAAATGTGTTCCACCGTGAAAAATTTCAGCACCTCAAACACGTTTTTCTTCGACAATTTCAGGGCTCAGAGGGTTAATATGAACTTCTATTGTGACGTACGCTTTAATATTTATAGGCTATTATTTTTTTTTATAAATAATTTGGTACATTAAATGGTTTTAACCCGATAATGAAATATAATATCAATAGCAAAGCAATTGGTGTCCTTTGGAAATTCTTGAGCACAGTGCCACTGAAAAGCGTGGAAACGGTGAGAATTTCATTCGATCGACGTCAAAATTTGCAGAAATTTCCGCCAGCTCCGTACGAGCTAGAATTTTTGCGTTCGAAATTAAAAATTCTTTCGCAGGTGTCGTCGTTCTTTTTTTCCGTCAGCGCTCATACGTCGATCATTCTGCGACCATGAATGTTCAAAGTGCCGTGTATTTTGTTTAATCGAAACGCCCTCGTCCCCCTTTGGCGAATTTTGTTGCGAGAACTTCGCACCCACGAGACGTTGCATGCGTTGTTTTTCATATCAAATGTGCACGTGTGTTTCAAGACGATTTTTTTTACTATGAACGAGTGTGACAGTTCGTCGATATATAAGAAATATATTGCAACGTCAATTATAAACAATTTAAAACTGTCGATGTTAAAAATATTTCGTCGAATTCTGCCTCGCGTGCGGATTTTCAAATGTGTATACGTTAACTACGGCTACTGGACGCCTATGGGCGTTCTCCGCACAAGCTGATAGAATTCCCAAAATACATTATATTTCACATTGAAATTTCTGTCTAACAATTTTTAAATAATATAACCTGTATTATTCATTGACTCAAATGTGACCCTGTAGAACTGTAGAAATGTACGAAGGTTACAGATCCCTGGTAATACTTAATACTTAATACAAAGAACAATGAAAATTTAATATTTAACAGGGAAGAAATATATTGTCAACATCTCCTACCGTGATTTTCTCCCCAGTATTTTATTCTCGTGGCAGAGGTAAGGTAAAATTGTTCGTACATCGTGCGTCAGTCGCCGTAAGTGTTTTCAGTGTGCCAACAGCGCTACCAAATTGTAAGTAATTTTGCAGGAACAATTTTTCAAGCTCACCGGGTGAAATATCATGCGTCGTGCATCGGGTATACCATTGCCTTATATTTTTTATTTTCACACACACACATATATACACGTATGCGCGTACAGACGAGACACAAGAATAGGATGACGGGGTGCTCGCAATGAAGAGTCTCGAATCGTGCGATCGATCAAGCATTCTCAGTCAGTTATAGAGTTCAGTACAACAATTGAGAGCGTAGACTGATCGATAAATATGAATGAGCCGGTGCTTCTGCTCGAAAAACTTCTTTAACTGCCACCCACGCGTATCTATTTTATTCCGAACGACGTTAATAATTACAGTGAACCGTCTGATGCTCGTACATTTGACTTTTTAAGGGGTTGCCCTACTGCCACCAGCCTGACAAGTGGACAGCCTTTAGGCTTGAAATGCGGTGAAAGTAAAAATGAGATTCCTTTGATATTTGGTAGTTTATTCGAAGGCATCTTTAGCTTTCTGTATTTACAATTGTGTTGTAAAATATCAATACTTGAACGAGGTACGGCAATTCGCGTGAAATGTGTCTTTTCCTGCAAGGGTGGATGGTGAACACGACTCCACCTTTTTGGTTTTCGTAAAACAGAATAGCGAATTTTCTTTGTAAACCCCATTACACTTCCTCCCTTTTAACGGAGGTTTACTTCGTTACTTTGAAAATTGACGATAAAAAACTGTATGAAGTTTTTCACTCGAAAATTTCTATTGTATTTTTATACATTCTGTAACCCAAAAAAGGAACGAAATAATTTAATAAAGGACACTATGTGAATGGTACATTACGGAAAGTCAAAATATCTCATAAAGCATTTATTTTCAGATACTTTAGCTTAATACTTTAATACGTAAAATAAGAAGAATCGATGTCTATTTAAACAATTATAAACGTTTTTTGCTATTTTATGTAATCAAAATAGTCATCATTGGCTTATGTACTAAAATAAAGCATTTATGACTTTATAGTAGAAACATGGTAAAAGTGTCCTTTGACGACATACATGTTTCGAAAGCTCTTTTTATAGCCCAATCTCTTATGAATCATTTATTCTTCAAAAAGTTATCGAAACTCTTGAATAAATGAAAATCAGTTGGGGAAAGGTACGGTGAGTATGATTGATGGAATAGACGTTGGTATTGTAACTCATGCAGTTTTTGCAATATGATTTGTACAATGTGTGGTCTAGCGCCCTCATATAAAAGGATCACACCTTTCCGATTCACCTGTACCTGCTACATTGTTTTAAATTTCTCATGTATCGTTTACAATCTAGCACAGTATTTTTCAGCTATTATTGTTTCTCCTACCCTTAACAAGCTATAATAAATAATTCCTTTTTGTGTCCACCACATGGTCAGCATAAGTTTGCTTAAACTAAGAGCTGATTTTTGAGCCGATCGTGTAGGTTCACCCGCATTCAACCATAATAAGTTCTTCGACCGTTGTCGTATAGCTTCCATTTTTCATCACACGTTACCACATGATCCAGAAATGGTTCTGTTTGTCGCCAGTGACAGTGATGGCTACCGGAGCTGCGGCCTTCCCCCACTTTAGGCATATTCCCCTCATATAGGCTGTGATCTGCGACGCCGTTGGACCGAGGGGGAACGAGGAGGGAACCGAAACGAGGGGAATGGACCTAGAGAGGGGGAAGATCGCAGCTCCGGTGGACATCACTGGCCTACGAAGAAGAGAAGACGCTGTAGAGAAGCTATCTGTCTATTTGCCTTCGATAATTCGCGTGCTATGGCAGACTTCGAGTTTCTCAACGAGTTCTCGAGTGGTTCAGTGAACATCAGATCCCACCGATCGCTGGAAAACTTTATAATCCAACGAACAATCGTCCGCGTGTCTCGTTTGCAAAATTTTCCACGCCAGAACAAAGTTTTTCGAACCAATTTCTAACTGTCTTTTCAGAGACGGTTCCTTTCTACTATCGATCATTTATTTGCCCTGCCGATTCAGCTGCATCTACTGCACCTTTGTACCCATGGAACATAATTGCCCTAATTTGCCAAAAATGCATATTTCCAAAAATGAGAGCCTTAGAGTCTGAAGATTGCTTACCAGTCTAAGCAATTCATGTTGCATACCTACCATAAACCAAGGAAACATTGCACTAATAACGATCTGCAATTTCGTATACTCCAACCCAATAAATGTTATGAGAAATAGAAGATGTGTAGGAATTAATGTAACAGTAAATAAAAATAGTTCATTATAAGACAATAATACAATGCGCAGTGAACGTACAAATTAAGAGAACCAAAAAAAAACAGAAAGAATGCGACCGCTTCATACGCTGGCCATTTCTGACTACCATTCGATGTTTCTATGACATAGGTCAGCAACTTCTAAACAAAACATTTTTACGGAAACACACACTTAGAGTTGCATAGATTGTCAATTTCAAACATCAGACGTCATTTACACACTCATCTCTGCGGATGTGACAGTTGATGCCGCGTGCACAACAACGCAGAATGTCTGTAAAATTGGGCAGAAATATTTTTCGAACTCCCTATATAATAGTAAATCGATGATCCACGGAGAAGGTTAGGATAACAGAGGTCTGGCTGGGTTTAGAGGGGTCTGACAACCGTGAACTGGAGGAAAGCGATTCGAGCGAGCGACAGATGACGATCCGTTGTTGTTAATAATGCAAACGGCGGCGAACAAAGTGGAGCAACGGTTCTCGATAGAGGCTATAGCCTCGGATCATGTCGCGTGCTAGCGATTTACGGTTCTGCGTGGCCGACTTCGGCGATAATGCGACCGAAAGTCTACGTTAACTTTCTTCCTAAGATTTCGCATTGAGAACAGCGACTTTCTCATTGTCGAATACTCGTCGACACGGAGTGCATTAGGAGACCCCGCATCTTGTTCTTTCAATGGCGCAACAGCCCATGTCGAGCTCGGATCTCCTCCTTTGAGGACTCGTAACAAAATACAGTAGTGCTCGACAGAGTTGCGCAGAATTGCAATTGAATTACTCCATGAATTATAATTACAAAGTAATTCAATTACATTGTATTTCGTAATTCAGATCTCTCGTTCAATTAAATTCCAATGCAATTCGTGATTGCAATTGAAGTACAATTACAAAGTACAATGTAATTGAATCAGAATTGCGAATTGAGAGGTAATAAGAGGTGCAAAAAACCACGACATGAAACGAGTATTGACATGAAAGATAAGTATTAACATTTATCTCACTTCTTCAATGTTTTGAGCTGTAATTCAGTTACATTGTAATTCAATTACAGTTATGATTATAGTAATTAGCAATAGAATTAATTGAAATGTTTGAATTATGTAATTCAATTGCGACGTAATTGAATTACATAAATGTTAGAGGAAAAAGATGAATGGTTGAAGGTGGACTACATATTTACATTCATATTTTTTTCGCAGGTGCAATAATGCATGCGCATTTTGCAGTTGCACTATTTTTTTAAATGAAAACCTCCCTTTTTTTTTAAGAAGTTTTCTAATTAAAAAGATAGCGTAACTGCAAAATGCACATGCATTATTGGACTTGTGAAGAAAATATGATCGGGAATATGTAATCCACCTTGAATCATTTATCTTTTTACTCTATAATTATTTTCTAACTTGAACCAAAAAAATGGCTTGTAACAGTTGCGTGAATCACCCTGTATATACTTTCATTTAACAACACAGAGGTCATTTTGAAATCCCGGAGGCACCTCCACCCATACAGCAGGTGTGTCCAACATCAGATGTACCTTAGAAACAGAGTAAGTTCCGTTTGAAATATTTTTTCGAGCAACGAATAGTTCGGGAGATAATTGATTAAAATGGGACATCCTGTACATGTAAAAATGTTTGTCTCCTGAGAGGAAAATCTCATGAAATATCTCATCTTGGATCTTCACTTGTAGCATACTAACAGTATGTTTTCTTCTAATCCTAGTGATTGTGCAAACACTTTCTTCATTGATTGTATACGTGGATATATTTGAAAATTTAATAAGAAGCGATAGTTATCGTAACGATTGGGTACATTCGCGCGTTACAGATGCTTTAACGAACCCTGATTGTCCGCGAGGGATGTGTCCCGTCGCCAAACAAGTTGGAAAACGAGGGAAAGAAGCGGCAATCTGTTTCCAAGGATCTTCAGCGTCCTGAATAATTCTCCTGACGTACCTATTTTCGACCGATCCAAAGATTTCTTCCCTCGTCTCAGCGATTTTTCGTCGACTCCCTTTGGTATGCTCCGGCGTTGGAAATCGAATCACCGCTGGCAGCCGAGCAAATGATATGCCGGCTCCCATATGCTTAGAGAAACGAATATTTCGCAAATTCCAGAAATCTGTCGTCACAGGGAATACTTATCCTTAACACTTTCTTAACCCCCATCCGTCCCTCATTTTTCCAACTTAATTTGTTCCTTGGTGTCGAATTGACACAACGGTCAAAAATCGCTTTACTGAAAAGATAAATAGTTCAATTTTCAAATTCTTGTATTAAAAATAAAAAAATTAAATTTCTGTATTATCAATACATTCAAGCATAAGATTGTTCACATCGTTTAGAAATAATGATGGGATGTGTAAGACATACTGCTTTTTCACATTTATCGCATCTTTGTGAGAACAATGCGTCAAATTGACACGAGGGGCGGATGAGGGTTGACACTCGTTCGAATAACATTCATGTAAAATAAATACAGTGGACCCGTACAACACGGGAGATTCGTTCCATGTTAGGCTGTGTTTACATTGGTAAGTTACTTGTATCAATAATTGGTACAAGCAGCTAGTCTGGTTACTCCACTTACAAGTTACTCACCAACGTAAACGTCTACTTACCCCGAGGTTGGGGCCTGGTTAGTTACTTGTATCAGTTACTGGTATAAATCACTTATCAATGTAAACGCAGTCTTGTAGGAAACCGCGTTAATGAACCACGCGGGTTATAACATGCACTAGGAGTGCGGCGCCTAATTTATGACCGCAGCATAACCACGGCACGATGTTTTTGCACGAATTTGCTTACACGGTATGTTCAAAAAGTTTCCAAACTGATGCAAAGAAAAGTCGAGTTATACAGATAAACAAAATTTTAAAAAATAAAGAAATTCATAACGAGAACAATAGAGACCAAACTATTGATTCTTCAAGCGATGAATCTGTGCAATCAGGATTCAGAAGACGATGTCGTTGGAACTTATTTGTGCATAGCTCCGATGATGAATAATTGTCAGATAGTGAAGCACTATTTTAATTTTAATTTTTATTTTGATTTAAAATTTAATAAAAATATTTGACGGGGAATTAAATACTCGGGTGATGAAGAAAATCTATTTAACTATGCCAAGCTTTACATGTTTAGATTATTTTTTAGAAATCTTCTAGGTTCTTTATTTTCTTGGTTCCATCATTTTGAGCCCAGTTTCATGCAAAAATACTCCTATGGATCGTGATCTCCTTCTACGACCCAATATAGTAGCTATCAGCAGCTTAACGATTAAACGATGAAAGGGTTAAAGACGGTTCGTCGAATCTCGATCTTGGCATCTTTATTATATCGCCAAATAAAACTACCGATTAAAAAAGGAATTGAAATTTGAAAGTTATTTCAATTTTCATGAATGAAAGCAGTGATTAATTCGACGAATTGTAGCCTGTGCTGGTTCAAGGTCGTTCGAAGTTGAATGAGTTCGAATAAAATTGAAGCACGATGTTCATGGGCAGTGGCTATTTAATTTATTTATATTCGAGGTTGAACGCTACGTAACGTATGTATTAGAAGTTTCTGCGAATATTTAACACGTCTCCGTGTGTAATTGGCCGTCGGGCAGCGTTAATTTCGAGTCAAGGCGAAACATGAACGATAGTGAAACCCTAATTCAACGTTACCTAAGCATATTTCCCACAAGCCCATTTTTTAACGGTATCCTTCATTCAGCCGTGGTATTTCTTCTCAGTGATTACAAGCTTTCTGAAGCCTTTTAAGCGTTTGTGTTGTTGTAAACCGTTGCGAACAGGCTCGTCGCCACTCACCCGGTCTCCCCATCCCTCGGATTCTCCCTCGAAATTCACCAATAATAATCAAAAGTTTCTTCAAAATCATTAATGACGATTATTGTCTTCCTTGGAGATGCTCATTATATCGATTCTTTTTCTCGAAAAATCAGTAGTTGTAATAATAATCGTGTCCAAAATCACTAGTCATATTGGTAATCTTCTAAACAATCATTCACAATAATAATATTTTTCTAAATCACTAATCATATTGACAATGTTCTTCAGATTTCCCATTTATACCGATGATATTCTTAAAATATCACTAATACTAATATGAATACTCTAATACCACTAATAATAATGATAACCTTTCTCGAACTTAGTAATCATAATAATAATGACCTTCAACATCCCTAATTATAGAGAACAACAAATATAATGATTGTCTTTGACAAAGATCACTAATCTTTCTTAAAATCATTATATGTTATGATAATCTTTTAAAGAATCACTAAACGTAACGATACTTTTCTACGAAATCACTAAACATAATAATAATTTTCTTTATCATCCCTAATAATAATAATAATGGTAATGATAATATTTTTCAAAATCACTCATTACGGTGATAATCTTCTTCAAACTTATTAATCGTAATAATAACCTTTATCAGTATCAGTAAGAATAATCACAGTATTATTACCTTTATCATAAATCAGAATGATGTTCTTCGAAATCACAAATCATAATGATAATCTTCTATAAAATTACTAATCACAGTGTAACTTTTCTGGAATGTAACTAATTGTAAGTATAATGATAATGATTTTCAGAATCACTGATCTTAATGACAGTTTTCTTCAATATCGCTAATCGGAATGAAAATGTTCTTCAAGATCATTTATTGTAATGAAAATTTTCTTGAAAATCATTCATCAGAATGATAATCTTCTTCAATATTAATGATCATAACGATGACCTTCTTTATATTCCCAAATTATAATAGTAATAATGATCTTGATTCAAACCACTAATCATAATGACAGTTTCCCTCAGCACCTCTAATCGTAATAGCCATCTTCAATATAATGAATAACAATAACAATGCAATTATCACTAATAATAATAATAATAATATTTTCCTTCAACGTCACTGATAATAACAACGGTAAAAGTACGTTTCATCATACCAGCCTTAAATCCACAACAAAAACCAACAAAATAAATTACAACAATGCAATCAACTGAAATAACACAATTCAATAAAACATACCTAACATCTCTGCAAAAAATTTACCAATTTACCACCATTCGTTCTCACCATTCCACACAGTATTCTTTCAATTTTAAAAACGAATTCCTTCAAATTAAATCCATTACCCGAAATTAAGTCCCCGAAAAAGTTCGGTAAGCCTATTCGTAATCCTCATAGTACGTCCACTAGTGATTTTCCGAACGGAACGGCGGTGTCAAGTCGCAACAAATGTTCCAAGGAGCATTTAGGGCCAGTCGTGACGGTTTTCAGTAGTATCGGTACGTCACTGACTCGGCCAGACGATTGCTATATACTCCTAGTGGCATCGCGAACACGCTAGTTAGTGGTCAGACCTATGCACGGCTTCAGTTCTCCGTCGATCTGTTTCCGTTCGAGTATCGATGAACGTTTCGCGAGTTTTTCGACCGTGCTCCCTCGTATCCGTCCACGCCGGCTGGATATCCAGACATATCGCCGTGAAACCCGATCAAGTTTGACAGTGATTTTCACGTATCGCCCGCGCGCCAACCCAACCCACCCTCACGCGTACAGTCCGGCCACGTTACTCGGGTCCTGTGATGCGCACCAGCTGAATCGCTTTTAAAAGTTCAGCAGCGAACGTTATAATGTATTTCGGATTTACGACTGTACTGGTTATCCTGTGGTTCGTGTGAATATCAAATCGTGTGGTACTGGAGGTATTTCATATTAATACTAGAACTACCAAACAGCCAAAATGATTGGTCCAGAATTTCTCATCAAAATTATCGAATTTTATAGCATCTCATTTTCTGAGATTTTCCGTGAATTTTATTACAATGTGTGGATGATTATTTTTATTAATTCATTTTCTGTCTCCCATTCTGGAATGGTTTTATAGTGGGTGTTCCATTTTAACCTTTCCATGCGAACATCTAAAGAATTAGTGATGTCGAAAAACATTGGACAACAGATGGTTGTATTCAGAAAGAACATACTACCATGATCCTGCTCAACGTATGAGGTCGTTCAAGTCGTTTCGTTACGTTCTATCATTTTGGAAAAAAAGATATACTAAGTATCATTTAAAAAAATCCAAGTGACCTTGAAAGAATCTTAACGCTTGCACATAGCAAACTTATACCTCCACGTTCTAGTGTTCCCCTTCGTCCCATTTAAACACCCAAAAGGAGCTTTTTCATCTCAACGTAGTTTCCGAAATATTAGCATTTATAGATTAAAATTAGTCACTCCGTGTGTGCTCTTAAAATGGGACACCCTGTATAGGACACCTGAGCAGACTAGAGTCAGTAAAAAGGTCAGGTCTCATCGTTGGTAGTTCTAGCGTTAAATATAGTTCAAGAAATGAAGTGAACGAATGAAAGTCGTGAGGACCCAGGGACTGTTCAGTGAAAGTTCGTGGAGTGTTGGTGAATTTCCATGAGACGAGTTAGGATGTCCTGGGAGCAGCTGTGATATGGGTTTAGGAGCCCTAGTTTTGGACTCGGTGGTTCTGCTGGTCGTTACCAACATCATTCTCCGTTCCCTCGGGATCTGTTACGTTTGCCTGCCATACTCCCTGGTGTTAACGGTATTCGTCGCCAGTGCTCTGTACTTGTAAGTAGCCTGCAACCAGAAAATCGTCGCCCAGCGTACCGAATCCTCGAGATTGGGAAATTTTTGCGCAACTTGGAGGCTTCGACTCGATCTCTGTCGATTCTCATCGAAGTCCCTTGCAGTCCGTTCGATCGCCAATCCGGTGGATCAAAATTAGCGAGCACGTGGATCATCGAGGATAGTCTTGAACAGTGGTGCTGGAATCACTCCCTACTGTAGCTAGCGACAAGATCAATATCAAATTTGATCTAAATATTTCAAAGACACCGCATAAACGATTTTCTCACATGGAATTACCGCTATTTAGGTTTAAATTTTAACTTTCTTCCTGCGTAGGGAGAAACCTGTGCAAATTGACCCATTCGAAGGCAATGCTGCGACAGGTGTGTCATTCAATATCTATCCAAAACAACCAACGACGCACCAGTTCGTTTTGGAAAGTATTTCAAAATAAGACTTAAGCTTCGAAGGGGTGAAGCGAAGAAGAAACCTTAATATAGGGTTTGTCGCTACATCTGGCACCACTGGTCTTGGGAACAGAAAAAATTATTTTGAAATCGATCGAAATTACCTGGAATTGATTTTCAGGGAAATTTCGTTTATTTGTGGGTACAGGATGTCCTGTTTTAATACGTGAATTTATATATACTGCGAAATGTAATTTCGATCGATTTCCAATGTGGCTCGTTCGGAAACGGAAAGCTACAGGATCCTTTTGTCTCACGTTTCTGTGTTTCGAGGGGTGACGTAGCGACCGAATAGAAAACGAGGTTCAGACGATGGTCGATGATCGAAATCGAGGTGTTTGAAGTCCGTGACACGATCATCTTTATTAGCGACGATCGAGTGTCGGGTCGATTCAAAATTGAGAAGGCAAGCTGACACCTGGCCTCGCGCGGCCATCCTCGAATTACCAGCCAAGATGATCCACAGGGTGTTTAAAAAGAGCATCGAACAAGGAGAGTTCGCGATTGGAACCTGGGCTTTTGAGAGCGGGATAAAATTTAAGTTGTAGTACCGGATGATATTGCAAATGAAATCTACAAGTCTAAAACGTTAACCCATTACGGTCTGGAGCCGCTAGGTAGCGTCTACGCCATTGGTGTCATCAGTTTCTCGTGTCGAGGGAGCTTATGTGTCCGGTTCATTTTCGGTGTAAATAAGTTAAGAATTAACTTGTTACGAATCAATTTTGCATATCAGTAAAATATAACATTTTCAGCCTGACGCCTGTTAGGTGGGGTGTCATATACGCCAATGAAATTAAATTGCACGTCGTTCGCAGTAACATGGTGATACGTCATCTAGTGGTTCTGAAGCGTTTTATAATGAATCACAGGTGCGAACTCAACAACGGAAATATTATTTGTGTTCAAAGAATACACATAATATAGAATATTCTTTTATGTTATTATTTAAATAATTAAAACAGAGGAGGTATATCATACCCTAGCTGGTACTTCTCGGTACAAAGTTTCGCCTGACAGACGCAGGGTTAAATACAGTGATGCATCCCCTAACTACGGGGATACGTTATGAGTAGACTGCGGATGTTTATGCGAATAAGGATGATTATTATTATTTCTGCAGCACGCCTACCATTCGTACCTGAAAACATGAAGTAATATTCAGTAGTCCAGATAAATTTTTGACTTTTTAAAAAGGAAAGAATTTGTTATGTGTCAGAAATTATTTATGTCCCAACCCAATACATTTTTAGACCCATATTTCCGATGTCAATGCAGTTAAAGGAATGAAAGGTCAACAAGACTGCATTTGCTCCTTGACATGGGCAGACTATGTCATCTTTATTTTGGTAGGTTCTTAAATCTTTATCAGTTACTAATTTGGCTATATATTAAATCGCATAAACATTCGCAGTCTAGTAGACACCTACGTTACACGGTACAGTCTACTGCTCCTGTGCTGAATACTGTAGGCAATTGTAACACAATGGTAAGTATTTGTGAATCTAAACGTGTACAAACATAGAATTGGAACAGAAAATTTTATATTATAATAATTAGCTTGGTTCCGTTCTCAAAATGGGAGGTCTCAATCGTAATCTCTCCCGATAAGAAATTGGGGGATGCACAGTACTCCGAGAATGTAAGGAATGAAGCTTAATCAATATACAGGATGTTCTTAAACTGTCAAACCAACCTTATTACTATATTCTATCGTTCAAATTCATAAAATAATAAATATTAAACAGAGTGTACGTAAAAGGCCGTTACAAGATTAACGGACGTATTCGACAGCTCAAAAGTAATAACAAAATTGATATTGCAAATGGGAGAATATAGTATGTTTTCTTCTGAAGAGTCGCGTTTAGTTGAAATATTAGATTATATAATAAAATTGTACAACATCTGAATAAAAAGTTTTGATCGCGGGATATAAATTTATAATTAAATTTCAGTTTATAAATATTTTATTGTTGAAAAGCGGTTTGTAACTGAAGTCGTGCATATACTCAGCGAATCATTAAAATTGACCTTCTTGAAAACAAAGCTATGTGAGAAAGAAATTTTATTCTACATCCTCGATTTATGCTTTCATTGGTATCTATGTTTGATTAAGACTTCTTTATTCTACTTTGTAAATACTATACACCTTCAAAATCTTAGATGCTCGTTTGTAACACCCTATACAGGATGTCCCAAACTAGGGGACACTTGTTTGAGGCCTGACAACGAATTTTGAAATAAATATTTATGATAACACACGTGAATAATTGGTTATACTCAGTCAGACCGCAAGCTATTGTCCTCTCCTTTGTGGACACCCTGTATGAACCAGTTTTTCGAAATCTGCACTGGAAGACACCTCGTTATCAGTCAATAGATTAACCCTTTGCGTTCTGCCTTCGTTTTCTGGAATCTCCTCGTACTCATCTTTTGAATTTTTAACACGTTCAGCCCAGCGCGGATTTTCACGTGCCAATTGAATCTGACTTTGCGAAATAGATTCTAAGTCTCTATAATCTGCAGTTTTATCAGCATTCAATCATGTTTCGTCGAACTACAATACGGACCACAGGGCATTGTAACGAGTTGGACGTGTTAACACGTTGACAGCCGTAGGGGTTACCAGTGACCAGCGCATCAAACTTTATTTAATTAACTAATTATTGATTTTAATACAATTTCGAACAGAATTAATATTGAACTGAACATAGAAAGTCAACGCAGTGCAATCGAATAGTTATATAATTACCTCCTTCGTTATTTGTGCTTGAAATGGTACATTGTAGCATGTCTGACCACATATGGGAGTTTTCACTGCGGCAGTGAAATTAGTCATCCCTAATCAGACGCGGTATAAACTTCTGTTTTTATTATAAATCACAGAGGAAAATAATGTTTAAGTATTCAATCATGTACATGCGTCTCTATGCTAGTGTTGCAATGTACAATTCGTTCGGAATATTGTCAGAATCAATAAATATTTAATGAAATAAAATTTAACGTACCGGTCCCGGGTGACCGCATGGCAGTCAGCGTGTTAAACGGTAATCAGCACAGAGGTGTTGGAACGAGTCAGATCGCAAAATTGTACGGTTATGTTTACAGAGTGTCTATCTGTGAGGAATGATCCTTACGTGTGTTCTATGATCCCCTATGATTTAGGCCCGCGAAGCGAAATGACGGCTGCAAGATGACGATCTTTTACGAGATGTGTGTTACCTAACAGCTCCTACTGGGAAGGTTCGAATGGGCCGGAGAAGATGACGTGGATCGAGAGATTGTTGTTCTTGTTGGTGATACTACCGGGTGGACAGGGTGACCATCGTAGTCAGTTGCCACGGCGCAAGAAGCGGTGACAGTAACACTAACCTGCGCCCCATTTAATACGTTCACTGCCATGGTGGTCACTGGTGACAGGCACACCAACTTCGGTTTAACACGTTCACCGCTATGGCGGTCGCTGGTGACCGACACTGAGCTTTCCTTTCACTCCATGATGGTCACTGGTGACCGACACTGAGCTTTCCTTTCACGCCACGATGGTCACTGGTGACCGACAATGAGCTTTCGGTTTAGGCTGTCAGTCATCGAGACTAAATATAGTATGCCTTAATATAAATTAACAGTATGATTTTAGTATATTATTACATTATGCCATACTATATTTTAATGTATTATAGAGTGATGTATCAGTTACTATATTGTTCACTATGGCAGACAACGTGTTGATACTTCTGTACCCTTCCCTTGTAAATGATCAGGTGTTGTCAGCTATTTGCCCGCTGGAGCACCAGCCTCATTGGCCGGATGAGCGTTAAGCCACGCCTCACGCTGGCACCAAGGTTTTATTGGACGCGCTGCTTCGAGAAAACGGCATGACGCGACAGACGGGACTGTATTAGCTTAAATTTCAGGGAAAATTTCAATTTTAAAAAGGGTACGCTTCTCTCTACGTCTATTTTCCACGGTAGGCGTGGCTCAGTGCCCGCTGAGACAAGGTACCAGCTGATCCGCGGGCTAATGAGTTGAGCCTGTCTGTTCTAGATGCTTATAGTATCCACCGTCTTCGTCGTCTGCTTCGATTGCATCCTCAACGTGTATTGTTGTACAATATTAGTAGCGCAGGCATTGTTTCAAGCGTCATATATTATGGACCATCCTGTATGATGTATACCTGGTGTATATTGCTATCCATTAAATGTCAGATGTTTGATATTGTCAAAATTAGGGGAAGTCGGGGCATAATGGGATCTTGAAGACATCACTTACAATAAATACAAAATTGTTAAGAATAAAAAAGAAGAATATTTATGAAGAGTTCTTTGACGATTCAGTATCACTGTGAGAAATAATGAAGTTAAATAGTTAACACGTTCACTATTGACCCTCGAGTAGTATAGAATCAAATTTATACATGATGTTGGATATAGTGATACTGGTTATAGGGATTTCGAGAGGAGCTCAATAAGCGCACGTTGTTACACAGTTATTTTTTATTTTGAAAGTTGGTACCCACGTTCAGTTCAGTTATGCACGTTCCCGTGTAAATAATTAAATGTTGGAATATACATATCCTCTTACTAATGCATAATGAAGTGTCTTAAAAATCACGATTTTAGAAACAGAACTTATTGTTAATACGTATTTTGCTTATGCATTCTAACCAGAGTTAGAAAATTAATAAAGATAATAATTATAACTGTTCATTGAAGAGTAATAAAAACCGTTCGACCCAATGATTTAAAAAAAAAAGAAAAACACAAATATAAAAATTAGGTTAGAATATACAGAGTGTTCAATGTAACGATATCCACCACTTTTGTCTATTTATAATAACGTGACCATGATGATCATAAGTCATAACAAAAATACAATATAGTGTACACATACATTCTATCAATTGCAAGCATTATTTTTTAATGTTGCCATCTAGCCTTACGCTCCCCTAGGTCAATGTTTCCTTTCTGTCGTGATAAAACGTCTCTTAATAGAAAATCCCCTCTTTTCTTCACCCTTCTCGAGAAGCTTGACATTTTCAACGATTGAAAGTTGGCAGCACCGTTTGGAGAACACGATGGAGGCGTAGAGATGTTTCAGCGAACGTTAGTTACACGTCCCCAGAGCCGTGTATCGCCAATTAAATGGCAATTATAAATAGCTTTGAGTCCCGTAACTACTTCGATCATAAGTAGCTTTCGGCTTCGGTAACCTGGTGCACGTAGTGATTTCAATTAGTAACTTCATCGCTAACTACACATAATTACACTGAAAATGCACCTATCCTAAGAAACTAATTTCTAGCAATAATTGCGACCATCTGGACACCAGCTGAATCGTCTACATTTATGTAAGAAGAAAAAGGTTTGCAGGTTATCAGTTCGATCGACTATGAAAGGAGGGCAAAACAAATCCATTTGATAAGCATTCGTTTGCATTTGTGATACTTGAGGGTGCAGTGATTCGTAACCATAAATATCCAGCGATTAAGTAAAGAAGATATCTATTTTTATGTGACAGCGTTGATAGCGCGTTGCAAGCTTTCCAGGAAGCTCCTTGAAGCAACGGTCAACCGTCGACAAAACAGGCATCAGTGCATGGTACGAAAGCTCTATGAAAACGGATTCTGAAAGCTCACGCAGAGCTTGCGTGTTTTCCGTTCGTGGAGCTTCGGGAATTCTCCACCAGGTATCGCTGTCGGTAATTTCTAGCTTCGTTCTCGACTATACTACTGTTCTCAGGATGTGGAGCTCAGAAATGAAATTGATCAGTTTGAGAAAACACAAAAACTGAACTTTAATGTTTAAGGTAAAGTGTAAGACATTCGGAATCATGTATTGCTCATGCTACTGAGTGTAAAGATGTCACTATTGTATATCACTATCCCCAAAATTCAGCAAGGTACACAATTGAATTTTGATGGTAGAAACGTCAGGGATATTTCAAGGTCAACTTCAACTTTATTTACCAGAATACTACATTTTCTATGGGTACACAGGGTAGGACACATCATTTTATAATACAGATGTTTGTCTTCCACTACTTGCAATAAGCAGTAGCATCTAACCCTTTCACTCAGATGATCCCATATAAAGGGTGTTAAAACAAAGGGTTCTGAACTTCGAGACAGATGATACTCGCGAAATGGAGTAAAAAATACCTAACAAACATGAAACGAAAAATTAATATTGTCAGGGTTATAAACAATTCTACATTTTTCAGAAAGCAGTTCTTCAAAGTGGAGAACTGCTTGTAACTCCGACAATATTTATTTTTCGACGCATGTTTATTGGAACCATTTTCCTCTATTTCGCGAGTAAGTGTCAGCCCTTAAAGTCCAGAATCATTTTTCACAAAATCATTCGCTGGGTGCTACGGGCCACTGTAGTGGTTCAGGCACGGTTTACTGTACGTTATGAGCCTATATATTCCAACAAATCCGTACATCAAGGTATCTCATAAAAATCTATATATCTTGATATTGAGTATTTTCCAGTCTCAAACCACTGAAACAACTGAAAAATTGATGTCACACGTGTTGCTGTAACAAAGCAATCAGTCAGACGTTAGCTGTACCGCGGGAAATCCCAGCACACCGTGCACGTCTCTTCCCGACAATTTCACAGCACGAGGGGTTAAGTGCGCGGGATGAACGTTCGCGGTCAGAGTCGATATCGAATCGATTCGAAATGGATTTCACCGGGCACGGAGAGATTCCGACGGGCGAAACTGCATTATCAATTAGGCGGGCTGGATTTGCCGAGGAGCTCGCTCGAGTGCTCGAGCTCGGCCCGAAAACCGTGCATATTTGCCGAACCGCTTTCCACGGAGGGCGCATAATCGCGTGGCCATCGAGATGGCCCGATATCGATGATAACCGGCCGAAATGTAGGACGCGCGAAAATCTTTTATCTGCACTGACCCAGACCTAATTCGGGATCGCCGGTAATCAGAGGCGAACGATAGCGTGATTGAACTCTAACAGCCCCTACCATCTAGGAATGATCGATGGCCGACTAATCGACGGCTACCGGCCCGACCAAATCGTTTCGATGATCGACTGGTCGACGAACGAGCGCTAATTTCCAAGCCCGATCCTAACCTATGCTAACGCTCCTCGTAATTCCAGACGCAACGGCCCGTGATATCGCGTCACCCTATCGACGTGACGTACACGTGCACCTACTCGGATCCTTAAGCCTGTTTCACACTTACCACCGAGCGATCTCTTCTATTGTTAACGACAATACGAAGCGGGTGCGCCGGTTCTCGTTCGATTATCAAAGTCCCTTTCATTTAGATCAGAAAATCCCCCTTCGTTGCTAAAACTGACTATAGTTAATCAGCGCTTGTTGTGTAGTAAAGGTGATCATAGTACACCACTGAGCGCTTTTTGTATCCTAAGGGTGACTACGGCCACTCAGTGTCGAGCGCTTGCTGCATAGTAAAGGTGATTAGAGTCACCACTGATTGCGAGAGCTTTTTGTATCCTAAAGTCTATAGTCACCCGTCAGAATTTCGAATTAGTTATCAACTCTGGTTGAGCGTAGCAGAGTTTGGTATCCCCAGGCTACCCTACATTGCTTTGTTCAATTGGCTTGACATCTACGTATTCTGTTGTTTGTTCAACAAATGATGTACAATGATACGATTGTCGTATTTCACCGAAGTCATGTTACGATGACCACGGATCAGATCTAGGATGGATGACCATCTTCCGTGTTTCTGCGATACTGTTGATGTATGATGGTTCAGAACCCACCTAACACTGTAGGTCCCTTAGCTATATGGTCATAGGGGTCGATGTTGGGTTACATGGAAGAAAGATAAAGGAAAAGAGAGTATAGTTCGTTGGGCAATATAGGAAAAGCAGTTCCTAAGACGCCATCCCATTGAGTGACTCCTAGGGAAAAACCTAAACCAATCTATCTATCTGATCTCTTCAAGTGGGTAAAACGTACAGTTGTTGGGACTACAGTTCGTTGGGGAATATAAAAAAACGTTTCTTGAAATCTCATCCTTTGGAGCAAGACGCCAAACGACAACAGTAAATCTGAACCTGAACCTGATGTCTTCAAGTAAGTGATCTCTTCAACTAATTGCGAGCTATAATGACCACAGATCAGCGCTAAGATGGGTATCCATC
Source organism: Macropis europaea (assembly GCA_916610135.2). Lineage (NCBI taxonomy): Eukaryota > Metazoa > Arthropoda > Insecta > Hymenoptera > Melittidae > Macropis > Macropis europaea. Next base: position 1,742,287 of record OU744345.1, on the reverse strand, counting down.
TTCAGCGTTTCTGTGTTGCTGTTGACATAAAATGGTTCGGAATTCCCCCGAAAATAAATGTTGAGCTGAAACGATCTCGTATAAAAGAACGGAAGATTTTATTGTTAATAACAGTAAACTTGTTAATAGAATTCGTATAATCACATGAAAGAACAGCAGGAAGACATTTAATATGTCATCAATTCAACAAGGACAACTTAGTCATAAATACTCATCGTTCTAATAAAAGAGTGTTCATCTGTTTTAGATTAACATTATTGGGATCTTCCTAGGTCGAATTATCTTTGCTATGTGGATATCGATTGAAAAAATTGTAAATATGGAAGTAATTTTTAAATGTAGTCAGACGAGAAGGGTTAAGTATAAATTACACATAAATTTAAATTGTGAATGTTTACTGTATTTCGAGAATTTTCTACATAATTGTTTGGGCTACAGACAACCATATATCCCAAGCTATCGTTCTCATGTTTTAGTACACCCTATATAGAATTGTCAGAATGAAAAAGAACACCTTGCACGCTTCGAAAGTATGTCCGCAAATGGTATTTTCATCCAGTGTATCGGTCGAGCAATTTTTCACAGCGGCCCGTTAGGGGTTGAGTAACGTTCGTCGGAGAAAAATTGCGACCGCCATAGATATCGATATACCGAGAGCTGAATCGGTCGGGAAGTACCCTCGTTCGACGTTCAATCGAGGAAGTAATATCGAACGATCCTGCGCGGCGTATGCATAGTAATCGCGACGTCGCGACGCTTTATCGTCGCGTCGCTCGTTAAAGGGCCGTGGAAGAAATCGAATTAACGATGCCACCTCGTTATCGATTGCTGCGAATTCTCCAACGACCACCTTCGACTCTCCCTCCACAGCCACACAAAATTTTGTAAAAACAGCAAATTCGAATTTTCTTCTTCAGCCGCTGCTGATTGTTATCAATTATACGATGTTAACCGTTGGGTTATAATCGTCTTCGTTACACTGCATAATTTAGAAACTCGATAGAAAATCCTATATACCGTAGCGGACAAAAGGAGATAGATTATCGTACTGTATTGTATGTAGATCAGTGATGGCCTTCCGGAGCGACGTCTAGCTCCAGCCTACCCCCACTCTGCGTCCATTCCCCTCACGTAATAAGAAAGTGGAGATATAATCTCTAGATAATACTGATGTCACGTATAAAAGAATAATTATTCCTATTGCGTCACAGTTTCTTGAGAAACCGTACTTATCAACAATCACCGGTGTTCTCGATGTAATACCCAGACTACAACCCACGTGAGGGGAATGGACGCAGAGCGGAGGTAGGCTGGAGCCAAGCTTGCTCCGGATGGCCATCTCTGTTATAGATACTCAATAACCAACGATTCGTGGGTGTTCTTACAATCGCACATGCACTCATGTTCTATCAAAGGTCGACCTTACGATCTTTAAAACGTAAACAGTACTTGGTATGATGATAATGAAATATTCGATGCAGTAATTGCTGCCGACATTACTTTGAGACGAACGTTGAAACTCGGTGGTGCTTCCAACCAATCGAGCAACAGTAAGTTCAATTATCGTAACAGATTAAATTTATAATAACTAGACTGCAGATGTTTATGCAAATATACATTTTTGAACTTCTGTATTTCCTACGTTTATGGAGTTAAATAAATGAAACATCAATAATACTGCGTTTGTTCCTTGAAATGTTCAAAATGTATCATTCTTATTTTTATCATATACCAATTTGGACATATTAAAGTGCATGAACATCCGTAGCCTAATAATAACAGTAGCTGAAGTTATGTGAAAAACATAGTAAAAGCCAGAAAGTAGGGAGATTGCTGCATCGCAAGAAGGAAAAATATTTGCCGAAATCTATACATATAAAATGAAGTGTCCTGATTGACTGACGATCATAGCCCAAACCACTGAACCTAGGAAGCTGAAATTTGGCAGACACTTTCCTTTTATGGCGTAGGTAACCACTAAAGAAGGATTTTCCTCCCTCTAATATTATTGGAACGCCCGAGACAGCTTCTAAGCAAGCATGGTATAAATTTAAAAAAACTGGGTGCTACGATGATAGACCAAAAAGTGGTAACCCCCCAAAAAAATACAGCGAAATGAATCGCCGAATCAACCGGTTATGATATATTGCGATAATCTATCAAAAAGGTAGTCGTTTTGAACTTTTGTAAACATATTAGAGGGTGTCCATATTAACGATTGAAGGTGACATTGAAATCTCGAAACTTTCAGGTAACAGAAAAAAAATTAAACGATGCACTGTATGATCTATACCTTTCGATCTATACAACTTTTATCTAAACGAATTTTTGCCAAAATCAATATTTATGAAGCTATCGAAGCGTATACTTCGTATCCATATGGATACGGTTGGTCACGTGACTGAAACCACTTCCAGGACTTCATAAATATTAAATATACATGTGTGTATACATATATGGCGGTATGAATATATTAAAGTAAATATATGTTATAAATATACGGTATCAAAGGTCAGTATCCACTCACATGTTGGACAATATTCAGCAAACTACAGATTTAAATTGTAATTATTTTTCTAGCTGAATTAAAATGTTAGGATTCGCATATGAAGCGAAATCTTCGTCAACCGCAAGGGGTTTCGTGAAAGAAACTTTCATTGCCAACCAAATTTGTACAAAATTGTTTCGAACATCTATGATAATCAGGGGGTATTTGAAATGATCCTTGTATCAAGGCACTCTGTACATCATATGGAAGTTATGTTTGGAGAGGTTCATATGATTTCACGGAGACCTTGACATTCTCAAACTACGCTACACATCTGTTTTAGCCAAAAACTGCATATCTGATTCTTATTTTTCTAATATCAACCATTCAAATGGTGTTTTATACTACACTTTCTAGGGTTCACCATGTATAAAAATGTTGCAATCGACAGGGAGGGTTTAGTGTGTAGTCGAACGGAAGAACGGTGCAGGGTTAAACAGTTAACCATTACGCATTTGGCGAGTAAGGAAATCGCAAAGCGGGGGGTTAAAAATGGGAGCGATGTCGTATGCCAGCACGCAGGACAGTTCGACAATAGACTCGGACGGAGCAACTAGTTTCGCTATTCAGAGAAATCCCAGCTCCTTAGGCTGGCCCTTTCGCGACGTCAACGAGGCAAACTTGTTCAGTAACATCCTTTTCCCTCGATTTCCTCCTTCCTTTCAACGATCGATGTCCCGCTGCGAAGAAAGACGGAATTTACGAGCGTTTCCCTCTCTGTCCGCTCCACTACGGGGAGAGAAGATCATTCTAACTCACTTATCCGTATCGCCTCGACCGGATTCCGAGGAGGAACCATTTTGGATCACTCCCATACTGGTACCGTTCCTTCGCCCCTTCCCATTCATCCTGCCACCCACCCCTCTGCAACCCCTTTCGCCTACTTTTCGATCGAAAAACCGAACAAGATAGGGTCACTGCGAACTGATAAATCGCGATGGGACACACGGATATCCGGAAAGCAGAGCTAGGCAGTCGGGAACCCCGTTCGGGTTAGTTTTCATTAACCCTTATGATAAACTTAACGGGGTGATTAGAGTTCAGGTTTGTTAGGTAGATTAGTCCAACGACTATAGTTCGTTCGATAATAGAAGACGTTAGTTGTCGAAGCGACATTTTCAGCAGTGTAAGAGTATGCCAATTATTAAAGGACTATGTAGTATTTCGAAAGACAATAATAGACCAAAATCTAAGTCTAATCTTAAGGGGGTATTTTTCTTTCCTCTTTTGAGGGCATGTTTTGGGAATTTAAAAAAGAAAGCTAAACGACATATCTTTATGAAACTTCGCAGATTCGTTCATACACATTAACTTAGAAGAACCTCATAATTATTAAGCTTAGATGACAGCGATGTAGGTATGTAAATAAACCTGCAAAGTTTCACAAACGTACGTTGTTTACTTTCTACACAAAAAATTCCCAAAATATAGTTTCAAAACATGTTTAGACGATTTCTGAGTTCTCTAAGATTTTACTTGTAGTAACTTAATCCTCACAAAGTTAGTATTGAGTGTTAAAGTTATCTTGTCAGTAAAAAATTAGGATTCCAGTATAAAATCTTTTGCACGTGACACGAAAGATTAGTTTCGTTAATTTCAGTAATTTGTAACGAAATTAGAAAGCATCTTATACATTGAAAGAGTACTAACTATTCATGTAGAAATAAATATAAAATGGGATATATTATTTCTTTGCATAACGGAGCATTGCTTTGAAGAAAATTTACTTAGAAAATTGAGTAAACATTGTCTGATCATTGTAACGTAATTCTATGAAAAACAATTAATTGAAAAAGTCCAAAACACGATTAGGTGTGCAACATGACCATCAAGTTTCATGCACAGAAAGTGTTTAGCTTCGACGTATTCCTGACTTAAAACGTTAACAACCATACAGGACATACAGAATGTATATTAAACCTTCTTCGCTAATATTCATGTATACTACAGGGTTCTAAGTTTAAAATAAACTTTTTGAACACCCTATATGCTTACATTTTCAAGAGATGCATCTGCTGGAAAATTATGCTGTATTACTACGCTGTCTCTGAAACAATTAAGTAAACTTTTGTCTAACTATTATGCAAGCACAGTAACGCGGAATTTTCGCAGGCCTTAATTTAATTATTATTATAATTGCTATTAACGTCTTTATAACTCAAACTGCACAGTTGTCCATTTGCAATGCAAATGGAAACGTAAATGAGGAAGAAATACACTGTATATTCGAAATCGTGGGACATCAAAAATGGAGGTAATTCCTCGTTCAAAAGTACACAGAAAGTGAAAAATAAAATGTTTCTCTACGAAGCGTTGTTTTCGAGAAAATTAAATTTAAATGTCCACCGAGCATGCGTGCTTTTGACTGTAGCGGAGGCAAGGGGTACTGGCCGTTCAAGGTCAGCGTACAGTTTCCCTTACGGTGTCATTTGAATATGCGAGTTCAACTTTACTATCATTCCGTTTGCTGAAACTGCTTGTACAAACAGTTTATCACTAGACATTTAAATTCAATCATCATTCATTTGCCCATGTACAGTATTACTAAATATACCTAACAAGATCTAACAGAAACAGAAAGAAGATTATCAATGTTTGAAAGATTATGTAACAAAAGGGACATAATTTGAAGGTTAGATTTATTGCGTATGCAAATTTAGAAAGTTTGTATATACATGTATGCATACACACTATAAATTAAATAACTACAACAAGAATAGTTTGCAAACAAAATCCCCACCAACCACAATGACCTACAATGTACAATCGAAGCAGTGACCTTGAGCGTCCAACACATCTCACCTCCGCTACACCAACCGTATGAAACTTCCCTTGTACCAAGAAAAAGTCACCAACTCCTACAATTACAAAGCATATTACTCCCATAACATTCGAGTACACGCTAACATTCTGAGCCTGTCCATCATTCGAACCAGTCTGACCTTCAAAACCCAGTCAAAGACCGGTCGAATCGACAACAGAACGATTCTTCCGAAATAAGCAGAGCCTCGATTAGCCAAACTGTAATCGGTAACAGAATGGACCCCATTGTAACAATGTTTCGCAGAAAAATAATAATTTCATTTTAGAATGTAGAATACACACTGGTGCAGAATTAGGAACGCGATGTCATGAATGAGAATTTTAGCCTACATCCGACGTAGGATGGCCAGTGTTCGGATAATCGAGGTCCCACCGTAATAGGAAACGATGTTCTCTGAACACCATCGTGGTCTCCGTTGGTGCGGCTGGATATCGACTTCGGTACCCCACGCACGAGCAGCAGAGAGCAGCTGGTGGGACAGAGACAGACGGCGAGAGAGAGAGAGAGAGGCAGAGCGGCGGATGGTAGGGGTGAAGGGGGTGTATTCCACCCTGTCGTTCATACATCGTCGCGCACCCGCGGGCGCGCACAAACCCGTTTCGGCGCATACAAACGCGGCCAAACCCGTTCTCACGAGCGTGACAGCACACGTTGCCCGCCCCAATGGAACCCCACCCTCTCCTCCGCCACTGTGGAGGCTAGATTCGAAAGCCAGACCTAGTACACACCGTCCGCGAGGGGTGGAAGGAATGAAATCGTGGATGGAAGGCTTTGCAGCGACGGTGGCGCCGCCGTGCAACTTGGTGGCGCTTCCTGGTATCACTCCCGTTATCCCTTTACCACCCTCTCTGTCCGTTCTAACCCGTAAACGCACAAACACCTTCCACGGAGTCTCTCGTTGCCGCCTAAACGTCCATCCTCTTCTCACCCTCCCTGTTCGCTGACTACGACCCCCCCGCCACGTTTCTCGTCCTATCCGCCGTCCGACACACGCACGTCCGATCCAGAGAGGGCCGAAACGCGGGTAAACGTGGTCGTGGTTCGTTGTACCGTCCACATCGGAACCGGTGATCATCGTGGTTCTTCGCGCACCCCCGATGAGAAACGCTCCTCCTCGTCTTCAGGCTCCGTGAAAGTGGACCGGTCTGACTCCGGGGACCACCGAACCCGGGTTCCCCTCGCGGTTTCGACCATGCGACCGGGGGGATAGAGGCTCGATTTCGACGCGGTCCGGGGCTGTTAACCCCTATCGAGGTCGAGGACGTCCCGATCGCGTGACGGTTCGTCCTTCCTGGCCGAGTCCTCGCGGAACGCTCGTCCTTGGCGAAGGTGGACTCGTCTATCGCGCGGAGACTCGCGGACTGGTTCGATATCCTGCGAACACTCTCTCCCTCTCTCTCTCCGCTCGGTGCTTTCGCGGGCTTGGATCAGCTGACACGGGGAGCGTTTCATGCCGAGCGTTTCCGATCGGAGCGGCTGCGTGAGCCCGCGGTGGAACCAGTCTCACGGTCATTCTGCTCCGTGTCCTGGACTCGGCTGGAGGTGGTGGTGTCGGTGTCGGTGTCGGTGTCGGTTCGTTCCTTCGTAGCACAGCTGTCCCCGTGGGAGCGCGTGTACGATACGGGGGATCGTTGGTGACTCTCCGTGGACTCGCCTGAGGACGATGAGACGTTCGCGTGGCTCCGACGTGACGTGACGCGTCGTCGTCGTCGTCGTCGTCGTAGCCGTAGCCGTAGCCGTAGCCGTAGCCGTAGCCGTGGTCGAACGCGACAGTGCGCGGTGTGACGTGAACGGTTAGTGTGTCGAAGTCGAAGGATTGCCTCTGTAAGTGGTCACACACAAGTTAGAATCAAACACACACCGCCGGCTGTCCTAGGACGTGCGCGGGACACACGGGGGTTCGTGGTAGTAAACGCAACATGCGGGAAGGTACAATAGTGCGGGCCGCCACGGCGATCTGCTGGGCCATCGCCAGTTAGCCACTGTACTTTTCTCTTTCTCTATCTATACTCTTCTAGTTTTCGAACGATCACCCTTTTTTACGATTCATCAGCCAGAGGACATGTGACACACGCACACCACGCACCTACACGGAACGTTTATGATCGTTCGCGGTGACGGGCCACCCTCTTTCGAGGTCGTTTACGTAACACCCTGCCTGTCTGTGCTTCCTCGACTCTTTTCGCGGCCTCTTTTTAACATTCTAACGGACGACGTCACATGTACGTGGTTTCGTTCGAACGATACGCCTGCCAGACGAATAAATCACCGTGTCTGTCGTTCAGGGATGAATAAATTGTCAGGGATTCGTGTGTTTAGAATTGTCAAACAGTCCACGTGAAACGGGCGATGTAGAATGGTTTTTTTTAGGTGAATGAAGACCTGTAGAGGCGATCAGGGTGATCATTTTGTGGAAAATATTTGTGGTCGTCGAAGCGTTAACACGTTAGCTACCTGTTTGTGCCGCTGCTGATGGGTTGCTACAAATTTTCTGGGTGTCGGTAGAATCATTGCTCTCGTTCTTTAGATAACTGTTAAACTATGCTCATATAAATGCAAATGAACGAATCATTGAGGAAGAAAGATAAAAGTAATCGATTTCTGGTCGATCAGCATTGGTAGCTGAAGACTATTTATAGGCAGTTACGTGAAGTGTTAATGGGATGTCTGAAGCTTTTTTAGGGTTTGGATTTCAGATAGATTTTAATGGAAGTTTCTGCAGGTTATTTTTCTCTAAGATAGGCCGATTAGAATACACCTTTCGTATTAATTAATTGTCTCGTCTCCGTTATTGTTTATTATTACTTTAATCAAGTTAGTCCGTAACGTTGAGACAAAGGCATTAGCATTGGCATTTTCATATGAAATCTGTCATTCAACATTACAGTTTTGTGGTCTGTTGGATCTCGATAGAAATATTTACCAATTCGATTTGTTATTAAATAAATAATACAGATGTACATTTTCCTAAAAATTGCGCCTTTATAATTCTCTAAATATTTTGAGTAAAATTGACATTCGATGACTTTGAAGGTCAATGTAGTTAATTTTCAGTTCCCGGTATCCAGAAAAGGTCTGGCTCCTTTTTTGCAATCTAACATAGACCAGAGTTTCTTTTATCTGATATAATTTTTGGTCATTTTGGTACTTCACTTATATTTTTGCTCTTCTTTTATATACTGACTGTATTCTATACTACAGACGTCACAATGTCTTGACAGATTATGAATGGTACCTTTTGAAACATGAGGCTCTCCTACATTCATTTAACAAGAAACTGCTAAATTCTTCTTTTCTTATGATTTCTATTGCGCCTCGTTTGTCACTTGGCGAGCAGATTTTTCTTCTCGACACTTTCAATGTTATTTATAAATCAGAGAATCTTTTTTTTAAAAAGGAACATACGGAGTCAAATTAAATTTATCTACATTCTGATTTATTGTGTCGGGTGATTCCGAATCTAAATCATTTAACAGTAAACACGCCTGTGTATTATTTTTCACATTGTACATACATATTCAGGAAATTATATTCGTGCACGATGTCAGAATTCTTACAATGGACCAGAGTTAATCCTGCTCGCAGATCATAAAGATATTCTTAGCTGAAAACGGAGTTCCCGTTCTTGATCACCCTCTTTATCCCTCCAAATTGATCCAGCTGTCTTTTTCCTGCTTTCATTATAATCCTACTTTATAAGTTCTTTTCCTTAGAAATTTCCATTTGACAGGAACATTTTAAAATCCAACTTCATATCGTTTAAAAATTAGCAGAGCCTTTCATTAATTGGTTACTGGTATCTTCACCTAACTTTTACCCAAGACCTGGATTTCTATTTACTTTTATAGCAATTTTTGCTCTAGAAACGACCGTCTAGGAGCCTCCGAATCCTTCGTTTCATCCACAAGTTCCCAAAGCATCCTCTATTTAAGAGGAAACATAGTAGAGAGCCTTTCTATGAGACCTTGATTCTCTTATTTCCTCTGGGCTCTTTTGTTCCTCACAGCTTCGCTGCTTGAAGGTTTTTAGGTTCGAGTCTTTAACTTCATTCGGACGTACACAATGCCAGGTTCCCGTGAGACTTCTCTGTTCCGCAGTTTCCTCGTGAAGTTCAGCGGTTGGCGCGAAGATTTCAGAGAGTCTGCTTCCATGACGTTGACGAAGTTTCTGCTTAAGATTTTAATTCTCTTCTTTCCCACCTTTCGCCTTTCTTGGAGATTGACAGCTGGAAGATTTTTTAGTTAGAGTCTGTGAACGATTAGGATTTAATGGCGCCTCCGTTGTTCGACCGTGGCTCGTTCAAAAGATGTAGAGAGGGTTTCAGAATTTTATAGGCACACCGTGACAGTGTTGTTATGAGAATAGTTATAATAAATGGAAATATTTGACAATTAAAATCGCTATAGGTATAGAATAATATTTTCACTATTTTGTACTACTACTGTATTAGAAATAGTTACTATTCTATTTCAAAATGTCAATTTGATCAATATAAGTAAGTCCGGCGCCTTTAAAAAAATTTCTAATAGTAGTATTATTATTTACGCTCATGTATGTAAAATAGAAGCCTCGTACGAATAAATTTTATTTCACACTTTCCGTTTATTCTTTTTCATTCAGTTCCTTATTAATACACGTTAGTAGATCCTCCAGTACAGACAAAATTTATAAAGATAAATATCCTAATAAAAATTGCAGAATATTCGAAAAAATTGCTACGTTCGTTGAAGAGTAGACTAACTCATGTCAGATTAAATTGCTTCGTACCATTATATAAAGAATCACTACGAGTTGCTGCCCACCCGCCTCGTACTTAAATTACACCGGCCGATCGAAAGGTTTAAAAGCATCCCGTAACGCGAGCAATAAACGACTAAACACCCTTAAAACGCGATTATATTCAATTAACCCTGAGCCACGGTGGAATCCACTTATTCCGTAACCGGCCACGTTCATTGACTACCGTTACGCAAAGTAATCGCTGGAAGGAGATTGATAAACGCTCAGCCAATTTAATCAAGAGTCGAACTTCCGACGATCCGAAGACACAGAGAGCAAACAGGGTCGGCGGTGCGGGAGCAGGGAACGGCAAACTGCATTTGTTATATTAGAAAATCTCTGGTAACTCGGGTGTCCCAAAATGGCGGGTGCGTATCGCTTCCTCCGTGTTTCTACGAATGCCTCCCCTACACTCGCCCCGTCTACCCCCCTCCGTTCGACTTCCCCTCTCGCGCCGCGGCGCGTTTCATTCTATTAGCGGGAAAGTTTGCTTATTCAAATTGCACGTATCTGCCAATTACAGGGAACAACGGAGGCTACAGTTCCGCTTTCGAACGAGAGTTTCATCGCTGAATCCTCCCCCCCCCCCGAACCAACGAGTTTCCTTCGTTCGAACGAAACCGGAAAAAAAAACACATACGCACGCACACGTACGCGAGAGAAGTGGCGGAAGTTTCGCGAGTCGTTTGTTTCCCGAAAGCGGTCGATCCGCCTAGGAAGAAGTTCCCTGGTGAAATTCACGGGAAAATTTCAAGGTTGATCTGTCACGAACGATCATGCGTTCACACGTACACACACGCATATACACTGATACATAAGTAATGATTACACTACGTAGAATCTCTTTACTTCCACTTCTTCCGTTTTCGAGTCTCTTTTTTCTCTCGCCGCTATACCTTTTTAGACCTTTCTCTATACTATATTATATTGTATTATATTATATTATATTATTATTATTATTATTATTATATATATCTTTAGCGAGTTTTTTCGTAACTTTTCTCTCACTACTTGTCTCTTATCTTTCTCTTCCAGGCCCTGCTTAAAGCATACCACGAGATCGTTGGAATTTTTTGCATAGAGATAGTCGATATTTGAGAATTCATTGGTTATGGGTTCGACGAGAGTACCGCGTCAGACCTGTGCACACTTGTTATAAATCTTTTCGAATATTCGAGAGAAAAGTATTCAAGAGTCACTTAAGTTTCATACGTAAAACTTGATATCGTGAGTGATTATATTAATTCATTTTTATCGAACGATTATTCCAATTTTTATTCTGCATTTAACATACTTTAATGTTCATATAATATTACATTTTAAAATTTATGTTTACAGTTAAAGTTGAAAATGTTGTGTTCTATCCGGGAATTATAAAATCTTGTATGTGCAAAATGTTATAAGAGAAAATTAAATAGATTTAGCCTTTTGTAGTCCACTCCATAAAGTGCAGGACATTGAAATTTAAAATCCAAGTTTTATTTATTGTGATACAAACTGAATGAACAAAATAAATGAATAAATTTTAATTTATAGGCATTTATACATTTTAGTTGAAAGAACAGTGCTTTGTATTTTCAGAAGGTCGCCACAGAAATGTCTCGGAGTAGCTAATCAATCACATTGAAAAATTCTTTGACAATGAGTGCAAGGGGCTGGTAGCCCAATGTTGCCACCTTACTTTTATACACTTTTTAGCATTACTGCATTTGCAGTTGCACTTTTTGGTTTGGACGGCGCACCACAATCTTCTTATCCTCCATAAGAGATCACTAACCCAATATAGTTGCACCTAAATTACATTTATAACAAATTGTTAAGGCAAATGAAATATGTCCTTTGTTTCGAGGGAAATTATTTTCAAAATGTCCAGGTCTGACGCGTTCGCTGTACGTGTACCTAATAGTTCACGAAAATATTCGAATATCTGCAATGGAAAAGTTGATCGAATATAATATAATATGTGGTATTTAGGTACTCGAAATACTATTAGGGCTATATGACGCACAAATATCAGAAAAATATATAGAGGGTGCTCCATAAGTATCAATACTTCAGATATTGAATCTAGATACTGAAATAAACAAAAATGTTATATCCATAAAAATGTTCGAACGAAATTGTTATACTGAAGAATTAAATCTAGCCATCGGCAGTAACAAAAAGGTGTCTGCCAAAATTTATTATATTTTTCCGAAACAGTAACGTGCAAACATAAGTATGAGATTGAATATTTCATTTTATTTTATTTATGATTTCTATTAAGGTGGGCAAGTTAAAAACGTGTCTGAGTCGCCAGAAATATGTAAAGCCTCTATTAGTAGCTGCATGCATTAATATTTTTTGTAATAAATAAGATTGTTGATAAGATACCTTCACATTCATTCTATTTCTGCAACTAAAAATGATTGTACCTTATAAACGTATGGTTTCAGGATCTATATTTGTTACATTAGTTTGTGTCACTTCAAATTCTGTTTTATTAGACACACACTTTACAACCCTAACACTCGTGAGTATTGTGACCCTATCATTTCAATAACTTCACTATATACACATACGATTTTTATTAAAATTTTCGGTTGCAAACGTTTTGAATAATTTCGTGATCTATTGCGTTGTAACAAAGATACAAAGAATCGAAGAGTGTTATACAGGGTGTCTCAAAGGTAACTTAAAAGGCGAAACATGCAGGTTCATTATGGCAAAATAAATCGAAAAGTTCTGGTACCGTTTTGCTACCTGAAGCCACACTTTCCAGATATAGGCGATTAAAAATTGGAGGTTTCACTTCCGGGCGCGAAATTCAAATCTCAGGCGACTAACAGGGTGAGCATACAATGTTGGAAGTCGCTCTCAAAACTATATGTGGGTACCAGCGCTGACTGTATTTGTTCAAAGAAAAAAAATTGTTTAATCACCTGACTGCTCAACAGGTCAGGCGTTGTGGCTTTTTAAATTAAGTATCTTATGTAAATTTCATTTAAATTTCATTATTTACAACTGTACTGAGGAGTTCGTGTACTGGCTTCATTTTAATGTTTAAAAGTTTCCGGTAGAGTCACTTCAATACTTTTTATGGAGAATGACGATCTTCATCGATTAATGCATTAAAAAGTACATGCTTCTCTACAAAAAAGCAAAAGTGATCTTGAGATCTCCACTGTACCTTCGACCATAAAGAAACTCTTGACTCCCCCTTGAAATCATTCAACTTCTGTCTGAAACATTTTTTGATATGGCCAACAGTTTCAAATATATTCAAGTGGAAACAATAAATAGTCAGACCCCTAACTCTTATTCAGTTATATCTCAAGAAACGAGGCTTTAGGTTGCAAAATGTTAAGCCGTAATTTACATAGGTAGAGTACATGGAAGAGTAAGTAAGACTAGTAGCATAACCTACTCATGTAAACAATTAGGCAAGTGGTTGGTAGAGTACTAAAGCCTGTAGTTGGTATAGTATAGTGGAATAGCACTGTGGCATAGTAACTCTACCGCTAGCCTTCTCTCACCACTGTACTTTTTACTTTCCTACGCCTCCTAATCATTTGTGAACAAGTTTGGTTCAGAAGAGTACAGTTATTGGACAAAACATTACGTATGATGAGAACGCTGATTGGTGTTCATTTCTCTGCTATCCTGTGTACTATTATATTCTCAATTCGCGTTTAAACTGTCTTCAGTTAAAAATGGGATAGTAGAGTATGTTGGCAATTTACCCGCGCTAGTATATTATCTTCCTTACTCTACCAACGTAAACCAGGCCTAAGGACTCAATATCTTGTGTCACGAGGAATCTGCATGTCTCGGCCCTCAAGTCACTATTGGGGCATCATGTATAGTTTAAGCAGGGCCCCTCTTTCTTTCTCTCCATCCTTCTGTCTGTCTCTAGTTACCACTCTATAGCTATGTTCTGTCACCGCATGCGAAACTAGAGGACTCACCGCTCCGGACTGCCCCCTCTGCGAAAAAGCGACAAAGAGGCCGCCTCCATGCAACATGCAGATGATCCTGGTTGCTGGCGGGTGAGTCCACCATAGTCTCTCCCAAAACAACAGCGCACTCTCACGCACCGTTTCTACTGTGTCTCTGCCCGGTTTTAAGGCGCTTTCGAACCAAAAGTTACCTATCCTCTGCTACTGCTCGACAACTTGAGTTTGAACCCTGAAGACTGGACTTACGAGGTGGCGACGGATGCCTTGGTCAGTCTTCCACTGGCGACGAAATTGAACATTAGCATCTGAAGGTTGTAGTAAGCTGAGACTGGATAACAGATAACCTCGAGAGGCCAGTTTTCGATTTACTTGTAATAGGAAGGCGTTGCCAGTGGTTAAGTACGTTCTGCATCTCCACCAGTGTGTCATCTTTGGTTAAGCCACGCCCTCAGGGTTCAAGACTGACTTGTCGAGCAGTACGTACGCTCTGTAGCGACATACGGTCGAATATCGTCAGATAATGACGAAAATCAGTCTGCCTATATATCTTAGACGATTCATGATCGATAAACTATAGAGTCCATGAACGAGTACTGTTGGTTTAGTAATAATCTTCGTATAAATTGTAACGGTAAGTCTTAATAATAATAATAATTATAAGCTTTCAGCATAGATTCAACAGTTCTAAAGAATACACGTGGATAATAACAGTGTGTTTTTAATTAATAATATTATATGACTATAAAAAGGGTGTAACATAATGTTCGATCACTATAAAATAACTGAACTGAACAAATCTTGTTCAACAAAGCTGAAAGGTGTCCTAATTACTTTTGTGACTGAAAACCTGTTTCAATCTTTTAAGAATCCATTAATAGCCCTATAGATTCATGGAATTATACCATTGATAACAATGGAAACTATATTATTAATTAAAGAATATAAAAATATTAAGAAACTTTGGTTTATCTCTGTATCGGAAGAAATATTATTCTGCCACCGATTCGATAAATTAAACAAAATAGACGTCCAGCGAGACGTTGTTACAGCGTCTCTGGAACGTAGCTTTTGGTTTCGAGAAGCACCGTGGCCCCCGCCTCTCTGTCTTTCGTTTTTTCTTTCTTTCTCCCTGTTCGTTGGCAGCTCTGCTCGATACTGTTACACACTGTCGCCGACTTCACCGCTGATCGGTTTGTATCGCCGATCTCCCTGCCTGCCTTCGTTGTCGTCTTATCTGTTGTCTCTGTGTAAGTGTTATCTCGGTGTCTGCTGTTGTTTTTCGTTTCTGCGGTGTTTTAGCCAATAAGCAAGGTACTCGATATAATGGAACATTTATTGTATGGGGAATATTCTGGGAACACTGCTTGCACCGATGACTTTATCTGGGGACTTTATTGAAAGAACAGGGTGAAGTAGAATATTCCCAACGATGTAACCGAATGTACAGTGTTTTTATGTTTATTCAACAGGAACACTGTGTGCTATATGTTGTGTACTGTCGAAAACTGTACATTCTATTTTATATTGAAGATTTTTCTGAGAAATTGTATGTAAGATCTGTATTTTGTACTGCGGATAGAACAGTACATTGTATGTTGTAATGAAGATTGAAAAATATACTATATGCATGGAAGCTCTGTATGGGGTATCGCAGAGAGCAGTATATTGTATTTTATATTGAAAATTTATCTGAAAATAATATATGAAGGTGTTGTGCTGAGTACTGTGCAGAACAGTACATTATATTTTATGTAGAAGATTGTTCAAAGAAAAGAAGTGAAAGGTCTATATTGTGTACTGCATAGAGCAGTACATCATATTTTACATTGAACATTTTTCTGAAACAATATAGTGAGGGAAACCACTTTTGTGTAAAACAATTTGTTATACATGTTTTGCTAGAATTATACGAACTGAACAAGTGACATGGTTTTAATGTTAGAATACTATATGTGTACTACATCCAAAGGACACTACTCAAAATAAGTAGGGGATGGTACAAGTACAAATATGTAGAATATTGTTAAAACACCAAATACTATATATAGCAAATATTGAATGAAAATATTCTAATTAAGCAAAGGATGTTTTAGCCTGACATGCAGTTCTGTTTATTACAGATAAATCTAGACACCTAAAGATATCTTTTTACATGCTTGGACATTAAACACAATTCTTTATCACTGACATTCAACAGCTTGTTCAAATTATTACAAGTGCTGCCTGTCTGATTATTTCAAGCAGTATATTTCAAACTTCTGCCTTCCACCACTCAACAAATAAATTTTTAAACTTATTATTACTCATAAAATAATTAATTCAAACTCATTTTTAAACACCCCATATAAAACTTATCCAATTCAACATTGATGTCACCATCTTTTTAAATATGACCTTTTCAGTCATGCTGTACTATTATCCCTGAAATAATCTGACTCATAAATTAAATAATAAAATCTAATCACATTCATCTATTAACCTAAATAAAAATTTGCAAGTATTGTAGATTAAAAAAAAAATCCTTCCAATCATATAATAGTTTGGCAACTTAATTCGTAATCTTTTGAATCTCTTCGTTTTAGAATCTGCTCAATTCTCTTGTAGCAGAATACACTAATCACTGTAACTATGACAGAAGATTTTGATTCATATGCAGACTATTTTAATTAAAAATTATTGTAAGAATTTTCAATAAACGTCTCCTTGTAAAAAGTTTTGAAGGTATCGAATTTAGTTACCTACCTAATATTTAGCTTGGAAAGTTTTGAAATACTTCCGTAAACAATGCATAGTTCGATTACCGTACACGCGACAATGTCATCGTCCATCGAGTCGCTTCTCGTTGCCAAAAAGACGAGCACGAACGGTTTCGTTGAAGACGATGCAAATCGTTGAGTGTTTATCCGTCGAAATTGTGGCACCGACTTCGTTTCGATTTCCCTGAAAAAGCTTTGTTTTGCGGCGGCCAGCCACGGTGCTCTTGGCATGCTATCAGCGCCGCTTGAAATATCGGCCAGGGTGGCAAAGGGTAACGCGTTCAGGAATCTGTCTGGTCCACGTGTTGCGAACGCTGTTACACAGGAACGTAGATTATCTGTTAACCAATTATCCTGATTATGCGGACGCTGGAACCCCGGATCTCCATTAACCCGCACACGTTACCGGACATTATTACGAAACCGGGTTCTTAAATGGGGAAAATAGCATTGGGATGTTCGATCAGTGGACTGCGCATATTTATCAGGTTAACTGGCGCAGTGAAAGCTCCCATACCTGGTCAGACATGCTGTAATATGCCATTTAACCCCTTGGACACAAATGACGAGCCTGTCTCGTCGTAGCAACCTAATGAATTTCAGTCTTCTATAATACTTTGTAATAAACTAGAGATACGTGCAAAAACATACTTTTCATTTTATTTAAATATTTAATTTAAGAACTGAGACTTTTTGTTTTCTTCTCAATCTCTGTTTATATCGACAGGTGTACGAAAATTAAGTCGTGTCCACATGCAAATATAATCCGAAGTAAATTGTATGTCAAGGGGTTAATTCATCCCATCTTTGAACTTTCGTATTTTATTCGGAACTGACTACCACTTTTATGAGCCATTACAGTGGCCGTTCGCACACCGGGGGCTAGTTTTGCCGGGTGTACATACATACCTGTCGCAGTCAAAGAGTTAAAATATGCAATAAATTTGCTGAAACGTCTGCAGTCTATTGATCAGTCTTCGATTAAATTTTGTTCGGGTAACAATGTGTACAGCGTGTACGTACATTATCTGTTAATCAATTACACTAATATTGCGGAGGTCGGAGCCCTGGATCTCCATTAAGCAGGACACGTTACCGGATATTATAACGAAATTGGATTTTTAAATAGGGAAAATCGCGTTGGGATGTTTGAACAGTCTTCGATTAAATTTGGTTCTGGCAAAAATGTGTACAGTGTGTTCATAGATCAGCTGTTCACCGATTATACTAATTACGAGGACACTGGAACCCTGGATCTCCATTAACCCTGCCATGTTACTAGACATTATTACGAAATTGGATTTTTAAATAGGGAAAATAGCTTTGGGATGTTTGATCAGTCTTTAGTTAAAATATGCACAGCACCGATAAATGTGTAGTATATAGGGTGTTACTGAACTTATACAGGCTGATGCAACTCATCAAAAGGTACAAAAAGTCTTTGTGAATACATGTTTCAAAATTAAGTAATTATAAAATATTCGATAACATCAAACATAAACTAAGAATCTGAATATTTGCATACATGTGTTCACTAACACTTTCTTCTTTTTTTAATGAGTTCTATCACCCTCTACAATTTGTACCTATAATTGAGAACACCCTATGTATATATTTCTATACAATTAAACAATCTATTTTAAATCATTTTCATAATTGAAGGAATTGTAACTGATTCTAAGAAACTTCCTCGTATACAAAAGACTGTAATTAAATGTGACATTAAGTATTCACAGAGCGACCATTTTTGTTTCAGTAAGAAATATAGGTCAATTCTGTGATTTATAAATACTCTGCAGACAGGAACTGTTGCATGCATTCTCAAAAGTTTTCATCAGACTTACTTTCGGCACACCCGAGACATCAATATTTTTCTTTCCCGAAAAGTCGTCCAAACTCTGGAACGACTGAAACTTCGAAGATCAAGGGCAACGGAGAGTCGCCTTGTTTGCGATGAATAATTGCCAGGAAGCCTGTATTTTCGAGGAAAATCAGCAAATGTTTTGAAAGATCGTAAATGCACGATCCCGCGAAGAATGTATCATCGATCATAACATTCGCTCGCTCTTAAAAAAAAAATACCGAGATATTTCAGGCGTCAGCGTCACCTAGTAGCTTTTGTTAGATTCCGATATTTAGTATTTTAAATAAAAAAAAAACAATAACTTTAGTCTACTACACTTTTATAGACGAAATCTTACAAGTTTTTAAAGCGCTTATACTATAGTTTCTATAACCGTTTGGTTGTAGCAATTCTTCTATGTGTCTGGCTCAGGGACGTAGACGTAAGTAAGTACTAATTCTTAGCGTATCCTTAACGAAGATTCAGAGGTCTGATTTAAGAGAAAGTTGGAGAAGGAAAAGGTCCAATAGTCATTCTTGGATATTACAAGGACTTGATGAGTAAGAGGTTCGAGCGCATGGCTCGGGGTTGACGAGTAAGAGGTTCGAGCGCATGGCTCGGGGTTGACGAGTAAGAGGTTCGTGCGTATGGCTCGGGGTTGATGAGTAATAGATTCAAGGGTCGTATGCGTAATTCTATACGGAGGATAGAAAGAAATTCTGGGGTTACTTATCTTAAACTAACAAGGGACATTGCCCAAGTATTAATCGCCGATCCAAATGAAACTTTTGTGGGTAGTAGTTTTCAAAAAAATATTTGACCCATATTTTTTTATATCGGCAATCCTCCATATCTAGAGGGTGAAAACAGCCCTTGAAGTTGGGGTCGAAAAACATATTTCACTGTATATCTCGGAAACTATTGGTCCTAGAAGAAAAGTTTAAATGACAACTGCAAATGAAACTGCAAAAACCGTTTTATCTATATTCTTGAGCAAGGTCTATCGTGTAAGTATACAAAAATTCATGAAAATTGATTAACATTTTACCAGGAAAGTTTTAAAAAACATTTTAATTTCTCACATTATTTTTAAACAAAATTACTTTTTCGGAAAACTAATTATACAGTTCAATTCAGCGTTAAAAAATAGGCGTATCGTACATTTCACTTTTTTCCTAGGACCAATAATTTCTGAGATATACCGTGAAATATGTTTTCCGACCCCAACTTCAGGGGCTGTTTTCATTCTACGTGTGGACGAATGCCGATATAAAAAATATGGGTGAAATATTTTTTTGAGAACTACTACCCACAAAAATTTCATTAAGATCGGCGATTGACACTTGGGTAATGCCCCTCGGAAGTGATAAATATGAAAACATTTCCTAGCTTGGAGCGGTATCCAACACTTTTTTTAATTTGAGGGCAATCCGTCAGTAAGACCGCGGTCGATCGCGTAACGTCGTCGAAATGCATAATGTCACTGAAATAACCGGTATCTGTAGGCGCACTCTAACGCAGGATTATCATAATTCGGATATAAATGGAATCTCGACTATTCACGCAATGTTATCGACTATTACGGTCGATACGAGCGGTGTCGCTTGTAATCCTCCATGTTGTACCGTGCGGTTATCTTAATGGGGATATAAACAAAATTCCCTGCAATCACGCGACACAATAGTCAACGATTATTATAATGCTTAACAAATTGTTGCCCATTACGATTTTCGAGTACACACGCGGTGTTTCATGATGCGTTATGAAATTTATTTGGCGGTTGCATAGAAATGTTTGTAACTCAAGGTCAAACGGGGCACATTTTTTATAGGGATATTTACCCATTATTGTATTTTCGTGTACCGAAATCGTCCGTGAAATGATGCCACCATGTTATGAACCTGTTGTCCTATTGTCGGTATGATTATTCAGTATCTAGCAATCTCTCAATATTGCAAGGTATACTAATCGAGAATACGCAGATGTGATTCTAGTACTGCTAATTAGAGCGTGCGGCGGCACTTTCACTACCGCTGCTCGTTTACACTAAGAACGATATCCAAATTATCATTGGATTTCGTCCACAGCCGACACGATAGAACGTCAATCATGATCATTACCATGTGTATAAATACAAACACGGTCGACA
Source organism: Macropis europaea (assembly GCA_916610135.2). Taxonomy (NCBI): domain Eukaryota; kingdom Metazoa; phylum Arthropoda; class Insecta; order Hymenoptera; family Melittidae; genus Macropis; species Macropis europaea. The sequence goes on along the minus strand of OU744345.1, from coordinate 1,721,450 downwards.
CGCGATTGAATGCATGCGTACCGGACAAATTTTCGAGACCAATTCTTTCGAAAGCTAAACCTTGGACAACAACATTTTATTCCACATTTTCGATTTATTTTTCCACGTAGAACCACCCCTGATCGGTAGTACTACGGGTTATACGGGTCACCCTGTGTAATTATATATTTTTCTATCCGATTTGTTATTGATTGTTAACCCCTTGCCTTACGATTTTTTCAACGGTTACCTGGCACTGAAATTTATTATTCAGGCGCTGTAAGGGAAGATTCAGGAAGAACATTTATGGACGCGTACAGTTCGCTCGAAATAATTCTCTGAACGTCAAGGGTGCTGTAATATAAAATTTTTCAACATTCATATTTAAGTGAAACTCACAGTTACAACGCGCAGGCAATAATCTGGAACCCGTGTCTGACTCGTTGTTATAAGTTGAGGGGCTAAATAAACTTGATTAGATTGGTTCTGGTCTAATCACTGAAATTAAGCTGCGATGGCCATAGATCAGCGGTAGGATGGGTGACTATCCTTAGCGCTTCTGTGATGCTGTTGACATAGGGTGGACCGGAACCCACCTAAATCGCTGTAATTCCCAGCTGAAAATGGCTGTAATAGTCGATACTGGGTTACGTACAAAGAAACGGTAACAACAAGCTGATTTCCACGTCCTTGATCGCTTACGGCTGTTGGCACACCTAATTGAAAGACGTTTCCAGCAGCTGCCAGTCGCTGTGTTGGAATCCCGAGGATTCAACGTACAGAGCTTTATTACGCAGAGAGTTACAGTGCTCCACGGTTGGCTGGAAGAGCATTCGGTCCCGTGGAGCACTGTACAGTGATTCTATTTCGTCTTCTAATCCCTTTTGGGGAATCGGCGGTAAGGACGTGGACCTGAGTGGGGAGGAAGCGTTTATGGCCCTTGAGGACCTCCGAGGAAGGTGTTGCAGATGTGCAAGGGATTTGCATAGATGTCTAGCGTACTGCTGGAATCCGGATGAGGGATAAATGAACTTTTCCAATCGAATAAATGTATCTAATTTAATGCTCCTCGTTCACTCTGATTACAACGCTGAGGATTTCGGTACAAACTTTCCACTCTGCGTCAGGCGACCACTCTGAAAAATTAGAGACTGACAGAGTGTACGGGTCAAGATTAGAATTACAGTCGCTGATTCTGGCGTTTTTAGAAACTTATGTACTGGGTTTGAAAGAGGGAAGGAGTATGGATGACTCTTGTGCACGTCACCATCCAGGGGTAGCAGTCATTGTTTGTACACGGCGTTCGATTTGAAAAACGTTGCGAAGACAGGCTGACTGAGTCTAACAAAGAAAGCTACCGATGTGGTCGTCTCACAATCAGATTTGAATAAGCTTCTGCACGTTAATAGATCATGTTATTACGAGTCTCCCTATAGGGTTTATCTACTCCACTGCAGCAGCTGCTTTCAAGCAGAAAGGTTGGTACGCATGGAATACTTTTCAAACTTTCGACCCTCTACGCCCAAAACCATGCATAAGGAGATCCATAACAACATGATCCGTCAACATACAAAAGTTCATTAAAATCTGAGACGACCACTTTAATAGTCTTCCTCGTAAACACTGAACTGGACATAGTAATTGATAAAGGCGGTTGATCATCCAACGGTACCCCAACAGCTGATGCCATCGGTCGACTCAATTCTTTATTACTCGTCCCAAGAACATTGGTGCCCGAATATTAACGGCAGACCGGCGTGTTCCACGGCAGCGTTATAAATAAAATTGAAAGCGTTCGCGGCGCATTATGCGAAATTATTCGCAAACGACCGTTTATTACCGTATCCATCGTAATATTCGGGTTCGTGCGGCTGTTACGAGCGTGCACAGAAAATCGGCTAATTGAATCGGTGCACGGTCAGCTAATTTCGCGGGTCGCGAGAAACGGTTTCGGGCTGGCTTCTAAAGAGCGGAAAATAGGCTCGGAAAGGAGTGTAATTTTCTTCGGGGGAGGGCGAGCGTTAGCGTGGCGGGATCGCGTGACAAACATGTCTAATGGGAATTCATAGAATTATTCGCGGATGGCGAATGGGTTCGTACACTCATCCTGCATACCACCGACCAGCCTGCAATTAGGGTTGTTGCGTTCCGTTGTGTATCCTCCCGTTCATGTACAGGGTGTCTCACGCGAACGGAACGAGCTTTATCTTTCGAACAATCGGAGACGGAAAAGTATGTCGAGTGCAATTCAGTGGTGTTGAACGTCGCGGCGGAAATGTGGAATTCAGCTGCTTTTTAATGGAGCCCTGCTGTTTTGTTATTTTAATTTATTTTGATATACTTTAAAATACTTGAAGGGGTGTTCTCCTTAAAATAGGCTGCGAAAGAAAAAAAAATCCTTAGGGTATTTTAATTTAAAACATGTTTAATTATTCAAACGTATGAAGAAACTTGCGACGTACTGTCTTAGTAAAATAACCTAAATTAAATATTTAGAGTGAAGTGACGGAAGATTCTAATATTTGGTATAGTTCAGCTATAAATAGATTACAGTGTTAGACTTAGATTCCTTTAGCCACTGTTTCTATAATGTTAGCTATATTTTTGAATAAACTTCTACTCATGTTACAAACAAAATATTGTTTATTGTAATTATAGGGCTCGCCCTATATATTCGATAAATAAGCAAGTAAATACGTAAGATTATAATAATTTATCAAAACAGTACGTCTGTATTAATACATCACAATAATTAAAATAACTTCTATATTAACAATTTTCAGACGAGGCACTGTTAATATTTTTCCGTAGAGGTTAGGAGACTGTATTAATTAGTATTCCCGACAGTATAAAATTTCGTTTAAGGAAGATATACAGTTGCATTAAGCACCATTTAATTCTGCTTTATGGCATTTTTTTTCTATTTCAAACCGCTCTAAAGATGTTGTTTGTCCCAGTCGCGTGGGACACCCTGTAGATCGCGGAAGACGAGGGAACTTCGTTCTTCCGCATGAAAGGTCTTTCACTCGATTATCCTACCTCGACGAATGATTTTTATGCTGGGGACGTTTCGCTCTCGGATGAAACCTCGTTGTGTTTCCCTCGTCTTTCCTGATTGTGCAACGAATCTGAACAGAATTTTGCATATCGAGGGAGAAATAGATATATGTTGATCAAGTAATCGAAGAAGACGATTTACTTATTTCTGATAATTTCCATTGTTACTGTTTCACCTGCGTTAAAATCGTTTAAAATAATTTAACAAGTTGTACTTAATAATTCATGCAGGTTATGTTACCACACTCTAGCCTAGCTCGTCCATCGAAAATGGTGGTGCAAGCGAAGAGAAGGTGATTTCTGAATGTAAAAGTACGTCGAGAATTTAGGGTGAAGCTTTTTCATGCGAGCCTCCGTTTTCCAGAAAACCGGATATGAATATTTATCGAGTTCCCATGCATTTGATTAATAATCAGTTAAATTTTGTAAACAATATTGTGATTTACTGCATTTATTTTGATAAACAACGAATTGTTGTAAATAGTATCCTCGTTTTCGGATATAAATCGTTGCTCATTGAAGTAAAGATTTACTAAACTGGCGATAACGTGTTCCTAACCTCTTCGAACTTCCGTGCATGCAATTACGTACCATATCATTTTGGATTTTATTTATTGAGTTACGGTAAAGAGGCGATTCAAGCTAAAAACAACGAAAATCGTTTCCATTTAAACGATAATATCGTGGAGAAAGTTAATAGGATATAACACATGAACTTATCGTTCCTAACCTCTAATTTGGGCGCCAGTATCTACAGCGGAATTTCATGCAACATCATTTTTACTTACACGGTTAAAGTAAAAGGAATAATTTATGCAGAAAATAATGAGAACAGTGAGCGATTAAAATGGAATATCATACTACTTAAAATGATATAATCACTAACTTAACGCTCATTAAATACCTGCGAACCCGCTGAATATTCAAATTTTCTCGGAAACGGAATTACGGAGGACAAAATTTCATTCTACATTTTTAACTTATTTTTGCTGGTAGAATCGCCTTCTCTTAGGCTATACTAGAAACTATTACTCTATTGCTATTAACTTATTACTCTACTACTAACACATATACTAAGATTGCGAATTTTTATGCAAATATACATATTTTAGACTTCAGTATTTTTCATTTCCTTATAACCGAAGGAACGCAACTATATCAGAATTGCATTTCGGGGTTGAAATGTTTAAAAATACATTCTTTGTTTCACATACTCTCCAAAACGTGTATTCTTTACAAACTTGGACAATTTAAATCGCATAAAGATCCGCAGTCTGACTATAATTATAATTTTTCCACGGTCGTTTGAACAAGTACGGTGCTATATGTGGCGTCTGATTCAAATTTTTGGGGGAAATTCAAATTCTCGCAGGATATTCGTGTTCGTTTGAAGTAACGTGTCGATTGGAAATTGTAGATTGCCCGAAAATAATTAGGCCGATACGAGAAATGAGGCGATAGGAGGATTTTTGTATTCATCGCGAGTATATTTGGTGATCGATCGCGTGGCAGAGGCTCCCGGCTTGTTTTCGCGATTCGCATGCTTAGATGGGTTCCACCGCAACCGCAGCCGCGTTTCCGCAGCAGTTGCACACGCTTCGATTTCCTTCCAGCAATTTGTTTACACGGAACGCTCGAAAGAACGCGAGCACGAACCCTCCGCTCTCTTTCCACCCCTAATCTATACGGACTGGATGCTTTTGAGACTGTAGGTCAAATTCTATCTGTTGGTTTTAGGGAGTATGCAAAGTGTCTTCGAAAATAACTTCTGACATGTCGATGTTAGACAAAATTGTGGAATGAAATATATTGTGCTTCGAAGGTTTTAGGTGGTACAAAAGTTTAATTTCTTTTTGTGGGTCGCATTTTGGAAGATTTCAAGGTGACCTTCAAATTTTCAGGTTGCAGTATGCAGTATGAATTATAGGAGAGGCAGTTCTCATAATGCTGAATAAAAAATGTCTATCACAGAATGGTTGAAGAATCAATATTAACCGAGCTGTAAATAATTTAGTGTTGAAGCAATTGTTTAGAAGACTCGTCGAATTAAATTTATGTCGTTTAATTCTTAATTAATTCTAAAAATCACAGTTTCTATTTGACAGGAAGGTCATTTGAGAGTAACCATATAATAAACTATTCTACAGTACCATTTAAACATTCCGAAATCATCACTGCTTTTTCAAAAAATATAAAACAGCAATATTTCTGCCAGATGAATTTTTCCAAGGACAACAAATTCCAGCCCACGATATATTGCTGTCCTCAACAACTATCGAGAAGTGATGGTAGACGATAGTCTGCAGTAAATCATCCCAATATAAGTGAGCACAAAACTATGGCGAAGATAGTTCGGTAAGAAAGTTCGTAAAAGCGAAAGAGAGGTCGTTTGTCGGAATAGTTTCTCTTTCGAGATGCTCATATTTCGAGTTGAAAATGATAAATGTGACAAAAATGGCACCTAAAAATCTATGTATATACGAGTGCTTATTTATTTGGTTAGCCTGGTAAACATAATTAAGAAGAACAAACAAGCTTAGTGAATACATGTTTTAAAAATATTAGGTAGCATCGATGCTATCAGGATGCTTCGTCTATCTTTGAATATATTTTTTTATATTCCAAGCATGTGTTTAATACAGGGTGTCGCTGAAACAAGCAGATGGATCTTATTAACCCATTCACTGCAATGAGTCCCATTTGGGGATCCCGCGCATTTAAAATTATTAAATCCATTGGAACGCAACTAAAATCTATAGAATTACATAAAAATTTTCGAAAAAGAAATAGTTAGCGGTTACTGAGTCATATACTGCAGAAATTATCGGCGAATACATATTTTTAAATTAACTGACTATAAAATATTCGGTAGCATCAATATTATCAGGATGCTTCATCAATCTTTGAACAAATTGTTTAATCTAAAGGCAAAAATAGTAAAAATGTAAATACTGTCTCCCTTCTCGAGCAGATTTGACTAATATACAGAGTGATCCGATTAAAAAGGATCGAAAATCTTTTGGTCGCTTCCCAAAATTCAATTCTATTTCATAAGAATAACCAGTCCGTTGTAAATCATAAACAAACAAATATGGAAGGGATAGTTCGGCACGGAAGTCCGTAAAATCGAAGGAAAGGTCGTTTGTCGAAATAGTTTCTCTTTCGAGATCGTCTTATTTCGAGTTCGGTCCCGAACGAGTCGGCGTTCGAGATCCAATCAGGTTCGAACGATCCGTGTACGCTGGTAATTGGTCAGTATTCGTTCGAAGCAATCGACGAGTCGAAAATACGACGACATGCGAAGTTATCGGGGGGGCTAGGAGAAGCTCGGTCACCGAGGTTTGGTCGATCGTTGGAAACGATCGATCCGGGACACTCGCCAGCCTCGAGACTCGAGACTCGAGACTCGAGAATCGAGAATCGAGAATCGAGAATCGAGAATCGAGAATCGAGAATCGACCGTTCGACATCTGCTGGCTTTCGACTGTCGAAACCTCGAGATATCGTCCGACGTTCGAGGAATTTAGGGAATGCCCTTGCACGCTAAATAAATATCAGCCGCCTCAGAAAGTTCGAGCCGCTTTCGAACAGCAGAATGATACGTTTGTTGCACGTTGTTTCGTATTTTTAAATAGATGAATAATCCACAGACTGCGGATGTTTATGCGATTTAATATACAGAGTGGGTCATCTTATATTATCATCTCGATTTACATCAATATTTAATTTAATTTAATTTATTTCAGTATACGGGAAAATCCCCTTTTTGTACAATGATTGAAAGTGTAGAGACAGATAGTATAGAAAATATATGAGAAAGACTGTTACAGAATAGACTAACAATTCAATTCAGACTTACTACAGTAATAGTGAAACGCTAAATTAACGCAGCTTGAGTGTTCCTAAACTGACCTAGCGATCTATAAACTGTTTTTGAAACTATCAGGAGTGCCGGAAAAAAAGTCTAATTTAATGCTGAAGCTGTTGGCTAAATTACAATTTCTATATAGATAATATTATTATCTGTAGGGAAATATGGATTAATATAAAATTGCGAAGTATATTTTACATGTAAAACATAAACATGTATATTTTACCCCCCAACACTCCAAGAATCTTTTGATACGATCGTCCAGCAACTTCAACATGCTTCTGTAGTGGACATTTTTGAAAGCCATAAGTTTTGATTTCAAATGAAAAAATTATAAATGGTTCTGAATTTATTTACTTTGATTCTGACAGAATTCCGAAGAATGTGTAGGAGCATTTTCCAATGTGCATTCTTGACATGTTGCGCAGTGATGCAAATTACGAATGTCCCCATAGCGCAGCCAATGGAGTGCAAAGGGTTAATAAAATGAGATGAAGCGATAATTCATTCGAACACATAGGTTTATACCGTGCAATAAACAGCTATGGCTGGGCCAGTACGGTGGCCCGTAGCACACGGTGAGAGATTTTTCGCAACGCATATATGCATTTATCGTCTTTAAAGGGTTCACATGGGAAGTACGCATGTCTAAAGAGGTATATTTGCACAAACATTCGCAGTGTAATAATTACCGTCGAATTCAATAACTTTTTCCCAACATGATGGAAGCATTCCAATTCCACTTTCATACAACTTTGTATTTTTTGATTCCAAAAACTCTGTGATGGTGGTTTCTACATGATAATCGTTTTGAAAGTTTTTATTACTCAAATAAATTTGCAATGATAAAAATAAATGGTTATCTGTTGGAGATAAATCAGGGAAATCTGGTGGATGAATTAAACTTTTCCAAGCAAATTCAGTAATTCCTCGCAGCGTCTGTTTTGTAGAATGCGATCTCGCGTTATCTTGAATGAACAGAACACCCCTGTGATTTGCTAATCGTGGCTGTTTCATCAGAAGTTTTTCTGGCACCCTTTCCAGTTGGGTTGAATGTAAGTCTGCTTAATGGTTTGGCCCCTTTGTGCCAGTTCAAAATGAACAATTCCGGTTGTCCACCAGGCGCACAATAAAATTCTGTTCTGATACAGTTAGAGTTCAGATATGGACGCGCCTCAATCCCCAGGCGATAATCGATAATATAGTCGCTTTTTATTTTTACAAGTAGACCGTGGAATTTGATGCAATTTAACATATCCAAGTTCGTCAAACCGCAAAATGCAGTTCTGTCACAGTTATCAGCGTTTTATCAGCTACAGGGAAATCAGAAATAATGGAGTCTAAAAATGTGTATTTGCATAAAAGTCCGCAGTCTATTTATAAGTCAGCCATTTTTCATCACAGGTCAGCAAACGGTGTAATAGTGGTTTCGTTTTAATATTTGTGGTTATTATCTTATCTCTTGTTAACAAAGTCATGTATTACAATTTTTTGTTAGCAAAGTCGTGTATTAAAGTTTGTATAAAAGTAGCAAAATTTATTCGAATTTGATGCTCTAACTTAATAATAAAATTTGAGCTTTGATTTGATTTGCAAATTGCAATTATTTTTGACCGCTTCACAATTCTCTTCACAAATCGGGTCGATATTTATAGTCTCGGTTGTCCCGCTGGTCGAGCTCGTGCCTGTACTTTATTTACAGTTTACAATGCTCGAAACCAATGGAATTTTATTCATAAAATTCCGATACATCGATATATCGCAGAGTGTCGCACACGGAGCCGTCGTAAAAGCAGAAGCGGCGGGTCCAGTAGACGGGGTTAACGAAAAGTTAACGTTCCCGTCGTAAAATTAACTTGCTCGGAAAATTAACTGTGGATTCGATCGTAAAACGGCTCGAGCTTGTTTTATGAAATTTCGGTACTTCTGCGAGAGCACGGAGCCATCGATCGACGGGATTAAAAAGAATATCTTCGTTAAGAAGGCGCGTCTTTAATGATAAAGCTGAGCTTCTGCCTTCGCTGCAGTGCATTTTTGCAAAAATATTTGCTACTTTTCAGGGTTTAAAAATCGGTAGTACCTGAGAATCGACGAAATAAATTATTAATTGATTTTTAACTGAGAGGAGATAAATTAAAAGTAATTAATTTATAATTGAACGACTAAGTGTTCCTTTTCTTTGAACATTGAAATACAAAATAATTGAACAGTTGGAATTGCGTTAGAAAAATGGTTGAGTATTTTGTAAGAATGTTTGTTAATTATCCGCTGAATCTTCAATTTTTTTAGATATCAGTAGAATCGTAAGGTTGGCGAAATAAATTAACAACTAATTAGTTTGTAATTGAACGATTGAATCTTCTTTTTTTGTAAACATCGAAAAATAACATAATTAGAAAATTGTGGTTACATTAAAAGTTATTCAGTTGACTTCAAATAATCGATGGAAATTTTAAGGTTCTAAACATTTTTGACAAACTGAGGGTGTCAAAGGAAAAGAAGGACTAATCGATTTAATTTTAATGGAAGAACCAGAATCTTCGAATGTTTAAAAACTGGAAGAAACTGCTAGTAATCAAGGTAAATTATCTAGTAATAATTGTATTTGTAGAAAACAACTAAATTTTGAAATTTAGAAAAGAATCGTACTAGTTGTACGTAACTAACATAAATTAATCATTTAATTACGAACGGTCAATTAAATTGTAAAATTTCCATAAATTAGAGACGTCTGAGTAGTCAGAATAAATTATCCAATAATGACTGTATTTTTAGTAAAACACTTTCCAATCTACAACCTTAAACAAGATGAAGGAAATTGCACGTGACTAATATAAATTAATCGTTTAATTACGAACGATCGATTGAATTTTAAAATTTCCATAAATTAGAGACGTCTGAGTACACACAGTAAATTATCCAATAATGATTGTATTTTTAGTGAAACACTTTCCAATCTCAAACCTTAAAGAAATCAAGGAAATTGCACGTGGCTAATATATATTAATCATTTAATTAGGAACGATTGATTGGACTTTCAAATTTTCATGAGTTGGTCGCGTCTGAAAGTAATCAAGATAAATGAACAATTACTCTATCCATTTATACAATAAATTCGTAATACCGCTGTCCTGTTTGCCGACTCGTACATAATTGACGCATCGCGGCTCATCTCACGCTTGTCGTAATCAATATTTATTAAACAGCGAATTAAATGAAGTGTATCACCGATATCGATAGTTATACTGCACCGAAATGAACGAGGAGTGAATCTCAACCTGACCTCGAGTGCACGTTCTAATTACCGCAAATTAATTTAATAAATGTCCACGCCAGAGCATACTACACGCTAATACAATACACCGGGCGAGACATTTGTAACAGGCCACATTACAATTTCAATTTTCCTAATACAAAAAAATAATTAAAGTCTATGGATTGTACTTGTTTTCGTTGTATATTTGAAGGTAAAGGTCGTTTCAACGTCATCAGCATTTTTTTTAAATGAAACGCTATATACAGCGTGGGCAATAACTTTCACCACCTGCAGTATCTTCGTTATTTTTAGGGGTATGAAAATACTTTATTTACAAAAGTTGTACGGCACCGAGGGGACCATAAAATTCCAGCGATAATTTATTTTGTAAGTGGAGGGTCTTCGGAGATTTGCTCTCTTTTTTAATTGGATGCCATACCTTTTTGCCCCTATGAGGGTAGCGTATGTTTAGGAGACCCCAGCGAAGTTGATACAAAATAACAACAAAACAATGTCGCAAGTTAGTGGATAGTACGCCAGCAAGAATTGCGGCAGTCATTAGGGCAAAGGCTCCAATAAAATATTCACAAAATTAATACAAAGTTATTGTTTTCAGATTTAAATACTTTGATTTCGTCCTAATACAAAACTGTTGTTAAATAATTCGTATTTTATGGGGTGCCTAGTACTTTTGGCCAAGGCTGTATGTCGTTTAGTTCTTTCAAAGCAAAATTCCCCAAATACAGCCTCGAAACGGGTCGAGAGGGGAGGACGCACCCTTGAGGGAACAGACGAGCGTCGACGGCGATTTTTATCGGACGATAGGCCGATGGTTCGAGGGATCGAGGAAATTCTGAATGGTCACTTGTTAAAAGTTCCAGCGGACCAGCCGGAAAACTCGTCTCTGAGCAATTCCAATTATCGTAATAATGTACCCGGCCTCTCTGTTCGCAGTTTTAAGGATAATTATAACTTTTCCTCGCGCGCGCGGCTGTAATGAAACTCGTCGCGGAATTCAAGCCGCCGTGCGATCCGCGCGCGGACGTCGAGAATCGTCGAGCGCGAATCGCTCGATGAACGAAGGAAACGGAATGATTTTTCGATCGGCTGAGAGTGAAACGATGCTACACTCTCGAAAATCTAGATTTCACAGTGAATGCAATCTCGAATTATTAATTTCCGTCGTTTGATCCAGTTAGCAAGAGGGGATGATCCACTTTTCGGTAGTTTCTCGAGAAATTTACTGCGTCGTGCGTTTCGGAGTTGGCGACAATTTTATCCGAACAACGGAGAAACTTTCGTTAGCCAGCAACGATTAAGTTTTTAATTGGATATAGGTTAACTTTTTGTCAGCTGATCGTTTATTTATCTCTGCAGGGATAACTGGGTTACAATTGTACTACGCCAAAGCGAAGAAGTTGAATTTCTCATATCTGCTCTAATTTTGTTAACTGATTACCCTTTGAATTGGTTCTTATTTTGTAGAAGCGTGTATTTGTATTAAATTGAATTAATGTATTTTTAATATTTCACCCCCATCCGTCCCTCATTTTCCCAACTCAGTTGTCCGTTACGTCCCTTGGTGTCAAATTGACGCAATGGCAATATTCTATGTAATGAGAAGATAAATAGTTAAGCGTAATATTGTTTGCATCGTTCGCAAATAATAAAACAAGGGTCGAGTGGAATTGGATCGCTCGTAGTCAGACGCGCTCTCGAAAGCAAGTAAGGGATACAAAAGCTTAGAAAAATTATTTGATCGCGATGTCACTGTTTTTTAACATGATTGTCGGCGTAAATATAAAATGTTTTTTCAGCTTTTATAGTCGCATCAATTAATAACGATTAGTAGAAAAATTCTGGAGTTTCTTAGGTTTTATTCAGTAACTGAATATTCATAAAGTCAGTGTAACATTTTGTCAGTGAAGCGGTGGAGCTGCGCAGGGATTTCGGAAAAGAAAGGAAGGAGGAAAGAGGATAGAGCGTTTCGTCCGGGGCCTGCTAGTGGACTCGTCAGTAAGGCTACCTAGCAGGCCCGTGCCTTAGACGCGGGATAGTGAGGGTCAGGTCGTAGGTGTATATATACAGAGCGCAGGATGGTCGTGGACTTGCGGGAAAGTCTGTGCGCCGCTGATCCCTCTGCTGGCGAGGTCGGGAAGTGCCGCTACAGTCAGTATTTGTCATTATATTCGAAATCTGCAGGGACACGGTCAGATCACACATTGAAAGCGTTAAACAGTTTTTTAACACAAAGTTTTTTACGATTTTCCTAAAAATATTTATTTTGGATATAAATAAACCAGTAATAATATACTTAAGTCATTTTTTTAAGATTCACCCGATTTCATTAAAATGCACAGGTAACACTCTGATGGGCACTGTCACGCATATGTGCTTTAATCGTTTTGAATAATACGTGTGTAAAACAAATAAATAAGCGTACCTATTACAGAAAAAAAATAAATAGCTGAGTCTTTGCGACGTTAAAATTCTAATTTTTCATATTACTCTTTTTCGTGTTTATTTTAATATTATATTTTGATTTGTTAATAAGTCTTAGTGTTGCTCCGAGTTGCTGGTATGTATAGCCATAAAATATACCGAGTGTCAAAGGTTAATTTCGGGACATCCTGTATTAGCCCGGCACCAACAATAGAAAAGAAAAAAACGGGACCGCGACACGAGTGGAAACAACATCCGGGCGTTTCTCTGGCAAGATCGACGAGTTCGCGGAAAATCATAATTGCGCGTCCGGTGGTGAAAAAAGCAGGGAGGGGGTAACAAGGTTTTTTTCGTTGCGTTCGATGGAAAGGCTGCAAGAACTGCAGTTATTTGCTGAAGCGAGGACACGGTCAATACCGGCCGAACTGTCCGACGCGGGAAACAACGGACCGCTTTGAGACCCGAAAACAGCTTCGAGCCGGTGTACACGGAAAACAACCGACCCTTTGACGTATTAATTGCGCCCCGAGCGGCCAAAGAAAGCGCGATTTCACCTCAAAGAATCGCGCTGAAAAACTCAAACCACTCCGGAAGATTCCGGTGGTTACCTCTTTTTCTCCGCGACTCAGGCCTTTATGTTCGAGATTACAAAGTACACCGGGTTTCTGACGTTCGTCGCCGACTTTCACGGCTTTTTTCGTCGGCTGCTCTCATTAGTCCGCGTTTTCGGTAATTTCGCGTGACAGTAATCGTTAAATATTACCGTGGGGATTTCTCTTTGGTCTGTGTGACGGACAGCGACGAGGACCCTCTTTGAAATGTGTATGTGACTCTTGCTATTTTTGGGAATATAGAGATTAGTAACGTTGTTTGAACCACGTGCTTTTGTGTGTGTGGCGGCACTTCCCGGCCTCACCAACAGAGGGATCAACGGCGCACGACTTTCCCACAAGTCCACGATCATCCTGCGCTTCGTACATGTACTCCTACGACCTAACCCTCAGTATCCCGTGTCTAAGGCACGGCTCTGCTAGGTAGCCTTACCGACGAGTGACGAGTCCACTAACAACAGACCCCGGACGAAACGCTCTGTTCTCTTTCCTCCATCCTTGGTTTTCGAAATTTCTTCCTCAGCGCATCCGCCAAAAGTGATTCAGGTTTTAGCAACTATTGTGGGATTATTTTATAAGATCGATGAACAGTCGATGTGAACGCTTAACCCTAGGGTGCCCAAAGGGAGGGATCCTGGAACCCACAAGTCGAACTCTTTAAAGTTCACAGAAAGGTCATGGCATTATAGGTCACTGGATTGGCCATGACCTGAGCTATCACTCCATGATCATGCAAATGTGAGTCATTGAAAAAACCATCGATGACCTTGAACCTCGAAAAATATAACCACCAGAAAAATTTTTTGTTTACCATAATATTTGCTCCTTCAAACAAATCGCGCTTTCCTTTAAAATGTTGTCCTATCATCAAAAACAAGTGAGACATTCAAGGTGATATCAAGTTACGTAGTTCACCCTGTACTGAAGTGTCTCCTTTGAATATCTAAGATCTGTCTTCCGAGATATCCACATTACTCCTAAACGCCATGCTACAATATTCTGGGATCATTTCATAAGATTTATGTAATCGTATACATGCTGGTTGCGAGTCCGATCGGGTGATGGCTGTTAAGCGGCCTCCACACGGTGAAGCATGTTGCCATGCATGCATCGACTCCTAGGTTTCATGGTTTGGATAGGTTTCGGCAGAAATAAACTATAATCGGTGTCGATACCACGCTCTACACGTTGAAACCTGCGTGAGAATCGGGCTTTGCTCACCAGTTATCGATTCCTTCATCGATGCAAGCCGTTTCCGACTCCGATGCCAATCTACACACATTGCAACCTGCATCATGAAACCTTGGAATCGATGCATGCATTCTAACATGTTTCACTGTGTGTAGGCCGCTTAAAAGTGTGGCAGAATGTTTAGAAGCTTGAAAGGTGTACGCGCGAGAGTCAAGTGCTTGGAACAGAGCGCAAGGGATGGGGGCTTCCGCCTAATTGTGTAGAATGGTTGCGAGTGCGTTTCTGAGAGGGCATTTGTCTCTTCGGGAGAGGCAGAGAGTGAAAGAGATGAGAGGAAAGGAGGGAGAGGGTGAGAGAGGATAAAGCAAATCTGTTTGGGGTGCAAGCTCTACCGATTCGTATAAAAAATATGCAACCACTTTTTTCACTGACCCTGCATTCTCATGCTGAGGAGACGTACGTACTTTGAAAAGGTCAGTGATTCCCTAACAGATGGCACTGCAATCTCACTTTCAGAAAAAATAGACATTGCAACTTCTTCCCTGTACCGTTTATTTTTGATATGACTAAATGATTATTTTATCTGGTTAATGCATAACAATGAAGAACTTAGTTTCAATTATACAATTATAATAGTTTGTACGGTTAACACGTTACTTCTATGCAATTGTATGCCATCTGGTGCATTAAACATTGCTCAGTTGAATAATTATTAATTTTCATAAAGATTCGGTGGATGTCAATATCAATATTTTAATAGAAAATAATAAATATTCGTATGTATAATTTAATATTTCTTTTAATTATCTGTTATGAAGAAAGCATTTTGAAATGTGTCTGACTAGATACAGTAATTGTTACTGTGCCAGTCAACGCGTTAATTTAGAAATCCGAATATTTAAGAAATTCCAAAAATTTTCAGTCACCAGGAATATTTACTCTTAATTAACCCAACCGGTGTAATACAATATTAATTCGATTGGAGTATGTCACGTTCTTTTCGATTCCACTAATAGTTTTCGAAGATGATCGATCCATGTTAAGTGGGACACCCTACATATTTTCATTTTAAAATATTCCTTAATTTTCACTGTAATTAAAAGTAGGCAGATCTTGTGACTAATTCTTTATTTCATAAAATTGTCAAGATTATACTTTTCTTTTCATCATTATCTCAGACTGAGTCAAATGCAGAAAATTTATAGGCTCCTAATAATCAATGGTGGTAGTCGATATAACATCAACCGCATAATTATAAATAAAAAGCCTACTGCGAGAAAAGAATGTGAAATAACGACCCTTTGTTCCTCCGAGAAAACGCGTGTCAGCTGTACAAAGAGAGAAAAAAAAATGAATTGTTTTCCGGTAATCAGTTTCGAAAGACCACGTAGACGATGTGTTATGCAAGCGTGTTACGTAATCACGAGTCTGCCCGCGAGCAAAGTTGATCCGTTCTTACGTAAGTCTTTCCGTTTTCGACGTTTCCGGCTTGGAATTATTCTCATTGCTCTCACCTTCGAATTTTCGATTATCTTCCTATTCCATCTTGCTCTCATTTAACATTCAACGAACCTTTTCTCGTGAAAACAGCGGAAATCGATTAGCGCGTTCAACGCCACAGTAGAAACTGACGTATATGGTCAGACATGCTTTATTTTAAATTCAAAGTGTCGCTGATAAATGGAGGTAGAACTTTTTGAGCATATAATACTTCCAAAGAGGAACAAAAAATATCTGCTCAAGATAGGTCCTAAAATTAATTGTTTAAAAGGTACGGTTACTTAAAAGTGCTCTATATATTCCTATGGTTCGGCCGAGGAACGCCTATGAGCGTTCAGGTACTGTGTTTATTAAATAGGTTTAGAGTAGCGAGCCGCACGTGACGTACGATCATTGTATAAACTTTTACATTGACTTGTTACATGTTTCAGAATCTTACGTCTTCTGCCAAAAGTGGCTAATCCTGATTAATAAATATAAATCGTCAATGTGCTGTATGTTGATTGGACATTTTTCACAATCATTCTGCAAGTACTATAGTTCATATAATTCAGGAAGTATGTAATTTTCAGCTAAGACCCGACAATCAGAGTGTTAAATGAAATTTAAGATTCCACTGGTGACTTCCATACTACTCAAGTGTCAAAATAAAATTTTGGAGCAGACCATGAAGCGTAGGACTACGTTCATGGTATACTGATTTCAGTCTAACAGTTTCAGTGTTACAGACACGCGTAAATGTTCAGCAGCTATGACCAATTTATCATGAGTGCTACGCACATGAATTATTCTCGTTAACCGGGAGTCTACCAGGGAAATATGGCTGTCTGTGAGCTGCGTCTGACAATAGACGATCTATCCCCCTTGCACTCTGTTCTACCCTATCTCACTTAAGATCGATTCACACACGACTGCACCGTAACCGTCCTGTGCACGTAAAAAATATTATTGAATGCATTTTAATGTGACTGTTCATATCTATCCATAACCGTATCGGTGCTGATGCATCCGTATTCGTGTCAGTGCTCTCGCCATGATCGACGACGATATTTTTACGGATACCGACAGCACTGAACGGTCACAATCCAGTGCGACTGCATCATTCTCAGGGTACGGTTCATTCGTTATTTTCTAATAAAAATATTGTCAAATTTCCATTGTGAATGTTTAAAAATGATTTGGAAATGTGAGGAAGTATGCAGAAATATATGGTTTGTCTCACGCACGATATAAGAATGTGAACCATAGAGAAAAATATAGCTCTTCCTGATCGAAATCCATTCTCTGCGACGAGACTAGATCTACTAAGGGATTTATCATTATAGACTATCGATACGGACGTACAGCTCCGTGCATATGAATCGGGACACTTATTATATTTAAAATAAACCTGAATATGGTTATGAAATCACTGGAGAATTCGAGCAGACATTGTTTGCAATTATCAGCACATATAAGTCACTTTTAACAAGCCTATGAAAGACAAGGGTACTGTAAAGTTTTAAAGAAATAATACGAAAGTGGGAGAATTATTTGTAACACGTAGAACATATTCTGTGGCACGAGTGTGACTCGTTATTGTAAACTGTGGGGTTAGTATCTGGGAAACTGTTTCACCAGAGGACGCCCAAATTAATGAAAGTTTCGAAACAAATTCACTCTGAATAATTCTAACCTGTAGTGACGTGTTGAATAGTGTTTGCTATGGGAGACTCTGCGGTCGAATTTGTTTCTCGTATTAACGCGTTTCGTGTGAGATTTTCGAGGATTTTCTGTTTGCGCCACGTTGGTCGCGTACGCTCTATGCTGTCGAGTCTGATTGTTTATTATATTAATTATGCATTTAGAGAATTGTCAAAGTCAGTATTATTAAGAAAATAGAAGGACGCACACGATGCGTCATAAAATACACCAGATATTTTTATTTGAACAAATACAGATGTTTTATATTAATACTTCATATGTATGGTGGAGAAAAAGTTAGTTTCCAACTTGTAGCTGACAAAGGATGACCAACTTCCGAATGACCAGTGTCTGAATAATTGACGTTCCACCGTACTGAGAATACCAATCAGAACTACTTAAAGAATTTAGCACTAGGCACTTTGAACCTTGAGCCAAGTACTTGTTATTAATAAATAAAATTTATATGCGTGTTAGAAGTATCAGTGCTATTATTTGCGAACTTTAACAAAAATGAGAATCTTAGCGGGACCTACTTAAAGAACTTAGCACTAGGGACTTTGAACCTTGAGCCAAGTTCTTGTTATTAATAAATAAAATTTAAATGCGTGTTACAAGTATCAAAGCTACTACTTGCGAACTGTAACAAAAATGAGAATACCAATCAGAACTACTCAAAGAACCTAGCAGTAGGGACTTTGAACCTTGAACGAAGTACTTGTTATTAATAAGTAAAGTCCATATGCATGTTACAAGTACCAGACTTATTATTTCTGAACTCTAATAAAATTCACAATTTGTTTTATATTTTTTTTTGTTGAATTCGTGACTGTTGCACGATGATTCCACCGGCATTGTGGTCGGCGCCGTCGTGCAGCAAGCGAGTCATTGTTTTGAAAGCACCCGGCGAGAGTACTTTCTTTCGGCCTCGATTGTCCTCGCGGAGCGTCACTTGGAAACAATGGTCGCTTCCGGTTGGTCTAACGGCAGGTTAAACGCGGAATGCTGGCGCACAGATTCGCTTGAAACGTTTTGTGAGAAACGAGCGTCACCTGTCCGTCCCGTTTCGGCAGTCTGCAAACAGATTTTCGCGAATCAGCTGGTACAGTGAATCACGAAGTAGCTATATATTATCTGTTATTTACTATTAATATTGTTCGTTCAAACTTTGTTTTGGAACGGTCCAATTGAATTGTAGAACATTGACGGACAATTGTGTATGGGTGTCCTATAAATAATGTAGTTTTTTACACTGTATAGTAGATCAGATCATCTTATGAGGAATGTCGTTTTTACATATGGCTTCACCAAACGTAAACAGATCAACAATCGTAGTTATTAATAATTATAATAATAATTGTGGCGTCCTTGCTTAACTACTTTGACGGTTCTTTGATTCAATCTTCAACAAATGTCTATTGTTCTAAAGCAATTCATTTCAGGTTCATAGGAATCAGTTAGTATCATTGAATTTTCTGTCAACTGGAAAGCTGTTAAAATAGGTAGTAGTTAGTAAGTACAAATAATTTCGAGTGTGGCAAACATTATTATGATAGCTTTCCACTAACACAGTACCTTGTTTACAAAATTTCTAGCAACAGGTCTTTGCTATGGCTTCATCATCAGGTTCTAAAATGTGATTGCACTTATTCACTACTATCGATTCAGGTGGCCTGGCAGTTTTTCAATCGAGTAACAATTCAGTAAGTTCGGTGAGTTCCGAGTCAGAGTAGTTGAAAGTCATGGTAGTTCAGAGTCATAGTAGCTCAGAGTCACAGTACTTAAGAGTCAGCGTAAAGGTAACAGTCGAATACAAAGTGCATCTATACGTCGCGATTAATCATTTCGTTTGAAAGTCTTTAAGTATATAGAACAATTTATGAATAATTAAAGTGCTAGGATAATATTCTTAGAAATATTCAAATGCAAAGCCTTCAACACCCGGAAACAGCAAAAAAGTGACTTATGCTATTCTCAAAATGAACAACTCATATATTTGTATGGAATTTTGCATATTTACGCTGTATGTAGCAGCTAAATAATAACTAAAATTGAAATCTCTTTAAACCAAGTATTATTAAATAAAATTAAGATCTAATTCAAATCATCATAATCCTCACTGAACCTATTAACAAACGACCCAAAACGGAAGCTAAAAATAAAGATCAGTGTTCTCATCATTTAAAAAAATTCTCTCTTCCAAACAACCCGTGTCTCGGTAGCACAATAACTAAAACAACAAAGCTTCCACTACTGAACTAAACTAAAATTTCAATGCACCCAAAAATTCCAGTGAAAACGAATTTTCGCCAACGTCGTGGCGAGTCTGAAAGGCGACGTTACTCACCTGACGACCCGATGATTAGGCAGATGCATGTTGGAGGAGGTCGCATGGGGGGAGGTGGCCACAGAGGTTTCAGCCGGAGAGACATCGAGGACGTCTCTTTGGCAAGGGAGACGTTTGTCCGGTGGGGTGAATGGCGGTAAGGCGTCTCTGGAAGACGCTGTACGCGTCCATCGTCCTCGAAGAGCTAAAAGACCGTCCAATCTTCTCGTGCAAAATGACGCGGAACGGCCGCGCCGCGTCTTTTGCCAAGAACACGACGGAGGAATGTGTGTCAACGCGTTATTCCGTGTCGTTATCGGGGCGCGTCTGATAAATCGTCTACGCGTTCAGAGCTCGTCGTGGAATTCTCGCTGGCCAACGTCCCGTGTAAACGGGACTTTATTTCCCGGTTAAATTGTACCACGACGATGGAGGAATAAATATTATGACCGTACTGGACAGTTCTGTGCGTTACTGAAGCATTTTCGTGATTTTAGATGGAACAAAGATTATCCCAGTTTCAGTTGTCCAAGTCTCTGCGCTGTTAACGCATCGAGAAGATCGTAGGGAAATTTAATGAACGTTTCTGGCTGGTGATAGCACCGAGCTGGCAGTTGATAGTCGAATGATGCGATCAATAAACCTAATGGGATAGTCGTACAGGGTGTAAACAAATTTATGTCACGACTGGAACAGATTCACTAAGCTCCATACCATTCAACACAGTTATGGACGAGGGTATTAACCCTTTCGTTGCAGTTGGCGCCTATTGGCGCTTGGTAGAATCGCTGATCGAATGTCGCAGACATTCAGTAGTCGAAGAAGCTGTTTGTCGTATGCTATAGGCTTGTCAGAAATTGATCATGGGGTTAGCATAGAATTTAAGAAACTTCTTTTCTGACGGTTCTGGAGTAAGTGCTGAGTTGTCCAAAACAGTACTCTTAGCAGGAGGCATGCTCGATCCACTCCGTGGACAGATCCTTTAGAAACAATGTGCCTCTTAAAGGCAATACGACGTCGAGTCGCTTGGCACCCTTAAACGTTGTCTCATGCTTTTTCCAAACAATCAGCCTATGACACCCGATAGACATACAACTTCGAGTGGTTGGCTAACGTGTGGTGCCCATCAAGCCACACTCTCGTCGTGCAGACACAAGGCAGCCCTCAAGCCAGTCATGAATAAGGCTAAAGCAGAATAGAGTTGGACTATTTGCCTTCGACCTCCTTTAACATGTCGTCGTCAGAAACAGGCTGTTATAAGTAGAATGAACCAAGAAGGTTAGCGAAGAAAACAGGCTCTAGTCTAGGAAGAAAGATGAAGATGGAAAAGAAGACTTTCACAGATGATTCTGCACTCACTGATCAGTGTAGATATGTGTCGGGGGTACACCGCCTTATAGTCCTACAAATATAGCTAAACTTAAAACTTTTTTTCTGAGGTAATTATTGAGTAAAATAGCGGAATTTTTTAATAGGATGTTAGGCAATATTTCAACTTTAATTGCGTACATTATTTGTTATTTAAAATTACAAAATGTCGAAGTTATACAACATTGTCTACCGTCATGTCTGACAGGACCTTGTCAGCTATCCAGCACCGGAAGCGACTGGAACATAAAAAATGAACAATTCTTACGTCCACTTAAACACAAATCGATATATTCAACATAGCGTGCGATTTTTTAATAATTTTACAAAATAACGAAATGGCTGTGTTTTTAAAGAAAAATCAACTTTAGCACGTTCCCTGCCACGTGTACTTTTTTCGGTACACGCATCAATTATAATTTGATCACATAACTACCAATCCTTAAGAAATTTGGAGTAACATCTGCGTTAAAATGATAGCAGAAATAGAAAGTAGTAATACCAAGTAGATTAATATTTGTACAATCAGCCACGTGTATTAATAAATATCCATTTTCGCGCGTCTGTCTAGTCACGGAATTTTCTACTGTGGCAGGGAACGTGTTAAAGAGCAACCGAAAAATTGACTTTGACCTGGAAATTCTGTGTTAATTTTGTGCTGAGTTCCCTTATCATATCTCCACCGGTTAGAGAGCATGGATGGCTGGAAAAAAACATTTTTTGCAGCCTGTAGAGGATCCGCGTCCACAGGTTCCAGCCGTAATCGGTTGCACCTTCGACTCGCGTTTTGGAGGTTCGCCGTTGCAGGACAGTCAGGACTATTGATTTCGAGACACCGTTGTGCCACTGAAAATATTTTCCCTGTCACCGTGACTGCGCTCTATTTTTCAGCCTGGCAACCGGAACGACTGGCGTCGATTACACGGCTGTCAAGAATATCGACGAACGCGACTCGGAAATTGCTCCAGCCGACAAATTGAAATTTACTCAACGTCTAATTCATAGGCGGCCGCCTGCCAGTTTCTCGCCGTCTGACGTTTCAGCAAGACCGGAAAAAGAGCGCAACCCTGAGACGAAGAATGGCGAAACAAAAAGGGGAGAAATATTCCATTCGATAGCCATTAGTTCCATTCCGGTTTCACGGAGGACGGTCAGCTCGAGGAAGCTGGAAAAGCTCTCTGTACGGAGCTATCGTGGAAACTTTGGCAATTTCTCTCCCATTCGCGGTGATTTATGCGCTCGAGGGACCCACGACGAACCTTTACCAACAGCTTCAGCCGTGGTTAGGTTGTTTCAAGGTCGCTCCGCGCGGAACCTAGCAAAAAGGGGAATCTTGGGATCGTCCGTGAAGGCAGATAATTCTCGAGGAACTTCTTCTTCAGCTAATAACCGGATGTCAGCCGTTTCTTCCTCTTTAAGAGCTTTAGCCTCTTGACTTGTAATAACGAGTGACACTCGTGATGCAAATTATAGTGTATATGTTATAAATATGAGCACTATTGACTGTCAGAGGATTATATGAAGGAAATTGTAGATGTAGATAAATATTCTTCTCGTACTTCGTCCGCAGAGCACTTGAATAATAATCGTAAGGCATGGGATTGAAGTAAAGCAACAGGATTCAAATTCTAGCATAGTTCTTTGATAACAATTTTCATGATCATGTTGGGATATGTATTTTGTAGCTGAATTGTGGATATTTATGCAGTTTATTATATCCAAATTGATGAACGACGTACATTTAATAATTTAAGAAAATAAAAATTACATATTTTGAACAATTCAAGGAGCAAATGCAGTTTCATGTTGAAGTTTCATTTATTTAATTGCATTCACGTACAAACAAAAATGTTAATTCACATAACATGAACATTTACAAAACCATAAACACACAATAACAACGTTGTACTATATTTTGTAACTTATCGTTTTCAGTCTACTGTAGTTCCGATCTGGAAAGGGTTAACGCGTTGACGGCCAGAGTGAAACCAGCCATCACAGGTCAGACAGAATATAAATTCCTCGTTTCTCTATAAATCGTAAAGGAAAAAAATGATTAGGTATTCCGTACTGTAAACGCGGTGCTATATTAGTGTTGCAATGCTATAGTTCCTCAGAATATAGTAAAAATTAATAATCATACAATTAAATAAAACCTGAAGCGTGTTAATCTACATTTTCTGCCAGTTACACGCCCTAACGAATATTATAAACTACTATAATATTTTCCTTTAGGGTGGATACGTATTTGCTTCTGATTCAGGTGCGGTGTTGCCACTTATCTCTAGTATTATGTAGGAAAATTAATACTAAAGACACATTTACCACATGGACTAGAACCGGTGTTTCTTGCGTTGCAACGTTGTTGAAGTTCGACTTTTATAATTGCTTACTGTCAGGAAAACTTTGTTTTGTTCCTCACGACGCTCTTCATTCTTAAAGGGATGCTTTCATCCCGAACAACGCAACACATGTCGAAACAAAAAATCTTCCAATACTACGATCAAACTCCTCTACACTCCAGACTTTCAAAGGAATCACAATCCTTCGGCCACGACGTCAACCACCTGACTATTAACGAACTCTCTCGCGAAAATCCTCAACGGAATATTTTTTCACAATCCACAGTGCCTCTCCGGAGGATCTCGAAAAGATACTCCGCGAAGGATTCGCAGAAAGCCTCCGAATTAATCACAGCGCCGTGGAAAAAGTGAAGTCTGCTGTTTCATAACGGCGCACAGTCTGTTTGGTGGATATTCAAAGGTTGCAAGAAATTCATGGCGGGCGGGGAGGGGAGGGGAGACACGTCTCCTTGGCCTCCGTGAAACTAATAGTCAGGACGTTGGAATAACGCTTCCGTACGATATTCCGCTGAATTCGCGACGGCGAGCATCGGGAGAGTAATTTTTCATGCGGCATTAATGGCCGCCACCGTCGCGTCGTTTTCATTCCCGGTAGTTTTTGAGCCGCTCGACTCGACCGTGAGATTCCTTTTCCAATTCCATCTCCCCCACTCCCTTCAGCTTCCCCTCCGCTGTTTTCGTCACGTTTCTTTCTTCGCCGGGACGCTCTACGGTCAAGGAGAATTCCGACACCGTGCTTGACGAACCAGCTGGGAAATTCGAAGGGGAAGGATGCATCGAAAAAATGAACAGGATATCGGGTGGTTTTCTTTTATGGGCACTGTGTCAATTACAGTAGGACCTCGATTAACCGGTTTAATCGGGAGGCAGACAGCCCGGATAAATCGGGACCCACAATTATATTTCACATTCCTTGCTGTTTCCCTTGCCCTTGAAATGTATATGAGTAAATCTGCAAAGTTTCATAAAGATATGTAAAGAAGTTCTCACAGTGTAGCCTCAACATAGGCCTAAGAGTGTATGTATATGTGTGTGTAACGGTGTGAGTGCGTCTGTTCTTCGAAAAAGAAAGGACCGAGGGCGAGCTTTTTAATTTCATTCCTATGTACATATTTGTTACCATTTAATTCACTCTGTTGATAATCCTTCTGTAATCCCCGAATCCCCCGTTAATGCCCTGAAATGTTCACTCTGATGAGTGTTCCACCGCGATGAATTTCAGCACGCCGTGCACGTGGTTTTTCGAAATTATCAGAGGTCAAGGACACCGTTAGCCTCTGAAGGCGTTTCAGATTCTCAGTGACCCGAGTTCTTCCCACGCGGGATCTTCTGAAACGATTTTTGCGTGAATTGCAACGAAACACAGCGGAAGACTGAATCGACCTTTGGAGAAGGCCACGGGGTGGCGTCGAATGAATAGGGTGAGGGTGAGCTTCCTTGAATTCGCGAGAAATCCCCAGACTGGCTGACAGTTTCGGTCGATTTATCGAAACGCGTTATCCTTGACGCGGAACGAAGCATTTTAGAGTCTTCGAACGGGCGCCGTTGCTTGACGCTTATCCCTGATCATCAGCGTATTGTATCAGCATATTTTTGGGGTTAGGTTGTAGAACGGCAATGTGTGCTGAATCGTGCTCATTCACTGCGATTGTGATTGTTGTTTATTTGTATAGTTACAGAGTTGTACAGGGAGTCTTGTTTTTATACTCTTCGAAACTGTTAGTGTTATTGAAAAATATTTTAGACAAAAGTTGATGATGTATTGTATTATTAAATACACTGCAGGCTAGAAGTTTGGAATCACTTGCTGATTTTGACCAAAATCGAATGTCCTGATGAGTTTCGTACTGATTCACCGTTAATATACCAGACGTTAACAAGAATATGTTCTGTTTTAAGCGCGCTTATTTTACAGGCGTCCATTTTTTCTTGAAAAGATCCTGCTACTCTTAATTCACGTAGTGATTCCAAATTATTGGCCGTATATCTGACAAGATTTAGTAGAACCTCCATGCACCTTGTGTCAAAGTCTAGAAAAGTGCATGGTTTCCGATTAATCCACTGTGTCAGTCGATGTATGAAGACGTTGAATGCCACAGTGAAAACAACCATATATGGTCAGACAGGACAGGATATATGTACTATTTTTAATGGAAATCCTAAAGCAAAAAAAGATTCGGCTGTTCAGTCGTGTTTTTATATTCCTACATTAATGTTACAACGTGAAAATTGCTCAAGATCGTGTAACAATAAATACGGTGCTCCACGGTTGGCTGGAAGAGCATTTGGACCGATAATTTCCAGCCAACCGAAGTAGGGCTAGTTGTCATCGCCTTCTTCAGCACAATATTTACAAGTGTAGCTTGAGAAGGCGATGACAACTGGCTTTACCCCGGTTGGCTTGAAGTTCATGGTCCCAAATACTCTTCCAGCCAACCGTGGAACACTGGAGTCATTTAATTAAATGAAATTTGAAGCACCAGTCACTGATGGCCCCCATGGCAGTCAACGCATTAAAAATCTTCAAAAACGAGTATTAAAATGTCCAAGAGATTCCACTTACACCCCTACTAGAAGAAACAAATGTTATCAACATGGTTCTTCCACTCTTACGCCTCATGAATCGAGTAAGTGGAACAAAAAATATACTTGTAAACATTTTAACCCCAAAATGCAGTTCTGCCATAGATGCCCTTCACCAGCTATACGGAAATCAAACGCATTGAACTCTAGAAAACGTATATTTTCAAATAAATCTGCAGTATGGTTATACCAAATCACCATCTCAAAACGGTGACTATAAACAAGGAAATGACCTTCAGCAAACTCAAGTCTCTCCACAACCCTGAACTCACTGTCAGGGTCAGTGGTACCTTTCACCCGTGTGTCCACCTATGCTCAAAGACATATCAAAACGGAGTTGAAAGAAGGCTTTGCTTTAATAAAAGTTCGACGGACGGGTCTAAGTTCGAAATTGCAAGCTGCGACGCGAAGACGATGAAATAACTCGCGGAAGCTTCTTCCAGCGAATTGGAAAATGGGTCAGCTGGGGGTTGACCGATCGATAGGTGGATCCAGCGAGTGCGGGGTACGGCAGGCAACTGCATTATCGACGATTACTCCGAAGAAGATCCCGAGAGTCGGAAGGTTGTGCGCGCGGCCTGGCCGCGCGAGAGTATAATACTCGCGTTTCGATAATGCTTATTGGAAGTGGATAAGGGTAATATAATGGTAACCGAGCCAACATCGACAAGAAGGTCTCGCTGATGAATTTGCCGGATAATGTCGAACGGCAGCCGATCTTGCTGATGTACGGTCGGGGATCAAAATTAAGTGGACGTATGTGTACAGTGGAAATTGGTATCATTGACATTCAGTCGGGAATGTACTACTCTTGTATAGATGAATTTTTCATTTATTGTACGGTGTCATGGAGTACAGAATACTCTATGAATAATTGAAGTATGCGCAAATCATTGTAATGAACGTATAGGACGATCGATTGGATAGAGATCAAAGTGAGCGGATATATAGTGGTAATGGTTCTCGTTCAAATTCAGTCAGAAAGATACTATAGTAGAGCGTCGATTATCTGAAGTATAATTAGTAACAGCATGACTCAAGCTGTAACTATGTTTCTCATGAAAATGGTAATTTTATCTTTGGATGTAAAACACATAGCGATACGAAAGTAGGTACATAGTGTCACTAACGATAATTTTAGCTTGTAACTGACACAATATGACCAATTTTCGAATGACCTGTCTTCGTATAATCTAGGCGAATCAACTTAAAGATAACGTTAACATTATTATACAAGCAATTGTAATGAACGGATAGGGCGAAGATTAAACAGAGACAAGATGAAGTGCGTAGACAGTGGAAACGATTCTTGTTTAACACGTTGACTACCGTGTGGGTCACCAGTGACCTCATATTTTATTTAATTAAAGAACTGTGGATTCTTACATGATTCTGAGGAAATTTGGCATCGCACGTGTAAACGATTAGACACTTATATAACCTTCTCCTCTGCAGGTTATATTAAAAACAGCAAATTATGGCGCGTCTGACCAGGCACGGCTGTTTTCACTACGGCATGTAACGTGCTAAATTCAGTCAGAAATATACTACTTAGGTAAAATTGAATTTGTTTTGTTGTTCAGTGTCATGGTATACAGAATATTTTGTGAATAATTGTAGTAACGTTAACATTATTGTATAAATAATTGTAATTGAATAGGGCGACGATTGGACAGGGATACGATTAAGTGGATAGATAGTGGAAATGGTTATCAGTCAAATTGAATCACAAATATACTACTTTTGTAAAGTTGAGTTTGATTTATTGTATAGTCTCCGGGCATACAGAATATTTGATGAACAATTGAGGGTAATGTTAATATTATTATTACCGCCCCAACAGGCGAAATAATCATCAGGGATTTAGCAAATTATTATACAGCGCTCATGATACGGATGAAATTATTTTATTGATACGGAGAAGCTTGAACATCGATAATTTCTTCATTATGTTCAGATATGGCCATCGGTCGAACAGAGACAAATGTTGAATGTGGTTATCATGCAAATTGAATTAAAAAACACTACTTTTAGAAACTTAAATTTAACTTATTATACACTGTCATGGCATGCAGAATATTTTACGATTAACTGAAGATAACGTTGACACAATTGTACAGGCAAATTAGTAGTGCATGCTCTACAGATAGACATAGGAAATGATTATAATTCAAATTTAAGAGAACAGAATATTAATTTTGTAAACCTAAATTCATTTTAGCATACGTTGTCAAGGATACAAAATACTTGATGAAGGATAATATTATTATACAAATAAAGCACAAGGCGACCTATTGAAGAGAGACAGATAGCAGAAATGATTACCATTCACATTTAGTCACAAAATGTTAGTTTTGTAAACTTAGATTTCCTTTAATATACATTGACATTGTATACAGAATATTTGATGGATAACTGGAGATAAAGATAACATTATTATACAAGAAACATGTGTTTGTCTGACAGGACGACCGATTGAACATAAACAAAATGAAGTGGCCACTCGGAGAATACAGGGTGAAACATTCGAAAAGTCCGCCTAAATAAGTTTTCCCATTTTCTTGGCAGGAAAAAATTCAGATGGAAGCTGCTTGATTTCGAGGGTGAAATTCACCGTCGTATCCTTCGACTTCTGAATCTAAATATAGTCGGAAATCACATCCTTGTTAACCAGCGAATCTCTTTAACGCTCCATCATTTTCTTTCGGCGGAGGCACGAGTTTCATTACGCAAATTTCTTTTGTAAGCGCAGCATTCGTTTGACAGGCGAGACAATCGAACGTGCGGGTAAAAAGCCGCCCTTAAAATTCAAGCTGAACGTAAAGATGACGAAATATAGTTTCGAGTGTTCCTTTGAAACGAAAACTACGGAATAATCAAGCGAGGTTGTGTGCATATACAGTTTTTTTTCTGTAACAGAGGAAGCGAGTCTAATTTTGTCGCGTCGTAAATAAAGATAAAAAATATCAAGCATATTCGTGATGGCGGCGTTACTATATTCGTCCGTTCGACCGTGAGTCGCAATAATTTTCCCACGACTGCAATTTACACGTCCTCGATCCATACCGTTCCATTTTCGAGAATTATATTTCCAGGGAATTGAATGGCTGGCAAGTAATATTTCACTTATACCGAGCGTGCGTGTTGCAAAAACGAAATTTACATTTGCACTTCGCGTAACGAATATTCTTCATCCACCGACATGCAATCTTTTGCGGGAAGTTTTGTCACCTGGAGAACTGTTACTATTTTCTACATTTTCTTTTATTATTCAGTAACCGACTGTGTTTGGAATGTTGTATCGTACAATCTTTTTGAAGCAGGAAATGGGCATGATAGGTTGGGTTAGGCTCGTCACTTTCATAAGTTACCTTTTGCTACAGAGTGGTCACCATTTTTCAACTTCTGTTTAATTCTTCGATAAAAAATTGTATTTGAAATATTCTATAATCTTATTAGAAAAAAAAGACGGTTAGGAATGGTTGTCGGCGTAACATTTATTCGCTCGATCGAAAATAACATCTTTCGAATTAATTTTTACACTTCCAAAATTTATCGAAAATCTTCTAACAAATCTCTATAATTTGCAATAATTTTTTTAGAAAATAAAGAAATATTCAGATATGGTTAATGGAGTACCGTTCGTGTTAATTGTGCAGCCATTTAATAGAAAGAATTGTTCGTTCTGATATTTTTAGTCCCTTTATTTTTAGGTGGTTCTTTTATGTTTATCAGGTTGTTATAAATATTCGGCTTTTGTTCTCTTCGCGTTAACAGAAAAGTTAAGCATAGCAAGGCACACGTGAAAAAGATATATAGAGCGGTGCCATAAGAAAAAATATATTACACAGTTCTTTAATCCTATCTCCTGTGTTTATATAACTGTGATATAATAACACGTTTATTTTTATTATACGATCCAAGAGGTTACCAGTTCATTAACACGTTTGAAAATAACATTTTCGAAGTAATTTTTACTTTTATTTTTAAACCCCCTCTAATAAATCCCTATAATTTGTCATAATGCTTTGAGACGATAAAAAAATAGTCGGAAATGGTTGTCGGAATAACGTTAGTTCACAGGTTCGAGAATAACAATTTTTGAGGTAATTCAGTCGCCGCTGGCGGACCGTCGACATTTCAAACGAATTTCGAAACTCGTTCAACGTGGGTCGATAGGGGTTGAACGTGGCAAACGGATAGCCATAGGCACGGAAAGTTTGATTTACGCGCGGAACACCCGCCATCTTTCATCCGAGATTTACTCCCTGTTTGGACCTGAACCAGAATCCGACAAGCTAAACCCCTAATCGGCTGTAATTTACAGAGACATAGAAAACAAGAAAGCAGAGAAATCAATTTCTTGACTTCGAACGTGTTTCGCGCTTTCACTGTTCCTTCTCGTCGACCTTGAAACACGTGCAGCGGATCACGAAACTACTCCAATCAAATAGAAAATGCTAAGGAAAGAAATTATAGTCAGAGTATTATTTTTCAAGATATTCTTATTATTACAATGCTATACAGGGTTATACGTGGCGGTTCTGAAGAACATTCAATAATGTAAGGAATATTTATAAATTCTTTTTTCAAAATATTAGCACAATGAAAAGTATAGTAATCCATCGATAGTATAGTGGCTGTGAAATGTTTCTTTGGAGTATTATGTGGTAATTTGTGAAGAACATCCAATGATGTAAAGAATATTTATAAATTCCTCGTTGAAAATATTAGTACTATGACAACTATAGTAATTTGTCGAGAATATAGTGACTGTGAAATGTTTCTTTGGAGTAATATGTGGCAATTTTTGAAGGATATCCAACAAGACATAGAATGTTTATAAATTTTTTATTTGTATCATTAGTACTCCGAAAACTATAACTACCGAGAATATAATGGGTGTTAAAGGGTTCTTTAGGGTTACACGTACCAATATTAAAGAACGTCCGATAATATAAAGAATCTATATGAACATTTCTGTAAGTATTTTATGGTAAATTTATAGTATTATTTACAGTAAATTTATAATAAATCTAATGCTGCAAATGAATTATATCATGCGCGGGGAGGTTCAAAAGTCCGTTCAATTTAATTTTTCTAAAACGAAAAAAGAAAATTGAACGAACATTTGGACGACCTCTCGTAGTAAGTTTTGTAGCTTTCAAAGTGTTAAATAATCATTGTTGTCTCAAAATTCTGAGCAAACTTCATACTGACACAATAACGTAGGAACAGAACACGGCTGAGTACTCGAATCTTTTTCTTATTTACGATTGATATGAAAAATAGTAAATTATATGCGTGTCTGATTAGGTATGGCTGAATTCACTATGGAGTTCTACGTGTTAAACTGCATAAAGAACTGCAGTATACCTATAAAATAGTAACGAATCAAAAGAAGATGGAAGACGACGAAATCTTCTCGAAAAAAAGAACGTTCGTCTGATCGATCGTTCGGCTGATGTTGCCGTAAACGTATCAATCGCGTTCCTAACCCAACCTCACGCAGCCGTCCGCGATTTATTCGGTCGATCGACGTTAACGACACCGTCTAATTACGAATCGTGACCCGTTATCGGTCGTCACGGTTTTCATATCGCGAGCCGGCCCGTTTCCCTCCTTTTTTCTCCACCCGCGTTATGGTTGCACGATGTTATTATTGTTGCACGGTTGCATTAGCCTGCGGAACGCACGGCACGCGAAACATTAATTAATTCACCGGGTTCGACGGAGAACCCGGCCAGTTTTATTTGTTTATCGCGCGGAACGAGCTTTTTATCGAAGCTTTACCAAATCGTTTCGACGGCGATGAAGAAAAAGAGCGAACGGATATATAAAGGGCCACGAATTCCTGCCAGAAACTCAGTCACTGGGTTCCACACCGATCCGATCCAATTTGTTAAGCGATCCCACGCCGTTCTCCGAGACCTGTCGCCAACTTCCGGTACCGGTGCATCCGTTGCCAGGAACGATCTGCCGATTAAACGACGGTTTATAGGATTACGTAGGGGCTTACAAGTTTCATTTTTGAGGATAGGATATAATTATCTGGTATGTAATCTATACGTTTGCTTGTTTATTTTAAGGTGGAGATCCACGATGAGACGTTTCATGAGATTTTCCTCTCATGAGACAAACATCTCAGCAATATCTGAATGTGAATATACACATCTATGTATACACAATGTATACATGTTCATGTAAAGATTTTTGTCTTATGAGAGGAAAGTCTCATGAAATATCCCATCGTGGATGAGAAAGGTAGATCTCCCCTTTAGAGTAACAGCGCGAAATTTAGTAATCGTATATGTTGGAGTAAAAGC
Source organism: Macropis europaea (assembly GCA_916610135.2). Taxonomy (NCBI): domain Eukaryota; kingdom Metazoa; phylum Arthropoda; class Insecta; order Hymenoptera; family Melittidae; genus Macropis; species Macropis europaea. Next base: position 1,688,894 of record OU744345.1, on the reverse strand, counting down.
AGGAATTACATTAAGTTAGTGAAAATATTGTAATAAATTCCTATAACTTTCAATAATCTTTTTAGAAAATAAAAAACAGTCTTCCGTTCTCCAAGCTCTAACACCAATATCTAGTCCTGTTGCATTCGCTTTCAAGACCGACCTACTGATTAAATAACTGCTTATATAATTATTTAGAGGGTTAAGTGTTTCACTTTTGACCAGAGGATTACCAGTAATGTGTCCGTTGTGTAATCTATATAGTCGTTTGTCTGCTTTAGAGTGAACTTTACTATTTTCAGCCTTAGAGCCATGAAAAGGACTTTGTTTACAAACCAAAATCCCTATCACCCATCTCGCTTTAATCTTTTCTTTTTCTCTAATCCCCTTAACCATTCTGCTACTTCTTTACTTCTGCCACTGACTATGTCTTCAACCCTCACTTTCTCCCTCTCCAGCTCTTTGCAATCTCTTAGTGTTTGGACTTTCCAAACAATAAGGCCTCTCAGGAAGGGTCTGAGGGCCATCTGTGGCTGGGCAGCATGGGGCGACGCCAGGCATCCTGAGCATCGGGAACCTACAGTTGTATATAGTTATTTATTACTTCCCGATGCCTGGATGTCTAGAAATCTCTAATTTCAGCGCGCGTTCCATGTTAGCTTTGACAAGTACTTCAAACCTTGGTGGTCCTCAGATCCTCCGGAACGCCTTCCATTGCCCTTTCCTAGACACCTCGAGAGGGTGGAGGGTCAAAATGTAAAAACCAATCAGTTTCGAGAATTGACGCATTCTCCACCCTCACGAAATATCCGAGGTCTAGGAAAGGGAAATACCGAAATTATAAAGGTATGCCACCAGGAGAAGTTAGGGAATTAAGCGTACTCTTAACTACTCAGCACATAATCACTTGTCACTTGTATTTTATAATAAATTTGTGGAGACAGAGGAATATACAGTCCTTACTAACACCTCACAATTAGTCTCATCACTTAGAATACGGTTTGACGTTCCTCATACATCCTCACATAGATCACATCTCCTTGCTTCATCCCCCTCCAAAAACTATTAGAGTATAATGTTAAAAAAAACAACAATACGGGAGATATTTCAAGTTTGGTTGTATTTGGTTATAATGCACTTCTTAGCGTGCAATTTAGTAATTTTATATGCTGTAATAAAAGCACGAATGAAACTAATTATTACACTCATCTTTGAAATATTCCGAAAATCTTTTAATAAATCCCTAGAATATTCTATAATCTTATTTAAAAAAAATAGTCCTCTACTCTCCAGGCCCCATGGCCAATTTCCGGTTCCTTTGCACTCGGTGTCAGGATTAATCTACCGCTTAAACGACTACTTATACAGGGTGTTCGAACAAAAATGGGGGTCGTAGTACTCATAAAAACAAAGAAACCAGTATTAATCAACATGGACTCAAGTATCATTAGTATCGGAGTTGCAAGATGTAATTCTGCAGCTTACTTTTGTATTATTTAATAATTATGATTCATTTTCCGAACCGTAGGCACCCTACCAGTCAAGCGTTCACTACCATACATCAACATACTTTATAACTAATGGAAATCTCTTGTAACTCCCAAACTAATGATATTCAGACCCATGTTCATCAAGACATTTTTCTATCCTCTGATGAGTACTGTCTACCGCTGAAGTTTGACCCCAACTTTTTTGAACCCCCTCTATAATTATTCTGTTAAGTGTTAACTATTCAATTTCCGTCGACTGAACCGCTGAAACTGCAAAAGACGAACTAAATGGAAAAAAGGTCGTTGACGCGTTACCTTAACCGTCGTCCACCCTCACTGGAGTCACCTTTTGTTCTCACACATGGCCACGCACCGTCACACCATTCCGAACGATATATAATGAGAAGAAGAGATCCGTGGGCATGCAGCGGTGCGGTTGATCGTGTTCCGTGCAGAAGCGCGGAAAGAATATCGAGCCGGCGTTTGAAAGTTCTCCGTGCATCGCGAACGGGGACGGCCATCGGTGGAAGTCGGCTGCGTGTGCCTGTGCATGTGTGCGTGTTGGTGCGTGTGCGTGTGTGCGGAATGGAGGGGAGGTGCGATCAGAGTTGGTTGCGCGGAGGGGGCGAGCGAGGGGAAGCCGAAGGATGCGACAGCACGCGGTTTCAAAACGCGCCACGCTGTCTCCGCTTCGAGAGGAGCGTTCTCGATTTCCGTGTACGGGATTTCCGGTTTCGCGAGTGCTTCCTGTTAAGCCGGAGCCTCCTCCTCGAACTTCTGCTCGTTGCCATCTATTTTAACCATCGGTTAGCTGATAATCGAAGTAATTGTGAAATTTTGTTGTGATGTAGAGGGTTATAGAGAACATGCGACGCCGAGGGTTGTAAAAGTGGTTTCTCTTTGTGATTGTGATTCAACGTGAGAGCTTCCCCCTCGAACCGCTGCCCGTTGACATCTCTTATAATCATTGGTTTGCTAATAATTAAATTAATCGTGAGAGTCTGTTGTGATGTAGCTTGAGAGTTGCAGAAGTGTTTTTTTTTGTGTGATTGTGACTCGACGCGAGAGCTTCCCCTTCGAACGTCTGCCCGTTGACATCTCTTGTAATCGTTGGTTCGATAATAATTAAATTAATTGTGAAATTTTGTTGTGATATAGTCTAAGGAAACTATAAGTATTTTTTCTGTGTGATTGTGATTCAATGTGAGAGCTTCTCCCTCGAGTCTCCGTCCGTCGACATTTTTTAACCATTGGTTGGCTAATACTCGAAATATATCGTGAAATTTTATTGTGATGTAGCTTGGGGGTCATAGAAGTGTTCTTACTTTGTGATCGTGCTTCAGAGCATCTCCTTCGAATATCTGCTCGTCGTCATTTCCTTTAACCACCGGTTAGTTAATGGTCGAATGAATTGTGACATTTTGTTGTGATGTAGCTTACAGCATATTTTGAATTGAATGTGGAGATTCTGAATCATAATAAATGCGTGGTCAACTGTTTTTATTTCTATAGAGCGACTAGTAAATCGTGGTACAACTGAAGTCGATGAGAAGACTCATGAAAATTGATGAAAATTATACAATAAGTTTTGTTCTATAGTAGTGCAATTTCCTATAAAATTTATAACTCGGATAGTATTGATTCTTCGACCCATATTTATTCAACATTTTTTTATTCAGTTTGCCGAGTACTATCTATCCTATAATTCACAGTGTGTAGAGCAATTTAAAAATTTCAAACTCGCATTAAAATCTTCCAAAATATGACTTTCATAAAAGTTAAATTTTTTAACTATATGAAGCCTTTCAAACACAACATTATTTTAGATGTCGATTAGTATTATATGGATAACCGTATCGTTGAGCCCACCGATACCTACAAAAGTCATGGTTTGGCGTGTGAAGAATACTTTTAATGCGACATCTATAGGTTGTACGCTCGTTATCGAGAATTTCGAGAGATCGAATGTTCAAATAGCGTGTCTCGACGACGCTCGCGACATCGAATTCGTTGTATTCGAGATCCCGTGCTGTCACCTGGCAATCATCGATATCGAAACGATACATCGTCGCGATAATAGCGTCGGTATTGTCGGCTGTCTTGAATCTCGACCTTCGACCGATCGATCCTGCCATCCTCTCGGCTAATAATTAATCATCCAGAATCATTTGCTCATCCATTGAAAAATCTGCCCTCGAGGTCCCCAAAGCTTTCAGCTGCCTCTAAAAACTAATTTCAGTGTTTACTTAAATAATTACACATTTTAAACTACTGTACAAATATATGGGGCGTTGAAAAATATTTAGGACCCACAGGGTATATTTGAAATAAATAAATCAGAAGATTTATATACAAAATTAGTTTATGTGGAACTAGCTAGTACATAAACCTCTGGTGCCTAAGCATTCTTTATTCCATACAATGAATACTATAAGTCAGCAAAAGTTTTGAACCATTTTTTGAAATATCTTGTACAAACTTGTTTCTCCTTCGATGAAATAAATTTTTAGTATTTTGATTTTTATGTTTGCCTCGGGAACAATTCGAGTTCTGTAATTTTTCTTTATCAGATTATTTTACCTTTCGGGCCCTGAAACTTTCAGGGAAAAACAGTCATGGTGTGCTAAATTTTTGGTTACTTTTCCACATGCGCAGGGCTAAATATTTAATTACCGTAATGCGTATAGAGTCAATTGTTAACTAATTTCAATGTGATTCATTGCAAAATACTTAACAAAATATATAAATTTTAATCAGACATCCTGATGTAATAATTCAATCAAATACACAGATTCATAACACACGATAAACATCTGCGCTCGAACCTGTACGGTGGCTCGTAGCACACGGGGCACTGTTTTTCGTAACCCAGACATAGTTTCACACAGCTGTAAAGGTTAAATTGCTATAGTTATACTCCACATATGCGTCAATGTTTTCTCGAACCGAGTTAACGAAAGAAAATGTGAAAAATGCAAATGAAATTTCCGTGGAATGTTTGATATACATGACGGCGAATAATTGATCCTATGCATGCTTCATCCTCCAGGCTATTTCTGTGCCACGTCGACTGATAAATATTTAAAAGCGTCTTCCATCATTGAGATTCACCCTTGCAACGTGTCTCCGCGCGTACTATCATTCGACAAATTATTAATCATTTTCTTCTGTTCGTTTCGTCGTGTATCATTCGTGAAATTACGTCGATAGGTTTGTCAGATCGAATTTTTTTATCCGTTCTTTAAATTTATTAAAGAGAAGCAGTATAGAGTACCATTGAATAGAAGTTTATGAAGGTTTTAATTGAAACTTATGGTTGTATCTCTCGAGTTTCATTAGGGTGACGTAACGTCTCTTTTTCTGGCCCTTCGGTTTCTTGTTTTGACAGTTTTCAAATCATTTCGTGTGCGTCAGATGGAATTTATATTTGGAGAAAATGCTGGTTCATTCGGTGAATATATAATACTGAAATTATAGTTGAAAGAGGCGGAGGAGATCGTGAGCGTCATTCATGTGTTTCTTTAGTGGAAAATTTTAACAAACGTTCGACCATGGAATCAGACTGAAACAACAAATTTTCCGAACAGATTTTAAGGCCAAAAAAAAATTTCAAAGTACACTTCAAGATGGAAGAATTCCAAAATAAATTTCAGAGTAAAAAGGAATATATAAGTGGCAGGACAACAATCACTTTATGAAGTTGTAGTTGAACATCAAGTTAGAACGTAATTGTATATGATATTTGATATTTATGAGGTTACGGTTTTTACGTCATTAAGATTCGTTTAAGTCATCAGAGCTAGTTTCTTCATCATTCAGGTTAGGTGAAGTCATTATAATTAGAGTTTTATACATTGAAGTTAGGTGAAGCCTGTAAAGTAGGGCTTTCATGCCATTAAGATTAAGCTGAGTCCCTCGAGTGAAGTTTTGAGACACTGAAGTTACCTTCTACGTCATTGGGCTTTGGGTTTCATGTAACTGAGGTTAAATTAAGTTCTTTGAGTGAGGTTTCAAGTAATTGAGCTAAGCTTCTTACGTCATTAAGATTAGTTTAAGTCATTTGAGTGAGGTCTGAAGTCATTGGGGTAAACTTTTTGTGTCGTTAAGGTTGCGTTAAGTCCTTTGGGTGAAGCCTGTAGTCATTGGATGATGTTTTTATACCGTTAAGGTTAGATTAAATCCTTTGGGTGAGGTTTTAAGACATTGAGGGCAGGTTTTCACGTTCATAAGGTTAGGTTAAGTGCTTCAAATGAAATTTTACATTACTAGAATCAGATTCTTATTTCAACGAGGCTGGATTAAGTGCTTCAAACTAGGTTTGGAAGTCATTAGGACTAGGTTTGTAACAGAAATATATATTGAACCACGCTTATTCACCTCACTTACAATTATTGTATACATACATGTACATACTTTTTCGCTTGGTTTTGCAAATGCATTAGTCTATTATGGCCGTAAAAAATATTTTCGAACAAACTCGAATCGATATTAATATCATCATTATTATAGTAAAAAAGTAGTAATTCTATTATCCAAAAAAATCTCATTACTGGAACTTACATTTCTTAATCAATACGAATGATTCATAACAATCGATTCCACTGAATTTAAGAAACAAAAATTCTTCATATCCTCAAGCTTCATCCTAATGTTCACTCCGGCGGTCGTTTCTTGCGAACGTTCCTCGGCTTTCTTTCCGAACGAGCAAACTTCAAAAGAAGTGAAATACGGCGGACCTTAAGGAAAATTCTACTTTCCAGCCGTTTATTTCGAGATACGACGGATTCTTTAAGGAGCGGGACGGCCTGTGTTTAATTAATCATCCCCATTGTCTGGGAGACGCTGACATTTTTGTTTGCTGAAACGCTTCGCTGTGTATCCGGCAGAAGGCAGGCAAATATCGGCGCAGGATTAGAGTAGTCCGCTGACGTTCTCCTCTGACTACGTCGGTAAACCGACCGTTCAAAAGAGGGTTAATTAAAGGGTTGAGAGGGATATCGTGGAATCCGGAATGGTTGCGATTTTTTCAAGAAAAAGTTCCTTCTTTCTCTCTTCCACCCTCTGCCTGTATATATGTACGTGTATCTCCCAGTTTCCCTCTCTCCCTTTCCCTCTGACGATTTGTCGATGCAAATTAATCTCTAGGATGCGGAACTTTGCAAACGTCACGCTCGATAATTTTGCAACACGCATAAACTAAAAGTTTGAGGAATTAAAGGGGCACGTGTACATAAGCGGTCGAAAATATAGGCTATATTTGGGATTTTTTTGAGATAAAATGAAAAATGCATTTGGCGTGAATTTTTATTTATTGCATTCTGCATATCCAAGAGGGTGTGCTGTAAAGCTTTCGAACAAATTATCCTGGTCTTGATATGAAAAATAAATTAACACGTCGACTGCCGTTGAGGGCACGGGTGACGCTGTACATCAAATTTTATTCAATTAAATAATTATCGATTTTAATATATTTTTTTATAAAATTAATATCGTGATAAGAATAGGAGGTCAAGGCTGAGCAATTGAATAGTTAAATCTTTTTTTCTTTATGATTTGTGTTTAAAATAGGATATTACATGGTGTCTGACCAGACATGGGAATTTCCACTGCGGCAGTCTACGCGTTAGAATTAGAAAGAACCGATTCGAGAGTTTTCCCAATTACGTTCATTTGACATGAAACCATGGCTGTGAAATAACAAATGGCAACAAATTTGAAAATCCGTGAGGAAAATAATAATAATAATACATACACAGTGTACCCGATTTAAGCATACTTTATTAAATTTGTACATTAATACGAATAATGATCAAAATTCATTATCTTCTAAATTATTGGGAGGGCAGAAAAGTTATTTACGTGAAAGTTGCTTCAATTGGAAGGACACATACGATGATAAGAAGACAATTTCTTTCAGTTTGTTATTGTAAGAAATATGAAGATCATGCTCACTTTGTTAACTCTGTGTGTGATGATTAAGCATTATATGTTTGTTTACGATTTTTAAATTAAAGGAAAATGAAGGGCACGACCATCACAGTGTCCTGAAAAGAAATTAAACAAATTACGGGTTCATATGGCCTAGATCTTGTAAATACTGCTAATTATACATAAAAGTAAAGTATAATAATATAAAATTGTCTCTGGCAACAGTCACTCAATATTTAAATTTTGATCATGATTCTCAACTGCACAGTAAATTACAGCTTACTATAATTCAACTGAAATTGGTTAGTGCTGGTAAATATCCATAAAAATAAAACATAACAATATAAAGTTGTATCTGATAATAATCACTCAGCACCCTAATTCTGGTTTTCATTTTCATTTATACAGCAATCACACAATTAATCATACACTCCCAAAAATTCAATCCAATTTCTGAAGTTTCCTCCTTGATCAACTAAGAGAACAACCCCTCTCTACATACCTCCGAATAGAACCATCCATAAACAATTTTTACCGAACGGCTCCGTAAAATTACACAATTTTCCAAAATAAATATTTCATTACCAAACTTCAACAATTATGCAAATCGCCGCGCATTCCCCCAACATCTGCCACCTGATAAAACAACAAATCGACAGGGGGTTCATAGTTTCTCGAGATGCAGCATCCTGTTGAAAATTCCAAGAACCTTCGTCTCCATTTTTCTGAATGGTCGGTGAAATGTCGCGAATGAGAGGGAAAGAGAGCGAGGGAGAGAAGGAGAGAGAGAGAGCTGGTCCTTTCGACGGTAGCACGAATCTCGAGCGACAAACTGTGTCGCGTACTCTTTACAGAGAACAATTGATCCCGAGAACAATCGCAGCCATGCCGGAAGCCAGGTCGCTTTCTCAGTTCCGGACGAAATTCCGCGGACTGGACGACGGTCTGCTCCCTCGATTAATTCAATCTTCAGTCTCTCCGAGAGACCGAGAGAGACAGTGAGACAATGAGGGAGGAGGGTGGAATGGTTATTGACCACTGGTGGGTGTCCCGAGACGAACGGAAGGAAATTAGATGCGATTCTCCGTGTTAATTCTTGTTTGTTTCCTAGTAAATGAAACTGAACCATTTGAGTGATCGGGCACGTTTCTATGTATTAATTATGGAAGTGAATTAGTATTGATTGTTATAGAAACTTCTGTGTATTGGTGGTTGAAGTGAGTTGAATATTAACGAATTTTCGAATATTGGGGATTTGTAGTCAGATGCTTTTTGAAACTGGAGCATTCAGGTCTGTTCTTTAGTTTTAATTAGGCTGATTTCGATTTATGTTTTAGAATGTATTTTGTTTTGTAGAGACACTTGATGTCCTGATGAAGTTAAATTGGAAGATATAATATTTGTAATTTAATGTTGATCAAATTAGCGATCTTCATTTTGATTTTTCTTTATAAGATGTGCATTTTCTGCCATTTTCATTAATAAATGTTTGAAATTTTGCAATTCTGCTTTCGATTTTGTTGGAATAATACAATAAATACTTTGCATCAACATAGCGGCATCCCATGTAGCTTCATAATTTTTTCAATGTAAATGTTACTTCAGTGAATCGCAATTTTTTTGCACACACTTGTCTTCTAAATAACAAAATATTTTTATAAGTTGAAAATGTAGATCATAAAAGAAGTTGGAAGAAAAATATAATGAAGTTAAAATAAAATTTTTATTTGAAGGTATAGTTGCTTTATACTCATTAACATAATATATTTTGGCACCGTATTCACTGACCAAATACGAAGTGAAACAAACTTTTTGAAAATTTCTAACTATTAAACATTATTTTAATTATTAAAAATTCTCTATGAGTCCATTGCTGTCATCTTCATACCCTTTTGTAAGAGTACTGAGCGAGTCACTAGGAAATGACGTGTAAAAATAATAAAACAGTAAATCTGCACGTTCTGAAACCATATCAATTCCTCTTCGTAATTTGTTCTTACTCTCAATAGCAGTGCAAGTAATTTAGATGTTCAACTGAAGTGAGATACCTTATATATGCGTCCGTAACACTCAAAGAGCAACTAAATTTCAAAATCTATGCATTAAAATTACTCCAATATTATCAGAGGACGAACCAGAGGTTTCAGAATGGAATGCTCCTCGAATCAAGAGACCATCTAAAAATTTCGTGGCACTGCGGTGTCCTGGCTCGGCAACGAAGGAGAACGAGTTCCTTCGTGAGCAGTTTTTCAAGAATTCACGGGAACCGCGGAGCATCGAGTGTGGCCGCTCCATCGGAGCGTGTCAGAGGCTGAAAGTCTCTGCGATTTCCACCGCAGCCCGATGAAATTTTAAAGAACAGTGCCTGTCGGTTATTTACGATCATGGAGTACGCGTACCCCGAACGAGATACAAGGTCTCCTCTGCTGCATTCCGATCGATCGTTTGCAATTAACACGATGAGTGCCACAGTGAAAACCGCCATACCCAATCAGACACGATATAATTTACTATTTTTAATATAAGTCGTAAAGAAAAAGAATGATATGTGTTCAATCGTGTTCTTCCGTTTCTACATTACTGCTTCAGTATGAAGTTTGCTCAGAATTTTGCAACAATCAATAATTATTTAATTAACACGTTGACTGCTCAGTACGAGTTATCTCGTAGTCGGCAGTCAACGTGTTAAGTACACCGCTGAAAATAATTAAAGATGGGAGATTTGTAATAAGTTTGGACAATCTATGGAACATCTGTGATGGAAAAGTACGGTGCGTCTGATATTTTCATATTTATGTTCGATGTTCAGTGTGTATATTCTGAAGAATTTTTGGATTGTTTAACATTTTGATACGTTGTATTGCGTATTGTGTGTTGCTGGGCTATTTTTGTGTATGTTTACGTCGTGGTGGATTTGTCTCTAGGTAGTGTCAGGAGGTTCATTTTCGTGAAATGGGATTAATTAACGAGGGGGATGGATCTAGAGTAGGTGAAGGCAGCTCCGGCGGCCATCACTGGTCTGAAGAATAAAAAATGAATATATCGACATCTTGGATTAGAAAGGTTTGAATGTTCTGTTGGTCCAAGGACTAAAGAATCGAGATATCGATTTCCCTGATTAGAACATTCCAAATATTCTGCTAGTACAAAGACTCGAAACCTAGGATATCAATTAAAAAAAAATTGTAATTTTTTGTAGGTCTAACGATTGGAGCAATTAATCCGCAACTCTCTTATTGTTACTTAACGCATCAACCTAAAATAGATTGTTGGTTTATGTGCTTCTTGCTCGAATCGTACGGACGTAGCATTTTCAAGGTCGTTGCAGAGGAAATCTGAATTCGTTTAGACGCGAAAAGACATTAGCCTGAAACGGCGCGTCGATTATGAAACAGTTCGAGCAATCATTCTCAAGTTTAAACGAAGATACAGCAGTTTTTGCTAAGTGCGAAAGCTACTTGCATAATCTTTCGATTCCGATTCCATTCGGCTTCTTCGTTTTCGACTTTTTGCGGGACGTCCCGAAGACACGCGAACTCACAACGCTAGTACTTCCATATGATACATGCACAATTATGTATAGTAATCTATATACCGGGTGTCCTAATTTAAATTTAAAGTGTCATTGAATAACATTTCAGACAAACGTGGAACGATTTCGAGGGTGACATAATTTGGTACCGATAGTACTTTTATGGGTGGAGACGTAGCAAAGATATGAAGGTCATCTTCGTTTATTTAAATGGTGTGCTATATTTTGTCTTAAGTTAATCTTAATTCTCTATAAGAAAGTATTAGTTAATTTGTTAGTTCAGAAAATATTTTAATTTGAATTTTGCAGAATACTGCTCGTAACTTCAGACATATGATTTCGTACGGTTAAAACTGAAATTATACTCCATATTTACACATATGATGTATTAAAAAATGAGACATAAAATTTACAAATGTATAATACAGTTAAAAAATAAGGAAATATTCTGATGGACACATGTTTGCAGATTGTTTGTTACATACAACTTCTTAAAAGCTCATCACAAACACGTTTTACGTCGCAGTAGTACACCCCACGATTGGTCAGACGCGCGAGAACAACTTATACAGGGTGAGGATAGGTTTCATTACCAATTTTAAAAAAGTAAACAAGTATAATACAATAGAGTAAACACTATTTTACAATATTGATGTATTGACGAAGGAAGATTAATTAACTTGTCATTTAAAAATTCATCGGCAGTAAACCTGTCCGATTAAGTTGTCCTTTACAAAGACCTTTGCATTGGGCCTAACGAGTTGACTCGTCATTTAAATATACCTCTGCAGCAATCACGACGTATTAACTCGTCACGAGGCTTTAATAACTGCATTCATGGAACAAGACTGGATGTACCATCATTCATTATTACTGTTTACTACCATTTATTCATTCATTACAGATAAATCAAGAAATGATCCCATTTATCGTAGGCATGGCGACGTAACTCGTCTTTACTTATTTTCAACTGCTCCAACAGGGTACCCTTTCTTTCTAGAAACGATCCGATTACCCGGTTAAATCCAATCTCCATTTACTCCAACCTTCCAAAATTTCACACCGGAAATGATGGAAGTGGTACAAATTTCCTAATCGCGTCTGCGGCGATTAGAAAAAGAAAGGAAGAGGGGAGGTTGGCGGTTCGATCTAGAGGGGATAGAGCAACATTTACGCCCCATTTTCGGCGGAATCGTTCCTTCGAGGAACAATCGTTAGCAGTGTGACCGTCTAGCGAGCGCGACGTGCAACCGGAGAACGAGGATGGTGCCTCAGTTTCGGGTCGGACCTCGATGCAGGATGATATATCCGCGTCGCCACTCAACAACCTACCCCGATCATCCGAATCAAAACCTTCCCGTACCCCTTACACTGCCCCTTGAACGTCTTTTCCAACTTCTACACCCTTCTCTCTCACCCTTTCTCTCCGCTTCTCTCTCTTTCCATCTCTTTCTGCTCCACCGTCGACCGTGAATATTCGATTTCGCGCGGGAGAACCCAGTGTGCACTTTTTCCACTTTGTGACAGTTTCACGTGACTGTGAATCAATACCTTCTTTTATATTGTTCTGTGATGGTGTTTTTGGATATCTTCATACATGTAATTGAGAATTCTTGATATTTTATTGTAGGTAAACAGGTTGTATCGTAAGTGGCATTAGAAATGTTCAGTGAAATTTTGGTACATGAGGATTCGTTTTCGAGAACATCGGTAATGTGGGCATTTAATGAATTGAGACTATATTTGTTTTGCGTTTTTGTGAGTCTGTTCCTGTAGAAATTTTTGATTTTTTATTCGAGGTACGCACGTGTATAAAAATGTGAATCTACCTCGGAGAATTATGATTTTGTTATAGTTCACAGCAATGGGGGTTTGGTAAAAACATTCTGAGACACGTGAGGCTATGAGACAACCCGTCCATTCCCGCGTTGTTCCACTTCGTTTGTTGTTTTTCAAAGAAATTTTACACAATTGTGTTGGATGCTGTATGGAAAAAATATAGCTTAAAAAATGGGGGGAAAATTGCAAATTGAAAAAAAGTGAACGTGAAGAAAAAACAATTTGGAGTTATCAATCTTCTTCGATTCCAAATGTCTATGGTTCTTGTACATTTTAATATTGTATTATAAATGTTATAAGTATAAGGTAGCATTTTTGATGACATAGAAATGTTACACCTTAATGTAACTTTCAATAACTGAGAATATCCGAAGTAAAATATATTTAAACATACTCTGTTGCCTCAAAGATAATCAGAACGAGCCCAATTCGTTGTTTTTATGTTCGGACGTGCCACGAGTCTTACTCGTTACGCGGTCTCAGTGGGTTAATCAACAATCAGGTCGTGTTTGTAAGGGGACGAGTGGTTCAATCGATTAGGAGGTGATTTTGGATGAAAGAACAAAACGAAAATGTGGAATAAAGTCTTTTTATATGAGGCTCCAGTTTCGAAAAAAAATCAGTTCAGAAGTTCTCCGTATCTCCTGTGCGGAATATCGCCACGCGTACTTATTCTGTACGCTTACTGAACACCCATGTGCGTTTTCCGCACGCGGTATTAATGCTGTATTACAGACTGCATTGGATTTCTTCCGGAGGTATTGCATTCGTAAAAAATGACCTGCAGGTAGTTTTGAATAATTGATAACCGCTGACATTATATGTCAGTTAATTTATGGCGGTTAAACGTGCAAGTATGCACAATTTTTTATACCATTGTTTGATGTTTGATGTTCTGAAAAATTTAGGATCATGCACAATGTCATGAGGACTGTTTTGGAAAAATAAATCACGGATTGAACAAAATTTAGAATGGTTAGCAGTCGATGGGATGTCTTTGGCGAAAGGTAATAAATTTTTAAAAATGTCTAAGTTAAACATTCTGAAAAAGTACCGCGTAGATACCACTAAAACTTAAGATACTTTTTATGAAACTAATCTCTACTTCTAAAATACACCAATTACATCAATTACAGCAATTAAAATTCGGCAATTATTTACTGTTCGTCTTCAAACAATTACAAACAAATCTACATCTATCCAATCAAATTATATTCAACTTACAATATTTAGAGACCAATCAACGTCTGAATAATTTCCCAACTAAACAGTTCTGAAATAGAAAATTGTTTAAAAAGTATCGAAACGATCGAATAAAAATTGTAACTGTATGGTAGGTCATTTCTGCAATCAGAGACAAAGAATCATAAATTCGTTCAAATTTAGAAACAAATACATAACTATATTCCACATATTTTTATATAACACACACATGCAAGGCATATATAAGTTATATCACAAATTCTGAAGTACGGCAATTGAAAGAACTCTAAAATAGGAAATTGTCGAAGAAGTTTCGAAAGGGTGCCAAAGGAACGAAGAAAAATTGAAACCGTATGGTGCTATAGTTCTGCAATCAGAGACGAAAGATTGAGGATGCGGGAACAGCGGGGGCGATTCGAACACCTTGAAGCGAGTGTGGTCAGTTTCTTGGAACGTGACTCGAAGCGGAAATTATTCGAAGCGGCGCGGCGGCCACCGTCGGCCGATAAGGACGCCTCCAGGGTAATCCTTCTCGATATTTTTTCATTTTCCGATTCAATTAAACGCCGCTCCTCATCGATTCGGGGCGACTGCCAACTGCTCCTCGAAAATCCCCTGAAATATTCCCTTCCGCAACTTCTTCAACATTCTTACCGCGCGCCGAGATAAACTGTTCTCTTAAAAACAATTTAAAATCGCCCATTCTGTCGAACGAAATCTATGTTATCAATTCCGAAAGAGAAATACACTGTTCAGCGTGGAGGACGACAGAGCGGTCGTTAAAAATTTATAGTTACGGTGTCGTTTGTCGGGAGATATTTCGTACTATACTAGCTCAAAAACAATCTCCTTTATTAGTCATAATGAGTTATCTGGCATTCAATATTTTAGTATTAAAGGAACCAAATGTTCTTTTTTTTCTTCAAAATGTATACTTAAAATAGCGTACTATAATTGGCTATATTAGGCACGACAGTTTGTACCGTGACACTCGACCTGTTCATAAAATATTAGGAGTGATTAGACCTGACAAATGTTATTTGAAAATAGTGTAATTGGAGCAACTTTGCATAAGCGACCATTTTTTTATGCCTAATATTGAAGAAGGAATAAATATTCGAATAAATGCAATTACTTTATCAGGTGTAAACTGAAAACTATTAACTATCAGATATAAAAATTATAACCCATTTACTATCAGTTGTCAGCAATAAACTATCTACTATAAAATATAAATTGTAAATAACTAACTGTCAGTTTTCAGCAATAAGCAATCAAATATTAATTGTTAAGTATCAACTATTAGCTGGCAGTTATTAGGTATAAACTATCTACTGTGAATTACCAGGTACTGACTAGCAACTATCAATCATCAACTGTCTAATATCAACTATAAACTACTAACTATAAGTTGTCGGTCAGCAACTAGCAGCATCCGGTTGACAACTATGATCTATGACACAGAGAAGCTATGACCCTATGAACCAATGAAACTATGAAACTTTGCAACTATCAAAGTATGAAACTTTGTAACTATGGAACTATGAAACTGGGAAACTGGAATACTATAAAACTGTACGTGGCAGTCAAAATATTACTGTATGCGACTCCTATATATCCATAATACTTCTGTTGCGACTTGCTGATTGCGAGGTGATAAGTCTGAACCGTATTTGCTCGTCTCCATGTTTATTACAGAATAAAACTCGGTTACAGCGACGATGCCAAACGTATCTTTACTATGTTCTGAATACGGGCGACCGGAAGACTATATTCTGCGCGAACTTCCACCGAGAAAAATCTCGAACACCGTACGATCGACCTCGCTCTAATCTCGTCCTTTCCGCTTTTATAGGAACAAAAATAAAAACGACTTTAATTTACCAAGTGTTCGAAATTTGATCCTCCTCGGGATCACGAGATTGTTTCAAACGAATTTCGTGTATGCAGGGTGACACCGGAATAGGTGGACGATCTTTGGTACCGTATTGTACTCTTCCTAAGGATTAGAAAAAGAATAAACACTTTTTGTTTACATCGAAATTCTACATGAAAATTACAATGATGATACAAAATAAGAAGTGTATTATCAAATAAATAAATATGTACATATTCAACGATACATGTCAATAGACAGGTATTGTTGCGTGTCTGACTACTTGCAGGATTTTCTACTGTGCCGCTCAATGTGTTAAGAAAGTTTTAAGCATACCTGCAATGAAAGAAAAAGTGTTTATGCCTCGGAAAACAAGAGTTTCCAAACCTATGTTTGTATGACTTCTTTCAAATCTTAAGAAGGATAGAACGTGGTAGCAAAGTTCGACGACCTGTTTCGGAGTCACCCTGTGTACAGGATGTTCACAGTAACGTTCCGCACGACTTTTCAGCAACTTGCAGCAATGTAATAAAAAACAGTTAGTAACCAAAATTTATCTATGTCGAGTGGACAACATATAACGATGATAAATATTCTAAAATACTATCTTTTTTTTAAGTAAATCCAAGGTCACCTTGAGTTTCTAACGATGTGCATTTTGC
Organism: Macropis europaea; assembly: GCA_916610135.2. Classification (NCBI taxonomy): domain Eukaryota; kingdom Metazoa; phylum Arthropoda; class Insecta; order Hymenoptera; family Melittidae; genus Macropis; species Macropis europaea. The sequence goes on along the minus strand of OU744345.1, from coordinate 1,672,385 downwards.
CGGACCCTTAACCATTAACTTTACACTTTCGCTTAGTAAATGGTAAGAAAATATTTTCCTGCATACAGGCTACTTATTTTTCACTATACAAATTATCACAATCTCAACTTTAGGTAACAAACTTTCTAAAAATTAGCTTTGTTAATAATAAAAGAAAATCACTTGCAGACCCCTGACTATTAACTCTCAGACCCCCAGAGGTCCATGCACCACAGTTTAACACTTTGATGACCGCTGTCACATATACGTGACTTGAGTCATTTGAGTAACACTTGTATAGAACAAATAACTAGGCTTACTTTCACTAACAAAAACTAAATAACAAAGTACACGCAAAATTAAGATGATATGATAATTGTCATTATTAGTATAATAATATAGAACATAACACTACTCAGCTTGAGTCTTGAAAAAATGGGCAACGACAACTAATTTTCGCTAAATATTTGCGGCCATCAGAGTATTAAGAATTGCTGGTACATAACATTCAGCCGAATTGAAAAATCATGCGAAACGTTAGAGCACCCTGTATATTTCCCCTTGAATCGAACACAAATTCGCAATCGGTATCGTTCGAATAATTATTGCCGGTATCGTGCACGGATACGTGTACACGGCTGGGGATTTTCGAGACTTCCGAGAATCTCGTTCGCGCGTCCTCGAGGAGTCGATACGCATCGTTAGGATCCTCCGGGAGGCAGCCGCGATTCCTGCAGTCGAAAATTTAATTGCATCCTCAACTCAACCGGGATACGTGGCCGAGCATTAATCCGATCTTTCTGCGGCGAATCGCCGGACGTGCGAGCACATTCATTAATCCGCCGAACCTTTTCACCGGAAATCTTCTATCGCCCTTAAGCCGGCCTCATCCCCTTTCGAAATTCACACGCTCATCGGTGCCAGCCTTGAACTGTTTCAGAGTCTCACGGACACCGGTAATTGTGACTTGCAGCGGCTCGACGGTTGTTTCGAATGATCATTGCGGAAAGAAACGATTCTCGATGAGTGACGTACTTTCTGCACGCTTGTTCCAGATCCATGTCTGTTCATTGAAAGAAAAAGTGCTTCCAATTACAGTATAGCCTCCCGCATCCGAATATTCTAATATCCGAACGTTTCATTATCCGAATGTTCTGTTATCCAAACAGCAGTTAACTTACGTTAACATAAATCTCTCAGATCTTCCTAGAAGACTTAAAAGAAAACATCCATCTGATCTTCTCAACCAATGACTCGGTTATTGGCATATAATAGTTAACACTTCAATTAATTAATAACTCCAGGGTTGTCGGTAAGTGTATCGAAACCACCAAGTTTGCCTTCGATCTTTTGGAATTTATTACAATCACTCTAACGAAACCTTTTGTTTCTCAAAATGAAGATTAGATGATTTGCACCGCTATGACTTCTACCCCCTGAAATGTGAAAACAATCTTTTGTATTCCTCATCGAAAGGATTGATTTTAGGACCTGTGTTGATTAGACATTTGTTACTCCTCTCGGTGAGTACTATAAGCCTCTAAAGTTTTAGACCCTTTTTTCAATCACCCTGCATAAGTGATAGAATTTTGAGTTGTATCGTTTTAATCGATAATATTTAGTTATTTTTCATAGTTTTTTCGTGGTTCTATTGGACCTTATGAAACATATTTATTGGAGCGGAAAGGCAGTATGAGGATTCTCAGGGTTATTTCGTCTGCCTAATCCAGGGAATGGCCACCGAAACTGTGGCCTTCCCCTACTCTAGGTCAATTCCTTTCGTTTCAGTTCCTTCCAGTTCGCTCCTTGTTCCTAAAGTGGGGGAAGGCCGCAGCTCCGGTGCCCATCACTGCCCTGATCGTTCTTAATTTAACAGTGTCACAGTGAATATACGATAGTACGATCTAAACGATGTTGAGGATCGCATTAATTCTACTGTAACTCTACTGTAAAATTTTGTTATTGTTTTAAAAAATAGTTAGAAGTCGTGAAATGAATGTGCAAAATGTCCTATGTGGATATGCAAAACAGTCTTAGAGATATAGCTGTTAGAATAGGCTTATGTAGTTAAGCCTGGGTAGGCGTTGCTAAACTTCAAATCGGATTTCCCGAAATTATGTTTCCCAAAATGGTGTACATACATGATATCTCCGGCTACAATTAACGGATCGCCTTGAAATTTCAAACACACGTTCAGAAAAGCAGTAGCTTCCTTTTGACAGATGATTTTGTAGATAACATTTTTGGTTTAGAAAATATGTAAAAATGTAGTAGAAATTCTGAAGTGAAAAACTATGAAGAACTTCCAAAATTTGTTGCATCGTCAACTTTCAAAGAAACAAAATAAACCTCTGTCAAAGGGTAGAGATTGGAAAAGAGTTTATAAAAAAAATTCGTTTTTCTGCTTTACGAAAAACAAAGTGGCGAAATCGTGTATACCATTCATTCATACACGAAAAACACGTTTTACGGAAACTGCTGTGTCTCGTTCAAATATTGATATTCATTAATAAAATTTTAAATGCAGAAAGCTTAAGACACGTTCCAATAAACTACGAAATATCAGTAGAATCGCGTTTTTTATATTTTTCGTATTACAAGCCCAAAGAACTCCGCGATTTTAGGTAATAAAAAAGTAATAAATAATACTGATCTCATTGGAGCCTCTTAATAAATGGAAAATCGGTGAAGGGAACGCTTTCGATATCGCGTCGCACCTTGAAAATTATAACAACTTAGGGGACTTCAGGCGAGATTCAAAGTAGTAAAGTGAAATGTGTGAGGCTCGAGTGGCGTGTCGGTGTAATTAGGGTGTCAACTGGTCAGGAACGAAGTCGAGGAAGCAGCCGACTGGAAAATAATTACATCCTACGATCGAGTGCAGCTGAAACACACGACTATGCGTTAATTCGCTGCAACAATCGACTCGTACACGCTTCACCTTCTGTTCCGTGGACGCGTTAATCCATGAAATTTATTGTCCCGCGTTGTAGGCCGTCCACGAAATTTCGTGATTCGGGGGAAAACTATGTTCTACTTGCTATAATTACCCCAATTCTCATTATCCCTTGATTTCAACACCCTGAGCACCATGTCATCCACGTATGAGTGACACTTACAATTAGGGTCAAGTTATATTTATTTAATCACGTATAGTATTAACCCCTTGGACACAAATGGCGAGTCTGGATCCGCGTAACAACTTATTGACTTTCAATCTTCTATAATGCTGCAAAAACATACATTTCATTTTGTTGAATATTTAATTTAAGAACCGAAACATGTTGTTTTTCTTTCAATCACTATCTATGACTGTATACCGACAGGTGGAAGAAAATTGAATCGTATCCGTTTTGTCACGTCCACAGAAACTTGGATGTTTTTTTTTAAATGACGCAGACTGTCACTGCGAGGTTCTTCTGCAGTGACACACTTTTTATAGTTCTTCAAGTTTGTGTATAGAATTTTTGGTACACTCAAACCGACCAACTATATAGGGTGGGGCAACAGCTTTGTCCACCTAGAATATTTCCATTGTTCATGATAATATGGAAGAATATTGCATACAAAACTTGCATGATATGGAGAGAAGGATAATGAGACGCAAATATAATATTGTTTGTGTGAGTGGAGCTATAAAGGAGGTTTTATGAGACAACTTCGTTTTTTTAAATGCAGTGCCATATTTTTTATCTTTAGTACAGTAGCTGTTACTCATACGATTTCCGCAACATATCATTATAGTCCATTAAAGCTCAAATGCGGTGATAAAATAAACATTTTTAAATTACAGAAGATATACAATAACTCACGAAACCGATCACACGATTGCGTTATTACAATTTTCTTTTAATTAATATATTTTCAGGGCATTGCTATCTGCAAGAAATTACACTTTAAGCATGCCTCTAAAATTTATAAACACTCAGCTGCCCCAGATTTAAGAAAGACAGGTAATTATGAAAATATTTGATCAATTTCGTGAGTCACTGTAATTTCTCAGTCACCCGGAAAGACACTTCAGCGTCCAAAGGTTAAATGTTACAAACAAAATCTCTGCAGCTGAATATTCATTGTCGCAGCTTAAAGTAATACCGAAAAGCGTCGATAATAACCAAAGTCTATAACTTCCAATTCTATGTTCGACTTTTATAACGCCGTAACTACAACTTCCACACACTCTGCACGATTTTTTATTTCCTAATCAACTGGAAAGACGCTGCAGCGTCCAAAGTTCAAATGTTACGGACAGGAATCTCCGCGGTTGAATATTCATTGTCTTAGCGCAAAGTCATAACGAGAAGCAGCGACCGGGATCATTTCGCTGTTTTCTATTTCCTTACGGCGAAAGAAATTTCAATGGTATTGGCGCGGACGGAACCTTGGAAGTTGGTCCAAATTCTGAAATCGCGCCACGAGGAGCGTCTCCATGAGAGCGATACAAATTTCCGGGATATCGAGCGGGAAGGACGTACCGATCGTAAATTGCCATAACGCGACCGAGTGCTGACCGAATTAGCTCTCTTTTGTGTTTCATGCTTACCCCAATTTTTCCCCCGCGGAAGATAAACTTCCTCTGGCTCTGCTTCCTCTGCTCGAGGAATCTGAAGCTCTCGACACGGTCGCGACCGCGTCACCGACTGTAATCCGTTCTTCCCGAATATTTATGCGAGTCCGTGTCGTTGTTATAGACTTATCGATTCCATGAATTTAAAATGGATTTTCATTGTTCTTGAGGGGCGGGCACGTAGGTCGGGTTCGAAAGTTTCTCGTCTGACTGGCTTTCAACGATGAATGACGTGTTCTGCCATTGGCTCGTTAGGTGTTCCTTCACCGAGCTCGGGTGAAAATTTGATGAGTATGTTGGAGCGCAGGGACGCTGTGTTGAAACATAAGTAAGGATTTTTTTAATTTCAGGCCTGCAAGCCAGGGTTAGGTCGGAAGATTTTAGACGTTACTACTTGAGAATTAAAGATAAATTATTGACAAATTACTGCCAACTATCAATTGTTAGCTATAGACTATCAAGTATCAGTTGTCAGTTATAAATTATCAACTACCAATCATTAACCGTAAACTATAAACTATCAGCAATCAATAATCAATTGATGGGTGTCAACTGTCAGCAATCGATAATCAACTGATGAGTATCAACTGTCAGTTGTCAGCTAGAAACCATCAAGCATGAATCACCAACTATAAATTATTGATAATCAATTGTCAGTTATAAACGGTACACCTGTGCAACCATTGACCTATACAACTACACGACTATGCAGATATACGACTACACGATCACACAACAGTATAACTGTGCAAGCATGCAATTACACAACTACATGACTGCACAACTATGAAACCATCAAGCTACAAAACCGTAAGACTGTAAAGCCATCAAACTATGAATTTCAAATCTATGAAACCATAGAAGTGTAAACTATAAACTCTAAGCCATAAACCAAAGCAGTTCATCAATTCCAAAAATCCGCACCATTTCCAAGGGACGCGTTCATTGGCCAGTCTCTCCTCTGGCTGAAAAAACTATACCACGAGGGAGAACAGTGTTTCGGTTGATCACTGAAGAATCCAACATTTCCTGCGTCCCAACGTAATATTTTTGATCGACTCCAGAAGCTGAAGATCGTAACGTATCGGCCGGAATCGAAGCGTGCGCTCGACGCAGCGGATGGATCACAGGAACGAGATCTCGAAACGGATTCACGATTCCGGATCCCCGTGTAACTTCGACGAACGAACGTCGAAACGAATTCGTGTCACGGTCGATCGAACGCGACAAGGGCGTCGCGACGCCTGTTCGATCCACGCTTCCCTCCCGCAATAAAAACTCCCGATCGAACAATCCTTTCGCTTCGAAGCGTTCGCAACTCTTCTCTCGAATGTCCCGCGAACGTCTGTCCTCTGGTTTCGCGGAAAGAGCAACGAGGCGAGGCGTTTCGAGCGAACAACAGAGCGCACCGAAATGGGAGCTCTCAACCCCCTCGCAACCGCGGACGCGATATCTCGCGAACCGATTTTCACGCAGCCGATTCTTTCAACGAGATATCTCGCGACTCGACGCCGTTTTTCGACTATTTCAGCTTGTTTGTTATTTCGGTTTTAACCCTGGATAACTAACCTTTCGTAAAACTGACGATCGGAACATTTGAATCTCGTGATATCGGGCGATCCGCTTACCAACCCTTTGAGGGCTGAAAATTTCGAGAAAATGCGTGCACTATGTGCTGTAGTTATGCGCGGTAGAACACGCGTTAAACAGAATATTTCGTTACAATAATATGGTTAATATCGATTATTCGACTGTTTTAACGCTCCAAAACTGCGAAACATGTAAGGAAACATATACATTTTAATAATATAAGCTGAGATGATAATATATCCGAAGACATAGATTTATAACACACAATGGAATGCTATGCCTGGAGCAGTACCGTGACTCGTAGCACACGGTGAACGATTTTTTAGAACGCATATATGCGTCCATCGCACTCAAAGGGTTAAATAAACTAATTATGCTTATTATTTGCTTATTTATTTATTAATAAGTTCAATACCAAATGTAACTTTTTAATTTCATTTATCCTGTTTCTTGATAAGATTAAATATTTTTGTTGTTAAATAAAAAAAATTCAATTATATTCGTGTTTTTAATGGACGTCGTTAGTTTCATGAATGCTTAGTAATAACGTTACTCACAGATAGCTTAGTTATCTATCAGGGTTAAGATTCAATGGAAGACCATTCGAACATTCGGTTTAGCGTAAATCAGTGATGGCCACGAGAGCTCCTCGGGGCCTTCCCCCCACTCTAGGTCCATCCCATCGTTTCAGTTCGCTCCTCGTTCCTTCTCGAATGGACCTACAGCGGGGGAAGGTCCCGGAGGAGCTCCCGTGGCCATCACTGGCGTAAATATAAATGACATCTGCTGATACACAGGAATATAGCAAACTTCAAAATGCAATAACTTTTGACCTAATAGTTTTAAGGCGCAAGTACCTCAGTACTCTTTTATAGAGAGTGAAGAATCGCATCGATCAGTGCTGCCAAGGCTGTAGAGTTCCGTTTGAACAAAAGGTGCAATTGCACATTTCCGATGCACCGATGTATAAAAATGAATAAACTTAATTTCAGATATGCTTCATTCGATATCAGTTAATTTTGTTTTGTGACATTCTTTTCTATCTTTAACCATTTTAAAGATACTGCTCGTCCCAGTTGCGTGAGATATCCTGTATATAACACCGTGTTTTGAAGTCTTTTGCGTAAAAGAAAAATTAAAGGAACAATTTTTCTAAAAAATGTGTACTGTTTTTCCCAAAAAATTATAAAATATTCTATGTACACCATCGGAAAGACATGCGAGATATCTCGTCCAAAGCTCCAAGTGAACGACATCGAGTCGCGAGAAATCTCGCCGAAAGAATTGGACAGGTGAGAATCAGTTCGCGAGATATCTCATCCAAAGAATCGAACGGCTGAAATATCTTCGTTGCTGGAAGAGAAGGAGGCGAACGTCAAACTTCCGCCTCGATTAAGCTCGACGTTTAGATCCTTAACAGAATGTTCCTCGGGTGGAGAGCAATAAAGTGTACCGGTCACACGGTATACGTGGCTGGTTCTTTTACATGGCACGCTAAAAAACTCGACGATAATCGACCCGTGTAAAGCGTTACTTTCTTTTGTCGCGTGGACGGCCACCGATAAGGTCTCTTTCACGAAACACGTGGAGAACATGTGTTGCAGACCCACTTCGGAATCAGCCGAAATCGCTGAAACGACATTCTGAAGGGAAAGGAAATTTTTCTGCATGGATTTTTGTTGTCAGTGAAATTCATTCGCAGCGTTGCTAAATATTATTGGACATTCTACTGGTTTTATAGTTCGGACTGTTTGAGTTTTATGGACAGAAACAGTGATTTATCAGATACATTTTATTGCACTCCTGTTGCAAGTAGAAATTTATCTTCTCTTATGTTTACAAAGAAACATCTGGTCTGCAAAAATACAGACTCTCAATACAGTTTAAAATTTAGAGAGTGAAAATTCGTACTCTTAGTACGAACAAATATTTAGTCTCTAATAATTTGTACTTTTAATAAAATAAAATTAATATAAGTCAAAATTCACATTCTAAATATAAAAGTAATTATATATTTTTAATACAAGCAAAAATTCTGCCACTGAAAATCCGTACTCTTAATATAAATAAATATTTAGTCTTTAAATGTACACTTCCAGTGTTACTGAACATTAATTCTCCAAAAATGTATACTCTTAACGTAAGTAACAATTCATACTTTCAATACAAATGAAAGTCCACATTCTAAATACAAGTAAAAATTCAAATTCTCAATACAAACAAAACTTCAAAACGCCACACAACCAAAAAAGTCAATTTCTAAAAATTCATACTTTAAAACAACCACCAATCCAATCGAATAAATCATTGATTATAAAACGTTATTCCAGAGACTCATGCGATGAACAACTACAATCTGTAGGACAAGCGTTCACGGTTTTTCGGCGGGCAAAACCGTTTCGATTTCTTGATATCACTCTTATCGGGGTTCTCGAGCGATTAGGGTAGCCCATCAAAGCGTGGCCGCAATTACTGCAACAACATTCGTTACGCGTCACGTGCAGTTTTCTTTTTTTTTTGCAAGTATGGCGTGCTCTCGATTACCAAGCTAATTGAGGCCTTGACGCGGAAAGGAACTATACGTGCACTCGATGCAAACGCTTGCTCTTTTCCAGAAGGGACTTTATGCCGGGCTCGTATTCAAAGTGCAAAGTAAGAACCATTGAAATTCTTTCGTGGAAACCTAACCTGAACGGCTGTCTCCGTTCGACGTTTTATGCTCGACGAACGGGTGTTTTGTTTCGAGCGTTCGGAACCTATTGCTCTATACAGGGTGTCCCATTTAAGGGGCTGAAAGGGTATTAAACGGCTAAAATCGACGGTTTCTTTTGGGTTGGATTGAAGAGTGACTAAATATCTCAAATCAATTAAATTTTGTATGGTTCTTTGCTGTGGATATGACACGTATTTTAAAACCAAAAAATCTCAAAAATATGAAAAGTTAAGCAAAGTACAAAGTTCCAAAGTGGGCGCCGCACCATGCGCAGGTTCAGATGTTGAACACGATTCCAGTTGAATGACTCATCAGATAGCAATATCATTGTGAATGAGTATTCTCTGACTCAAAATCTGCAAGGTGGAACTTGGTACCTGTCTCACATACATATGTATGTTAATACTTCTTTTGAGTGTGATAGGCTATATAGCAGTTACCTATACGCAGGGGTACTTTCTTCAAATATTCTCCGCCGTTTTGTTAATCTTATATCAGAATCGGAACTATTTTCTGACAAACTACCATATTCTGACCCATCGCTGTACATGTCAACGTCACTCGAGCAATCAGAGAAAGTGTCTGCATATAATTAAAAAAATTCCTCCTCGTCGGAAGACTCGCGACACGTGGTTTTAGAAAATTTGACGACTCAAAATCGTAATTCAAATACCAAAAATCCAAAAAAATAATTAACATCAATATTAAACAAACACTATCCCAATTGTGTTCTTCAATGATTGCGTAAGTATACTCGTGGCTGGTCAGCAATGTATTAACATTGCAAATCGTTGCTAAATAATTTTTATTCATAATGCGTGGCCGACATGGCCGCCGAAGTTTCACAGTATCCAATATCTTGTTAAACAACAGATTATCTAATTACGTACTAATATAAAACAGATATAGACTGTGTGTTTAACTATAATTCAATCAACGAGCACGTAGAAGTATTATAAAAAGATCCAACGAATTATATTTCACAGATGAAATGTAAAAATAGTGTGCACCACGGGGTAGATGACTAATCAGACAAGAAGCCTGCCGAGGAATGAATTATTTAACGAACATTCGAGCGAGTTGCGATGCTACGTAAAATTACGATCGCTATCGTAACTCGTGATCGCTGGAAAACGTAATTGTGTCAGAGGAGTGCACGGCTGAAACTGTCCTCGTCGTGTTTAAATATTAACGATTTTTATTGTAAATATGTGATCGTGGTGGATACGAAAATTCAGGAGGGGTCGTCGGTCGTTCGAGTGGCCTCACAGGTCGATCGAGACTCGATAGCGGTGGGTTCGATAATGTTGGACGCGTGCTCCAGGATTCGAGAGTTGATTCGATAAGCGTGTGTTATCGCGTGACACTTGTAAAATGCCAAGTATCAAATATTTTAACCAACCAAACAGCTTCGGACGTGTTACACATTTTAACACCTTGATTGCAACGTCCTCCGTATACTGGGTGTCACATGGATTCAATAATAATTTATTTGATCGTGTACAGCATTAATAAAAATACCTAATAGAGTTTAATAGAACCAGTGACAAATTATGAAAGTTACTAATATTATTCATTAACTACTATTATCCAAAATTTGTAACTTAAGTACTACCAGCGGGTCCCTGGGACTCACTTCTGAAATTTGTAATAAAAATCACATTTTGCATTAACAAATATGTATTTCTTCTTAATGAAACCAGCTGACCAGAGAATACTCCGAAGCAAGATTTTCCCCCATAAAGATTTATATGGTATTTTCCAGAATTTTTGAAGCGCTAGGTCCGTGGAACTTCCCCCACTCTAGCTTCATTCCCCGCTCCTCGTTCCCCTCGGTCCATCGTCGTCCCAGATCACAGCCTATATGAGGGGAATGGATCTAGAGTGGGGGGAGGCCGCAGCTACTGTGGCCATCACTGCGCTGACATGTTGACAGCCACAGTGAAAACAACCATCACTAGTCAGACGCGATATGAATTCCTTTTTCTACATAAATGGTGAAGGAAAAAAATGTTTCAATATTGTAAACGTGTACTAATGTTAGTGTTTCAATGTTCTTGCGCAAAATATATTGGGTTGAGTCATAAATAACTTCCGACACACAACAGCATTTTTCTTTCTAAAAATTAAAATACAGTGGAACGTCGATTATCCAAGCAGAAATTAGTAACAAGATTACTCACCTTTTAACTATGTTTTGTGTAAAAACGAGGAGTTTGTTTCAAAATATAATATACGCGGTGGTATAGAGTCAAGTACACAGTGTCGCTAATGATAATGTTCGCTTCTAACTAGCATAGGATACCCAATTTTCGGATCACCGCTGTTCGGATAATCGAGGTTCTACCGTAGTTCATCCGGGCTACTAATTTTTGCTTCACATTTGAAGTTAAGAATCCCTACAACGTAGAGATGCTGCGGAACAGTAATGATGGCGCAGCCTCGGAGAAAAACAAGAAACGAAATAAAGATTTCGAAGCAGCGACACGGTGGCATTCTCCGTGGCGGTTCGGTGTTTGAAAAACAAGAATAACCTTGCGGTAGGCGCGAGCCCTCGTTATTATGGATTTACAATTTTCTTTCCGGAGTAAGCAGCTGGGGTAGGCGGAGCTTATGGCAGGAGCACGTGGCGCGTCGCCTCCAACAACTCAGTTACCTTTCGACCTGTCAACAATAGACGTCGTTATTCCAGTCTGCTCGTGCCCGCGAACCGCGTAACATTGAAACTCTAGACCCTCTTCGATCATTCCGTGTACACAGTCATGGTGAACGTGAAACTCTTACTTTCCTCGATCACAGTGTTCACGACGTGCATACCGCCTCGGTGACGGTTCAAATTTCAGGGTAAACGTGGCTGTGTAACTATTGTGAGAGCTTTGCAAGTGATATCGTGGTGCTCTCTCGGCACATCTATGGAGTAAACCAGATATTTTAAAAGTAAATACTTCAGGGTGAACGTGGGTTTGTAACTGTTGTGATAGCTTCGCAAGTGGCGTCGTTGTGTTCATTTATCACATCTTTAGGGTAAAAAGGGATACCATTAATACTTTTTAAGAAATTTTCTTTAACTATAACGTCTGTTTGTGATATCACTAGGATAAAAATGCATACTTCAGGGTGAACGTGGATCTGTAACAATTGTGATAGCTTCGCAAGTGGTGTCGTAGTGTTCTTGTACCACATCTTCAGGATAAAAGTATCTTTAATCTTTTCTAAGAAAGCTTCAAGAATCATAACGTTTCTTTGTGACACCACTGAGATATAAGTGAATACTTCAGGGTAAACACGAATTCGCAATTGTTGTAAAAGCTTCACAAATGGTGTCGTAGAGTTCTTTTGTCGCATCTTTGGGATAAAAGAGAAACTTTGATCTTTTTTTCGAACTGTTTTTCAATCACATCGTTCTTTTGTAATGTCACTGGGTTAAAAGTAAATAATTCCTGGTGAACATGAATCTATAAAGATTGTGAACGCTATACATGTGGCTTTGTAGTGTCCTTTTATCACATTTCCAGGGTAAAAGGAATACCTTTAATCTTCTTTGAGAAATTTTCCTCAATCGTAACGTTCGTCTGCAACATCACTGTATTAAAAATAAATACCTCAGGACGAACGTCAATTTCTAACTATTGTCAGAGCTTCATCGAAAGTGGTATTCCAGTGTCACATCTATAGGTAAACGTGAAACTCTCACCTTCTTCGATTACAGAGTTCACAACGTCACAGTGACGGTTAACACTTCGGGGTAAACATGTACCTATAACTTTTGTGAAAGCTTAAAGTGGTATTATCTTTTGTTCAGGGTAAATGTGACACTGTAGGCTTCATCAATCAGAACGTTGATTCTTCACGTCAACCTAACCCAATCTTTCTCATGCACGAAAAGTCGTGTACAGGGTGCTACGAGCCACTATATTGACTCAAACGGAACTGTTTATCGTACGATATGAATCTACATATTCTACCAAATTATTAAATCGGTGGAATCGTTAAAATATACAATTCTACAGCTCTGAAATAATTTAACAATTGACACTGTACATACTACAATAAGAAAATATTCTGTCCAACGCGTGTTTTGCCTCGGAAAATTTCAGCTCACGCTCCACGTTCCAATTCGACAGTTTCGGTGCTCGAAGGGTTTAAATTAATTAATATCGCATACTAACTGTGAATTTATAACGTTCAGGAAAGCTTCTTCGCGAGTGATGTCAAAGTGTTTACTCGTCACATCGTCGGGCTACACGGAAAATGAAAATCACTTCCCCTGACGTGATTTATTCGCGCCACACTCCGATTCCGCTTCGTTCATAAATTATTTCCACGTTTCGTGACGCGCTGCGCCGCGATGCAATCGTTGTGCAGTGATTTAATTTTTCAAGTGAACACCGGGGATTAACGTGCGTAAAGTGTGTCGAGCGAAGATGGTGGGACGTTTTACAGCGTTGAAGTGCGGTGATCCGATCGGTGTGATCAGTGGGTGAGACTGGGTGGAACTTTGGGGAACTGAATGCGTGAGAATTGGCTCTTCGAATTTTACCGTGTACTGATTTTGGTCTTGCTAGCGTACAGTGTTCGTGATCGTTTTTAAATCGATGATGCCGTGATCGGAATATTTAGAGAAAATTATTTAATCAAAATAGGCTCCACTGGATTCTATACTTTCTTACCAACTTTTTAGCTGATAAATTGCATTTTTAACATTCCTTCTTTCTGCGACCGATAAACTCTTCAATGCCTATTTTTACGTACTTATTCGAGCTCGTTTCACCCTCGCTTGGTATGGTGACATATCGGTCACGTGAGTGGTATCGTGGGGTCATACATGACCCGTTGGAGTTTTCTAGGGGTAGTAATGAGTATTTTTGCTATAACTGTCATTACCAATTGTATGGGATACACATAAAGAAGAACACAATGAAGCTTTTCCAAAAACTTTAATATTATTATTAATCATTGGGCTACGGATGTTGATGCAAATATACACTTTTAGACTACCATATTTCCCATGATACTGCAGTTAAATAAGTGAAACTTTAATAAGGCTGCATTTGCTCCTTGAAATGTTCAAAATATGTAATTTTTATTTTGTTAAATCACTGAATATCCATCACACACCAATTTGGATGTATCAAATTGCATAAATATCCGCAGTCTATTAATCGTGAAGAAAAGCAAAATGCCTGGCAACCAGAAAACAAGGATTTGAAAAAGCTATGGGTCATCAGTGACCCAACGATAACAACCGAGGATCAATGATAAGGAACACGACAATGAGGAAATTTCTTATGCAGCAACCCGAAGAACAGTAATTTCGAAAAATATTTTACTGGAACTAGCATGGAGGTCGCGGAGAGGACAGGGAAAGTGTCGCGTGGCGTATCGATTACCATATTTCTCGACTCTGTGAAACGATAACGCCGTAAATACTGGTTTAACGTGATCGTATCTTGGCCAATGGTCCACCATTTTGCCCCTCGATTTCCACCCCTTCGTATATTACCCCCTCGAACTTCTGTGAACGTCGCGGAAAGTAGAATGCAGCCGAGCCGTAAATATTCTCGAATTCCGGTGGCCAATTATATTGATGCAGATCGCATAAACGTCCGTCTCGATATTTATCGTATTGCGCTTCCGTGTCGGGATGCTCCATTTATACTTAACATCCGTTCCATTCCTCCGGAGACTCCGTCTTTGAATTACCCTGGCGTTCTCATTTTGCAGATAATTCGTCAGATTTATTGATTTTGGACCGGTTACGTTTAACTCGTTCGGTACAATGAACCTATGTACATACAGGGTGGCTTGAGATCGCGATGGAACCGAAGCGTAGGTTATACTCGTTACATAAAAGTAAGTCGAAGATTAACATCCGTTTTATTTCTCCGGGGACTCCGTCTTATTTTTAGAATCACTCCAGCGTTTATAACTCATTAAGAACGATGCATCTACATAAAGGGTGGTTCAAACTCGTGATAGAACCGAAAGGATGGTTATTCGTTATCTACAAGTAAGTCGAAGGTTAACATCCGTTTTAATTCTCCGGAGACTCCATCTTAGAATTACTTCAACGTTTATAACTCATTGGGAAGGATTAATCTATATACAGGATGATTTAAAATCGCGATAGAACCAAAGCGGAGGTTATTCGTTATCTACGAGTAATTCGAAGATTAACATCCGTTTTATTTCTCCGGAGGCTCCATCTCAGAATTACTCCAACGTTTATAACTCATTGAGAAGGATTAATCTATTTACAGGGTAGTCGAAAATCGCGATAGAACCGAAATGAAAGTTATTCGTTATCTAAATATAAGTTGAAAATTAACATCCGTCTTATTCCTCCAAAGACTCCCGCGAAAGAAATCTAGGAAATCCAGCTTGAAATCCAGAAACCTTTTTTACCATCACACGTTTCCATTTGAACAGCACAACTTTTACTTCGGACACTCTGTTCTATCTTCAAATCGAACACAGATATTTAGGTGTTCCCATTCAACCCCTTGACATACAAATAAAATAGAACTCGATGTGTGCTAAAAAAACCATTTAATATAGCTCAACTGAAAATTATCTAAGCTCTACAAGAAATAGAATATTTACATTGCTAAATATCATAAAACAATGTTAATAAACGATATTAATGAACAATAATTAAGTAACAAATTAATAAATAACTTAACCCTCTATAGCCCGGTGCGACTTTGATGTCACATACCCAATATATCGATATTTTGTTGATCTAACTCAATTTTTTGCCGCAGTGTGGCGTATACATCTTTTTTTCCAACGTCTCCTTGGTAGCCAAAAAGATTCTCCTGTAGCGATTATCAACACTAACCAGAGATATAAAAAAAATCCATAAATTCATCGTTAATTTGTATTTCGAGGTTGATATTTGTTGGTCTCGCGTTATACAAATGTGTTTATAGCCACGAAAAAAATTTGGCTTATAGAGGATTAATACTCCTCTAGAGTATGGAACTTTTCAAAATAATCAGCGTACAATTCTTGGCGTCTCGGAGACGTCAACGTCTAAAATGACATACGAAACGAACGACGTCTCCCGGACGTCACTGTATGTCAAGGGGTTAAATGGCCCACCCTGTACATAAAACGGCTGCACGTTTCCAAGAAAACAAGGCGATGAAATATAGCTTGCACATTCGATTGCTCTTTTGGACGGATAATAAACGCGGTGACGTTCCAGCGAACAATGAAAATCGATGATCGCGTTGTACGGTGATCCGGTTCGCATCGGGGACGCGTGTTGAACACGGTCGAATAAAATCGCACAAATGAATTCCGCGAATTAATTTCTGTCGATCTGGAACGGATCCCCGAATTCCGCTTTGATGTTTCGCGCCAGTTCGTCGTTTCGTTTCCCATTCATTTTCGATTCTATCACCGCCGATAGGATACCGTGCCAAAATTCACTGAACGATTCTGGAGCAATCGAAAGAGATTATCGATGAATTGCCCCTGAAGATTATAGTGATTATCGTCCGGATGATTTTAGAGCCGTGGAACATATAATATTCGTACACGCACCATCAGAACGTTCCGTCATCCGAATACTATGTTTCCTTGTAAAACGTTTTCCTTCCTATCTGAATACCATCACGTTTGTTTACTTTTATGATGATCAATATGAATTTTGTTTATAATGCTTCAATCTTTCAGTCAATAAACAAAGTAGTGGAAATGTTCATGTAACTGATAAAAATGTTCTTAAAAATATTTTTCATTTCAAACAGCTGGAGAAACAGTATGAAAGTGCCTAAAGAAGTACAGCAATGGCCAAAAGTACTAGCTATCCCATGAAATGTAAATTATTTAAAAATATGTTTGTACGAGGAGGAAAGTAAACTGATGAAATGTGAAAGCAATCATTTTTTATGCTGTGTCAAAAAACATCCGAAGACCGCAGTAGGGTTAAATCATTTTTCCAAAATTCACCCGATTTCGTTAACGTACGCGGTTAATTGGGGCACCCCGTGTTTGAAGGAAATAGATGAATCAATTCCAAGGTCATCGCGATAGGGAAGATAGTTGAAGCGTCAAAACGTGTAACATTGAGCGTTCTCCGGTTTCATGGAGTCGTTGAAAACTATCCGGTCGCGTTTTCCCGGTGAAAAATGAAAAACCAGCGGCGGAAGAAGCCGTCCTCGGTGTACGGGATTGATTTATACGAGACAACTTTACCCTAACCGAGTGTCTCGGACACGCTGAAAATTATACAGCCAGCGTTTTTCTCGCGAACAAAGAACGAACTTATTTACAGTGCAGTCGCTGTTAAGATAAGGAGAAATTTCATGGCGTCTACGGGGAATCTCGCCTATCGCGCCATTATCGAACCTCCCGTTTCCATTTCACTCGCACCTGAATGGTTTCGAGTGAAATGTATTTAGACTTCCATGATGTTAAAAATAGCGCAATACACGAAGCAGAAAAGTTGTTATATAAATAATATTTATTATTGATAATGCGATGAAGCATGCTGGTGGTTTCAGCGAGCGTAGAATCGAAAGTTAAGAAATTATAGATTAGGTTTATAGTAGCATATCATTACATGTACAGGGTGCTCCTTTTGTGTATGAAGTTAGAAGTTCATCGACTGCAATACATTTTCGAATACTAAAATCAGACGACATTATTACGGATTCCAGTATTCCTGGTTTCCTATAATGACGTGCTTACAAAATTCTTCATGATTCTCCACAGTACAACAATTTTAGGAACACTCTGTATAGATGGTATACAAATTTATTCGCGAGTCTAAATCTTCGTAAAAATTCATCCGATTGGCTGTTTTGTGCAAACAACTTCCAAACCAAATTAGAACATTAAATTGTAAGAATTAAAACACAAATGCCATGGTACATAAATAATAATGTAACAAAATGCTCCATGATTCTCCAGGAGTCTGAACCTTCGCCAAAGTTCATCCCAACGACTGTAGCATGTAAACAACTCTCAAATCAAGTTAGAACATTAACTTGTAACAATTCAAAAATTCAATCCAATTAATCTGCCCTGCAGCTAAGAGCCTTCATTAAAAAAATTAATACTAAACACCATGGCATATAAAATATCAGTGATAGAACATTCACCATGATTTTGCACGAGTCTAAACATTCTCTAAAGTTCATCCCAACGACTGCAGCACGTAAACAACTCCCAAACCAAATTACTAGGTTCTCCAATAAGTTCGTGCCATTTTTTAGTATTAAAAAGGTATTTATTCGTTTCCAAAGAGTATCCTCCAGAATTAAAGCATGTGATCGATCTTCATCGAAGGCGGATGATCGGCTAGAACATGGTTCCCCAGAGATTTCAGAATTGCCATTCTCGAAGCGTGCAAACGATTTTCAAGCTCTTCTTTCTGCAATGGAGTCTCCTCCATAAATGAAACATGTTTCGAACAGCTCGGGATGCGGTGCATCCTCGATTAATATCGAATAGCAGAAGGTGTCTGAAATGTTCGTGCCTATCAATCTGACACACCATAATTTGCAATTTAAAGCAAAAAATGGAAATTAGATAAGAAAAATTTGGTTGTGGTAAAATAGAAGAAGTTGCAGGCTATAGAATGGTATGAATACGAAGCCAACATTCAACATTTTGGCTTCGCATGTTCGTGGACCAAAAATGGCTCTAACTTATTGGACAACATAACAGAAAATGAATGTGGAACAATTCAAAAATTCAATTAATCTGTCCCACAGTTAAAATTTTCCACTCAAAAAATGAATACCAAACACGACGGTACAGTAGATTATCGTAACACTAGTCATTAAAAAATGAGTCACGCTATATCAGTTACAAGCCAAAATTATTATTAGCAGAACCGTGTACTTAATTTTGTACCACTATGTATTTTAAATTCTAAAATAAAATAACAATTTTTCCGTGAAATATAAAAGTAATTACAGTTCGGATAATCGAGGTCCTGCTGTACAAATGAAAGAAAATTCACCATGATTCTTCACGAGTCCAAACCTCCGCCAAAGTTCACCCCACCGACTGTGGCTCGCAAACAATTACCAAACCAAATTAGAACATCAAACTGAAACAATTGAACAGCTCGATTAATCTGTCCCACAGTTAAGGGTCTCCACTGAAAAAATTAATATCAAACACCACGGTATGTAAAGCATCGATCGATCAAGTGTTCTCAAAAAGAGAAAGAATGAACGAACCAGTGCGCAAACCAGCATCGTGATCAGTGACGATCGAGTGAGGGGAGCCACGAAAACACGGATTTTCGCGATCGATCTCGCGAGGGTACATGGTCGACCTTGGTCGAGGGTTATTTTAAAAGAGGGACAAGGCCGCTTATGGTTCCCTTGTTCGCGAAGAAAACGGGCAGACGTGTTCGATCGGGAAAGCAGCCGGCTGAAAATAGAAAATCAGCCGCCGCCGCCACGCCGAGCATGGATCCCAGCTAGCCGTTTAGACACTTTCGACGAGGTATTATGAACCTGGAATGGGCATCGAGTTCTCTGTTCCCTGTGGAGATTGAGGTATGGCCGCGGTAGCCGGCATCTATGGCTTCTCCGAGGAACGACACGCAAGATATTCAGACCATCGGCAGCATCCGTGAGTTTCGACTGCGAAAGATTCGAATCGATAATCCACTTCATCACGATACCAGCCTACCTTCCGCCTCGTCACGCTTCATATTATGTTGTATCATGAGCGTACCAACCTCCAAACATCGATACAGGGTGCTTCAAAGAGAGCGTTAACACTTATATGGGGATCATTCGAAAGAAAATTCCTCGTGTCGTAGGTGAGGGCTGACAAACAGTTTATTTAAAGTTTGATTAAACAGCTGATAGGAAAGCTCACGATGCTTGCTATCCGATTCGACCACAAACTCATCCCGCGGACTCCAAAGACATTCGTTTTATCTCCTCGCATACCCCCACTGTCTGTCTTTCACTTCTTCAACCAAAGAGACACATGCATTCTCAAAAACGCACTCGCAACTGTTCCATGTAATCAGGCTCAGTCACTCGATCCATCTCTGTTTCAAACACTTGTCCGTCGCGCCTATACTTTGCAAACTTTCAAGCACTCACCAGCCATGCTTCAAGAACCATACGCTCGGACTCGCAAGAAGCACGTTGTTATGTAGTCACGAGAGAGCACACGAGATTCCAATTTTTGACGGAATCGGAGTGAGTAGAATATTTATTTTTGCCAAATATACAATAGTTTATTCACAAAATGACAGAAACTTAAAATGCCGTACTCGCAACGCCGAATGTTCTAACTTAAAAGATGCTCTGCTTCAACCGGGGTGTCCTTTTATACATTTTCGGATCCTAAATGACTAATCCTGAAGTTAGTCTGCCAGGGCACTGCTTTTGACCTAAAGACTCCTGATACCCATGATTCAAAATTGTTTGTCAAGAACAGAGTGTCATAGTTTGGTTAGCGCCTGTCTACCTAACAACGTGCACACTGATAAATCTTGTGAAATAATCTCATACTTACATGGGAGTAACTTTTTTTAGAGAAGCAGAAATGACGAGACAAGATCATTCAAAGAGTCTAAGTTTTTAGAATCTTCTCCAGGTCGTCTCCAGAGACCTTAGACATATCTCTTACGGTACTGTTGCAATCACATCTGCAACTGTCCATCGAAGAGTTTGCGTATTACGTGGCTTCATCGCATAAATATGTTTTTTGCCACACCCCACAGCTAGAAATCATATGCTGTCCATTTTGTAGAATGTGCTGACCATGTTGTAGTCCATCCTCTTTCAGCTCATGGCCATTCGAATTCTCCGTTAACCCTTTACCTTGTAACATCGCGTGAGACTCGTGATACGGTTTATGCACCAAACATGAAAAACCTGAGTCATGCTCGTGGCATGTATTCATGGCTAAACTTGACAAACAGGAGTCAGGCTCGTGGTACGTACTCCTAGCTAAACTTGACAAACACGAGTCAGACTCGTGGTACATATTACAGACCAAAATTGATATATTACGGTCATATGGATATTTGCGTCAGCGATTAACCGACTTTGTCGCTGACTATACCACAAATGGTCACAAATTAAATCGTAGGGCAAGGGGTTATGGTGGGTACACGTGTATAAATTCTCTGTGTATGTGTTAACACTTTTTGAAGCACCCTGTATTTTCAGCTTCTATTGCAGCGATGCATAGACAGTTTTTAATATTGAAGCTTTAGGAGGTTGGTGTGGAATCTACTAGAAGTTTCTATAGGAACTTCCTCTCTGTAAAGGAATTATTATTTTTGATTAATCAGCATCATGATTTCTCTTTTTTTATGCAGGGTGTGTAGGGCCGAGCGGTACAATCGAGCAGTTGTACTACTCCTGAAGGAATATTTACTTTTCATTAGTCAATATCATCATTACTCTTATTTTTAATGACGCTGTGCAATATTTCAGGCTGTGTTACATGCCCTTTTTATAAAATCGTTTAGATGTTGAGATTAAAAATGGAATCACAGACCATCTAATCTTTGACAACTTTCAGTGGCTTCACTGAACGATACTCATCTACTGTCTTTATGTTTCTAGTTTTATTCTTTTCAAACCATCGTGGGCGTGCGTATTGTGATATGGAATCTTTTCCAAAAATCATTTTGCTAGTATAAATTTTCAATTATCAAACAACTATTGTAAATCTTCAATTATCAAACAGCTAACACAAACATTCCAAGCTGTTAGAGCTATCGAAAAATATTTCAAACAAAACTAGAATGATATTCCAGGGGAATAATAATATGGTATAAACATTTCTTTCATGGATGAAAACGTAGCGGAGATATGAAGGTTCCCTTTGTTTTGTTAATGGAACAATATATTTTTTATTACATTAATCGATACAAACTGTAATTCTGAATAAAAAGCATTAGAGTGTTTGTGCCAAGAGATAGTTAATTTCGTAGAGATTTTTGTTTGAATTTTGTTATTGTATATTAAATAAAAACTAAAAATTCAGATGTCTGCTATACCAGCGGGTTTTCGACATAAGCGCCCTGGCACTCTTTTATTCAGAATGAGGAGCTGCATCGATTAACACGTCTAAAAGTATATGCTTCAATTTAAAAAAGTAAAGTTGACCTTCATATCTTTGCTACGCCTTCACCCATAAAAAAAACTATTAACGTCATGCACGGTATATCCTGTTCGAAGTCATTTAAATTTTGTTTGAAACGTTTTTCGATATTTCTAACACTGCCAAAGATATTCACGTGGAAGTACTAAAATAGGGCATCCTTTATACAGGGTGTCCCCAGATAAGTGCTATAGATTTTTACGGATAATGGTGAAGAACGTATTGTCTCTATTTGTTATGTGAAGTCTTATGGAATAAAAATTGAAAGTTATTGTTTTTTAAAGGTCATTCCAAGATCAATTTGTTTTCTTTTTAACTGGGATTTATGTACTAAAAGATTTCGAGGTTATCAACATAATATACAAATTTTTATAGAACCGTGGAATTATATGCAATTTAAAAATTCTGTAGTTAAATGCAATTTATTGTGACGTTCACGAATGACGTCACGGGCGTCAACGTGTCACCATTCATTATTTATAAATAATTTATAATTGATCGTCGATTGCTTCAGTGATCCAAAGTCTGAACGAATTTACTATCATTACATAAGGAATGGAATTTATTAGAAAAAAATGTATAGAGACGGATACCCTCAAGGTACACGTAGAGCAGTTTTTTAATAATAATTTGCAATTTTTTTTATAAAAACAGCGCTCTCAAATTACCATAAAAATAGACAGAAGCGCTAGAGAGAGTAGGCAACTATATTTATTCTTGAAACAAACAAATTCATAGAAACTATTTAGATGCTCTGCTTTAATAATACCCCAACAATTCGTCTTCTCCACTTTCAGGCGATTCGAAGATAATCGCAAGATTTCGTGTTTTTTTCGTTACATATCCACCGAAAATTCGTCTCCTGCATTTTCACTCGATTCGTGGAAAGTAGTCGCCGGCCCTAGACGCGGGAGAGTGGCGAAAAGCGCGAAGCAACTATGGCAGAAATGGGATTAAAATCGTTGCACGTGAAGTCGCGAAGCGAAGAGTGTTCTTCAGCCTCGCGTTTTCGACTCGACTTCTTCCAGCAAGAACTTCTTCATTCAATAATGCAGATGTTCTTCGTGTGCGAGAGGACACGTGCTTCACTCTTCTCTCTCTCTCTCTCTCTCTCTCTCTCTCTCTCTCTCTCTCTCTCTCTCTCTCTCTCTCTCCTTTTCTCCCCGTCTCGATTGTTTTGTCTGTCTATACACACCTGCTTGTGTGGTATACTCTCAGAACTGTTTCTATTCTGTCTTGGATGAAATCGATTTTTAAACTACCACCGCGGTTGCACGGAGCATCATTCTTCAGCGTCCATTGTTTGCAAGAAAAAACGTGGTCGTTGCTCGTTCCTGGTCATCGAAACGGAATATTCAGTCTGCTTCGTGGCTTGAATCAGACGTAGCCTCATAGATTATGGATGCCTTATTGATGCGAGGGACAGGGTCTTCGTGAAGAATACTCTGCGTATTATTTAACAGAGATATAATAATAAGGAAAATAATACGGTAGAAACTCGATATACAGGTTTTAATCTATTGTTGCAAGTATTTTAAAGAATATGTTGGGTAGAAGAAAATGCTTTTAGGGGGTTACAGGAGATCGAGAGGGACATCGTAGGATGTTGTTAGGTGGAGGTGTTAAGGTCAGGCGAATGTCACATGTGTTTTCTAAATGGTATCGTGTCATTTTGAATACATTAGACGATGCAGTACGTTATTTCTTATAAAAAAAGTATTAACTCACTCATGTCAAAAAAACTCCAAAAATTTAGGAGATATTTTAATTTCAATATTGCGAAGTGGTATTAGTGAAGGTATTGAGACAGTTCTGTTTATTTACATCGCTAAACTAATGGCTTTTTGACATAAATTGGTCAATACTCTTTGTTAGGGAATAAGTACTGCATCGAGTAATGCATTAAAAATTACATAATGCCATTTGATAAAACGTATGTTAGCTTCACACTTCACTGCTTTAATTCAGAAAGAGAAAAACGCAAACATTCATACAATCAATTTTTAAGCCACTGTAACGAATAAATAACTGGATTCAACAAAAGGCTGTCATTCTATTTCACGTTAATTCCATTATTTTTCACCTATAAAATTTCCCTTTAATTTTATGCGAGGTACGTGAGGTGTTTAACTAAATCTTCTTACAAAGAGTTTTTTATGAATTAATGGTATCGACGAGACTTTATTTTTAAACCGCGCGGCATAAAGGGATCTCTCGGGCTATATAGAAAAAACTCCATACTCCTTCTAAGGGGGTTAATTGCTATCAACTTTACTCGTGCTTTTAAAGTTCTCACCAGACTGAATCACTTTTGCTTGAAACAATTTTTTATATTATCCACATACGAAAAGTTATAATAAAAAACAATTTAAATAGTATTATCTGCAATGCGCGTCTGACCATGTACGATTCGCTTCTCCTTAAGGAATGCAAACACTGACAAATATACCACGTCGAAAAGTAATTTGAACAAGCAGAAGTTTCGTAGGTTAATCAGACCTTCCTGCAAAAATGTCGATCTGCAAAAAATATATGCTGACAGTAATGAATGCGTAAGATTTTGGAGTCAAAGGATAGATTGAACAGTATTGATTCTGTGAATCGTCTGACCGCGCGCGATCCGTTTCTACTTACGCGTAGATTAATAGAATAGTACTCTTTGCATAGCCTCTTTGTGAAATGTTTCCTAAAGAGAATAGTTTAATTGTAAGTAGACCTGTCTGAGTTACGCGTCTGATTACAAACGAACCCATTCTCCTTAAGGGATACTACTTTTCACAGATGTAGCATATTGACAAACTTCCAAACAGTGAATTGAATTCTATGAAATATTCCCAAGGAATATGATTTGAATACTCTTATTTGCTTGTATGTCTGACCATACACTATTTGTTTCTCCTTGAACGCAAACTTTTCTGGGTTTATAAAATTGACAAATTGTTTGGAATATAAATTGTACAGGTTGCTTGGATAGCACAGAAAATTGCGTGAAAACGTAAACTCGCAAATGTTATTTGCAAACATAAACTTTTCAAGATGTATACCATGCGTAATCTGTGTCACCTTAAATACAAACTATTCGAGGTGTATGGAATTGACAATTGGTTTGGAATAAAAATTGCTTAGATTAATTTAAGAATATGACAAATTCTGAAGAATAATAATTTCACTAATATGTATTATTTACTTGGTGAGTCTGACCACGCATCGTCTGTTGGTCCTTAA
This sequence comes from Macropis europaea, assembly GCA_916610135.2. Lineage (NCBI taxonomy): Eukaryota > Metazoa > Arthropoda > Insecta > Hymenoptera > Melittidae > Macropis > Macropis europaea. Next base: position 1,647,204 of record OU744345.1, on the reverse strand, counting down.
GAGCTGTAATTGAAATTCGTAGGAACACGGGCGAAAGTGTTAAATAGTTTCATAACATAAAGTTTTTACCGATTTTTATCAAATATATTGGGTTGATTCATAAAAAAACTTTGAACGCATAACAAATTCTTTTCTTTCTACAAAGGCAAATAATTTATCTGGGCTACTGATTTTGGCTTCATATTTGCAGGTAAGAATTCCTACAACGTAGACATGCTGCAAAAACGACAATAATCTTTCTTTAACACTTAGACGATCGCTGTCACGTACATGTGATTTTATTCATTTAAACCAAACACTTATGAAATAAAAGCATAAACATATCTATCGCTGATTACAAATGAATATTCAGGTGCTAATAATGTGGAAGGTATAGAATACTCAATATAAAGAGAATCATGTAAAGCGTTTCATTGCTTTAGGATTCTTGCAAAAATGGTCAAAGATAATTAGTATTTGCAAAATTCGTGCGGCCGTTAAAGTGTTAATAAACCATCAATAAATTTAGAAAGACAAATCGGAAGTTATGTATGATTTAACCTAATATTTCTTTTTGCACAAAAATAAACCAGTAACAATATACTTAAGTAATTTTTTTAAAAATTCACTCAATTTTAGTAAAATACAGAATTAATTTTGGTCCAGGCTTTACTATTTTAGTATCGTGAGGAAGCTTCGAAAAAACGTTCTCGTGACGTGGTTATTGAGACACCCTGTAGCTCGACAAGGGTCTGTTGTTTGTAGATGTCCCCAGCGTCGAAGAGTTAGCAGTCGAAAGGAATAAATGATGCAGTGAATTTAGCCGGAGGGGTTAACTTTACGACCCTGATGTTTTATTACGGTTCGAGAGAAGGATGCGGATAGAGCCGCAACACCGAAGCATAAATCGGCCTTTCTTGCGGCTCCGTTTCCATCGAAATACGGGCGACTTTCGCGTCATTGGCAACGAACAATCACCGATGTCTCGTTCCAACCACTTTTTGCCGCGATGACTCCCGCGAATTATCGTTCTCTCTCATTTGCATTTTCTTCGTGCCAACACACACACGAGGATGGAAATCTCATTGCGATTATCGATTCCTAGCATCTTCTAACCGAGTTCGTATTTCTTTTATCGTAATAAAAAGTAATCTTTCACTCTTGAATAATTTAATTGTTTCATTCTTCAGGGATTTTGTGATGTGGATTTTTTTCAGTGCGGAGAGGAGCTTCGAATTAAGTTGTCACTGTTAGAGATGCGAAAATTCATTCGAAAACGTCGGAGACATGTTAATTAATAATTGTATGGCTCAGTAGTATATAGAAGTGAAGTATGCATTTTTGGATTTAATATTGTGTATTCTGGGATCGGATTTGCTATGATTTCGGTGTCTGAATACACAGATATTGTTTTTTAAAGATGTGAAGACACAGATGCTATTTTTTAAGAATATGAGCTTCGAATAAAATTATAAGTGTCAGTAACGCAAAAATATATTGCAAAATGTAGCAGATACGTTAATCAATAATTATTGGTTCAATTCCTGTATAAACGTGGAATAAATATTTCTGGATTTAATATTGCTTATTCTAGAGTAGGATTCGCTTGCATTTCCATGTTTGAATATTCAAATACTGTTATTTTAAAGTCACATTGTTACTGTTCGAATAAAATTTTAAATATCAGTGCTATAAAAATTCATTCTAAAACATAGAATAGTATTAGTATCTAGAAATCGAATACAAATTTCTGGATTTAGTACTGTATATTCTAGGATACGATTTGCTTTAATTTCGATGTTTTAATACTGAGATAGTGTTCTTTTAATATCTTCTTACGATTCTTCTTCTGCATTCCAATTACTTTAATTTCATATTTATATTGTTTACATGTTTACATTGATGTTGCCAGTTTTTCGGTTTAATATCAATTGTTATATCCAACTGTAATTTACTCTCTGTAATTTATTCCAGTAATTGTTTAGATCAATTGTTTATTCACTAACAGGATAATATAGTTAACACGTTCAGTGACCATCGTGTTCAGTAACTTAATTCAATTAAATATCTGTGAATTTAAAATCTAAAAATCCAAACAATATGTTACATCCAAAAATAAAAATTTTCATTAACAGAATATTATTTTTTAATAACAAACTTATTACAGTGTTACATGTGACATGTAGTCTATGGTTGAAACATTTTAACTACAAACCAGTGGCTATTTCAATTCATTACCATCATTTATTGCAATCTCATTCAACTCTCGAACCAATCACGAAACTTCCACCCCAGAATCTCCCCTGTATCACCCCATCCACAAACCCCCCTGCGTCTGCATAAGCACGAAGAAGTCGCCAGTTCTTGAAAACAGAAATAAAGTCACCATTTGAAGGGTTTCGATAGTGCTCTCGAACGTGGCAGAAAGGTCGATGGAAGGGTTGCTCTCAAAGAAAGGGGGATAGAGATCCGTCGTTCAAGATCCAATTAAGCAGCGGCGCGCAGCAACACGGGCCCATGAATTCTCCATTGCCGTTTAATGTACAGTGTGTGCCCGCAGTTAGCATATCGGCGGTTGATTGTGCGAGGACACGATTGCGCTTCGAAGGCCGGTCAGCTCGCTATTGGAAATCAATTAACCCGCGGCCGTACCTCGCCTCCGCCCCCCACCCCTTTCCAACTCTCCTCCTATGCACACGTGCGACCCCCACTCCCCTCCCGCCCCTCTCGTCCCGTGTATCGATACGCCAGCCAGGAAGAAGCTGCCGAGGGAAGAAAACACCGGAGACCGCCGATTATTCTCTCGTTTTCAATCGGTGGCACCGGACCTTTGTTTTCGTTGTTCCTGGGCGTTTCGGTGTTCCGCTTCCGGTTTATCGGAATATTCGGTTCGTTTGCTCCTTTACTGGGATGCACAGGGTGTCCAAAGCCACCTGGATGATGAAAAATGATTGTGGAACTAATTATATTGGATGTTTCTTTTTGCGAGGAACCGTAATTGAATGGGTTGGTTTCATGATTCGAGACTTTGGATTGTTAACTATGTATCTTTAATTATTTTTCAGTAAGAGAATTATGAAAGTTAGTAACGTTGTTGGTTGTTTATTTGAACCTTGACTGTTTGGAGAAAATCCGTGCAACGTGTGCCGGAATTTTTCGTAACAGGACACGCGCTAGACTAATTGTTTTATTATCGTAGAACGATGACGATTGTTAGGTTATTTCCGTGTTGCAAATCTGCAGCATATTTGACGAAGTATGTATGTATACTTCAATGACACCTGCTAATTTAATGGTTCGACTAAGTGCACAGGTTCATACTGTACAGTACACTGTACCTGCACCAATATAGTGACCCGTAGCACACCACGACGTTTTTTCTGAACTCATATATGGGTTCATCGGACTGAATGGGCTGCAAAGGGTATTACTTAAGGTCATATTCGTTTTGCATAAAAGTTTCTCTATTGGTCCTACTACGTCGTGGAAGTCAAAATATTAAAAAACATAAAACTTAATGGTTGCTCCAATCCGCTTCGATCTATTTGTCTAGTTCGTTACTCAATCCATAGTAACATGATTTATAAACCCTGAATCTGAATAGAATTGAGTGCAATTCTTGATAGTGATGCAGAATTATAATATCAATAGCATGACATTATTCAATTGTATGACATTCAATTATTTGGAGTGCTCCAGATCACAATTCCTTGCTATAAAAATTGTTTACCTACTAATATCTGACTCACTTGAATGAGTAATTAAATTAGAGGATAGTGACCTTGACAGCTCTGGAGCTTTCATCTCGAATATATAGTTTCCCAAACGTCCTAGAAATCGTAGTAACCAAAACATTTTTTGGCATTCATTTTTTTTTAGTAATATCGTGTTTGATCAAGTCAATCGCCATTCTTTAATATATCATAGTCATTCATGAATAACTTATTTTTCGCTATAACAACTATTTATCCAATAAAGTTTGATTTAATTGGATTAACAATTGGTGGGGGAGTGACCTGTGACCTTGACGGACCTAAATCTGTCACCTAAAGTATATACTTTCCCAAATTAGCTGAGAATGAATGTAAACTGAAGATTCATTGGCACACAGAGTTATCTATCGACTGAGTTACATTACCACTTAATCCTAGAAATAGCGATTTTACCTCTTGCTTGAATGAGTAGATTTGTGTTGTTTATGCGAGAGTGGAGGGCGTTCGATTCGTCAAGCGTTAACGGAGATGTGGTTTGAGGTTAGGGATTCGGTCGTTCTAAGATTCAATTAGGAATTCGCTAACTGCTGCTGGATTTGAGGCTTGAATTAGGAATTTCGTTCTTAATTGATCAATGCAAATATTGAATTTGGTACTTCCATAGTCGGTATTGCGTTTAAGGGTTGATTCAGGAATCGAGCGATTCATACATGTACGACATAAACCGAAACTTGCCAGTTTAATAATGGATTGAAAACAAAAATAAATCGAGACTGCATGTAGAATGGAATCTTTGTAATTATTTAACAACTAGTATATCCTCTCTTTTGGTTTCTTTTCTATTCCTCCGTGTTTACCTTCTTTTGTCCTGATTGCATTCAATAATACAAACGTTTTGCAATAATAATAAAGTCTGATGCTCGAGTAATCAGTATTATATTATTATATTAATGATTGAAATTAATATTTAATTGTTATGATTATGTAGAATGCAACATTGTACAGAATCGGATATCTGGCTGTATGTAAACATATGTATATAGTTAACATAAGGAACGGATAAAAAATGACCGGACATCGACCGGGCGAGGGTTAACACAAATCAGAAGAAATTAAAAAGATAATCAATCCCTACAATTAGAGCAGAAATTAGAAGAAAGAAATTCAATTTCTTCGTCTTGGTGGGGAACCCGCTCAGGCTTAAACGCAAAGAAATATTTTAGAAAATAATTACAGCATTCACGAGTAAGTATCCTGCTCAGGAAGGGAAAATTCATGCCTACTCATTGAAGCGTTAAAATTCTCTATTTTAATATTCATCCGATGATCGACATTTAATCAAATTCCCGGAGAAGCTAACTAACGAGCTTGAAAGTCAGCTTGACAATTAATCCATCGGAATCAGGGCCGTACAAACGAGCAGTCGTTTCCAGCTGAGCATGTCCAACTGATATTGATACGAACACACACACACACACACACACACGCACACAAACCCACACACACACTCTCGCATTATACACGAAGTTTGACAAATTTCAGCTGCGGGATGCACGTGCGACTGGCAGCCGGGGCGTTTCGACATTTTTAATCGATTTCGGTGCGACGGTTTCGCCGTTTATCGAAGGTGAACCGATGGGTGGAGAAGAAACGGGTTGGAGCGGGATGATTCCGGGAGCTGGAGGAATCGTCGAAGTTTCTGGACAACGTGCCAAGTGGCGTTGTTGCGAGGGAACCTTATCAGAAACGTGGCGTTTCCCTTTTATCGCCGCGTTCGCTGGGATTGCTCGCGGAAGCGTCGCGACGGCACTCCGTCGTCGGGTCGACGGAAATTTTGGAATAATCGGGTTCCAGCGTACACAGGGACGACGTTCGTTGACAGGCTCTTTGAGGCAGCGGAGTCGTGGAAACCATTGAACGTTCGATGGCATTTCGTATTAATTTTCAATGAATTATTGCGTACAGAGATAGGATCGTCGAAGGGTGAAATTACTGGGATGAATTGTTTAGGAATCGTTCGATGCACGAGAATACGTTTCTGGGTCCTGGGAGTGATAATTTTAATTATTCACTATGCGTAGAGGGTATGGTCCTTCATAATTGTCATTTTAAACTATTTAAAAGTTATTTGGTATACGGAAATGCATTTTTACCCCTTCAGCGAGACTAATTTTCAATTGTTTAATACCTATGGAGGGAATGGTGACTTGAAACTTCGTTTTCAATTAGTTGAGATTTATATGGCATACAAGAACGTTCTAATTTCTTCACGGTATTAACCTTCAATTATTTATTACTTGTATAAAAAATGGTTGCTTGATATTGTTCTTTTGAGTATTTGTAAAATTATTCGATATACAAGAACATGTTCTTATCTTCGAAAAAATGGCAATTTAAGATTACCGTTTATATTATTTACAAATTATTTGCTATAGAAATATTTATTTTAACCACTTAAGAGATATTAATTTTAAATTTCTGTTTAATTTTCACTATTATCCATAGAGCTAGAATACGTAATTTCAAATTACTAAGCTGAATTCTGCAGAATTTATTTGTTATTCAAAAGTATGTTTTAACCTCTTCAGGGTTGCCATGTTACATGTGTACATTTAGCCGTTTCTTTTTTTAAATTCGAGTGTTCTTGACAGATATATTTCTCCGAGCGTTCCGAATTTCTGTCTATCTTCTGTTTTCTTTTGTTTAATAGTTTCGAATTTATATTGAACGAACATCATTTTTCTCCAACATAAATAGATTCGCCCTTGAGAAAGATGAATAAAAATTGCTTGATATCAAAGAGGCACATACTGATATAATATGCATATTAACATATGCTAACAATCACATTTTTAGCCCTTTTGAGTGTTGAACTTTACTTTGTTCAATGAAATAATTACCCTAATAATTAATGGAATGTTTATACCCTATATTTCACTATGAAAATTCAACATCCATCTGGTGCTGAATTACAATAAATTGTATAGTTGTAATCAAGTATAGGGTTGAGTTTTGTAATTATACTTCATAACAAACACATATTTCTATCATCTATTATTCTATCTAATACGTATACTGATACCAAATTCGGTCTGAGATTTTTAGAAATTTCTGGACTGAGTTCGTAATTGGCTAATGCAATGTTAGAACTGAAAACACAGCTGCTTAATTGCAATACAAATACAAATAGGAATGTGGTAGAAACAAACACACACACACACCTAAATTAACATCGCCTAAATTAACTTGTGATTGATTGATTGATGTTATAGAAAAATTGTTGCAATAGATATATTGTGTTTAAGAAATTTCACATAAAAAAAAATATTTATATTTTATTTATGCAGCTAATATTTCTAAAGGTTCGATAGTGACCTAAAAATTTCTTAATTTTATAATGTACTGTCAACTACAGGATACATAGTAGATATTCAACAAACTGAATAAAAAATGTTTAATAAACATGGGTCGAAAATCAATACCGTCGGAGTTATAAACCATTCTCTAAATAATATGTTCAGTATCGAATTATTAATAGCTTCATTAATATTGATTTCACCACCTATGTTTATTAGACATTTTTTATTTAGTTTGTCAAGGACTATTTATCCTGTACTGCATAGTGCATAGTGTAATTGGAAAATTTCAAGGTCGCCTTGAGCACTTCAAAGCTATAAGTCGCATAAAAAATGAAATGTTCGTACCATATTAAAACTTCATTCAACAATCTTTTTCTAACATCATCGAGTCAGAAGTTATTGTAGATCACAGTTTCCAGTTGCTCACCCTGTATATGAATACACACATACTGCACACAAATTCTGTAATAAACACGTTAACAATAATAACAATAGAATTTTATATCTACTATCAACGAATACGAACTTATATTTAAAATTTGGAAAAATCTCGAACCCAGTACAGTATCACTTTTTGACACACTGTTTGTAAATATTTTATCATTTCAAGCGCGTGTAAAATGTCAGCACATCTGTCGCGCGTGAAACAATGCAAACGATATTCAAACAAAAAAAAGGAGTCTCTAAAAAAACCATTGTTGCAGCGTGCACCGTTCCGTACGGGCGCAAATAATCCATGAAAACATGTCTCGACGATCGGATTGGGTAATCCGACGGGTACACGAACGATTTTCCGTGTAAAACGATCTACAATAGCAGGCGTCGCGACGCCAGGCGTCGACGAAGCGGCATCTCTGAATGCCATTCAGCAGCGTACCCACTCGAAGCGAATTCAACCTTACCGACTGCCTCGATATCTATGTCTGATACGACTATGTTTGATCATCTATCAATACCACGTCTCTTCTCTACAGAAATCTCGGAAGGATTTCATATTTCCCGCCAAAAAGTCACTTTACAATCGGAACGTTCACGTCAACTACGTCATTGGTTTTTCACTCGCTTTTTTTCAGGAGATTATAATATCTATGTTCGATACTATCACGATTGATCATCTATCAATACCACGTTCCTTCTCTACAGAAATCTCGAAAAAATTTCAAACTTTCAGCCATCTGTTCATTTTACAATCAGGGCGTTCGCTTACACTACGGTTGTTGATTTTTCATTTGCTTCTTTTTTTTTAATTTGGTTGTTGTTGCTAGTTAACATGTTAGGTGTTGGGAAGATTAAGTGGAAACTGCCTTACCTGGCCAGACGGGGTGGAATATGGCTCGTTTCATTCGTTGACTGGCGCAGTGAAAAATTCCATTCGTAGTCAGACGCGTTATAAAGTTCTTTTTTAACGCCGACACTTAGGAATGAAAATGTTCGATTTTATAAATATATACTTATGATTTTTAACTATCATTCTTATTATAGTTCTGGGTTTCAAATGAGATACATTATCTGCTTTTGTGTTATACTTCTACAGGTTACGTACCGCACATACGTACGTTCTTTACGACCATTTTGACAAGAAGGAGAAAGATCAAAGGATTTCTGACGCCCCCGTATAAAACAAAACGCAATGATTTTTCGAAATAGCGATGCAACGCGTATATCTGACAAACTAAAAATAAGAATGAAAACGATCAGTGGCCGATCGATAAGTAGATTAATTTACATGTACTAACAATTTCGATGTTGATGTCACTTGGAACTTTATGAGAATTAACATGTTCCCTGCCACGTTTACCATTTTCGGTGCACGAATCAATTTTAATTTAGTTACATAACTACTAATGCTTTCGAAATTTTGAGTAATATTCACGGTAAAATGACAGTAGGAATAGAAAATGTAATTTTCACTTGTCTGTCTAGTTACGGATTTTTCTACTGTGGCAGTGAACGTGATAATAAAGATTTAATTCGGCACTATTCACAGTGAAAATGACCATAACTAGTCAGACACGCTACAATATTGGAGCCTACATACGCAACAACTGCAAAGGAAGAAAATTATTCATTTCCGGTCAGCTGCAATATTTTAATGAAAATGGAGCACATTTATTACTACGGTGGAAATCGCCATTCGTAGTCAGACACAGTATAAAATTCTTCTTTAAATGTCTATCTTTAATAATAAAAATATTGAACCATACAACTGCATACTTTTCATTTCTTACAATCTCTTAGAAATGTTTATGTCATTTAGAATTTTATTAGATTTACTAATTATAACACTTAATACCTCGACTCGCATAGCTCTACGCATCTGTCACTGGAATAATATACATTTTGAAGTAAAAAAAATTTGATCTATTCAAAAGTATACTTTAATTGTGTTGCATACTATTAGTGCAATATGAATACTTTTCAGAATTCCTTATAACCTTATAGTCATTCTTATCACGGCACCGAACGTGTTAAACACACCAGCAGACTTCCTTCTGGACTCGTTAATAGTTTCGCGGCGGAGCTAGTTCTGTTCCCCGGATTTCTTGAATTCCTTTATTTTCGTTCGCTGAAAAGTCCGCGGACAAATTGGCAATTAGTATGTTCGAGGTGGCCCGAGGCGCCAATTAAAGTGCGACCTTGTTGTTATCAGTTGTGACACCCCCTGCTCGAAGTGGCTGCTTTTCACCTTTTGCCCATCTTCGAGTCCTCTCACCTGCTAACGTAACTATCTTCTCGAGAGACAGAGAAGAGGCTGGAGCAGCCCCGCAACTTACGACAATTTTTGTGCGAACTCGTTCGGATGGAACCGCGAACATTGATTTAAAACCAGTCCGTCCATGGACGAGCCCGTTCTACTGGCCCTCAGTTTCTCATACAAATTGTATCACTTAATTGACACATGCCGATTTTAATGCCATTTTTATATTATATACAACTCAAAACCATATTCGAAACGTGTTTTTTTTTTATCAACAAATATCCATGTTGCAGGTATGAAAACAGCCCGCAAAGATGGGGTTGGAAAAGATATTTTATTGAATATCTTGGAAACTATTAGGTGTAGAATTTGTCCAAAGCTGTAACAGTATAAGACAGTGTGCAACTGATTTAAAATAGTGTAGAACAGTACACAATTGGTTTGAAACAGTACGGTACCGGGTACAGCTTCTGTAATATATTGTATAAGAATAGTATAAGACAGTGTAGATACAAAAACTTGTACAGCTGGACCAAAACAGTGTACAATTGATTTAAAACATCTCTTGCTGTATGAGTTACGGTCGACTCAACATTTCATACAAAATTCTACAACTCTACTCTGCATTCACAACTTGATGGTCCACTCCATCATGAATTTTTTATCACACAATCCATACATATTATTTTTATATTTTAATTAAAATTTGTATAGCAGTGGAGAATCTGTAGAAATTGTAACCATAAATTATTTTTATGTACATAAAAAACATACCGGTTCCAAAAACTTTGCATGAATTCTTCATCACATAATTTTACACAAATATTTCGACTAAAATTTCTACAGCAATGAAGAGTCTATACAAAGTTTACCTATAAATTGTTCTTACATAAAAATACACAAACTTTTCTTTATATTTAATAAAATTATAATGAATTTTTCATCGCGTAATTTCATACAAACATTCAAATTAAAATTGTCGTATCAGCTACGTGATTCATAGAGACTCACTGCCATTATCATCATTAACCCTTCATGTTCCCCTGTCTCGCAGTAACTTCACGTGAAAATATCGACGGGGTTGTTCGCGAGGGTGTCGTAGCCATCGCTATCGCGTCTCGTAAACGGCGATATACGAGGAACGGTTGTAGACAGGCCGGCGTACGTGGACTCGCGATTCATGGTGGTTCCCATGTGACTGCACGTTCATCGATCCGCCACGGAAATAGGCGAGAGTCACCTACACACCGAGAATTTTCAGCACGCTTAAAATATTGCGCCTACCCCGTTGTTATCGGCCTTTTAAACCGGCCGAAGTATTTTCCGCTTAAAGCTCCAATCCTCTGGAAGAACAGTGATATCTCTCGTGGAATCTATTTGATCCGCGTCGGCACAGGAGCCGATGCCTCGATTATATCGATCCCCCCTTAACCCCTCGCCTTCTAACAACGAGTCGCACACGTCACGAGAATTTTCCTCCGTGTGTTGGAAAAACGCGATATGCACTCTTTTAACGATTTTTAAAAATTAAGCTAACTGATGCTGCTTTGGTTGTCGAAGGATCGTTCAAGGCAAATCGTACGTTTATTAATAAACTAAATAATATTGAGTTGAGTCATAAAGAACTTCCGATTTGTCTTCTTAAAATTATTGACGATTTACTACAGGGTGATTATTATTGCATCTGCAGCATATTTACGTTTTAGGGACTCTTACCTTCGTACATGGAGCAAAAATCAGTAGACTAGATAGACTATTTGAATTCTTAGGAAGAAAAACCCTGTTATGTGTCGGAAATGATTTATGATTCAATCTAATGCATTCAGTAATAAAGAGAAATTACGCCTTGTGTTGGAAAAACATAATGCAGTCTTTTACTGATTTGTAAAAATTAAGCTAACCGATGCTCCTTTGGTTGTCGAGGAATTGTTGAAGGCGAATGTACTGTTGTTTATTTAGGCAACATTTCTCAGAATTCCAAATTGTATTAATGTTTTTTGGTTTTCGTTTCACAGCTATGAATTTATGTTGAATAACTATGTTCACCGACTATAATAAATTCGTTCCTGAAGAGGTCAGATTTTAGATAAATCATAGCTGTCAATTCGATATGGAACAATAGAGACCACGATAGCAACGATAAATTCTAACGTAGAAATCTGGCATTGTTATTGTAGGAAATTGAATTTCTCATCCTATAGATCTGAAACAACAACGGATAATTTATATCAGAAATTGACAGTGAGCAGTTTGACAATACATACTGCGCTGGGAAAGAAAAGACACTGTATATGAAGTGTAAGTTAACTGTATAAAAGTCTTTATGAATCTCGCATATCTTGTGATTCTGTCTTTGCTCTGCGGAGGCTCTGCTCGGACTGTTACAGTTCCCTTTTGTCCCTGAAGAGTGTCCTGGAAAACCTGCAGATCAAACGACCCAACACCGTCCCGCTGCTGCCTGTCTCTGTGCGTGTGTATGCGCATATCGTTGTACTCCAGCAACGAGAAATCTCGTGAAAAGTCTGCGTCTGAGCTCTGAAACACGAGATGTCTCTTAAACGATCTTTTAAGTGTTGCAATTCCCCGCGTTTGTAAAAATGAGACGATTTTGTCAGTGCCGTCGTAGAACCTCTTTGAGAAGGTAATTCATTGTTTAAGGGATAATTGAGCGAGCGTTACAGCGAGATAAAGAAGTTTCGCACTTAACAGGCTCAGAGAAATAAGCTCGCAACGATTGTCCCTGGTAACGACACGGTTTACTCTGAGGAGAAGAAGAAGAAGAGAAAAGAATTGTTATCAGAGAGGGAAATTGGATGCGAGGGAGTTCGAGAGTAACAATCGCAAGCGAGAGTCCAGGTGACTCGATTAAGTGGAATAATCCCGTGAAATGTCAGACAGCCCTGTCACAACGCCTTCGCGCGATCGATTATTCGAAACGATAAATATTCATCGGCTCGGATTCTTTGCTGTTTGGTGAATGCACCGAGCTGCGTTCGGTGCATCTGCAAACAGCGCGGATGGACGGAAAGCGGATTACCAGGAAAATAGATTTTATACTTCGAAAGGGAGAAGCTTCTAGTTTGTTTTAGCTTTACAGCAAATTAACCGTATTGACGGATCGAAGAGTTTTATCAAATCGTTGACATTTACATGTTCGTTAGTGGTCATTTGTTTGTGTATTATTACTCAGACAGACTAATAACAGGAGTAGTATCAGCGTCGATAGAAGCAAAATGAACTTTTATATACAGCGGAACCGCGATTATCCGAACTGTAATTAGTAAAAGGATGGCTGATATTGTAACTGTGTTTTACATAAAAATTAGAATTGTATTTTAGAATATAAAATGATATAAAATTATGTATACAGTATCATTAATGAGAATTTTAGTTTCTAACTCACATGCGATGACTAATTTTTGAACAATAATCAGATAATCGAGGTCCTACCGTATGTGATACCTTATGACTTTCATACACAGGGCATGTAAATGATTTTGATTCCCTGAACAAAACGTAGGTACAATTTTTTATTATATTCGCATTTGAAAAGTTTCTTAGAAACTTTTAGGACTTTTCCGGCACTTAGGCTTCTTCTTCGCAGACTACAGTCGGCACTGAAGCTTTCTCTACATATACAGTGTAAATATGTATTTACTTTTAGCAGGTAAACTAGCAAGAAAACATTGTATACAGAAATCTGCAAGAATCAATGCAGCGACCCAATAAATTTTTTTTCTTGAATACCGTGTTTTGGAGAACGAGTTATGTTGACCACCTCTGCAGAAAGAAGTGTAGGTTAATCCCTATGCGGGCGTCCAACTTTTTCTACGATGCAACTTTCTTTTGATCAACGTACCATATAAGGCATTGTTCATTAGTTTAAATTAATAAATCAATGCGATACTATCCATAAACCTAAACATCTTCACGTGAGTAGAAATTAATAACAGCGTGTACAAATTTTAAATCTCTATATTTAACAATTTTTTAATCGGTTTCTGCACGACAAAGACAGATCGACGTAGAAAGATCCCAAAAAGGGGAATCTCAAAGGATTTGTCGAGATCTTAACAGGAACGGTGCAAATTCTTTATCCAAAGGTGTAAGTGGGTACATGTGCACCCGGGTACACGTAAGGGTTAATCTTCGATAGTTCTAGTGTTAAGCAAAAATTTCAGAAACAGTAAAAGGGAATATTGCAAATCGTCACAGCCAAATATACAATCAATCACCCACTACATGAGTGCAGAAGATTCGAATCACAAAGGCGAAAACACGAAATAAAACCAGACATCTTTCTCACATCACAGGACCACATAATACGTACAATTAAATTCACAATTTAATTACAATTAAAAGACACAAACCTGTCACAATCAAAATCACAATCACAACCACAATCAACAGACAACAATATCACAAATTATCATATGCACCTTTTATAACAATCATCGCGGAAAAATTCGCCTGTACACGGTGCACGTCATCGTGCAATCGATCAAAAAAAATTCACAATCCTTAGAAAGCAACTTAACAAATCAGCATACACGCCTTTTATAACGATCATCGCTCAAACATTCGCCTGTACACGATTCACATCATCGTGCAATCGATCACAGAAAAATTTCGCAATCAGTAGAAAGCAACGTAACAAATCATCGCATGCACCTTTCATAACAATCATCGCTCAAACATTCGCCTGTACACGGTTCACATCATTGTGCAATCGATCAAACAAAGAATATCACAATCGGTAGAAAGCAACGTAACAAATCATCATACACGCCTTTTATAACAATCGTCGCGGAAACATTCGGCTGTACACGGTTCACATCATCGTACAGTCGATCAAAAAACGAAAAAATTCACAATCGGTGGAAAGCAATATGACAAATCATCATATGCAGCTATTATAACAATCATCGCGGAAACATTCGCCCGTACACGATTCACGTCGTCGTGCAATCGATCGCGATGTGCACGCGCGCGCAGCTTACGATTCCGACGACATATTTTTCCGTGTGCGTGCGCGTGTACTTGTATGCGCTTCCGCGCCTTTTCCCACGGGCTTTCCTGGTCGTTTCGCGATGAATACACGTCACGTATGAATGCGTGCATCGTTAACCCTTGGCCGCATGCATTCGAGTATGCACACGCAGCCCGTCGCAAAAATAGGAACAAACGGCGTTCCGCCAGGAAGAGCTCGGCTAATAAACCCATCGATTTTCCTGCGTTCTCATCTGCTCCACGCTCCACCGGCGGGTTAACGATCCCTTCGACCACCCTTACGATCTTCCTCTAGACGGAAACCGGCGTCAATGGACTCTCTGCCGGCACGGATCCCTGACGCAGGGACTGCGAAAACGCGAGAGATCTCGGGAAATGGGGTTCGACTGCCGTAGAGGCTGCGGAGGTGTTCGGAAGCTAGGTATCAATCATGTAGATTGAGCTGGGTGTCGATGAATTTCTAGAGTTTTGTGCGACAGCTGTTGATGAGGTTTTAGAGGATTCTGAGATTGTTTTAATGATTATTTTTTAAATTTTGTGGTGAGATGAGGCATTTTGTGCATCAGGTGTCAATTTGGTTTTAGAGGTTTACTAGTTAGTTGTCGCGATCGAATTTTTAGAATCTTGCGAGGTAGGTGTCAATGAGGTTGTCAGATTTTTCGTGCCAACAATAAGTAAAATTAAATTTTTTTCTAGCAAGTGGAAAAGAAAATTAAACCAGAAAATGGTTGGTCAACCAACAATTTCCTTTTGAGAAGGTCTTTATTTAGTAAACAGTAACTTAACGTTTTTGATTTCAGTTTTACGGTTTCTGCTACAATTTCCCTGTATAAACTGACATGATGAATAGACGCAGCACTACTTTATTGCTTCTACGTCTTAGAAAGAAGGTTGAGTCTGCAGAAGCTTCGGCTAATTTCTTGGGCAAATTCCAAGCGATTCGAGTGTAAAACGAGAGAAGGAAGACGGTGTAACGAGGAAAAGTTGTTTGTCAGCCTTCATGCACTTTGTCTTCCAAATTTTCAGACTTCCTCTCTTTGAGAATTTGTATCTGTGCAACGCGCGAACCGTGTAAATTGTTGTGTTGGATTTCGGACAGTTTGCACGATACAATGCTCGATTGTCAGTCGCTGTTTCGCATTCGTTAGAGTCGATTAATCGCGTAACAAAGTCGGCGAAAAATTTGTTTCGTTCGTTAATTAAAAGTTTGGGTGACTCAATCTCAGGTCGAATGTTTATGTTTTGCGACTGGAAGCTTCAGTTTCTTTCGAGCGCTGAAATGAATTAGGACATCCAATTTGAAAGTTCTACGTGCCTCCAGGATGATCATACTTCCGCTAACTTACTTCGTATTTCGGATAATCAATTTTTCTTATGAATACATCTCGTCGCGCGGTGCCACTCGTGATAAAGCCTAATCTCATTTACGGCGAGTGTTTGTGTGCTTGCTTGATATTCAAGAGTTTCGATCTAGAAATTTTGAGTGCAGATATTCGAGATGACAGTTGAAATTTTAATGGACTGATAAATATGGGCAAAGCTTCAATTGTCTTCGAAATTATCTTTAAAGGAATTAAACAGTATAAGCAGTTCTTATACAATTTTTCTGGATCTCCCTTTTAAAAATACAAAGAACTTTAAAAATTTCTCTGGAGCTTCATTTGTAGGAATTTACAAATGTGCTCATTATTTTTAATTTCTCTTGATCTCCCTTTTAAGAAATTAAAAACTATATACTATTTTTAAATTTTTTGTGGATCTCCTTGTTGAAAAAAAATGTAGACAATTTTCTGAGTGATCGTACGTATCTATTTTTGACTGTTTAAAATTTTGTTAGCCGATGAAGATGCCCACAGAATTTTGAGAGTTAGAATTTAGGAGAAGAATTATTAGCAAAACTGTAAAATTTCTTGGAGAATGAGAATTTTGTGAGCTACGCGTCAATCAAGTTTTAGAAGTTTTTAAGCTGTGTCAACGAATTTGTAGAATTTTTGTGCCAACAGAAAGTGTCAACAATTTGTAGAATTTTTGTGCCAATAGAAAGTGTCAACAATTTGTAGAATTTTTATGTCAACAGAAAGTGTCAACAAAGTTTTAGAATTTTTCTAATTAGCTGTGAACAGTTTTTAGAATTTTTTCAGCTGAACATCCAAAAGTTTTGACAATTTTCTGATTTAGGACTCAAAATATGTGTAGAACTTTTCACTTTTCTGTTCAAAACGTACAAACCTAGGAGCTCTGAGTAAATTCTAGAAATCTTGCAAATAAATATAGTTTAGATTTCCTGCTTTAAGCAAAACTGAACGTTAGACCTTAATGACCGAAATCTCGTTAGCATAATCATCAGGCTGTCGCTCCCATAACCTTACCTCCACAAGCTTCTCAACAAAAAAAACATGACAAACGACTCTTCCTATTTATGAGGCGATTTATTCTAGAAGCCATCGTAAAAGTAGAACCACACATTACTGTCGTAAAGCTCGAACCCATAAAGCGAATATTAATCTAACCTAACATCGTAAAGTGCAGCCCAATTCAACTACCGTTAATGCAAATTTTCCAAGTGCAAAGCTGTGACTTGAATAAAAAATTTCTTCCTCGGACTCTTACGAACCGAATGAAGTAATAAAATTCTGTTTTAGGTGACGACAGAATAAAATAAAACGTTACTCAGAACAACGTTTCCATTGTGTTAGGGTTTCGAGAACCTAGAAGCCTGTTATATGGTTTATAAACAATATGTCAGTGAAATAAAATTATATACTGACAAAACGTTACTTAAAAAATGCCAGGGTCTGATATAGGAAAGCGCTTCAATAAATTAGACAATTTTTGTTATTAAAACATTCAGTACTCTACAAGAACATTGTATAATAATAGTATGATAACATAAAATCGAAATCATAGAATTGAACACTAAATTAACCTAACCTTGTAACGTGCAACCCTCTTCAGCCACCCTCGATGCAAATTTTCGAAGCACAAAGCTGTAGCTTGACCAAAAAATACCCTCCGCAAGAATAACACGGTGAGGGCTCTGGAATTTCAAGATTTTTTCAAGGGACTCTCGTGAATCGTTGTTGAATATTCAAAGAGAAGGTCGAAATTCCTTCAGCTTCGTCAGAGGGAAGAGAATTGCATGAAAGGTGAATTTCGAGGTGCATCGAGCGGAGAAATGCACACGAAGGAACCAATTTCCGTGGCGGATGCGACTATAGTACTTCCTATACCGGAAATTCACCGTTACAGAGGACAAAGGACTTCCCTTGCCCTTTGCCAGCCGTACCTAGTGTTCTCCGAGAAAATGCTGCGCGACTATGTCTCCGTAGATCGAACGACGTGAAATTCCATTGTATTACCGCACAAATAGGATGACTCAGAAAATTATTATTTCATACACATCATATAGATGTTTGAAGAAAATAAGTTAAAATATTTTCTACACAATTTTCAAGCGTAAAAAGTTATTACATTATGGTGGTTATGAGCCTACCTAAAACTGTAGCTCCTTCTGCTAAATGACCCTAGCAATCGATACTGGGTTACATAGGAGAAGTAGTATTAAATTAAAATTACATAATAAATATTATTCTTCCTAAAAATCAAATGGTTCACCTAGACCAGTGATGCCCACTAGAGCTGCGGTCTTCCCCTACTATAGATCCACTCCCTTCGTTTCAGTTCCCTCCAGTTCGCTCCTCGTTCCCCCTCGGTCCATCATCGTCTCAGATCACAGCCTGTATGAGGGGAATACTTACGTGGGGGAAAGCCGCAGCTAAGGTGACCATCACTGATCTAGACTATTAATCAGCACTCTTATTAGAAGGTAATCATCCCTGAAAATCAAATGTACCGCAGAAGCAGCAACAAATCCTTTTTTAATAAATTAACTAATGGATTTAACAAGAGAAATCGGCAGTTATATATGACTCAACCCAATAGTAACTAGTGTTGCATTCTGCAAGGTACTTATAGGACAAATTAGAATACGCAGCAACACTACTTTTCGACTTTACTACACTCAAGTGATTCTGGCAACTGGACCAGGCTACAGCTCTGTTCCAATTGAAGTTACAAAAAAACCGTAGAGGAAAATTGTGCGATATTCAACAAACTCTATATATTGACTGCATGATTTTCTTCACAAGTGCATCGGTGCTGCAAAATGCAGTTGCACTGTTTCTTTAAATGGAACCAACCTAACGCAACCTACACCCGGTGTGCAGGTAGCGCGGGACTCACCACTAGGGCACGTCGATCGAAAAGCCGTAGCCAATTTACCCAATAAAACCCCTCCTCGCAGACGCCACACTGGTCATTTCTTCAGCCAACTGGAAGGCATTGCTCTACGCATTACTACTGTGCAGAGATTGCAAGTTGGTTAGTGGAATGGCACAGGGTTAACACGTTGAACGCCACAGTGAAAACGGCCATACCCAATTAGACACTATATAATTGATTTTTTTTCATATAAATCGTAAAGAAAAAACAGATTTGAGTACGCAGTCGTGTTGTTCTGTTTCTACATTAATGTTTCAGTATAAAGTGTGCTCAGAATGTTGCGATAATGAATAATTATTTAATTAAAGCAAATTTAAGGTGTCGGTCACCGGTGATCACCGTGGCGTACAACGTGCTAAGAGGGGTTTCCGCTCGCTCCATCTTTGATACTTCCGAAACGCGGTGCTACATAATCCCCATTAGTAGATGTGACCGTTTCAGTCACTAAGGAAAATGTGTCTGCTCTGTTTTCATGATTGTGTCGGAATAGGTGGGCGTATTCCACTGTTAACGACTTAGACCCGCATTCCGTAGGCTGGCCAACTTGTCATCTCTGCACAGTACTTCCAGACGCTACTCCGAGTCTGTATAGTAAATGTGTAAAGAAGTTTTTGCGCGTTTTATAAAGTTTTGCTTCCATTACGACGTAACAGTGCTACGGGAGCGTCCGAAACACCCGGCGCCTCTCAGGATCGCCGCTCAAAACAGAGATAAACGGGAGAAAATGATCTGTCTCCTCGGAGACTCGTACAGCTGTCGCGTGGGACGTCGAACTCGTTTTTTTTTTGTTCTTTTCTCCTGTTCGTCCGTTGCTCTTCGTCTTGTTCGATTTTCCCCTCTCCCCGAGGCTCGTTCTATTTCGGTTAGCCCTCCAGCAGCGGCGTATTCTTCGTGGCGTTCGAGAGGCTAACGCTGATAGCCCGAAGACAAGTTCACGACTCGGTCTTCTCTCCGCCGGTATATTTACGTTTCTTTTATATTTCTGGCCTGTGTATTTATACTCCTTTCACTGTGAACGCTTAATAGTATTTATGGCCGCGTGAATTTATTATCATTGCGGCTTACGTTCGTGGGTACCTACGTGTCTCTACGTTTCCGTGATCGAAACAAATCGTTTGAGACTTTTTAGATCGGGGAGAGAACGATTTCGATTGCTTCCTGCCTGTTCGATGACCGGAGAGAATTTTTTTTTTGACTGGGGTCCTATGTTATTTTGTTTATGATTGAGGGTTCTTACACGGTCTGGTATAATTTTATTAATCCTTTCGTTCCTAATTTGTATAGCAGAGATAAAAATGTTTTTACTTTTGTGTATAATATAAATTTTTATTTTTATATGCTATGTTTGTTGATAGAGATTGTTTCTACGTCCGCGTACGTATTCTGTTTATAAATGAGATTTTTTACCTTTTCAGGGATGATTTTATTAGTCATATAATTTTCAGCTTGTTTGATAGCTACAACAAAATAAATGTATAATAATGTATCTTCGAATATGGATTGTTATTTGCCACCTGAAAACTGATAACATAACACCCAAACTGAGGAGACAGGGGTAAAAGGCCTGACAGACCTGACGTGTACACTGACGTGATTTCCGTACACGTGTTCACTGTAGGGTTAAGAACGTGTCATTGTTACTCCTCGAGCAGTGTCATAATTGCACCAGCATGGAAATACATTACTTAAAAGTGAAATTGTATGTCTTGCCATACTTGCAGGTCTTCAACAAAGCATTCAGGCAGAAACTGACGACGGAACTTTTCGATCGACCTAATAAATATCTTGTTCAAGTAAAAACTTTTCTTTCTGTACGGAGAAATTTCCATCATTTATGCTCCGACCCGGTATGTTCGCCGCGTCTTCGTTTCATTCTGATTGGCTCTGCGAATCAGTTGACATGTATTTTATTCGATTTCTTCGTTCCACTCCGATCGCCTCTGTGATTCTGTTGACGTGTATTTTATTCGATTTCTCCGTCGCTGTATAATAAATGAGAAAGGGAAGCTATAGGTCGCGAACATTTTTCCAGAGGCAAGTTTCCTCGCGGTTTTGACAGTTCGCGGAGTAACCTTCGAAGTTTCCCCTGTAACCTAGTTGTAGAGCAACGCCGGACGTGTGTTAATCGCGCGACCAGCTCGAAACCGTGTTAAGCCCGATCAATTTCTTTTTTCCTCCGCTCCACGGGAATTTTGGGCACGATTTTCGATTGGCATGGATTCAGAGCCGCCACCGCCAAATTGCGAGTTCCGCTGACGGCCTCCGAATGATTTCTCTTCTCTTCCGTCTTTTTCTCTTTGTCCCGAAACTGGGACGCCCGAGACGCAGCGTTTCGCCGGGGAGAAATTTTAAATAAACGTAGACGGAGAATTGAGAAATTATTCTGCTTGACAGATGTAAGTGCGTGAGTTATAGAGGATGTCTGAGAATATTATTGAGGACCGAGAGGGTGGATAATACTCGTCAAACTGAATAAGGGATGTCTAATGAATATGGGTCGAAAAATGAATATTACCGGAGCTATAAATAATTCGGCGTGGAATAAATTCTTTGGAAAATCGTTTGTGTCTCAGATAATATTGACTTTTCGACGTGTGTTTATTAGAGACTCTTTTTAATTTTATTTAGTGTGTACTCTCTTTCGTGTCAGTTTTGAACAATTTTTTGAACCCTTTGGGTGCAGCTGACTTAGACGAAAAGCTCTACCGCTGTACACACTGTTCTACCGCTGAATCCAATGAAAAAGTAACAATATGAGCCACTATAGTGGCACTTCGTTCTGAACGATCGCTTAGCGGGAAGCCACTACAGTTCGCGTAGTATCCAAAGAGTTAAAAATCTGAATAATACTATTGAACATAATACAGAACATCCAAAAACAAGAATATTGTCCAACATAATAATGGTACAAATATACGAATTGTTAAAAAAGATTATGCACCGTCAATGGAATAGATACTGCTTATCAAATTAAATAATGGATGTCTAATAAATATAGGTCGAAGGATGAATACTGTGCAAGGTGTAAACAGTATTCTGTTAAGTAGAAAGTAGTAGAAAATTGTTTATGGCAAGGAATATAGTGTATTTTTTGGCATACGTTTATTACACAATTTTTATTTAATATAATGATCAATATACACCTTGTAAGTCCTGAACCCTTGTTTTAAACACCCTGTATATTTCTATTCAACTGTCCAATTGTCTACTGTTTGCCATAAATTTTCTGACAAAAAACTGTTAAATAAAAGAAAGACAAAATAACGAGTTCATTTCCCCAAGTTCGTGACTCACGTAGTACAGTAACTCACAAAAGTGATCCAACATTACCATAATAACTTTTCTCTTTCAATTTTAATGCACACGATTAACTGCACTTTCTCGTGGCAAATTTCATGTAAAATTTATTCCTTTTCCTTCACCTTTTTATCTATTCGACCATCTAATTGTCTATTATCAATTGTAAAGTTCTTGCAAGACTGTGAAATAGAAGAGTGTTAAAATAGGGAGTTCATTCAATCAATTTCATGACTCAAACATTTTTTTCGATTGTCTATTGACTACTCAATTGTCTAATTGTCTGTTCAGTTGTTTAATTCTCTGTTCAATTGTCTATTCAATTATCTAATTCTCTATTCAATTGTCTAATTGTCTGTTCAATTGTCTAATTCTCCATTCAATTGTCTAATTGACCACCATCTGTTGTCAATTACTTAAAACGCTCTTAAACAAAGGAAACTTTCCATCCATTTCATGCACTGACGCAGTATGTTTTAAAACATTGCAACCCTTTTTTCAGAAACACCCTGGCATCGAACCGGTGTCAGCTGGACTGGCATAGTTCGATAAAATGGTCGCGGTTGGAATCGATCGTAGACGGAATGCAGCGTAGCCTTTCCGCATTGTATTTCCTCGCGTTTTAACTTGACCTTGAAACGGTTTCCGGCTTCGCGAAAATCGACCTCGACGACTGGTCGACCCGTTTGGCAGGCCGCTATGCCGAAATATTTTCAGCTATTCGCACATGCTTCTTACGTGTACCCACATCCCATATACAGGGCGACCCCTTTCGGTCTACCCACATGAACAATATTTAAATTATTCTTAGATGTTCAACAAACTTCGTGTAAACATAAGTATCACAGTGCTCGAACCGTGGGCTGTATTTTAAAATGTTTAGCAACAATTTTAAACTTGACCATTTTTATGAATGCAAAAAAGAACTGTCTTCGTATGGAGACGTTTTCAAATTTTATTTGATCCTCTACAACCGGAATTTTTTTGCGTATAACAAAAGTGATATATAAGGTAAATGATAAAAATAAACTATAAAGTTCGTATTGTGGTATATAAACGTAATAATAAACGAAGCGATGCCTTGGTTGCAGTATAGTCGTAGAATATAATTGTACACCGTGATAAATAAATGCAGTAGGACTTGAAAATATAAATACGTAGGTAAGCAACTTCCAAGTCACATAGCGTTATAGAGGGTTAATTCAATAATTATTAATTTGTGCCATCTCTGGGCGAATTTAATATTGCAATGATAATGCAGGAACGTGCAGTGACAGATGAAATTGATAATTCGTTTAATTTCATAATATAGTGAAATAATAATGCAGAGATACAAAGTGGCTCAGGAAATTAATAATTTATTTAATTATATTGTGTATCCATTCGATTAATTTCGTGAGTTACTCTATGTGTACAATTAAATATTTAATGTTTATTCTTGTCTGACGTTGTATTGTCCGAGTACGGACTGACTGCTTTCACTGCGTCAGTCGTTAAACACTTGCCTTACGATATTTCATCTTGCTTGCTTTATGACTACATCCGCTAAAGCTGTCTATTCAATTGCTCTAACGCTACGATAGATGGAGAACTAGGCAGAGATGCTGTACAGCGTATTAACAAAATATTAGAATACTTTGATAATATATGTACAAAGTTTCATATGGACACATCGCGTGCCTAAGAAGTTATTAATATTTATTCACGTGTATATATTTCGAAGTTAGGTATTTTGAAGGATACGTAAATTATTCTGATTAAAAAGTTGATAGCAAAGCAGTCGTCAACACTCATTAACACATCACTGACCGTTGATGAGTACACTCGTCTGTAGAGAGGCATACAGTTTACATCGATATGGAAAGTTGTTACATTTTCAAATCGATGAAGTCTTCATTATAAGATTTGTTTATCATGCACTTTTCGTCGTGGTTTGCTTTTTTTCTTACCCACCGTACTCTAATTGATGCAGGATTAAAAAGAACTCTTCCAGAAATAGTATAATCTGCTCCGTAGAAGAAGAGCACAGTGAGGCCCCATGTATTTTTAACAATTGCTCTCCCCCTGCGGAGAGACGTTATACAGCCTATCATGCATGAACAAAACATTAAAATACTTCAATAACACGTACACAAAACTCCATGAAGCTACCATACGCGCCAAATAATGTGTAACTATTTACACACATTCGTGCGATTATTAACACATTGGCTGACACAGTGGAAACAGCCATTCCCAATCAGACACGACCTAAAATGCTGTTCTGATTGTAAATCGCAGAGAAAGAAAATGTTGAAGTACTCGATCGCACGCATGCCTTTCTATGTTAATCTTGCAATATAAAATTTGCTCAGAATATGGTCAAAATCAATAATTATTCAATTAACGCGTTGACTGCCCAATACGAGTTAACTGAATATTAATCCCTTGTCTTGCAATGACGAGTCACACTCGTTACAGAGAACATAATCCACACGTTGCGAACACAAGACCCACTTGCATGTCGATTTTTTAACCCTTTGATTACCATCGGTATTTATAGGCGCTTAACAAAGCTGCTCACCGTGTGCTGCCACCGCCTATGGGCGTTCACTGCAATGGCTCTCTGCGTACTACCGCAGCTCGGCCGCACGCAGCGTTCGCCTCGTTTCCAAGTACTCCACAGTCATAGAGCTAAATACCGTTGATTTGTAGAAGATCGTTAAAAGCGAATTATGTGTGCTGACAACCGCTCCTCATTTATTAAAACACTCAAGGTTTGCAATAGTAAACGTTATCGCATGCAATCGTTCAAAAAATAGTAAGTCAAAAGACGAACCTGTATTAAAATGCAGAATCGTATGAAAAAAATTCAGCCAGGGGCGTTCGTTTGTGCGCAAAACGGCTGAATGCGCTAAGATCGAAATGGATCAGGAAGTCGGGATTGACATGATAAACGGGACACCTAGTAGGCGGGTGTCGGACGTAGCCGGGCGGGTTGGCGCAATGGAGTCGATAAGGGTAGCTAGGATCCCGGTGGCTGGCGCCATCTAATAATCATCCCTCGCATTATCATCCCCTACGAGGCTCGTAGGGCTATGCAGACTGCGCTGCCTTTGTTTACGCCAGTGAATTCCACGCGTTCGCCATCCATTCACTCGGATGGTAGCGCTCGATCTTTCTCTCGCGACTCACAGAAATGCCGTCTGACGGGGCCATGTGGACTTGCTGACGTTCGTGTGTCGCCTGGCCGGACTTTGAACATGGGGTGAGAATGCGAGTAGATAGAGGAAAAATCGTGAACAGCTGGAAATCTTTTGACGATCGCGTTTGGTGCGTCCAGGACACGTTTTCCTTTCAATCGGATGATCGACTGGGAGAGTTCTGACTTTCGGTTCCTAAACTGTTTGCCTTGTGAACGTGTTACGCGTGTTACATGGGACATTGAAGTTTGGTAACACGTGGTGGAGCCTTTTTGAGAGACCACGTTGACGGTGAGTTCGATTTTTATTTCGTTTCACGGGGCCACGTGGACTTGCTGACGTTCGTGGGTCGCCTGATCAGACTTTGAACATGCGGTGAGAATGCAAGTATTTAGATAGAGGAAAAACCGTGAACGCCTGGAAATCTTTTATCGATCGTACCCTCAGGACACGTTTCCGTTTAAATCGGCTGATTGACTAGGAAAGTTAGGAACCGTTTTCATTGGTGACGGTGTTACATGCGTCACACGGGACACTGAAGCTTGGTAACACCTGGTGGAGCTTTTTGAGAGACCACGTTGAAAGTGAGTTCGATCTTTATTCAATCCGACGAAGCCATGTGGACTTGCTGAGGTTCGTGTGTCGCGTGGGGGGACTATAAACATAGGGTGGAAATGCGAGTAGACAGAGGAAAAACCATGATCAAAGAATTGTTTGTCGATTGTGTCCAGAGGCTCCAGGACACGTTTCACAACGAAGCAGGTGTTTTCGTTGGCGTCGATGATACCCTTGTCGCGGGAGACTGAGGTTTGATAACACGTGGTGGAACTTTCTGGGAGACCACGTTGACAGTGAGTTCGATTTTATTCAATCTGACAGAGCCATGTGGGCTTGTCGACGTTCGACCATCGTCCGACCAGACTATAATCGTTTTAATTCCACGGAGGTCTACGAAAACATGTGCCAAAATTGCCACGCAAGTCTGTATTCTCAATGTAAATTCATGTAGTTTTCAATAAAGTTCCGAGGATTTTTCTAACCATTACACAAAGGCAACTTTTGGTTTTTAACATGCACGCAAAGTCGATGAAGAAATTCTATAATGTCTAAGTTTTAGGGGTTCTTACCTTCATATATGTAACATAAATCAGTAGCCCAGATTAACTATTTTATTTTTAGAAAAAAGAATGTGTTATGTGGCAGAATTTATTTATGACTCAATCCAAGAGTGTAGTGCCTACAATTAGTGTAATATTCTGGATGTTTTCCATTTTCTTGGTGTTCGATTTGGCGGCTATACCCGAAGTTTGCGACCCAAATGTCCAGAATGGTTCACCCCTCTATAACGCCATGCGACTTGGAACTTGCTTACCTATATATCTATATTTTTTAACTCTCATTTAATTTATTTATCACGGTATAGAATTATACTGTACGACTATACAGTCACCAAGAAGTCAATTCGTTATTATTACGTTTATATCCCGCGACGCAAACTTTATCATTTCCCTGATGCATCATTTTCGTCATTCCCCAAAAAAGTGCAGTTATAGGGGATTAAAGATGCTTTTGTGCGTCAGAACATCCTAAAAAATTCGTTACAATGCGTCGGAACTAAAAATACCGATCTTGCATCGTTTCGCTTGACGGCATCGACGAGTTTCCCGAAACGCCCAAGTTTGTTTCAATTTTTTCATTCCTCTTCGTCGGTCTGGAGGATCGTCTGGATTTCGGGGGCTCTCGTTCTAACTTTGTGTCGGGCGTTTACGAACCGAATGCGATTCGCGGAAGGTTCCGGGCGAGTCATCGGGCCGGTTATTCTCAGACGTTGGAACGAAAACGGCCGTTTATGCGAGAAGAACGGCTCTACGAGTTCGCTATAATTAGTGGCGTCCAGAGTAGTAGCCTTACGAGTTTGTTTGGACGAATTTCGAACGCGGATTGATTCCGGGGCCGGTCCAAAATTGGCGCCCGCCAACAATGGAGCCTCTCGCGCGATTTCCCGAGACTCCGACGCATACTTTAACGACCCCGGAATTTCACTTGTATTTCAGATTTTACCACCTCGTCGACGAGACGCGCACACACCTGCTCGAAAGTCTTAGGACACCTGCGGTTTTTAATCAAACTCTGGTGTTTGGGGTGGATTATGAACTTTGAACTACGTTTATGGCGTACCACGGTTGGCTGGAAGAGCATTCGGGACCGAGAACTTCCAGCCAACCATGGAACACATTACTACGTAATATACAGGACGTTTCACCTAGCACATATACATATATATGCTCTAAGATGTTGGAGAAATTTATAGTCCAGTTACTGATACCAAACAGGGGACTGAGATCAGTTATACGCCTACGGTTTTCAAGTAGTTGCAGGTTAAGAAAAAGTCGAATGTTTTCGTGGTTATGGTCCGTTATCTGCGTAGGAGCTCCAGCTTTATATGCTACGAATCTGAAACATTTGTGTTGTACAGATTCGATTTGTATTGTGTATTTCGCTTGATGAGGTGAAAAATTAATATTGGCATATTCTAATTGTAAATGCGGTGTAATTAAAGAGGTATAGAGAGCCTTTGTTGTTACTGGATTATTGAAGTTAGAACATGTACCCTTTGAACATGTACTACCAATTCAACTACACTTTTAATCTCCACTAAAAAATGTACCATTCGTCCATTAGAATATTTTATTGCCGCATTTTGACTACAGGGTCAGCTTGAAGCAGAGCTTTCTGCAGACTCCCGCGTTACATATTTCGAGTTGGACCCCAAAGCCGGTCGAAATCGACCGCGGGACGTGTGTCCCGATTGGTCGTTCGATATTTATTGGAATTTTATCGCACAGCTGGTGGACGAGCGATTAGTTATCTTAATCTTGATCCGGAAGCTCGACGAACAGCTGGGTCACTGGGTTAAAGCCTGAATAACTTTGACGGATAATGCGGATCCGCGTCCAAGTAATCGGCTAAGAGTTCTCGAATTCAAGATCGACTTTCGTCTCTGAACAGTCCTACTCTCCTTTCATGCCTGCTCTCATACGTTCCCTTCCGGTTCTGTAGTCTGAAACACGGCCATGTGCCTTCTTACTTGAGCTGAACCGAGAGTCCGAAGATCGGAGTAAATCGTTAGTAGAGTGGATACCTGAAACCGAGGATGGCAGCGAACAATATACATTGTACATACTGTCGTTTACTATGATAAAATTTACTTGATAAATTAGTGAATTAGGGGTAATGAGAACCGTAATAATACTTTACAAATCAGGCATAATAAGAGATCAACGCGTTGAGGGCCACAGTGAATACAGCCATACCTACTCAGACACGATATGATTTAGCACTTTCTTTATATAAGTCGCAAAGAAAAAGATTTGAGTACTCAATCATGTTCTTCTTATGAATCAATAATTATTTAATCAAATTAAATTTGAGGTGCCGGACACCGGTCACCCCCACGATATTCAACGTGTTAACAACAGCAATTAATGATAAAATATAACAAATCTGTGTTTGTATATATAATACATAGTATACGAATTTTTAATACAGATAGTGTTTAAATTACTGCTTTAAATTACTAAACACTTTGACGGTCATGCTGTATTTGCTAAAAATTGCAAACTTTTTACATTTTCATAGAAAATGAATATATCCAAAAACAATGGGCTTTTTAGTCAATAATATTAGTAAATTTCGTAACTTTTCTATTGGTTCCATTAGACTTGCTTGTATATATTTATTAGTGCTTCACATGATCAAATAAGTAATTATCCAATTGTAGTGTCACCCATATATGGTTACAGATATTTATCGCCCATCCACACGTGACGCACGGTCATCACACAAACGTATGCACTGAAAAACTCTTATAATTAATTTCCCTGTGCATTCTAACTGAACATTCGTCGCCAGTTCTAGTACCAATGTGACATCAAGAAGAAACTGAATTTATCCTGCATGTCTTCACTGATGTAAAAAAAAAATTGACAAAAGCTCGCCGCGATCCTCGGGGAAAATGAAGAGCTTTTGCCTGGAAGCGGGCACCGTGAGAACGTTCGGTAATTCGATGCACGCGAGTAATTCGCTTTGCTCGTGTTTTCACGTCATCGACGGAAATGAACGTGCGCCGCTTGTAATAACCGCGTTACACGAAACTTCGTCGGCGAACGTTCAGGCCCGATTTGCATTTCATTCAACTTCACCGACCGGCCCTCCATCGCTGGTCACTGTTTCACACCGGGAAAAACCGATCGATCGGACGACACTTCGACGAATCGAGTCGACCC